>CAWUFW010002044.1:1252500-1852500 GCA_963921515.1 Calotriton arnoldi
GAGAGAGAGTGTCTGAGAGAGTGTCTGTGAGAGTGTCTGTGAGAGTGTCTGTGAGAGTGTCTGTGAGAGTGTCTGAGAGAGTGTCTGAGAGAGTGTCTGAGAGAGTGTCTGAGAGAGTGTCTGAGAGAGTGTCTGAGAGAGTGTCTGAGAGAGTGTCTGAGAGAGTGTCTGAGAGAGTGTGTGAGAGAGTGTGTGTGAGAGAGTGTCTGTGAGAGTCTGTGAGAGTGTCAGAGAGTCTGTGAGAGAGTGTAAGAGTCTGTGAGAGAGTGTGAGAGTCTGTGAGAGAGTGTCTGAGAGTCTGTGAGAGAGTGTCAGAGAGTCAGAGAGTCTGTGAGAGTCTGTGAGAGAGTGTGAGAGTCTGTGAGAGAGTGTCTGAGAGTCTGTGAGAGAGTGTCTGAGAGTCTGTGAGAGAGTGTCTGTGAGAGTGTCTGAGAGTCTGTGAGAGAGTGTCTGTGAGAGAGTGTCTGTGAGAGAGTGTCTGTGAGAGAGTGTCTGTGAGTGTCTGTGAGAGTGTCTGTGAGAGCGTCTGTTAGCGTCTGTGAGTGTCTGTGAGAGTGTCTGTGAGAGTGTCTGTGAGACAGTGTCTGTGAGAGTGTCTGTGAGAGTGTCTGTGAGAGTGTCTGTGAGAGTGTCTGTGAGAGAGTGTCTGTGAGAGAGTGTCTGTGAGAGAGTGTCTGTGAGAGAGTGTCTGAGAGTCTGTGAGAGAGTGTCTGTGAGTGTGAGAGTGTCTGTGAGTGTGAGAGTGTCTGTGAGTGTGAGAGTCTGTGAGTGTGAGAGTGTGAGAGTCTGAGTCTGTGAGAGAGTGTCTGAGAGAGTGTCTGTGAGAGTGTCTGTGAGAGTGTCTGTGAGAGTGTCTGTGAGAGTGTCTGTGAGAGTGTCTGTGAGAGTGTCTGTGAGAGTGTCTGTGAGAGTGTCTGTGAGAGTGTCTGTGAGAGTGTCTGTGAGAGTGTCTGTGAGAGTGTCTGTGAGAGTGTCTGTGAGAGTGTCTGTGAGAGTGTCTGTGAGAGTGTCTGTGAGAGAGTGTCTGTGAGAGAGTGTCTGTGAGAGAGTGTCTGTGAGAGAGTGTCTGTGAGAGTTTGTGAGAGAGTGTCTGTGAGAGTGTCTGTGAGAGAGTGTCTGAGAGAGTGTCTGTGAGAGTGTCTGTGAGAGATTGTCTGTGAGAGATTGTCTGAGAGTCTGAGAGAGTGTCTGTGAGAGTCTGTGAGTGTCTGTGAGAGAGTGTCTGAGAGAGTGTCTGTGAGAGAGTGTCTGTGAGAGAGTGTCTGTGAGAGAGTGTCTGTGAGAGAGTGTCTGTGTGAGAGTGTCTGTGAGAGTGTCTGTGAGAGTGTCTGTGAGAGTGTCTGTGTGAGAGTGTCTGTGTGAGAGTGTCTGTGAGAGTGTCTGTGTGAGAGTGTCTGTGTGAGAGTGTCTGTGAGAGTGTCTGTGAGAGTGTCTGTGAGAGTGTCTGTGAGAGTGTCTGTGAGAGTGTCTGTGAGAGTGTCTGTGAGAGTGTCTGTGAGAGTGTCTGTGAGAGTGTCTGTGAGAGTGTCTGTGAGAGAGTGTCTGTGAGAGAGTGTCTGTGAGAGAGTGTCTGTGAGAGAGTGTCTGTGAGAGAGTGTCTGTGAGAGAGTGTCTGTGAGAGTGTCTGTGAGAGTGTCTGTGAGAGTGTCTGTGAGAGTGTCTGTGAGAGTGTCTGTGAGTGTGAGAGAGTGTCTGTGAGAGAGTGTCTGTGAGAGAGTGTCTGTGAGAGTGTGTCTGTGAGAGTGTGTCTGTGAGAGTGTCTGTGAGAGAGTGTCTGTGAGAGAGTGTCTGTGAGAGAGTGTCTGTGAGAGTGTCTGTGAGAGTGTCTGTGAGAGTGTCTGTGAGAGTGTCTGTGAGAGTGTCTGTGAGAGAGTGTCTGTGAGAGAGTGTCTGTGAGAGAGTGTCTGAGAGAGTCTGTGAGAGAGTGTCTGTGAGAGTCTGTGAGAGAGTGTCTGTGAAAGTCTGTGAGAGAGTGTCTGTGAGAGTCTGTGAGAGAGTGTCTGTGAGTCTGTGAGAGAGTGTCTGTGAGTCTGTGAGAGAGTGTCTGTGAGAGTCTGTGAGAGAGTGTCTGTGAGAGTCTGTGAGAGAGTGTCTGTGAGAGTCTGTGAGAGAGTGTCTGTGAGAGTCTGTGAGAGAGTGTCTGTGAGAGTCTGTGAGAGAGTGTCTGTGAGAGTCTGTGAGAGAGTGTCTGTGAGAGTCTGTGAGAGAGTGTCTGTGAGAGAGTGTGAGAGAGAGTCTGTGGAGAGTCTGAGAGTCTGTGAGAGTCTGAGAGTCTGTGAGAGAGTCTGTGAGAGTCTGTGAGAGAGTGTCTGAGAGTCTGTGAGAGAGTGTCTGTGCGTGTGAGAGTGTCTGTGAGTGTGAGAGTGTCTGTGAGAGTGTCTGTGAGTGTGAGAGTCTGTGAGAGAGTGTCTGTGAGAGAGTGTCTGTGAGAGAGTGTCTGTGAGAGAGTGTCTGTGAGAGAGTGTCTGTGAGAGAGTGTCTGTGAGAGAGTGTCTGTGAGAGAGTGTCTGTGAGAGTGTCTGTGAGAGTGTCTGTGAGAGTGTCTGTGAGAGTGTCTGTGAGAGGGTCTGTGAGAGGGTCTGTGAGAGGGTCTGTGAGAGGGTCTGAGAGAGAGTGTCTGTGAGAGAGTGTCTGTGAGAGAGTGTCTGTGAGAGAGTGTCTGTGAGAGAGTGTCTGTGAGAGAGTGTCTGTGAGAGAGTGTCTGTGAGAGTCTGAGAGAGTGTCTGTGAGAGTCTGAGAGAGTGTCTGTGAGAGTCTGAGAGAGAGTCTGAGAGAGAGTCTGAGAGAGAGTCTGAGAGAGTGTCTGAGAGAGTGTCTGAGAGAGTGTCTGAGAGAGTGTCTGAGAGAGTGTCTGAGAGAGTGTCTGAGAGAGAGTCTGAGAGAGTCTGAGAGAGTCTGAGAGAGTCTGAGAGTCAGAGAGTTTGTGAGAGAGTGTCTGAGAGAGTTTGTGAGAGAGTGTCTGAGAGAGTTTGTGAGAGAGTGTCTGAGAGAGTTTGTGAGAGAGTGTCTGAGAGAGTTTGTGAGAGAGTGTCTGAGAGAGTTTGTGAGAGAGTGTGTGAGAGTGTGTGTGAGAGAGTGTCTGTGAGAGAGTGTCTGTGAGAGAGTGTCTGTGAGAGAGTGTCTGTGAGAGAGTGTCTGTGAGAGAGTGTCTGTGAGAGAGTGTCTGTGAGAGAGTGTCTGTGAGAGAGTGTCTGTGAGAGAGTGTCTGTGAGAGAGTGTCTGTGAGAGAGTGTCTGTGAGAGAGTGTCTGTGAGAGAGTGTCTGTGAGAGTTTGTGAGAGAGAGTCTGTGAGAGAGTCTGTGAGAGAGAGTCTGTGAGAGTGTCTGTGAGAGTGTCTGTGAGAGTGTCTGTGAGAGTGTCTGTGAGTGTCTGTGAGAGTGTCTGTGAGAGAGTCTGTGAGAGAGTCTGTGAGAGTCTGTGAGAGAGTCTGTGAGAGTCTGTGAGAGAGTCTGTGAGAGAGTCTGTGAGAGTGTCTGTGAGAGTGTCTGTGAGAGTGTCTGTGAGAGAGTGTCTGTGAGAGAGTGTCTGTGAGAGAGTGTCTGTGAGAGAGTGTCTGTGAGAGAGTGTCTGTGAGAGTCTGTCTGAGAGTGTCTGTGAGAGTCTGTGAGAGAGTGTCTGTGAGAGTCTGTGAGAGAGTGTCTGTGAGAGAGTGTGAGAGTGAGAGTGTGAGAGAGTGTGAGAGAGTGTCTGTGAGAGTGTCTGTGAGAGTAGGAGTGTCTGTGAGAGTGTGAGAGAGTGTCTGTGAGAGTGTCTGTGAGAGTGTCTGTGAGAGTGTCTGTGAGAGTGTCTGTGAGAGTGTCTGTGAGAGAGAGTGTGAGAGAGAGTGTCTGAGAGAGAGTGTCTGAGAGAGAGTGTCTGAGAGAGAGTGTCTGAGAGAGTGTCTGAGAGAGTGTCTGAGAGAGTGTCTGAGAGAGTGTGTGTGAGAGAGTGTGTGTGAGAGAGTGTCTGTGAGTCTGTGAGAGTGTCTGTGAGTCTGTGAGAGTGTCAGAGAGTCTGAGAGAGTCTGTGAGAGTCTGAGAGAGTCTGTGAGAGTCTGTGAGAGTCTGTGAGAGTCTGTGAGAGAGTGTCTGAGAGTCTGTGAGAGAGTGTCTGTGAGAGAGTGTCTGCGAGAGTGTCTGTGAGAGAGTGTCTGTGAGAGAGTGTCTGTGAGAGAGTGTCTGTGAGAGAGTGTCTGTGAGAGAGTGTCTGTGAGAGAGTGTCTGTGAGAGAGTGTCTGTGAGAGAGTGTCTGTGAGAGAGTGTCTGTGAGAGTGTCTGTGAGAGTGTCTGTGAGAGTGTCTGTGAGAGTGTCTGTGAGAGTGTCTGTGAGAGTGTCTGTGAGAGTGTCTGTGAGAGTGTCTGTGAGAGTGTCTGTGAGAGAGTGTCTGTGAGAGAGTGTCTGTGAGAGAGTGTCTGTGAGAGAGTGTCTGTGAGAGAGTGTCTGTGAGAGAGTGTCTGTGAGAGAGTGTCTGTGAGAGAGTGTCTGTGAGAGAGTGTCTGTGAGAGTGTCTGTGAGAGTGTCTGTGAGAGATTGTCTGTGAGAGAGTGTCTGTGAGAGAGTGTCTGTGAGAGAGTGTCTGTGAGAGAGTGTCTGTGAGAGAGTGTCTGTGAGAGTGTCTGTGAGAGTGTCTGTGAGAGTGTCTGTGAGAGTGTCTGTGAGAGTGTCTGTGAGAGTGTCTGTGAGAGTGTCTGTGAGAGAGTCTGTGAGAGTCTGTGAGAGAGTCTGTGAGAGAGTCTGTGAGAGAGTCTGTGAGAGAGTCTGTGAGAGAGTCTGTGAGAGAGTCTGTGAGAGAGTCTGTGAGAGTGTCTGTGAGAGAGTCTGTGAGAGTGTCTGTGAGAGTGTCTGTGAGAGTGTCTGTGAGAGTGTCTGTGAGAGTGTCTGTGAGAGAGAGTGTCTGAGAGAGTGTCTGTGAGAGTGTCTGTGAGAGTGTCTGTGAGAGTGTCTGTGAGAGTGTCTGTGAGAGTGTCTGTGAGAGTGTCTGTGAGAGTGTCTGTGAGAGTGTCTGAGAGAGTGTCTGAGAGAGTGTCTGAGAGAGTGTCTGAGAGAGTGTCTGAGAGAGTGTCTGAGAGAGTGTGTGAGAGAGTGTGTGTGAGAGAGTGTCTGTGAGAGTCTGTGAGAGTGTCAGAGAGTCTGTGAGAGAGTGTGAGAGTCTGTGAGAGAGTGTCTGAGAGTCTGTGAGAGAGTGTCAGAGAGTCAGAGAGTCTGTGAGAGTCTGTGAGAGAGTGTGAGAGTCTGTGAGAGAGTGTCTGAGAGTCTGTGAGAGAGTGTCTGAGAGTGTGTGAGAGAGTGTCTGTGAGAGTGTCTGAGAGTCTGTGAGAGAGTGTCTGTGAGAGAGTGTCTGTGAGAGAGTGTCTGTGAGAGAGTGTCTGTGAGAGTGTCTGTGAGAGTGTCTGTGAGAGTGTCTGTGAGAGTGTCTGTGAGAGTGTCTGTGAGTGTCTGTGAGAGTGTCTGTGAGAGTGTCTGTGAGAGTGTCTGTGAGAGTGTCTGTGAGAGTGTCTGTGAGAGTGTCTGTGAGAGAGTGTCTGTGAGAGAGTGTCTGTGAGAGAGTGTCTGTGAGAGAGTGTCTGTGAGAGAGTGTCTGAGAGTCTGTGAGAGAGTGTCTGTGAGTGTGAGAGTGTCTGTGAGTGTGAGAGTGTCTGTGAGTGTGAGAGTCTGTGAGTGTGAGAGTCTGAGAGTCTGAGTCTGTGAGAGAGTGTCTGAGAGAGTGTCTGTGAGAGTGTCTGTGAGAGTGTCTGTGAGAGTGTCTGTGAGAGTGTCTGTGAGAGTGTCTGTGAGAGTGTCTGTGAGAGTGTCTGTGAGAGTGTCTGTGAGAGTGTCTGTGAGAGTGTCTGTGAGAGTGTCTGTGAGTGTCTGAGAGAGTGTCTGTGAGAGTGTCTGTGTGAGAGTGTCTGTGAGAGTGTCTGTGAGAGTGTCTGTGAGAGTGTCTGTGAGAGTGTCTGTGAGAGTGTCTGTGAGAGTCTGTGAGAGTGTCTGTGAGTGTCTGAGAGAGTGTCTGTGAGAGAGTGTCTGTGAGAGAGTGTCTGTGAGAGAGTGTCTGTGAGAGAGTGTCTGTGAGAGAGTGTCTGTGAGAGTTTGTGAGAGAGTGTCTGTGAGAGAGTGTCTGTGAGAGAGTGTCTGAGAGAGTGTCTGTGAGAGTGTCTGTGAGAGATTGTCTGTGAGAGATTGTCTGAGAGTCTGAGAGAGTGTCTGTGAGAGTCTGTGAGTGTCTGTGAGAGAGTGTCTGAGAGAGTGTCTGTGAGAGAGTGTCTGTGAGAGAGTGTCTGTGAGAGAGTGTCTGTGAGAGAGTGTGTCTGTGCGTGTCTGTGTGAGACTGTCTGTGAGAGTGTCTGTGAGAGTGTCTGTGAGAGTGTCTGTGAGAGTGTCTGTGTGAGAGTGTCTGTGTGAGAGTGTCTGTGTGAGAGTGTCTGTGTGAGAGTGTCTGTGAGAGTGTCTGTGTGAGAGTGTCTGTGTGAGAGTGTCTGTGAGAGTGTCTGTGAGAGTGTCTGTGAGAGTGTCTGTGAGAGTGTCTGTGAGAGTGTCTGTGAGAGTGTCTGTGAGAGTGTCTGTGAGAGTGTCTGTGAGAGTGTCTGTGAGTGTCTGTGAGAGAGTGTCTGTGAGAGAGTGTCTGTGAGAGAGTGTCTGTGAGAGAGTGTCTGTGAGAGAGTGTCTGTGAGAGAGTGTCTGTGAGAGAGTGTCTGTGAGAGAGTGTCTGTGAGAGAGTGTCTGTGAGAGAGTGTCTGTGAGAGTCTGTGAGAGAGAGTCTGTGAGAGAGTGTCTGTGAGAGAGTGTCTGAGAGAGTGTCTGTGAGAGTGTCTGTGAGAGATTGTCTGTGAGAGATTGTCTGAGAGTCTGAGAGAGTGTCTGTGAGAGTCTGTGAGAGTGTCTGTGAGAGAGTGTCTGAGAGAGTGTCTGTGAGAGAGTGTCTGAGAGAGTGTCTGTGAGAGAGTGTCTGTGAGAGAGTGTCTGTGAGAGAGTGTCTGTGAGAGAGTGTCTGTGAGAGAGTGTCTGAGAGAGTGTCTGTGAGAGAGTGTGTGTGAGAGTGTCTGTGAGAGTGTCTGTGAGAGTGTCTGTGAGAGTGTCTGTGAGAGTGTCTGTGAGAGTGTCTGTGAGAGTGTCTGTGAGAGTGTCTGTGAGAGTGTCTGTGAGAGTGTCTGTGAGAGTGTCTGTGAGTTTGAGAGTCAGAGTCTGTGAGAGTCTGTGAGAGAGTGTCTGAGAGTCTGTGAGAGAGTGTCTGAGAGTCTGTGAGAGAGTGTCTGAGAGTCTGTGAGAGAGTGTCTGAGAGTCTGTGAGAGAGTGTCTGAGAGTCTGTGAGAGAGTGTCTGAGAGTCTGTGAGAGAGTGTCTGAGAGTCTGTGAGAGAGTGTCTGAGAGTCTGTGAGAGAGTGTCTGTGAGTGTGAGAGTGTCTGTGAGTGTGAGAGTCTGAGAGTCTGTGAGAGAGTGTCTGTGAGAGAGTGTCTGTGAGAGAGTGTCTGTGAGAGTCTGAGAGAGTGGCTGTGAGTGTGAGTGTCTGAGTGTGAAAGTCTGAGAGTGTGAGTGTGAGAGTCTGAGAGTCTGTGAGAGTGTGAGAGTGTGAGAGTCTGAGTCTGTGAGAGTCTGTGAGAGAGTGTCTGTGAGAGTGTCTGTGAGTGTCTGTGAGAGAGTGGGGTAGAGGTAGAGGGGTAGAAGAGAAGTAGAGGGGTAGAAGAGAGGTAGGGATATATAGGCAAATGAAAAGGAAGCTATCGACTTCAGGAATGTGAAAGAAAGCTCTCCTATCTTGAAAGCTGATTACAAGCGCGAAACTTTCAAACCACGGAGTCTGTGAGAGTCTGTGAGAGTCAGAGTCTGAGAGAGTCTGAGAGAGTGTCTGAGAGAGTGTCTGAGAGAGTGTCTGAGAGAGTGTGTCTGTGAGAGTGTGAGAGAGTGTGTGAGAGTGTGTGAGAGTGTGTGAGAGTGTGTGAGAGTGTGTGAGAGTGTGTGAGAGTGTGTGAGTGTGTGTGAGAGTGTGTGAGAGTGTGTGAGAGTGTGTGAGAGTGTGTGAGAGTGTGAGAGTCTGTGAGAGTCTGTGAGAGTCTGTGAGAGTCTGTGAGAGTCTGTGAGAGTCTGTGAGAGTCAGAGAGTCTGAGAGAGTGTCTGAGAGAGTGTCTGAGAGAGTGTCTGTGAGAGTTTGTCTGTGAGAGTTTGTCTGAGAGAGTGTGTGAGAGAGTGTGTGTGAGAGAGTGTGTGTGAGAGAGTGTCTGTTTATTCTCTTCCTCACTCGGTCTTTCCACATCAACCCTTGGTAATGCAATATTTCCAATAAATTACCAATAAAACAATTTATAATACAACTATCATTCATTGTAACAGGCCAATACACTCCAAATTGTTCCAAAAATTAGTAAACGATTTCAGACCCTCCCTTATTTCATCATATCAAGGGATCAGAGTACAAAAACTACAAGCTAACGTAAGTTAACAATAAAAAAAACAATACACATTTGTTTTACTGGATAACAAATCAACACACCCCCCCAATGAAATGCTGAAGATCGCACTGTTAATCACATGCACCAGATTACCACCATCTCTACCAATTGCACCTCAGCATTTCGCGACTCTGCTCCAATATGCACAGGGCTTCATAAATTTATATCAGCTGCTTGGCAGCTATCCCTCCTCGATACAAAACCACAAACAAGTCACTGCCACACAAAATCAGAAGTGACACTACAAGATGGACCATAAAGACATCTACAGCATGATTGTGTTCACCCATTACAAGGTGATATTTACACTGTGCTCAAATGTTAATAATAGTAATATTGGATTGGTGCTGTCATTTTTCCCGCCCTCTCAAATTTACAAAGCTTACTGTGGCCGCCACTGGCACATGGACGCACTCATCTTCCAACCCATTTTTTCACAGCACCATTCACAAATCAGCAAAGTTCAATTCGTTAACCGTGGAAAAAAAGGTAAACGAGGGGGGGAAAAAGCACACTAGCCAATCAAATTCAATTTTCAATTTAAATTTCGGGTTGAGGTATAGTCTACAAACCCAGCCATCAGATATGCTAATACATGATAATATAGTGTCCTTCCATGTTCCCCACAAACCGCTAATCAGGCCTGCGCCAAACTAGTCCTAGAAATTAAGTTGAATGAAATCCTATCTTCTGGTCAAAGTTGGTACAAATATGCCCAGCGGTTTTTGCTGTATCCTTAAGCAGAAATTATGGTCAATTTGAGGTGCGTGCATGCTGGTTTGGGAGTTTGTGCTATGTCAATCGGCTCCAAGGGTGTCTGTGATGCACAAAATGGTCTCCCAAAGTATGCATGATAACCAGACCAGGGCTCCCATCGCCAGGGCCGCGGCTCCCATCGCCAGGGCTACAATCGCCAGGGCCACGGTTACCACCACAGACTCTATATTATACACTATATGCTAGGTATCCATACACTGGGGTCTTCTAACGGCATTGAGAGGAAAGTGACATTATACCCCAGAACCCGACATGGCATCGTTGCACCCAAATAAAGGTCTAACGTTATTTTTACTGCACCTCAGTACCTGCTGATCGAAGAGAGGGGAAAAGCTGCAGAAACGAGCTGACCCCTAGCCTGAACACCTGCATAATCCAGGGGGCGAAAAACAGGACCCGATTAGCATCCCAGCAGAAGCAGGAGCACTTATAGACAGAAAAGGGTTCATTAAAGCCCGACGCAATCACAGCATTGATGTAACAGCATTCTTTCTTAACACCCGGAAGTAGCACACTAGGTTTAGAAACATCTCCAAAACTCGAGTTATTTTGTACAAAACCAAGTTGTACTAAAGCAGCGCGTTCAGGGGTCGCCACGTCACTTCCGCTGACAGCGCCACTGTAAGCAATGAAGCACTCTGGTGGTCTATTGTCAAGTTTCAGACTCCAGGAATAAGGGACATTAACCGACATCGACCCTACTGGTGATTTCAGCACCATGGAGAGCGGAGCGCTGCCCTTGGCGCTACAGATGGTTAGAAGAACGCACGGGCGGCAAGGGGTTTATACAAATAAGTTACTTCTATAAACCGCTTGCCCCATAAACGTGCATTGTAACTAGGCCCCAGTGAAATTTCTTTATGTCAAGGTAATCTTGACAAAATTCCAGCACCTTGCAGGACGCTTGTTACGCGAAATGCCCGAGATGAAACTATTTACAGGTAAAAATTCAGTTGCAGGAGCATGGGACAACGCGAACGGAGTGCGAGCGGCTGATATTCCAGTCACATGAAATGTTGTACTATTTGTGTTTTTAAGCAGAAAATGCACCCCAACATCCAAAAATGGGCATGAAAATGCATTTCGAATTGTAAAAAATTGTGGAATAAGCCAGGCTAAAATTGTGTGTGATAACATGCAATTCCACATAGTTATTTTGGGCATTTTACTTAATTTCCGCTAAATAAAATTACGGAAAGTTTTCCCAGGCCTGGAGATGAGCCTCATTTGGGTTTGCACCGGTCGTGGATCTAGTGACACTTTTTTTTTTTTTTTACATCCAATGAGGTTTCTAGCAGCATTCTAACAGTAATGCAATGTAGGTATGTATGTAACTGCCCGAGGATAGTGCAAACCTAGCTGGGAAGCAAGGGACTGCCGAACAAGGGACGAGAATCCAGGAGTAGCATCACAATATTGACAGTGAGCCATTTAACACGTAAGCACTACGGTGCAGAATGGTAAAGCTCCTCAAAGAGACGTACCTTCTTTGTCGTTAGTGCTTGCACCATTAATGGTGAACATAGTGCAATTTATGCTTGCTTTCAAAGACTTGGGGTCAGCCTCGGTCTGCCACTGGCTTCTTTGGCTCCAGAACCTTCAGCCATTAGTTTGAAGAAGTCAATAGGAGACATCTTGGATCACCACAAATGAGTTTCTAGTGTCAGAGTTTTTCTGTTGGCAGTTTGGGCGTGTCCTTCCACCCTAACTGGATTGTCTGAGGGACTATTTTACTCTGAAATCAATCGGCAAGCAGTCGTGTAGCACAGGAGAACAAACACAAAATCATCCTAAAACAGATGCTTCTTAAAAGAAAGCAGTCCTTTTCTGTAGCATTAATTTATTGCTGCTTTTGTTTGTGTTCCTTTCCTAATGCTGCCAGACAAACAAGGAAAGCCAATATGATGGACAGTTGTACAGCGAGCGCCATACAAACATCAAATCTCCTGGCTTTGCCAATGCTTGTTCTGAAGTGCAGAGGTTAGGAGCCATTCTGATGTGGACGCTGTTCAGCATTCTGGGTGTGCCTAGGGAGAAGGCCTGCTTTTTTTTTTTTTCCCCTACTCATCCACTGCTTTATGCCCAGACTGGCAATTTCCTCGTCCAGTGGTAGGCCTCCAGCGGCGGCTCCTCCGCTAAAGTGGAGGGGAGTTGCCCCACACGAAAAATAAAAGAATATTAACATAACGTTATCATTTTTTCGGTACTTGCCCAGTTTTTTTTAAGGGGCTGGGCTGTCAGCAGGCAGTGGGAGGAGTAGTATGTGCACTTAAGTGCACATGACGATTTGGCCGGCCAAACCATCATGCGCACTTTGCATGTGCTCCACCCAGGCTGCATTACTGCCTGGGAGGAGAACATTCCTAGGCTTCCACTCCCTCTCTGAGCGCCGAACCACAGCGCTCAGACCAATCAGGACTCTGCTATCAGCAGCGTCGTGATTGACTGGGACAGATTGGGAGCCTGGGTGCTTCCCGTTGCAGCATCCTCGACGGAAGAACGGAGGAGAGGCGTTGGCCAGGTAAGTGCCGTTTTCTTTCTCCCCCCCGCCCAACCACCACGGCCCTATAGCAGCCGCCACTGTAAGCCTCCCTGTCATGATTAGCTTCATGGTTAGGTAATTTGGGGTGTCATTTCTAAGGGCTATGCTAGAAGGGATTTTACAGACCTCCAACTAAAACCACAGAGGCCTCTTGAATCAAAACTGTAAGGAATCGGAGTACCCACCAACCTCACATGCTACATCAAGGAAAGGAATGAAACTGGAAATACATTGGTTTCCGAAGTTCGAATAGTGGTCATCAATAGACCTTTGAGTCAACGGCAAGGAGTTCAATAGCTCAGCCAACTTGAGAAGGACCACTATGTCCATCAGCGTCTGTACAGAGTTCAAGAATTTGCCAAAATTCCATCTAGGGGGATGACAATTCGTCAATTCTGTAAGAAAAATAGAATTCTTCTGTGTTTTTTCAGGTCTCATCACAAGACAGCTTTTAGCTGCCAGTTGTCGAAGACCTATTCTGTATGATACGGATACTTAGAGAGGGCATTGTTTCAGCCGATTGCTAATCATTTGTTGACATTCTAATCAATCTAATTGGTTGGTTTCTTATTCGATTTCCTCCTCTTTTTAGGTTTGTCCCTCACCTGGAGCATAGCTTCTTCACCATCATTTGAACTTGATGACTTCTATCCTTTCATGGCCACATCAGGGAACTACTTTTTTCTTTTCCCTTGAGCACTCCATGGGAGTGCGTATGTTTCCTTGCTCTCTCCCTCATTTGGCGCTTCCCCCATTCACATCTCCACCTATTGAATTCATCCATAAATGCACAGCAATGTGTATATTTTTAGCAAGGATTGAATAAAAATCAAACTTTATCAGGTTATGTTTTATCTCCATTTTTTCACGTTGCATGAAAGCCCAAGCTTTGACACACAAAGGCAGCAGGAATGGTGTTGTGGAGGGGCAGGGTACTGCACCCACTCAGCTGGCAGTTCAAGCAGATGTACTTAGCCCCTGGGCTGCTGCAGCGCATCAAACGGCTGGAGCATTTGGTCATATTACAATTTGGCTTGTTCATGGCCTCAGACAGCTGTTGTGTTTTTTCAACTACCTGCAACTAGTGCTCCAAGTTATTTTTTAGGATTATTGAGTGCAAGAGGCTTTGTAAATTCTTTTCAGGAGTTTCCTGTATGACAAGTATAAATAAACCAAGGCCTTTATAAAGATTGAACTATTTGAATTCAATGTTCAATTTCAAGATACCTTAAGTTATGTGTCTGTTTTTCCTCCAGAATTTTGAGAATAACTTTTACTTTAACTTATTTATTTTTTTTAAACTGTGCTTTACCAACAGTATTGGCAAAGCCAATAGCTTGCCACTTACATTGTAAAGGTGAGACCAAATGGCTTTGCCAACACTTGTGTGTATCTCAGTTAGTGAATATGGCAGAGTTTTTGATAAGTGACTTCCAGCCGGGCCTTAATTAGCCCCCTCGCCTATTTCAAGCTTGCGTTTAGTGTAATCCGGTTTATTGCCGCTAAATGTGGGGTACAACATAACAATACAATTAATATCCTGGGATTTTCTAGTAATTCAGTACTGGCCAAGTAGAGTTTGCTGATGCAGCCAACGCGACAGCCAGTCGAGCTGCTGGCACAGTATGCAGTTTGATTAGGCGCCTCCAGCAGTGAAGCGTAGGGTTATTTTCAGCAGATCTTTGTTAAGAGGTTTCTAAATGTGCTTAGTGACCACATAGGATGAGCTCTTTCGACAAAGTTGAGTTGTGACTTCAAGTAGGTATTGAATTTCTCGGTTGCCAGACCAAAACATAAGTACAGGGGAAGTTGAAGAACAACCCCTCTCTTCCTTGTGACCGGAGACTATATCCAAAGCATGCCCGGCTTTATGTGCTGGATGAGACAATATTTGAGAAGTGAAAGTCCGACACAGATAATACAACCCTTTATGGTGGACGATTCAGACGGATGACTCACAGGCTAAGCCGCCCTAGGACTAAGATTTGTCAGCGACTGCAGTTAAGGTGTCCCAAAGACATTTTAATAAGACAAACTCTGTGCAGTGGTCACTGGATTTTCCTTATTTGCAGTCAAGTTTTCTTTCCTGGTGGAGCCCCCACCCGGGGTCACTGAGACAGCACAACATAAAATCTAGATGGGTGGGGTCATATCATGGTCCCTGGAAATTGTAGTCACGATTTGACAGAGTTCCTGCGATTGTGGACCTCGCTCTTAGGAGTTGGATCCAGCAGGAAGAAAATATAATGTCTACCTTCCTTTCTAATAGTCCCACTAAATGTTTTACAGCTCTCCTGGGGTGCCATGATAGTTATTGATCCTGGGAAGATTTTAATCTTTTAGGCTGTCTGTAGTCAGGATTTTATTTTCTATCCGCAGGCTCTTGCTTAGGCTCAGTGGCTGCAAGCGGCAGTAGGCTTTGTTGGTTCAAACCGTCTAAGGCAGTTAATAACTCAGTTGAAAATGGGCACAGGTGCACTAGGCCTCAACTCAGACAAGCGATGGTGAGGGGTTGATGTAGCTTGCCCTGGGATACACATTATTTACTGGAAGAGGGACAAGAACAGGGTCAGGCAGAAAATCTGTGCTTCGAACGGTGCTCAGGGAAGAATCTTTTCAACAGAGGGAATGCGAGGCGAAGTTTGGGGATGAAAGTAGCGACTGTATATTCTGGTCCAGGAAGAGCCGCCACCAAAATACTGAGCTGCACTTGAGACTTTGGGTTGTTCGGCGCTGGCTCCGCTGGTCAGTCTCCACCACCGATCTGCTGCCCAGGTTGGTCAGTATCTCAGTGGTTCTGAGAAGGGCTAAAAGACTCCCACTGGGCAGAAGCTGATGTCTACATTTATTACAGTGGTTGACAAGAGAGCAGATGGACTGATCAGGGACCATGAAAGAGATTTGGCCAGCATGGTGCCAGCTGTAAAAGGAATGACCCCCAGAAGGGTTCAATTTCTGGAAACTTTTTTTAAGTACTACCGAGTCCTCAAGTGAACTCTAAGTACTAGTTGGAAGGGTTCAGGAAATAAACTATCTTGGGTAGCAGGAAACTGGTCCAGTGATCAGAGTGTTCAGCCCTACACAACTAACATGGAGAGAAATTATACCCCCCAAAAAAGCGCTTCATTTGTAAAGGAAAGCATTACGGTGCCCACGTTTTGCTTAGAAGCCCGTGGGCAGCGCTTCTGAAGGTCAGGGCACAGAATACCCAGGTTGCTTAGTCTTGCTTCCACCTGATGCTTTTTTCATTCATCACCAGACACCTCCTGCCACTGCATCCAACTCCTGCAGGTTCCTTTTCATCTCCGCTTTCTCCTTTGTCACTGTTTTTCTGACGTTCTCTTCATCTTTCTTTCCCTCTTTTTTGTTTTTCTCTTTCTTGCTCTGGATTAAAGTCTGATGAGGAAAACAAGTGCTGGTCCCCAAAAAATGAGTGCATTGGGCTCCATCTGCAACCCCTGCTGAAATTAAGCACTGCTCAGTACACACTGATGAATCACTGAACAGAAGATTACACCAATCCTTCTCCTATCGTCTTATGAATATCAGCGCCGCAGTCAAAGAAAACATTAACTAGATATCACTTCCATAGCTGTGAATTATTACTTTGATAATATCCTTCATCTACTTGCTCCTTCCGCTCTATCCATCCTTCTTGGTGATTATAATTTGATGCTCAATAATCAACGTGAAAACACAGCTTGTTTCCAAAACAGCGCCGTGGCCATTCTTTAATCAAAAGCAAAACGGTAAAGCAAACTTATATGTTCTAGAAATTTCACTAAATCACCCCAGGTATCCTTTTATAAGGACAGTGAAGCTTCACCCAGCAATGGTGGCATGCTCCATCGTTGAGTTCCCTCTTCACTGGACCCAACATGTCTTCTGTCCGAATGGGCTCCAGTAGACGATGAGCTCTTGTAAAACTGTCTACAGGTTCAAAAGCAGGAGGATTTTATCCGAAAAAAATGGGCGGGATCCAGGTGTTTTTGAGTACAATTGCCTGTAGGTGAACCTATCAGTCTTTTATTCAGGAAGCCAGAGCAAGATTTAAAAAAAGAGTAACAGGGCATGTAGGTCACTACTTAGTCCCTACGCCACTGGTTGATATGTTTCGACCACCACTAAGACCTAATGACAGGTCTGCTGTCTTCTTCAGCACCTAGGGATTCCTTAAACTGTCCCTGCCATCTAGGAGTGTCCTACGTGGGTATAGTGTAGGGAAAGCAAAGTCAAACACACCATAAACACTTGCGTTTACAGATATTCTACCAAGGGTATATCGAGAGTGAAGGTAAAGAAGGAACACACATTGCTCAACATTGCAAAGTTGTGAGTTTGCTGCCTTGGCTTTAAGTAGTGAGGTGACGTCCAATTGTGTAAGTAATAAAGAGATGATTTAATAATAAACCAATGCACCCAAAAGTATCACTGCACATCTCACCCACACACACAAGAAGAAAATCCAACATACATGGGTGTACCGTGGGTGTACCATTGGCTTTTCGGGCCTTTAAGATATGGGCTTTATCCTCAGAAAGGAAGGCAGTCATGGTACCCCCTGTAGACACACACGGTTATTGGATATATATAGTAAATTCAACTATCACTGTTCGATATAATGCCCTGAGGTGTGCTGCCTAAGAAAGCCCCTTTCATGGAATCATATTACCACTTAACAGGGAGAATCAACAATAAAGCACAGCCCATAGGGCAATATACACTAATTTACATCCTGATTCGATTTGAGAACTAGCCAGTGTGATGAAGGACAATGCACAGGAGGATGCTACAGAGGGTCTCTTCAAATATTGCCCAAGATCTGTCAAAAAAAGACAGGTGAAAAGGAAGAGATGCCCTTTCCATACAGCCACATTTCACCCTCCATTGGTGCACACCAAATGAACGCAGCCATATTTGATACGGGGCAAACTAGTCCCAATTTAATTGAACGTGACTGGTCAAACCAGCAACTCCTGCTGCATCCGATGTATTATGCAGAGATTCACAAATGGCCGAAACGCAAATGATATACAGATCCCCTAAAGAGCGGGCATCATCTTAGAGCGATCAATACCCAGATGGCGGATATTTTTGACCATCACAACTAATAATTAGAAACAAGCCAGCTGTTTAACGTAATATCGTTCCCAGTAGTAGTTGTGCAAGCGAGCTACAATGTGTTAACAAGATTCAACCCGAGGACGCAAACACCAAACAGGACTTAAACATGGAATGTATGATGGAGGTGTCAATTGTGGTCATCCTTATTACAGTTCATGGGCATTCAGAGCAAAGTGCATGCGTGGACGACATAGTGTATGAAAGATTATTATTTTGTGTTGCCTTCAGGAGTGCATCTTTTAATTAGGAATTTCATTAGTATATTGTGATGTATAGGTTTGTAGATATGTTAAGATCTGGAGGCTATCAGGACATATACTGGTGCGCAGGAAAAGAGAGTTAAGCTGGCTCCAAGATATGTCAATCAAACAGGACTTATAAAGTGCGGCTAATCACCCGTGAGGGTATCCAGGCGCTGAGAACCTGCTGCTTTAGGAGGGTTCAGTTGAACAGCCAGGTCTCGAGTCCCTTCCTGAATTCCAAAAGAGAGGTTGAGCTCCGGAGGTGAAGGAGGAGGTCGTTCCAGGACTTTGTAGCATGGTAGGAGAAGGAGAGTTCTCCACTGTTGCTTCGGCAGATGTGGGAGTGTGAGCGAGGGAGAGATGGGCGGAATGCAGGTGTCTGGAGGGTTGGTGGAAACTCGGGTGGTGGTTGATGTGTGCCGGTCCATGGCTTTATAGGTGTGGATCAGCATCTTCAATTGACATCTCTTGTGAAAGGGGAGCCAGTGGAGCCTCTTGAGGTGGAGGCCGATGTGGGTTAGCTTTGGTAGGTTGAGGATGAGTCTGGCCGCTGAATTCTGTATGATTTGCAGTCTCTTCAGGAGGTGCAAGGTGATTCCTACATAGTGTGTGTTGCCATAGTCCAGCCAACTGGTGACTAGGGCTTCAGTGACGGCTCGTCTGGTGTTCACGGGAAGCCTTTTGACGTTCTTAGGAAGCATGCCAAGAGTGGATAAGCAGGCGGAGGAGACTGCGTTTATCTGGTTTTTAATGGTGAGCTTGCTGTCCAGGATGATGCCAAGGTTGCGGGCATAGTCTTTCGGAGTAATGAGGGTCAGAGTTCGGAATGCCACCAGGCGTCGCTCCACGTGGAGGTGTTGTTCCCGAAGATCAGCACTCCCATTTTGTCTGTGTTGAGTTTTAGGCAGTTGTCTTTCATCCAGTCAGCGACGCTTGTCGTGCACCTGCGAAAGTTGGCCTTCGTGGTAGAGGGGTCTTCTGATAGCGAGAGGATGAGCTGGGGGTCATTGGTGCAGGATATGATGTTTGGTCAATGGGTTCGGACAATGTTGGCCAATGGGGTCATGCAGGTGTTGAACAGTGCAGGGACGAGCCTTGAGGGACACCGCAGATGATGTTCTTAGGTTCCGAGGTAAAAGGTGGCAGGCGGATTCTCTGGTTCTTACAGTGAGGAAGGAGGCGTTCCACTTGAGGGCGTCTCCTTGGATTCCAAAGTGGGGAAGTCTCTTGATAAGTATGTGGTGGGATACGGTGTTGAAAGCTGCCGAGAGGTCGAGAAGGATCAAGGCCGCTCTTTCTCCCCAGTCAAGGAGGGTTCTGATGTTATTGGTGGCAGCGATCAGGACGGTTTCAGTGCTGTGGTTGGTGCGGAATCCGGAATGGGAGGTGTCCTGAGGACTGTTGTTCTCCAGGTGTTCCGTGAGTTGGCAGTTGATGGTCTTTTCAATGACTTTGGCAGGAAAGGGGGGGGGGAGCAAAGAGATGGGACAGGACTTCTTGAGTTTGCAGGGGTCGGCATATGGTTTCTTTAGAAGGGGTTTGGCCTCTACGCGTTTCCATTCTTCAGGGAAGGTGGCTGTGGTGATGGATGCGTAGAAGATGGCAGTGAACTCGTTGCAGATCGTCTTGCTCCCGAGGTTAAAGATATGGTGAGGACAGGGGTCCTTGGGTGCTCCTGAGAGGACGTAGTTCATGATGGGTGTGGCGTTTTGAGTGGTGAGCAGGTAGTGTGGGGTTTGCATCTGTGGGAGCGAGGAGGCTAAGGATGTCAGCGGTGGTGGGTTGGGGTTTTGAGTTTTTGTAGGTGGTGGAGATCTTGTCGTGGAAGAAGACGGCCAGGGTGTTGAGGAATTCCTGGAAAGGGGTGATGATGTTTTCGGTGGCTGAGGGGTTGGAGAACTCTCGGACAATGTTGAAGAGTTCTTTGCTGAAGTTAGAACTGGCTTCAATGCGGTCTGCAAGGGCGCTTCAATTAGTCTCTTTAAGGAGTTGGTGGTATTGGTTGGGGGATGTCTTGAATGTGGCTCGGTCTGTGGGATCCTTGCTGGAGCGCCTTTCCCTTTCCAGTTGCTTGCAGTTGGGTTTTGTGGTTCTCAGTTCCGTGGTGTACCAACAGGCCTGTTTGGAGGATCTCTCAAGTTTGGTGGGCTTGACTGGAGCAACTCTGTCGGCGCAGTGGGTGATCCAGGAGGAGAAGTTCTTGACAGGCTGTTCTAGATTGGTTGCGGTGTCAGGGTGGAGGTGTTGAGGACGTCGGTCCACTGGCTCTCTGATACTTTGTTCCAGCTGCGGTATGTCATTGTTTGGTCTAGTGATATGTGTCTGTAATTTATACATCCATCCCGGTTCCTTCTGTTGTAGTAGTTTTGCCTTGTCAGATGATTGAGTACAACTCTCGGTTTTACAAGAATGACCCAGCCCATGTCATTTTCTGTGTGTACTTTATAAATAAATAGTGACTGGGCATTCGGGTTGCTCCTTTTTTGCACCTGATAATACTTATGTTACTTTCTGTGTTAACATCCCAACATATTTGAGGTTAAAAGGGCACTGTATCAGAAAAATGATGTTCTCAGAATTACAGTTAGTTTGTTTAGTGAGACACCAAGAAGTTCTAAGGCCAAGTTCTAGTTCTTTAGTGATCTTTTTGTATTTACAAAGACTACAGCTTCTGCATGAAAATGTCCCACGACTGAGGGTAACCCCCATATTGTGCTGCAAACAATTGGATGTTTTGATTTTAAAAGATGTGTGTGAACAATCATCTGTCTTAGGCAGGGCCACTGGAATTATGCGGTTGGAGAGGACCAAAATATATGGCAGGATTGACTATATTTTATGTCAAGTAAAGGCACCGAATGCAGCATAATACAGCACATTTCGTGATAGCACTACTCCATTATTTTGTTTTTAACATTTGTTAACTCTGTATGGGTCAAGGTTTCATCTCATTAGTACCAGTTTAACACCCAAACACATCAATATGAAACGGTAAAGCAACCAGCAAATCTTTGTGACAAACCTTCTAGTGTGCAGCAAGCTTGAGCACAGTATCCAACAGATCCTGGCAACTCCAAATCATCATGCTTTCAAACTCGCATCGTCACTTCTTCCCAGCAGGCCTTGAATGAACCATCTACTTTTCCCTCCATGTTCACTTATCACCCCATCCTTATAAGTCAGTGGCTGCAACTGCAACCTACTTTAAAAAGAACTCTGCTCTATTAGGGACACATTTGCTACAATGCGTGTTGCTCCACTACCATGTTCCTTCACACCCACCACATTCCAACACCAACACCATCATCATCGTCACACTTTGTCATAACATCCCCAACAGAACTAACTCCAACGATCGAAGCCACTAACCCATCCTGTGCACCACCTGACCCTCTTAGCCCTCAGATTAGCAAACCTCTAGCCCTTATAAGCAGCAATCAACTTTATATGGAAGACTGACAGGCCGCAGCCCTGGTTGCAGAGCAGACCTCTGAGTACTGAATGTAGTCCTCCCTTCGTCTGTCAAAGGACTTGGAGCTAGGACAAAGTGGGGTAGTTTGGATCCCACTTTTATAAACAACTTCAATAACGGTGGGGTACGGATCAACTGGTTAAAGCTGCAGAACAGTTTGGGGTGGCTGTTCCTTCAAGCGTCCCTCCCAGACTGTTGTCAAAATCAAAATTTGGCTCGAATCCGCTTGTGATTGTGTTGCTCCTTTGAAGACCATTAAAACTGTGAGATCTCATGATGCGCAACGATGGTTTTCAGATGACCTCAAAACTAAGAAGCTGGCGTTGCGTCAAGCTGAACGCAGGTGGAGACACCAGTATTGTGAAGAAGGAAAGACAATATACTCTACTCTATTGAAAGAATACAAGAAGTCTATTACTCAAACTAAGGCAGACTACTTCTCGAATAGGATTCTTAACTCAACAAATAAATCTAAAGAAATCTTTTCTATAGTAAATGAGCTGTCTGCATTAGATAGAGTTACGCCTAACTCAGCCCCTTCTCAGTCCCTGTGTGATTCTCTTAACCTATTTTTTCTGGAGAAAATTGTGGCAATCAAGGCCAGTATTCCTACTCCCATTTCTCCCATAGTTGCCTTTGATACCGATAAGTGTCCATTTCAACTGGCTCAGATTCCCTTCATCTCTTATGAGATCTTTTTGGGTCTGTTAAAAAAGGTCGGATCAGGCTCCCCGACTGACTGTTGCCCCCCTCATGTTTTTCAGGAAATCTTCGCCAGATGTCCAGATCCTCCACTTTTGTTTCTTAATAACTCACTTAAGTTTGGTATAGTCCCCAACCTCTTTAAAAGCGCGGAAATTATCCCCATTTTAAAGAAACCGGGTGTGGACCCTTCCATTCTTAGCAACTACCGCCCCATTTCATTGTTACCCTACCTTGGAAAGGTCTTAGAAGCTCATGTATCAAACCAACTTAGTTCTTTTGTTGAACAGTCTCATGTTCTGGACCCTCACCAGGCGGGGTTCCGACCCGCCCATTCTACCGAGTCAGTCATTCTGACAGTCCTAGACAAACTCAGAGGGGGGGCAGATAGAGGCCTCACCCAGGCCTTGGTACTCCTGGACCTGTCTGCAGCATTTGACACGGTCGACCATAATATTCTGATCGATCGTGTCAACAAGGCCGGGATCCAGGGCCTGGCTCTGAAGTGGCTTTCTTCCTTCCTCAGAGACCCGTTCCAAGCGGTGCGTCTTGGTAATTTCTTCTCTACCAAGATAGAACTGACTTGTGGGGTTCCCCAGGGCTCTTCTCTTTCCCCGCTCCTTTTTAACTTGTACCTATTCCCTTTAATCTCTTCCTTGAGAGAAAGGAAAGTGGGAACATACAATTATGCGGATGACCTTCAATTGGTTTTCGACATCAATCTTTCATCATCCTCTGTGTCCCATTTTCAAGACACGATGATTTTTATAAGCGAATGGATGAATGACAACCAATTGAAGCTTAACCCCGACAAAACTGAGCTTATCCTTACTGGAGGGTTCTCCAACCCATGGAATTCCAACTTTTGGCCATCTACCCTTGGTAGTCCCCCTCTACCGGCCAGCTCAGTTAAAAGCTTAGGTATAGTGATAAGCAACGATCTGAGCATGAAAGCTCAGATCAGCGCCGTTGTCTCCGCTGGTTTCTTCCAACTTCGGAGAATAAAGAAGATCAGTAAATTCTTGTCCAGGGAAGCCTTGATTTTAGGTGTTCTGGCATTGGTCATCTCCTGCTTGGACTATGCTAACTCACTCTATGTCGGCATTCCGGCATATCAATTAAAACGCCTTCAGCTGGTCCAGAATCAAGCTGCCAGACTGATTTTTGCGCAACCTAAATGGCATCATGTTAAGCCACTGATGAAAAGCCTTCATTGGCTTCCAGTGGCCAAGCGCAGTGCATTCAAGTTAGGATGTACTGTTTTTAAAGCCCTTCATGGCAACAGCCCAGCCTTCATTGCTTCTAAGATTTCTCGCTATGTCCCCTCTCGCAATCTGCGTTCCTCCCATCAGAATCTATTGGTCACTCCTATTTTTAAACGTAAGAAACACGGAGGGTCCAGATTTATGGTCTTAGCCCCTCTGTTCTGGAACTCGCTCCCTATGGAGATGAGGTCTCTGACCTCTCTCACTCTATTCAGAAAACAGCTAAAGACCTGGTTGTTCGCACAGGCGTATGGAACCTAAGCCATCCATTCCTGATGCCACCTTTTCACTCCCCAGCGCCAAGAAACCTTTGGTGAACGTGCGCTTGATAAATGCTTTTAACATAACATAACATAACACAGCCTTTATGTAGAGAGGTTTCTCCCCGCAGGCAGCACTGGGGCTAGCTCCACAAGGAGTTCCCAAAACAGAGGCCCAAAGAGGTGTTTGAACCTTGCAGCCATAAGTACAACTGAGGAGTAATCAAGGAAAGACAAAAGGCAGGCCTTACCCAGAGACTCCCTCACATTCAAAGGGAGAGACTGCAGTCCCACCCGCCCACCTACCGTCCACAGGGCAGCAGTGCCCAGGAGGACCAATCAGAAGCTCCTTGTTAACCAAACGCTCATAGAATGTCAAAAGGCAGCCCCGTCTCCATTCCTCCCTTCAGCTACAGGAAGGCACGCAATACACTTCCACTGCCTAGGAGTGCAGTGTTCATCCTCCATTGTGTGCTAGATCAGGCCAGGGATAGCAAAATATATCCCACAGGCCTCTATTACTCTGGCTCACTCACAGAATGGATAGACTACAATTGCTACACAGACACGCTTACAAAACACTAAAGGGTCTGTGTATGCACACAGGCACTCAACTGTACACAAGTGGGTCAGCAGGCCTCAACCCGAGTAATCCAAATAAAAAAAGGCATGCTCACACTATTAATTCTTGTAACCACAGTATGCTGCCACCACCGCTCTACACCTTAAACTCATGACAGGGAGAGCAACTCCTTGTTAGTACTAAGGACATGTTTGGTGTTCTCCTCCAGGTCGCAAGAATGGTCCAGGACCCACTGTGGTCCGAGACAGGCTTAGGCCTCTGCACACCTGCTTAGATCAGTGTGAAGCCAGGGCCAAAATAATAAGTAATGATAGCAGATATGCATGCAGTTGGGGACTCAGGGCATGAGTAGTAATGTGTCAGTGTTTGAGGAGCTCCACACCCATTCTCGTAGATCCCACTACATTTGTATCAAATGCCTTCCCTAGTTTTATTTTTAATCAGTAGAAATGTGTTTGCCGCGCATGCAACAAAAAACATGCCTAAACCAAGATTACAGTGCATAAGCATCGCAAACACGATGTCTGCCACTTTCTCGCATGTTAGTTCCTCACTGGGCATCTAGTGCAGTCTTCTCCAACGAGTAGCTCCTGAGCTACTGGTAGCTCTTCAGTTACCTGGAAGTAGCTCTCCAGTGTCCAGCAGAGCATACTAAATTAGAAACTTTAACCAAACAAAAGTTTCTAATTTAGTATGCTCTGCTGCACACTGGAGAGCTACTTCCAGGTAACTGAAGAGCTACCAGTAGCTCAGGAGCTACTCGTTAGAGAAGACTGCACTAGATGCCCAGTGAAGAACTTATATATATATATATATATATACACCCAAAATTGAAAGGTGTGTCTTCGTGATGAAAATTTGTGTTTTCAGAACTCATTAGCTGACGTTTGGAGAAAAATGGATTTCAAAAATATATTTAAAGCTTATATTTTGAGCGATAAATCATGCAATATTACTAATATTACCCTGGTGACTGGGGCATTGCAACGATTACTGCCCAGTATTACCCGTTTAGAGGAATTCCAAATTGAAAAAACCTTCTTACATTAGTGCTGGCAAATCTGCAGGATGCACGGAGGTGATCGCTGCTGGTAATCCTGCATGGGGCGGCCACTAAAAAAGCCTTTCCTTACAAGGTCACTATTACAACACTAATAGTTTTAGTAGCTCGGGATCACTTTCATTGAACATAAGAAGCTCTAGTAACAGAAAAGGTTGGAGAGACCCCTGATTTAGTGTAAAAAATAGGCCCCATGCAGACCAATGGAATACCACATTCACTAAAAGCTGTGCAAACGGCAGACTGCCACCACAAAAAAGCCAGAGCATCAACCTCTTCAAGCAATATTCTGGAGGCTCCCACAGCGGGCTCACAAGATGGAGGCTGCTCAAGATGGCCGCCGTCTCCAGCAGACGCCAGCTCTGCGACGCTCCAAACTCCCGCCAGTGAAGGTGAGCTCCCAACTCCTCAGAAAGCCTTGACGTGGCGCCGTTTCGTTTTATTGATCTGGCGCACAGTCCGTGCGGGCACCCAATCATGAATTTGACAGTTTTATCATGGAGTAATAGACTTCCTTCGGATAATTGCTCTCACCTCCTTCCATTTCCAGCCTTCGCAGGCATCTCTCCCTCCCGCGCCCCCCTATCCTGTCAGTCCTCTGTGACATTACTATCTCCCTTTTATAGCCACACACACAATTTTAGGGGCTCCACTTAATTATGACAGCGCCTTAACAATTTAAAGCTCATCATCAGGTTGGAAAGGTTAAATATTAACATATTATGACTTAGTTTATAAAGATTGACAGAGCAATCATATTCATTAAGCTTTAGATAAATTTCCCACATTCATGCAAATTATGTGTTTATAAAATACAGATTTTATTTCTCCAGAGGCTGATATTGGTCTCCCTCCACACCCACAGATGAGACAGCAGTTGTCTCCAAACAACATCAATCACTTTCCTCCATGTCACAGAACTGAAGAAAAACTATAAGGCTCAAGGGAGGGCGTGGTATCTTCATGTCTATGCCATGCATTCTCCCTTAGTTATATATCCCATGCTGCTCAGCCAGTGTGAGTGTGAGGTAATAGAATGCTGATGTGTGCATGGTTTGAGTGAGTGTCAGTTGGAATGCGTGGGCTGAGCAGCAAGGATGCTGCTCCCAGTGGGGCCTTCCTGCTTCCTTACTATCATCTTCTACCTATAACCTGAGACTCCTAACTTGATAATAAACCTTATCCTGTTTCAACTTTACTACTGGTTACCCTGCATCTTCAGTCACCACAGAGGTCGCAGTGCTCAAGGGAGGCCGCAGTGCTCAAGGGAGGCCGCGAGGCTGCAGTACCCAAGGGAGGCCGCAGTGCTCAAGGGGGGCTGCAGTGCTCAAGGGAGGACACGAGGCTGCAGTGCTCAAGGGATGCCACAGTGCGCGGGGGATGCCACAGTGCGCGGGTGAGGCCACAGTGCGCGGGTGAGGCCACAGTGCGCGGGGGAGGCCACAAGGCTGCAGTACTCAAGGGAGGCCGCAGTACTCAAGGGAGGCCGCAGCCCTCAACATGTGTAAATTTATGACCCTCTATCCATCTTGGGAATGTGCCAGAAGAAAGTTTGCGAATTTTCAACTTTGCTGGTGCTCACATCCTCAGCCATGCATTACCAAACTGAAATGTCCACAACTTGTCACGCAAACAGATTCTCACTTTGGGAATAACAAATACGATTTTATATTAGTAATTTAAGGCATTTTGACACCTAACTTCAGCGTGGGCTTGTATATTGAAATTGATCATTCCTTCAAAATAAGAGCCAAAAAATTGAAAGGAATCAGCTGTCTCATCTTCCTGCAAATCAAAATGAAGAGTACTCCATGGTACATCCCTGTGCCCTCCTCCTCTCCAATGGCCAAATGGCTTACATGTAGAATAAGATCAGATGCAATTTCATATGTTTGCTGATGGAATCCAAGGCTGCATGCATCCCTTGGAGAACAGAGCTGATAAACATTCAAGTACAGCAGGGTGTCTAGATCAGTGCTTAATTTGAGCCGGTGGTTTCTGGTGCTCAGCACCGGTTTTAATTGTCAACACCGGCACTTAAGAAAGTCTGCCACATGGTGGCACTGTTTGTATAATTTAGTGATGAGCACATTAACCTCTTGCATGCGCACGGCGGCCGGGAGCCGTCGTGCGCCACAGTGCTCGTGTGCGCAGGACGGCTCCCGGCCGTCGTGGCACATGGCACCGGAAATCCCTCTGGTGCAGGCACCAGCGGGATTTCCTTTCCTCCCAAATAGCCTCGGGAGCTGAGGGAGAGCTTCCCCAGCTCCCGAGGCTCCCCCCTGGTTTCTGTGAAATGACGATCAGCGGGCACGTCGCGCTGTCGTCATTTCATAGAAATCGAAACTGAAATGAGCCTTTAGGCTCATTTCAGTTTCACTTTCTATGTGCTCAGGGGGCTGTCGGTGTCCAATGCAAAATTGGCTAAAAACGTATTTTTAAAAAAATGTAGCGCTTAGAATTCTCGGAGCTATACTTTTAATCCCTATGTTTTTGGCTTTTCCCAGTCACAGGCCCTTGCCCCACCCACACAAGTGAGGTATCATTTTACTCGGGAGAATGAGGGGACGCTGTGGGGTAGGACATAGGTGCCGGCACAGTGATTCCGTGCAAAAATATGTGGAAAATGTGTTTTTTTCAGCTAAATTTGAGGTTTGCAGGGGATTCTCGGTAGGAAAAAGTTGGGGGATACACGCAAGCCATACCTCGCTGGACTCCCACGGGTGTCTAGTTTTCAGAAATGTGTGGGTTTGGTAGTTTCCCAATATGGCCGCCGAGCCCGGGGCCAAAAACCCAGGTGAGCCCCCTTGCAAAACCAGGTTGTTTTGTGATAGGTAATTTTGTTGTCTCCTCAATACGTTTTGGGCCCTTGCCTGTCGCGGGTACTTGACCCACCCACGGGAGTGAGGAACCATTTTTATCAGGAGACCTGGGGGAACGCTGGGGGGTAGTAAATTTGTGGATCCATGCAGATTCCATAACTTTCCCACACAGAAATTTGAGAAAAATTTGATTTTTTCAGCTAAATTTCAGGTTTGCAGGGGATTCTGGGTAGGAAAATGTTGGGGGAGCCCACGCAAGCCATACCTCGCTGGACTCCCCCGGGTGTCTAGTTTTCAGAAATGTGTGGGTTTGGTAGGTTTCCCAAGATGGCCACCGAGCCCGGGGCCAAAAACCCAGGTGACCCCCCTTGCAAAACCAGGTTGTTTTGTGATAGGTAATTTTGATGTCGCCTCAATACGTTTTGGGCCCTTGTCTGTCGCGGGTACTTGACCCACCCATGCGAGTGAGGTGCCATTTTTATCAGGAGACCTGAAGGAACGCTGTGTGGTAGTAAATTTGTGGATCCACGCAGATTCCAGAACTTTCCACCACAGAAATGTGAGGAAAATGTGGTTTTTTTGACAAAGTTTGAGGTTTGCAAGGGATTCTGGGTAACAGAAACTGGTGAGAGCCAGACAAGTCACCCCATCCTGGATTCCCCTGGGTGTCTTGTTTTCAAAAATGTATAGGTTTGCTAGGTTTCCCTAGGTGCCGGCAGAGCTAGGGTTCAAAATCTAGAGCTAGGCACTTTGCAAAAAAAGAGTCAGTTTTCACTGTGAAAATGTGGTGTGTCCACGTTGCATTTTGGGCCGTTTCCTGTCGCGGGCACTCGGCCAACCCTCACAAGTGAGGTACCATTTTTCTCAGAAGACTTTGGGGAATGCGGGGTGGGTGAAATTTTGTGGATCCACGCAGATTCCAGAACTTTCCACCACAGAAATGTGAGGAAAATGTTTTTTTTATTTTTTTTTTACAAAGTTTGAGGTTTGCAAGGGATTCTGGGTAACAGAAGCTGTTGAGAGCCAGACAAGTTACCCCATCCTGGATTCCCCTGGGTGTCTAATTTTCAAAAATGTATAGGTTTGCTAGGTTTCCCTAGGTGCCGGCAGAGATAGGGTTCAAAATCTACAGCTAGGCACTTTGCAAAAAAAGTGTCAGTTTTCACTGTAAAAATGAAGTGTGTCCACGTTGCGTTTTGAGCCGTTTCCTGTCGCGGGCACTAGGCCTACCCACACAAGTGAGGTACCATTTTTATCGGGAGACTTAGGGTAACACAATTGTAAAGCAACTGTTATTACCTATTGACTTTCGATGAATTTCTGCCTTTCAAACGAAAGATAATGTGTAAAAAAGAAGTCACTTTGAAAAATGTCCTATAATTCTCATGCTGTATGGGTACTCACAATTTCGGAAATGTGCAAATAGCTACTGTTTCTAAACTCTATATTTTGTTCCAATTTCAGAAATACATAGGTGTCTTTCATCCCGATTTTTCACTGTATATATTTTCCCAAATGAATTGCTAATGAATTGCAAATGAATTGCTATATACCTGGTACATAATAAAAAATCATTGCAAGACGCTGCTGTTATTGGCTCTGGGTTCGTCCGGTTCTTGGTGAAACAACCAGAAAGGTCCAGCGGATATAACGGTATATTGCTTTCAAACATCTGTCACAATTAGAAGAAGTTACAGGTAAAAACGTTGGCACAAATGGCTGTTTTTTTCAACTCATTTTCAATTTTTACTATTTTCAACTGTTAGTTTCTATTAAGAAACCTTGAAGGATCTACACAAATGACCCCTTGCTGAATTCAGAATTTTGTCTACTTTTCCAAAATGTATGGCTTTACAGGATCCATTATTGCTTTCATACCCATTTCTACCATTAACTGGAAGAAGGTTGAAAGCAGAAAAAATAGCAAAAATAGGCTATGTCCCAGTAAAATGCCAAAACTGTGTAAAAAATGTTGGTTTTCTGACAAATGTCTGTCAGTCCCTGAAAGCTGGGAAAATGGTGATTTCAGCACCACAAACCCTTTGTTGATACCATTTGCAGGGGAAAAACCAGACGCTTTCATTTGCAGCACTTTTTACCCATTTGTCCCCCAAAAAAAACAAAATTTAGCTGTATTTTGGCTAATTTCTGGGTCCCCTCCAGGGGAATCCACAAACCCTGGGTACCTTTAGAATCCCCATGATGTTGGAAGAAAAGGATGCAAGTTTGGCGTGGATACCTTATGTGGTCAAACAGTTACAGGGGCCTAAGCGCGAACTTCCCCAAATAGCCAAAAAAAGGCTTAGCACAGGGGGGGGGGGGGGAAAGGCCTAGCAGCGAAGGGGTTAACATTTGTTTATTAATTCAATGTACATTAAAAATTAGTAATTCATGTAGCTTTTGTGGCCTGGAATAGTTTGAATTGTAACTTTTAGGAGTGTAATGGTTAGTAGTTGTGTTGATAGTGTCATTGGCATCGCTAGTAGGGGTAATTGGTGGTGCAAGCTACAATGGCCTCCTGACGACGGCCCTGGCACTTAGTTTCTTACAAATTAAGCACTGGTCTAGATCAGATTACTTTCTGGATGAAGGAAACCTTTGTCAGCTGAATGAAAGACTTAAATCTTAAGCAGAGGAAGAGTTGGTCAAGAGTTGCTGCCTTTTGACTAGCCTAACAATCTGAGGCTTTCCCAACGCCACTGCAGCGTGTACAAAACCGGAGGATCATCTTTGATTCAGACATCAATTTTGTCCCTCAAATCAGTGCATTGGACAGGAAACAAACTTCAGTTTTCTTCTCCTCTGGAAAGCCCTTCCACTCCTCAAAGCTAACCACCAAAGAGAGCTTATACATGCACTGGTATAGCCCATCTAGAGCAGTGCAACAGAGTTTATACTGGCTTTCACAAAACACTCATTGCTAGGCTGCAAAGAGTGGTGTAAAAGAGGAAAGGCAAATGTGACCATGTTAAGTCTACCCTGGACATGATTAAATCATCTTCACAACATCACCAACCGTTCAATGCAAGCCTCCCATATTCCTGGACCCGACCGTCATCCTCACCATCCCCATAAGCCCCCTCAGCATCCATGAAGCACACCAAGGGTAACCTAAAACAGAACACCAGGGAAACCTTCAGATCTTTCGAAGACTGCTGTATCGACAGCCTAAATCTCAAACTTCTCGAACCTTGCCACCTTCACAGCCACATCAATACGCTTCTCAACGACGTCAGACCATTTTTTGAAAAATATGTGATCATGCGCCTAATAAAGCGTGCAAGTCCAAGCCAAACTCTTCAACATCCTGGTACTCCAAAGACCTCGTCAACAACAACAAATTCCCCACACACACCGGAAAGAAAATGGAAGAAAATCAGAACCCACCACAACCTCACACTACTAAAGTCCCCCCACACAGCACACAGATAACTCACTACATCAGCTAAAGTCGAGTGTTCCATACCAACACCATCAATGAAGCTGCCAACGGAGACTTAACTCTATTGAAAGCCATCGAGCACTGAATCGACCCTATACCGCACCCTCTAGTCCCACACACCAAGATATGTGCAGTGGCATTAACCTTTTTCTGTGAAAACACACAGAAGATCCGACAGCACGTGGACATCAAGCCTACTTTCCTTTGACACTCACCCCTCCCCGCACTGCATCCCACAGCTGCAATCCTTCCTTTGACACTCAACCCCCCCGCACTGCATCCCACAGCTGCAATCCTTCCTTTGACACTCAACCCCCCCGCACTGCATCCCACAGCTGCCATCCTTCCTTTGACACTCACCCCCCCGCACTGCATCCCACAGCTGCAATCCTTCCTTTGACACTCACCCCCCTGCACTGCATCCCACAGCTGCAATCCTTCCTTTGACACTCACCCCCGCACTGCATCCCACAGCTGCAATCTTTCCTTTGACACTCACCCCCCGCACTGCATCCCACAGCTGCAATCCTTCCTTTGACACTCACCCCCCGCACTGCATCCCACAGCTGCAATCCTTCCTTTGACACTCACCCCCCGCACTGCATCCCACAGCTGCAATCCTTCCTTTGACACTCACCCCCCGCACTGCATCCCACAGCTGCAATCCTTCCTTTGACACTCACCCCCCCGCACTGCATCCCACAGCTGCAATCCTTCCTTTAACACTCACTCCCCCGCACTGCATCCCACAGCTGCAATCCTTCCTTTGACACTCACCCCCCGCACTGCATCCCAAAGCTGCAATCCTTCCTTTGACACTCACCCCCCGCACTGCATCCCACAGCTGCAATCCTTCCTTTGACACTCACCCCCCCGCACTGCATCCCACAGCTGCATTCCTTCCTTTGACACTCACCCCCCGCACTGCATCCCACAGCTGCAATCCTTCCTTTGACACTCACCCCCCGCACTGCATCCCACAGCTGCAATCCTTCCTTTGACACTCACCCCCCGCACTGCATCCCACAGCTGCAATCCTTCAAACCCCGTCTCTTGCAAACATCACCAACATTCACACTCAACTCCCTCAGAGCCCCCTCCTATGAAGTGGCCTTACCCTTGCGCGTCATCAAAGCCCTCTCCAAAGCAGCACTGTACCCTTACTCGGCATGGTCAGTCCATCCCTCACTCAATGCATCTACACAGAAAGGATCAAGGGAAGCCACACACACACCTCACTACGAGGCCTAACAAGGTCCAAACCGGTGTGGGCCTGTGTTCCTTGTTTGAGGGGCGCTTCGCACACGAGGTTACAGAATATGCATTAGCAGAGTCCGTTACATGACTGAAGGAACCAGCGTACAGAGTGCCAGGGAAGCGTTGGGAGACTACGATCTGTAGACTAGGGGACACAGCTCCGTTTGGGGGCAGAGGATACAGCTAAGGGTACTCTCCATCTACCAGAGGTTGTTTGGAAGGAAAGAGAGAGGACCATATTACTCCAGTCCATCTCACTTTTCAACGGCTGCCCACTTCCAGGTTTTCAGAAACACAAAACTCAAACAACAAATTGATGGCTGGCATGCTTGAATTAATCTCAGCCGCTGGTGATCGCTTGGGTAACATCACAGTTTATCGTTTTTTCTTCCAGTGTGCCACTCTAGACAGAGAATAGTCATATGCAAATCAATCTCGGCCCTGCTCCAATAGGAAAAGTCCAGGGCTGGCCTCCTCTAAACAGAAGCAACTCTAGACCGGTTTCTGCTTAGGAAGGCCTCATAAGTGAGGCGCTGAGCATGGAAACCTCATCTGTGCCTCTCAGTCACAGTGAGGAAAACAGGAGTGATGAGTGGGATGCTTGAATTAATCTCAAACACTGGCAATAGCTTGGGCCACATTCCAGGCCACCATTTTTCCTCCCATTTTGGCACTCTAGGTAGAAACTAGCATTAGGCGAATCAATCGTAGTGCTGATCTAACTGGAAGAGACTATCCCGAACTGCCAGGTCAGTTGCCATCCAGACGCGAGCCTAAGAAGACCCAGACAGGCTACATAAGCCTCGTCAGTGAGGTATAGCTTGCGACTGTTGCACAAGACCTAATATGAGTGCACGCATCAAGATGGGGGTGTCTGTGGAAACAAACAACAACGCGATGGAAGGAATGCTAGAATTCATTTCAGCCAATGGCATTGCCCACTATGCCACTCAACCAAGGCAGAGACTGCCCATGTGCAGATGAGTCTTGGCCCTTCTCTAACAGGAGCACTCCAGCCCTTCACTCTGCCACCCTGAACTACCTGGATAAAGGCTCTATCCAGGTGCCAGCGTACCCTTTGTAGTGCTGAAACATTTCATCTAGAACGTCCGGCCTTCAAAACTCACAAAACCTGAGCCCAGCCCTCTCTAAGATTGCCCCAAAGATCTGGAATTAAATCCACCATATCTTCAGGCTAATCCCTCACCTTCCATATTCAAAAAAGATTCAAAATATAGTCTTTGCAGGTGAAGAATCCAAACACCAAACTGTACCTGAGCCCCGGTGCTCCACCGAATTAACAATAAGCACCTTTCCTTGCTTCACATCATGACACAATATCCTATGCTTGGATTCTTTAATTACGAATCTGAATTATAAGGGATGTAAATATGTATTTAATGTATATGTGCTATGGTTGGGACGTGTCTGTGTGCTCCGCAGGTGTCATGTTCCTTTCCACTGTGTTATTTTTCTTGCGTCCTTGGTAACCTCTTGGTACCCATGTCCACAAGCACCGCTGGATTCCTTGTAAAGTGCTGTGACGCGCCCCGGGTCCGGTTGCTTCTCTATCAAACCACTGAAATAAAGTTCAACTGGTTAGAGTTAGCGTTACACCACCGCACATAGGTACCACCAGGTGATATGTATGTAGGATTTGTATAGGGCGAACCTGGCCAAAAGGCAGCAGGCTTACAAGTGATCGGACCTGGGACACAAGGGGGCCTTTGGTGGTAGTGACACGGTGGAAGGTCCGGGGGGGTGTGGAAGTCACTAAGGATGTAGTGAGAAGTGGTTCCTGTTTGGTGGAAGGGGGTGAGACGCCCTGGGGTAGATTCTAAGACATAGCTAACGAATTTAAGAGGACCATGTTTTACAGAGATGTGGCCAGTCTAGTCAGGGCTGGTGTCTGCTATAGTCAGGGCTTTGAGTGGGCCAGGTCTCACCGGTGCTGAGCCCCGGCAGTTTTTAAAAGGGGGGCTCGAAACGGGTTTCTATTGGGCTCTGTTTTGTGCCCTGGCACAGGCGGTCCGTTTTTTTCCGGACTGCAGTGACAGCAGGCACATCGATGTGCACGTGCTTACACTGCTCACTTCTCACTAGTGGAGAAGTTACGGCATGACGTCATGCCAGGTGAGCGTTGTAGGGGAAGGGAAATCCTTTAAAGAGAGTCATTTTCTCTCTGGATTTCCCTTCTCTTTTTGAAACTCGGGAGTAGCAACATTGTGGTGGTGTCACCAGGGCTTTAAGTGGAAGCTTTTTCAACATTATATACAAGCCATAGTTGCTGCTTATTTATCTTATGCAACTAACAACCATTGACAAAGCCAATAGTCCTGACTTGTAGGCATGATGTTACTTGTTGTATCATATCTGGATGCAATGACAAACAGCAAAATACAAGTCGGGCGGCACACTATGCTAAGCACAGATTTTTAGCTTATGTGTTTTTAAGCCACGCCCTTAATTACATTGGCCACGCCCCTTTGAGAGACCCCCCCAGTTTTTTCATCCCAGTTAAAGCCCTGGCTATAGTGGTAAATCTGCTTACCTGAACCATTACAGCACCGCTGTCAGTAAAGCTTTGAGACCTCGGGGTCCCCAGCTAGAAAACCTAGAGAAGGCCACTGGTCATTATGACAACCTTTAAAAACATCCCTTCCAACTATGGTGGGCATGACTGGCCAGGGAACGCATGGATTACTTCTCTCTCCAATGCGAGTTGCTGGGGATATATTGGTTTATGGTTGTAGACACCACACTTGTGTTTTACTTGTAAATGCTCGGCGCGTGTATTTCTATTTGCTAATTTTTTGCCTCCTGCAGTGTGCTGTCCACCCCAGGCACCTGTAGAGGAAAAATAAGTGTCGGTACCCAAAAATGGGTGCCGGTGGTCACCGACTCAAATTAAGCACTGGGCTGTGCACATGCGTGGAGGGGCGGCGCGCGCACCTGTGGTCCTCGGCTAGCAAGGAAGCCATGCGCAGCCATGCAGAGGTGTAGAGAGAGGCTGAGCAGCAGTCTACACTCTCAGGCCCCACTGGTCCAGCTCGCGCTCTCTTTGCACCTGAAAGGATGACATTAAAAGTACAAGGCTGGAGTAAGCGAGGCGTGCAGCTCATTACAGCGCCAGCCAATGGCCCAACACGCAGCACTATTGATCGCCGCAGCCCGCGCCAGACGAAAGTGCGGCCGGGGAGTGGATTACGGATGCGTGCACCAGCCGCGCCGCATAGACCACTCGCAACGCGCCGCATTGACCACTCGCAACGCGCCATCAAAGACCATTCCCGTGCCCTGCTCAGGGACTGCACCGCATCAGAGGTGTGGAACAGCCACCGGGGTAGAGTCCGCGACGCACCATGCAGCCAGACGCAGGGCAGCAAGGGTCACGCATACTCATGTTGGGGCAGTGCCAGTGCGTACGTTTAACACCTCTAGTGCTAAGGACGTGGAGGTCACATCCTGAACAATGGAATAGCGGTACCCGCAGCCGTCCCGAGCCCCCTAAAAATCATGGCCCGTAACTCCTCGGCTGCCACACACAGCACCATCTCTCTCAAGCCTCCCCAGAATCCGTGCCACGTGCCCACCGCCAAGCCGGCCCTCGGGCGCATATCAATTAGGTCAATTATGTCACTGGTAATTAGAAACAGGAATTAGCAAAGCTAAGACGCTTTGATGCCAGGCTCTACCAAGGGTATTTCAGCATTAGAGCTGCAGCCAGTGTGGCACCCAGGCTCCCCACCCACCGGAGAGGCAGCTGGTCCGACGGACAGCAGACATCACCACGTCTCAGTTAATGCCCATCTTAACGTCGAGCCAACCAGACAGCGCATGCTTTGCTGCGAGGAATATTGTCACTTAACAGGGACATGTAGAGGGTTGGAGCCCGCACATTGCTTACCACTCGCTTTCTTTTCGTGTCATTCATTTGCTTCTTACTGGCGGCTCAGCTTGTCAATCTTGTGTACGTCCCTCCCATTGAGCATTGTCTCTCTACAATCTCTGATTGGCTGGCATCACTTCTTCGGCCGCTTGCTCTTCAAGAACTACATGTTTCTTTTGTTTGAAGCACACCATTAGAATGAGTGTGCTTTCCAGCTGTCTCCTTCATTTACGTCTCTCCCCCTGCAATCTATGATGCCCAACTGCTTCACTCCGCAACCTCTCCCGTGAGCTCAACTGAGTGCTTCTCCCCCCCCACAGGGGCCCTCAGTGTTACTTCCCCCGCAACTGCCGTGTTGCGTTCCGTCCAGCCTCCCCCCCCTCCCCCAATGTTTATGCGTCCCCTCCTGTGTTGCTTCGTCATTCGCCCTACAGTTCTTCTTTCCCAGCCCTATATTTCTATCGATCACCTATAATAGGCGATCTAGAATGTTGCTTTGATTGATTACGTCGCGGATTGCCCATGTAGTAGCAAACTCCACATCTGGCCATGATAAAACAGCATCTTTCTAGGACCAAGCATGAACACCAAGTCTATTGAATCATGTGACAAAGAGTGTGTCACTTTATAAGGACGTGACACATTCTTACAAAGTGTTGCTCACAGGGGGCTACACACTACATTAGCGTTCCTCAACTATACCAGTTAACGTTCCTTTTAGTCACACAGCACTTTTCAAGCGTCACATAAAAACACCCTCCCTCATACCTTAGTTATTTCATTTTTATAGTGCTGAGTTAGCCTGAATCTTGCATCAAAGCACTCCAAGAGAAGACTAGGACAGGCAGTGAAATCAGCAGTGAAATTGGTTTGTCTACTCAGAAGAGTCAACAGATATCATTAGGAAGGGCGCAGACCAAAAGCTGTTTGCAAGAAATGACTCCAGTCATTTTCAGAAGAAGTTGTCTTTGTAGCTGATGGAAGAAGAAAGGCACTTATAGAAAGCAAGGTCTTGGGCGCGTAAAGATCTGCCTTCCCTGGTGAACAAGGCAGTTTTGGACACACAACTTTAGGCTTAAAAATCAAGCCCACAGATTTAGCATACAAGCAATCCTGCTCACTAAACAACATAGGGTCCAATATTCATCTTGGCACACAGGGTTACTCCGTCCAAAAGTGACGGAAATCCCGTCCGCCAAATTACAATTCCATTATATCCTATGAAACTTGTGATACGGCGGACGGAATACCCGTCACGTTTGTGCCGCAGTACCCATACGCCAAGACTAATCAGGCCCATCGTAGTCTTCTCACGACGCAGGATTGAAATACTCACAGTTTTGGATGAAACCGCTCATGCTGCTTCTTCTTCCCATTTCTGACACACCTCACATCGCTTGAAACAGACCCTTTCCAATAACTGGTGCCGCAACGCTCAAAAGAAACGCACACTGAAGCCTCCCACACAACTTACCTCTCAGTTGGCCTTCCTTTGTCTACTGGAGATCACGCTAACGCTTACAAATTTCCTAATGAGGACACCTTACTCGACACTTTGGTCAACCTTTTGAGTACTGCACACTCTCGTCCGGAGATGGGTCAGTAATTAGCCGTGTGATATTATGAATGCTTTTGTTATTCATGCTCCATGGAAAAAGGTCACCGCTAGATCCTCGTAGAAGTCACACTAGAGGTCCACTGAGGAGCTTCCCTTCGTTAACAGGCTAATTCCGCTGCCTCGAAAGACTACAAGAAAACCTGCTAATGAGGTAGCAGGGCTTAGATGCTCATTCAGACTTGCTCTTCCTGGGAGACACATGGGAAGAATTTGTAGCTTTGAAAACTGAAGAATAATTCCTCTTTCTGAGGGGTTCTCTTTGTCCGATATGCTGTGCTTTTGTGTTTATCCCGTTGATATCCACTTTGGCCGCTATTGCTTGAAGGTGGTCCTTCTACACAATCCGCGGTGTTCACTGCAGTCCGCGTTGGACAAGGACTGCCTCTGCTAATTAAAGGACAATGATGAAGAAGTTTAAGTGGTCAGTGGCTCATGATTAGGTTTAAGGATTTGCGAAGCTCTAAAACACATGGGTATCTAGGTACTGTGTAACTAAAGACTGGCTCAACATTAAGGACTGCATTACGTATGCCCCGTGATGAACAACAATCACATGTTCACTATCTTTGTGACATAAAACTGGACTTCCGCTGCCCTCAGGCGTCAAGAGTGGTCGAGGAATAATTCTAGATCTTGTATCCAATAAGTTGCTAGAAGTAGCTGCATCTTAGTACATGTTTACATATAGTTCATACTTAAATTAGTTTCATTATTTGTTGGAAAGAAACCTTCTTTGCTTAGGAAAGTATCCACCATTCAACTGCTGTCTTGACTGGACAGCCGGAAGGGAACCAGTCTGAAGCATCACACAATTTACAAATGACAAGCATTTGGGACAATCCTAGACAAACACCATATTATAATTTATATTATTGCAAGGTGATTAGATGCTGCTCCATAAACAACCCTTAGAGCTGGGGAGAGAAACTTAAATATCTAAAGAATCCTGCCCAGTTTGAAGAAGTAATCTTGAAATATAATTTGTGAGAAACACTTTGGTGACTGAGACAAAGTTTAATATGATATTTGGCTTCTGTGAATCCTATAGATTCCACTATAGAGTTCTACCCAAACCAGCTCCCATCTTATGCAATTTTGTGCTAGTCTAGTTAAGTAAATTAAGTCCAAGTATCACTTGTATGTGTCAAAGTGTTAACTAATTCACCATGGAGTAAGGCCATACCATGCCTGCTCTCCAGTCGCACCACTTGGTCAGAGAGAGATCATTTTAAGACTCTTTGCATTGTACACAAGTCTCTCTATGGCCCCACCATCCAATACGCTCACCTATCTTCGAAAGATGTGGCATGAGATCCACGCATGAATAATCCACCCTTTAGAACACTATTTCTCAATCTCGAGTTTTGAGCAGCATTTCCTAAAGTCACGGTGAGGCTTGAAAACACTTATTTAACTTTATGTCCGGATCGCATCAAACTATGCAGAGCAATCACTCCAATGGATCTATGGGCGACCACATGCAAGAGCTTCCATCTATGCTTGGAACTCTACAAAAAACACGGGCACACAGGGATTCCAGCACAGACCACCTACCCCACCTGTGAATTCAGGATAATCACACGATCTGGTGCCTCTCTGTCAAAGTACTCTACATTTGCAGAATGCTCTGCTTTGCATAAAAATACACACAAAAAAAAAAAGAAATATGTTAGAAAAATAAATACTGGTTTTACAGGTACAACAGAGTATGATATACACACGGACAAAGAATAGTAAAGAAAATAAAAGCACCTAGTGTCTCCCCCAGATGTCTTGCATCCCCTTCACAATCTGGGGCACCACCTACAACCTGCTGCATGTCCTTGGCTGGCTATCCATATCTACGTAGGTGTGGTTTTTTTTGATACAGCACAAAAACAGCCGAATGGAAGCGGGGCATCTGAAATACAGCGCTCTTTCGCAGCAACCCTGCTCGTATGAGCACTCCTCAGTCTCCGGAGCGTCTCATCAATGCTGTCACTAATGATCCTCACCCTTGGCTTATCCCTGCACACACAGGTTACTCTCCTGAGCTTAAGTAAGTAAGTAAGTAAAAGGCTTATAAAGAGCACGAATGCCGAGGCGTCTTGGCGCTATGGAGAGCAGGACGGAGGCGAAGTCAGGAGGGGCTTGATGACTGTTGGGGAGGGAAAAGTCAGGTTTTAACCTGACTCCTAAACTGTGATCTGGATGATAACAGCCTAATATTGAGTGGAAGTTCATTCCAGAGCTTAGATGCCAAGAAAGATAGACATCTGCCTCCCCATCTGGTCCTTTTGACTCTGGGGACGTGAACCAGGGGTTTATTGGAAGATCTTAACATCCTGCGAGGGGCATGCCACTGGAATAGTTTGTGGTAGTCATTGGGTCCCCCCCCATAAAGGGCTTTATGAACCAAACACAGTGCCTTAAACTGAGTTCTCTGTTTAACTGGGAGCCAGTGCAGGTCTCTGATTGCGCTCAAATTACGACTGTATTTTGGGATGTTTAGCAGGGTGCGTGCCGCCGCATTCTGTAGGGATTGAAGTTTCATCAGCTGGCGTTTGTCAACACCTAGGTACAAGGCTTTACAATAATCTAGGCGGGAGAGGATAAGAGCCACCACAACCGTTTTTCTCAGTTCCTCAGGTAGAAAAGGTAGAATTTTACGAAGCATTTTTAGAAGAAAATAACAGGCTGATGTCAGTTGATTGATCTGCCCTGAGAAATTGAGCTGAACGTCACATAGAAAGCCAAGGTTTTTCACTTTGGTGGCAGGGACAGGACAGGCCCCAGCCACTGCTGGCCACCATGCTTGGGTCCAGATAGGAGGACCATTTCCAAATTCCATGACCTCGGTCTTGTCCGGGTTTAGTTTTAAGTAATTCTTATGCATCCATTTCATGATGTGGCCAAGACAGCTATGAAATCTGTCCGCCACCGAATCTGCCGTTGATGAAATGGAGATAATAATTTGAGTATTGTCAGTATACGATACTAACAAAAAGCTATGGTCCCTGATTAGTTTGGCCAATGGGGTCACAAATATTGAACAGCGTCAGAGAGAGTGCTGATCCTTGCAGCACTCCCCCAGGAAGATAGAATTTGCCACATTCTAGGGTGTCCCAGCACACCCTCTGTTCTTTAGCAGAAAGGAAGGAAGTGAGAAGGGTGAGCGCGGTGTCTCCAACTCCTACTGCCTCTTGCCGTCGCGTAAGTACAGTGTGATTAACCGTATCGAACACGGCTGATGGGTCAAGTAGGACCAGGATGGCCCTGCCACCCCTGTCAATTTGCCATCGTATTTCCTCCGTGGCCATGATTAATGCAGATTCGGTCGAGTGGCCCGACCAAAAGCCATGTTGTGTAGGGTCTAGAAGGTTGTTGGAATTTAGGTAGTCCGTGAGCTCCGAGTTAATGGCCTTTTACAGGACTTTAGCTGCTAGAGGCAAGCAGGAGATTGGGCGGTAATTTGTTACCTTAAGAGGGTCAAGAGAGGGGTTCTTTAAGATGGGTCGGATACAAGCTTTCTTCCAGGAGGTCGGCAAGACACCCGTGTTGATAACATTGTTCAGGAGGGGGGCAAGTAATGTGCTGACTTTGTTAGAGACACCGTGAATGATGTCGGGTGGACATGGGTCGGTTGGAGATCCAGACTTGATAGCCAGTAATAGGTCATTTATGCTGTCGGTTGTCAAGGAAGAGAAGCTGGTTAGGTGGCAGGTGTTGGGTGTCATGTCTGCCGTGAGTGTGGCCTGAGAGGAGGGGGTGTCAGGGATCTGGCTTTCTAATTCCTGGTATATTGTTTGAACCTTTGACTGAAAGAAGGTGGCCATATTATCACACAATGCTTGATCCGGTGCGAATACATTGCTATGCTGGAGTTTGGATAGTGCATTGACGGTTTTAAAGAGTTCTCTAGCAGAATTTTTGGCCCCCTCTATTTTGCTAGTGTAGAAGTTCTTTTTAGAACGGATGATGGTTGCTTTGTAATCATTTAGTGCCTGGTTGTAAATCTTTTTGGCCGTCATGCTGTAGTCCACCCTCCAGACGTGTTCAATGCGTCTGCATGTGGATTTAATTGTTTTCAGTTCAAGGTTGAACCAAGGGGCAGTGGATTTTTTCCTAAGTTGTACGATAGTTCTCTCTGGGGCTAATTGATTAATCAATCCCTTGACTTCTAGCATGGCCATGTGCAAGGTTCACTCTCCTGAGCTTCCCAGCGCTCCCTCAATAAAGACCCTCTCTCTGGACTTGTAGCATCGCCAGGTGCAAGGTTCACACTCCTGCGCTTCCCAGCACTCCCTCAATAAAGACCCTCTCTATGGACGTGTAGCATCGCCATGTGCAAGGTTCACTCTCCTGCGCATCCCAGCACTCCCTCAATATAGACCCTCTCCATTAACTTGTAGCATCATCATGTGCAAGGTTCACTGTCCTGAGCTTCCCAGCGCTCCCTCAATAAAGACCCTCTCTCTGGACTTGTAGCATCGCCATGTGCAAGGTTCACACTCCTGCACTTCCCAGCACTCCCTCAATAAAGACCCTCTCTATGGACGTGTAGCATCGCCATGTGCAAGGTTCACTCTCCTGCGCATCCCAGTACTCCCTCAATATAGACCCTCTCCCTTAACTTGTAGCATCATCATGTGCAAGGTTCACTGTCCTGAGCTTCCCAGCGCTCCCTCAATAAAGACCCTCTCTATGGACGTGTAGCATCGCCATGTGCAAGGTTCACTCTCCTGCGCTTCCCAGCGCTCCCTCAATATAGACCCTCGCTGTGGACTTGTAGCATCACCATGTGCAAGGTTCACTCTCCTGCGCTTCCCAGCGCTCCCTCAATATAGACCCTCTCTGTGGACTTGTAGCATCACCATGTGCAAGGTTCACTCTCCTGCGCATCCCAGCACTCCCTCAATATAGACCCTCTCCCTTGACTTGTAGCATCATCATGTGCAAGGTTCACTGTCCTGAGCTTCCCAGCGCTCCCCCAATATAGACCCTCTCTGTGGACTTGTAGCATCGCCATGTGCAAGGTTCACTCTCCTGGGCTTCCCAGCACTCCCATAATATAGACTCCCTCTCTCTGGACTTGTAGCATCGCCATGTGCAAGGTTCACTCTCCTGAGCTTCCCAGCGCTCCCTCAATAAAGACCCTTGCTCTGGACTTGTAGCATCACCAAGTGCAAGGTTAACTCTCCTGAGCTTCCCAGCGCTCCCTCAATATAGATCCTCTCTCTGTACTTGCACCATCACCATGTGCAAGGATCACTCTCCTGAGCTTCCCAGCGCTCCCTCAATGTAGACCCTCTCGCTTGACTTGTAGCATCACCATGTGCAAGGTTCATTCTCATGCGCTTCCCAGCACTCCCTCAATAAAGACCCTCTCTCTGGACTTGTAGCATCGCCATGTGCAAGGTTCACTCTCCTGCGCTTCCCAGCGCTCCCTCAATGTAGACCCTCTCGCTTGACTTGTAGCATCACCATGTGGAAGGTTCGTTCTCATGCGCTTCCCAGCACTCCCTCAATAAAGACCCTCTCTCTGGACTTGTAGCATCACCATGTGCAAGGTTCACTCTCCTGCGCTTCCCAGCGCTCCCTCAATATAGACCCTCTCCCTTGACTTGTAGCTTCGCCATGTGCAAGGTTCACTCTCCTGAGCTTCTCAGCGCTCCCCCAATATAGACCATCTCTCTGGACTTGTAGCATCACCATGTGCAAGGTTACTGTCCTGAACTTCCAAGCACTCCCTCAATATAAACTCTCTCTCTCTCTGGACTTGTAGCATCAACATGTGCAAGGTTCACTCTCCTGCGCTTCCCAGCGCTCCCTCAATAAAGACCCTCTCTATGTACGTGTAGCATCATCATGAGCAAGGTTCACTCTCCTGAGCTTCCAAGCCCTCCCTCAATATAGACCCTCTCTGGACTTGTAGCACCACCATGTGCAAGGTTCACTCTCCTGCGCTTCCCAGCACTCCCTCAATATAAACCCTCTCTCTTGACTTGTAGCATCGCCATGTGCAAGGTTCACACTCCTGCGCTTCCCAGCACTCACTCAATAAAGACCCTCTCTATGGGACGTGTAGCATCGCCATGTGCAAGGTTCACTCTCCTGAGCTTCCCAGCGCTCCCTCAATAAAGACCCTCTCTGGACTTGTAGCATCGCCATGTGCAAGGTTCACTGTCCTGAGCTTCCAAGCACTCCCTCCATATAAACTCTCTCTGGACTTGTAGCATCAACATGTGCAAGGTTCACTCTCCTGCGCTTCCCAACGCTCCCTCAATATAGACCCTCTCTGGACTTGTAGCATCGCATGTGCAAGGTTCACTCTCCTGAGCTTCCCAGCGCTCCCTCAATATAGACCCTCTCCCTTGACTTGTAGCATCATCATGTGCAAGGTTCACTCTCCTGAGCTTCCAAGCACTCCCTCAATATAAACTCTCTCTCTCTGGACTTGTAGCATCACCATGTGCAAGGTTCACTCTCCTGCACTTCCCAGCGCTCCCCCAATATAGACCCTCTCTATGGACTTGTACCACCGCCATGTGCAAGGTTCACTCTCCTGGCCTTCCCAGCGCTCACCAAATATAGACCCTTGCTCTGGACTTGTAGCTTCGCCATGTGCAAGGTTCACTCTCCTGGGCTTCCCAGCGCTCCCCCTATATAGACCCTCGCGGTGTACCATCACCATGAATAAGCTTCACACTCCTAAGTGTTTTTCAAAAAGAATTGCTTGGTGATCAAACAAGCCAAGGCAGAGGCGCATTAATCAGTGTGGTGGGAATCTCAGGTGAGTGAGCCAAGTGCATGATGACGCAGCAAGGTCATAATGGGGTCATTAGTCTGAGTGTGATGGAAGTGTCCCATCACACTCAGACTAATGACCCCATTATGACCTTGCTGCGTCATCATGCACTTGGCTCACTCACCTGAGATTCCCACCACACTGATTAATGCGCCTCTGCCTTGGCTTGTTTGATCACCAAGCAATTCTTTTTGAAAAACATTGGTCAGCTGAACCCAACACACCGGGTGTGCCAGAGATCCGGTGAGAGACTCATCTTTCGCAGTTGTTGGCTTCTCTGCAAAACACAATTTGCTTTACAACATTTGAGAACCTCTGTGGCGCATCAGTTGGGTCCCCAGTCACCCTGTCCAAGAACAGTCCAAAAATCACAGTTCTTGCCAGTCTGAAAAGCAGTAATGTACTTACGCAGAGTTCTGACTTTGGTGATGAATAAAAAATGAGTCTTTCGTCAACAATTTTATCGTTTGGTCAAATGATTCACAAATCTGGTCAGCATAAAGGTACTCAAAAGAAGCCCCACCCAAGAAGTGCATCAAGGTGGCATCCCTCTCTCGATCCATGACCAGCTCCAGCCTCTCCGTACTGGGCAAACCTTTTCTTCCGGTACAACAGGGAACAGAAGACTGTCCTGGTGCCTGCAGGTACTGCTGTGGAGGATCCAACCTTTGACACATGCAGAATCGCCGCACATGGGCCATCACCCAGAAGAAAACAGGAGAGAAGGAAGAGCCACTTCAATAGCCCCGACACTGGAGGGCTCATCCTTTAAGACGTGCTTCGCCCCTACCTCAATACTCAACCAAAAAAGAGCGGAAAGATACCAATGAAACCGGACGGAAGGACCGCAGCAACCAATAGATCTGTCCAGACAATAAAGACTCTGCCCCAGTGTCTTGTACAAAGGAATCGTAGCCCGAGTGCCTGCCCGCAGCCCTCCAATGACAGCTGATGTTGATGGGCCCTTCCTCACTATACCCTAGGCCTGCTCACAATACATTAAACTAGAAATTACAAGGCTGCACCTTTGTAACCTACACAGGAGCCAGCCCTCTGTGATACAAACGAAGCAGTAGGATTTCTAGGCCGCATAGACAATAGAGTCCTCAGAAGCTCCCATCCATCCTTTCTGCTGGGAGTCACCGTCCTCTTCCCTGGCTACAAGCCCCATGGGACACCTAAAGCGTACACACATCACACCGACGCAAGCACGCTCACAGAGGGGTGCCCAATCACGAGTCGTGTACCAGCACTCCACATGGTGGTCCGGAGGTCCTCAGCAGCACCCATCCATCCTTTCTGCTGGGAGTCACCGTCCTCATCCCTGGCCGCAAGCCCCATGGGACACCTAAAGCGTACACACATCACACCAACGCAAGCACGCTCACAGAGGAGTGCCCAATCACGAGTCGTGTACCAGCACTAGGCATGGTGGTCCAGAGGTCCTCAGCAGCACCCATCCATCCTTTCTGCTGGGAGTCACCGTCCTCTTCCCTGGCCGCAAGCCCCATGGGACACCTAAAGCGTACACAGATCACACTGACGCAAACATGCTCACAGACGGGTGCCCAATCAAGAGTCGTGTACCAGCACTACGCATGGTGGTCCGGAGAAGAGTTCAACAGACAATCAAATGTCAATACACAAAGCAAGTTGAGAGCGCGGGAGACTCCGCTTCAGTGCAGCAGAGATGAATGCCTGGGACTGGGATATATATAAACAGCCAGCACCAAACAGGCCACTCGGGCAGCATCTCACCTGGACTTAAATGTCAACATTCCCTGCAGGTGAGGCAGCAGTCAAGGTGAGCACATGAGGGCGGAGCAGTAAAAGGGAAACCGGTCAGAGGGTGGTGGCCTACAACCCCTGACCCAAAGGACGGGGAAAAGGCCTGGGCAGAGAGGCAGTGCCCAGCAGCAGCAAGCAGGGGAGCCCCGGGGGCTGGTGACCCACCACGTGAGGCGAGGATGAAGGTGCAGAGGCCCAGGCCCTTGGAGCACCGCACAGGCACCTCATTGGCTCCTCCAGTGAAGTGCTGGCGACCAGGAGACCCCTCGTCACCAACTAAAAGAAGCTGTCGACCCACTCGTGTTAGGCCTTTGTTGCCACAACTCCGCTTGAACATGTACCACGATGGATGTCTGCGTCCGCATCACTCACTCTGGTTCTCTGGCTGGTCCCCCTCGTTGCATCCCTCCGATTTCGTCTGAAGCTGGTCTCTTCGCCCCTCTGCACTTTGCTTGGCCTGCAGCTACCGCCTCTTTCTAAGCTCCAGTTTGTTTGGTAACTGCTTGGAATGGACTGCTGAGTTGCATCGAGTTGCTGTCTGCTGGTTTCCCCTCTCGGCTGCCTCCAGCTGGGCCCGCCTGCCCTCATGAACACTGTTTTCATTTAGCAGCTGAAGTCTGTGATTCTGTGCTCGTTGCAGGGTGCCTTTCCTTCTCCATGGGCACTGCTTGCTGGGGGCTGCTGTTCTTGGCTTGGCTCTGTTCCTATCCGTGCTGCAAACCAGCCTCCCTCAGCAACACAGATACGGGTTACATTGCTAACTACGGGAACCCTTAGTGCCGGACACTGCTAACAACCAAACACTCCAAAACACAAACTAACCTTAAAGGGACAGTACAAGGCGCTCACGTGCCATCTGTGCACGCCAGGCCGCACAGCGAGGGCTCATCAACCCTGGATGCCGTCTATGTTTGTTTTGTTTGTATAGCAGACATTGCATAGCATAACTGCTTCTAGGCACTCCGAGCGATCGACGCAGGATCAAGTTCTACGTTGCTCTGAGCTGCCTATGGTCAGATCAGTGGAACTTAACATTTTGACTTCTGTGGGCCTCCACTTAAACATTACAGGAATCTGGAGACCCCCACTGAATAATTATTGGATTCTGGGGGCCCGCACTTAATCATTACTGTAATCTGGAGACCCCCACTAATTAATTGTTGGATTCTGGGGGCTCCCACTTATTCATTACTGGAATCTGGAGAACCCGCTGAATGATGATTGGATTCTGGGGGCCCCCATTTAGTCATTACTGGAATCCCCCCAAGGAGTCATTACTAGAAGTCAGGGACCACGGCCTAAGCATTTTTGATGATTCGAACCGCAAAACAATACATAAAAAATATTTTATTTAATTCACAAATATAAAAAAAAAAAAAAATCACAATTTTAATGGGAAGGTAGGAGCTTTTCCAAATTTAATTAAGGCTACCCATCGTCCACATTATATTCTGTTTGATGCAGTGGCTGTGTTCCCATAAATCAATCTGAGTACACCAAATTAATTTTTAGTCTGCAATTCCAAATTCCTTCACATTTAAGTTGACATTTTGCTTATTTATTCCTATACACTTTATTAATCTGTTAATATTATTTGATTTTCTAAGCAGCCGAGGAGCCCCTAAATAGGCTTCGCGGACTCCCAGGGGTCCCTGGACCACAGGTTCAGAAACACTGGTCTCGATGGCATGTCCTCGGGGAACCTGCGTTGATGTATTACATGATTTTCAACAATCCCCACTACGCGGCAACATATTATTCAGAGTCCATAAGGTCTGTGTTCTGTTGCATGCGACCTGGGTTACTTGTCTATTGAGGATCTTCATGGTGACGTACCTGAGGGATGTAAGGCCTTGGATAGCACCAGGCCTCCATTGACCAGCGCATTCACGGTAAGGAGTGCCTTCAGTAAATTCATGAAGCTTGGCCGAAAATGTGAATCAGTATATATGCCAAAGGTGTCTGCACTTTTTTTTTACCTGATGGCGGCAGTCAGAAACTTAAAGACTGGTGTGAAAGGCTTTGTTATGTGGTTTACCCAGTATTTCTATCGAGCGAGTCTGCTACAGCTGTGGACACGTGGAGTTTGTCGGCTGCTTCAGCTGTACTAAGTTTGGCTCAGTGTTGGGTTATGCACCGAAGAATGACTTGAAAATTGAATATGCTTCTGTCCGTCCGCAGCCTTCAGGACCCGTTCAAACCAAGAGGAGACTAAGGATAACCTACCCGGCCCTACTCGTAGTCTGGCTCTCAACCGCTGCCTTCTACAGCCTTAACTGAGTTCAACAAACCACTGAGCCCTGGTCTATTTCATGGGCCAACACAGGTTTGTACAAAACCCAAGAGTATCAAGCCCTTGGCAAGGCCCAAGCCAAGGTGGTGTACACAACTGATGGCACGCATAACCTTCTTCAGTGACCCTGCAGCCTCCAGGATGGTGAGCACAGGAGGCCCCCGCATGTGAAAGGATGTCCACAGAAGTGTCTTCACAACAGGCACGCGACGACATCATCAGGTGCTTTTATCATGTCAAGTGTAAATCCTCGCGAGGTCATCATCGTAAGCGGTGCTGGCAAGCATGTTTGTCAGGCGATTTGGGTTAATAAAATAAGAGGCCCAAACGTGTATTTTCTTCTCCATTTTAACCAGGGAAGGATATTTCCTGCACTTAGGACTCCTGCAAAATGTGTGCCATGTCTTTTCAAGGCTCTCCACCTGAACATCAGGAATTATTCAAGTTGTAACATCAAGAAAGCGAAGCAGCTCCCTTCACCTATAACTCAATGTCTCCATTGGGCTCCTTCCTACAGATTTTAAATGTGCCAGGCTTCATCCTACAAGAGAAAGAAACTGCCAAAACATGCCGCAAAGTAAAAGATACTCACAATAGCGTCTCTTGCACTGGAATAGCTAGGCTGCCTTCCTCCACTCTCAAGGCATGTTCTCACCACAGACCTGACCATCTCTTGCAAACCAGGGCTTACAAACCTGAGTGGCAGCGAGGGCGCATGCCCACCCACAGGCTCCCCCTTCTTCCCAAGTACCATAACGGTCCAGGACAGATGAGGGAAAGTGGGCAGATTCATTAAGATGGGGACTAGGAGCTACCAGTAAATAGTGCTCAACGCACTCCTCCTCTCTTCAGACTCATGGAAAGACTGAACTGCATGAAATCTAAAAGGGGCATATTAGCAAAGGTTCAGCCACACAAACTGATGAGAAGCATGAATGAACCTCAAAACGTCCAGAGCTTAGTACTTGGAGACTACATCCCAAACAGCTCACGTGGCTTCTTAGCTGAGGAGATCAATAAACGTTTTTGGGAAATGGAGGATACTGACAAGGTCATCAATGTCCTTCAAACATGGCTGTTCACTCAGCAATACTATACCCTGTATCTCTCTAATCCAGGAACAGGACGCCTTTGGGCAACTGCAGGCGCAATAAGAACCTCTAAATAAAATAAGAATCAGGAATTTTGCATTATTCAGAAATTGAAAAGGCACCAAATGAGTCTTAAGAAAGGACCATTGGTGGAATAACAACTGGTTCTGTTGGGAAGGTCAATTACTTAGCATTCCATAATGAATATGCATCAAGAAACACAAGACAATAAATATTTTGAGAAAGGGGGAAGTAATATCCTTTTCGCTTATGAAGCAAGAATACGATCTGGCAAATACAGAACAATATAGATACCTACAGGTGCGACACGCCCTACAGACAAGTATCCCAGCGGGAGAGACACTCCCTGAAGCCTCGCCGTTGGAGGATAGACTCCTCGACGAGTATATGCCTAAAAAAGCAACATCACTGACCTATCGGAAATTGATTAATCACTCTCCCGACCCCCTCATGCAACTTCGCAGGAAATGGGAGTCAGATCTAACAGAGTTAGAAGATGAGGACTGGTTAGAAGCATTGGCTTCACCCAAGGAAGTCGCAATCTCGTCCAGGCTTAAACTGGTACAATTAAAAATACTTCACAGAATACATTTCTCAGGGTCAGCGCTGGTCAGGATGGGCTACAGGGTAGACTCTGGCTGTAGGCGGCAATGCGGCCGTGAAGGCACATTTATACACATAATTTGGGAGTGCACTCATCAGTAGATATTGGACAGAAGTACTCCACTGTATGGAGGAAACCTTGGGACAAAAATTGTCCCCGAGGCTAAAAGGTGCCTACTAAATATCTAGGAACCATCGGACTTAAGTAGCAAAGAGAAAATATGGGCAACGTTGGGCCAGATGGTAGCCAAAAGGAATATCGCTAGAATGTGGGGGGCACAGGAGGGTCCAACAGTGGGTGCTTGGAAGAAAGATATGGACTGGTGCATGTTCAGGGAAAAAAACAATGTATGTATCCAGGGGATGCCCATAAAAATGGACACAAATATGGGCAAATGGAATGTATACAGGGGGAATATCTGTGCTCCTCCTCTTCTCCCCCCCCCACTCAATGAATCAGAAACCATTGACAACAGTAATCAATAAACTGCTTTGTGTGTTTATCAAATGTGGAAACCCATGTACCACCAAGAGAAGGGTAATTGTATACTCATTATTTCACAATTGTGATGTGTGTAATGTTAATATAATGTCATCAATAAAAACATTTATATAAAAAAAGAAAGACAAATATTTGATTTCCAACAAAATAGTGTCTTATTCTTTTTTGGTAAGGCAGTCACGTTGACATATTTTACATTGAAGACGAAAATACGTGACTTAATGGTGAATAAGTGATCAAGGAGTGACAAAGTGAAAAGTGAATACCACATACAATGTGTAAGGATTAAAAAACAAAATGTACAATGTATGAATCAATTAACATCCGACCCTACACAGAATAATCTCAAAAACCCTAAATGGAGTCCTTTCTCTATTTTAGGGCAAGGAGAGTGCAGGGCAAAGGATTGTTAATGAGGCGTCGACACTGGAGGAAATTATGACACTAAATCTGTTCTCCAGATGGGTGAGCACTTGTCCTAAGACTCAGAGAAGCCGGCATAGAGGACACCGCCCTCAGCCGGATCTCGTCCTCCCTACACAATAGAATAAATATCCTCCATACTCCCCTTCCTCTCATCAAAAACCTACAGGATAAAAGAAGGAGTCCCTCAAGACACAAGCATCTCACCCCTTCTTTTCAACATCTACATGAAACCCTTTCTGGAACTGATCAATGTTTTTTATTTGATCTCCTATAACGACGTAGACAACACGCAGATACTTCTAAAAATGGAAAACCCCAATGACATTGGAAACTGCAAAATCTTCAGTTGTCTCTGGGCTCTTGCCCAGTGGATGACATGGAGCCACCTCAAATTGCACGCCTCCAAAACTGAAATATTCATCTGGGGTGACTGGAAAACCTATGGCCCTCTCCTCACCTGGCCATGTAGGACCTCCACAGACTCCAAGCTGCCCATGAATTCCCAAGAGGATATGATATCAAGATCCGGATTTCTTACCATGCAAACGCTGCAATGCTTCCTCCCACACTTAGGATTCCCCCTCTAGTTCCAGGTGATAATCTCTCTTGCCCTATCAGATTACAATACTGGTCTGTATCAAGGCTCACCTTTATCAACCACGAGAAGATTAAAGAGAATTCAGAAATCCCCTACCAGACTACTCCTACATGTAAAGCCACAAGCGCATATCACCCCCGCCTTGAGGGCCCTATACTGGTTACCAGTTGCCAGAAGATCGTCCTTCAAGCAGCTTTGTATCGCACACAAGGCAATCCCTGGCAAAGGACCACTCCTTCATCAGGAAGAAAATCACTAAATACATCCTATAAAGAAGCCTACGCTCTAGACTGCTACCACCGTCTCAACATCCCAACATATAAGAAAAGAAACATCGGCGGAGCCTCTTTCTCTGAGCATGCAGCCAAACTATTGAAATTGTTACCCCAAAACATAAGATCTACTGAGAGCCATCTCAGCTTCAGAAGACTAGTCAACAGCTGTCTCTTCCCTATGTGATCACAATGCAACAAACCAATGAAATGAACTAGACATTAAAAATATACACACAAAAAAAATCTACATGTATTCAATCCGTGTATATTTTCCCCCTTACACAAATATATGTCTATGTATAAAGACATCGTAATGGGTATGTACATATATAGGCGTATATGGGTCTGTACTTTGTATAGGGATTGCACGAGTCGGTTATCTGTATGTATATGTAAACATATAGGCATTTGTATCGTTATGTTTAAATACATAGATACATATATAAAATATTAAATCTGTTATTTATACAGAGGGTGTTGTGCCCATATGCATGTGTGCATCAATAGGGGTGTAGGCTTTGTATACGGATGTACCTGCATACATGTGTATGCAGTTACATGCACATATACGCACATGCATGTTTTTCATATATAAATACATGTGTGTAAACACATTTATAAAAAAACAGTTAGAAAAATATATGTTTATACATAACATGTAGATGAACACATATGGGTTTATGCTTCTTTGTATGATAATACATACCTCAATGTATATAAATATGATTATAGGGAAGGTACCTATATATACAGGTAAAACAAAAACTTTTCAATTAAAAATAATAAATGTTATTTATATGGGAATGTATGTATATTTATGCATTATATGAGCGCGTCTATATGGCTATGTAACTGTCGTTTGCACATGCATGTGTATCACATGGATTAAGGCTTTGTATAGGGAATGTACCTGCATGTGTGTGTCTGCAAGTAGATGCATATATGTATACATGAAAAATGAATGTGTGTGTATATATACACACACATACATACACGAAAAATGTACATGTGAATGTGTATTTTTATTAAAAAAATCTGTTATGAATAAATGTAGTGTGTTTATGCATTATATATATATATACACACACACACACGTGTCACAATATGTAGAGGAGTGTCTGTATATGTGTTGGGCTTCTTTGTATGATGATACATAAATGTCAGAGTATGAAAATACGATTGTAGGGAAGGAACCTATATTTAGATATAAAAATACAATAAAGTCTATGTAGATTTATGCACACCATACATGCATGCATTACATATTGGTAAATGTATAGGGGCTTATGCCTTGTACAGAAATAATTATTCTGTATGCCTTGTACAGAATAAGAGATATATATATATATATCTCCTTGGGCGTTCTCCTCACGAGCACCAAACCCAGCGGCACACGATCGAAAAACTGCAACACTTCTCCTGGTCAGATTTTCAATTTTTATTTATTCCATTTCTTTGTTCTTATTCAAGGCATTTACACAATCCTTATTCCATCTAAAAGAATGGACCGACGTGTTTCGGCGGATTGCCTTCTACTCCTCCCCCCCCCCCCCCAACAATCCAGTATCCCACTATCACGCTTTCCATCCGGCGAATAAAGGGGAGACGGGGCCGCCACTCGTATGCGATTATAGCGTGTTTATTAACACATGCAGCAAAACAGCCCAATGTGTTTGAGCAATAGGCTCCTTATTCACAGGAACAGCTATAATCGCATACAAGTGGCGGCCCGTCTCCCCTTTATTCGCCGGATGGAAAGCGTGATAGTGGGAAACTGGATTGTTGGAATACAGAGGGGCTCGCTACCCCGCCGCATTCAAGAGGCTTGGAGAACCAGCGTCGTCTTTGTTGGGATAGATATATATATACATATATATACACATATACATATATTTAGATGTGTGGATATGTCTGAATACATGTTCAATTATTTTCTATTTATTCCACAAAAAACAAATCTCTATCGGTCTTCCCTCCATTGTGACTCATCACAAAACTTTCTGACTACTGCAGACTTCCAAACATCCTTCCAAACTGTTCCCTCCTCTTATCCAATTCATCCATTAATGGGCGCTCATGTCCACCACTCCAAATAACATCTAACATCCTTCCTTTACTAATCCACCTCAATTAATCTATCCCTACTCAAAACACTAGAGTAAATGCATGAGATCACAAGAGAACAAACTTAAACTTACCACAACTAATCCTACAAGGGAAAAGGAAGGACATATTACTAATCTACTACCAATTTACATCTAACCTTGGGTTCCGCAGTAGTGTGCTACGCACTTCAAAATCGCTTCAACGCCTCATGAGATGTAGTGGGTGCTACATAAATACAATTTACAAACACTGTGTCAAACACACAATGACACAGTTCTGCACGTAGAAAGATTCACGCTTTGATAACCAACATTCTTTTACATTAATTCAGAGACTTTCTTTGGACAACTGATATTACACAGCAAAAATAATTGAAAAAGAATAATAATTTTAAAAAGTGTCTGCAGCCTTCTTTTTGTCCAACATTCAGAATATGGCCTCCTGTTGTGGAGCAACAATGCTATCTATGTGCTCTCTTAGAGAAATGCAATGACCCTCATGAACCTCAATACATTTGATTATATGTAATCATTTTGTATAAGCACAGCACAAGAATACAAATAGGCCCCGCCTCTTGCATTATCTCTTGGGCCGACCCTGCAGAAGACTCGTCGTAGAACCGCCTCTGCCCTCCAGTGTACGCAGCGGAGGCATTTTATTCCAGAGTGGCGCGGATTTATTGGGGCTCTGATACACAGCGGCGTACACTAAAAATTACTCTCCTTCCGATTTCATTGTGCAGTGTAAAAAAGGCACCGAATGCAATCAAGCCCCCCCCCCCCCCTTTGGTCCCATTCCCTTAAAGGGAAAAAAGGGGTGAGCAGTAAGGGCGCCACAAAGGCGTTATAAAAGATGCATTAAAGGCACTCTCAGATTTATGGGCCTCTATTAACTTCTGTGATTCCCAAGCCAATGAATTTGCGCTTTTTTCTGCCGTTAACGGTGTCTGAGATGGACCTGCCTCGGCTGATCTACCTGCTGCAGACTGCTTTCTTCACGAGCTCCAGAGAGCAGCAGGTCCATAGCAATCAGGGCCCTGACGGTGACAAATGTGCTGCTGCCGAGTCCCAGAAAATAACACACATCCACTTTAATCTCTCTCTTGATTAAATCGCAGCACCCTCCACCACCCCGCCTCTCCGCCGCCACCAGCCTGACACCATGTGATTTGCTGGTGAGGCATCACTGCAGCCCACTCTACAGCCTATATTCCCTCCTTGCACAAACACCTTGATCCTGCTGCAGCCCCATTGAATTCTGAGGGGCGCTGGACCTCATGACAATGTGCATAAGGAAAACCATTGAACGACAAAAACAACATGGCCGCACAATGGCTAGACAGATGACCTCTTTAGCAAAGACAACATGGTAATCACACTGGCAGCCAGCAGACCTCTTTCGCGAATGCAAAATGGCTGCACAGTGGCAGTCAGACGACCTCTTTAGCAAATGCAATATGGCTGCACTCTAGCAGTCAGACAATCTCTTTCACTATTGCAAGATGGCTGCACCCTGGCAGTCAGACGACCTTTTTAGCGAATACAACATGGCCGCACTCTAGCATCCAGGTGACCCCTTTCGCGACTAACATCGCAACACTCTGGCAACCAGATGACCTCTTTCACGAATGCAACATGGGTGCACGCTAGCAGTCAGGCAGACAGATGACCTCTCGCGAATGCAACATGGCAGCACACCGACAGATGATCTCTTTAGCGAATGCAACATGGCAGCACACCGACAGATGACCTCTTTAGCGAATGCAACATGGCAGCACACCGACAGATGACCTCTATAGCAAAGACACCACGGTGGCCACACTGGCAGCCAGACGACCTCTGCAGCAACTACAACATGGCCACAGTGTCAGACATGATCTTCTTAGCAAACACACGTGGCCCCACACTAGCAGCCCCGTGACCTCTTTAGCATTCGAGATCTCAAGTGCATCGGCGAGATTTGAACATCAGCCGCAGTCCTCGCGCCTTTGCCCCGCACAACAGCCTCCCTCACAAAGGTAAACAGCGCGCATGGCAATAAAACCGCTGCAGAACATGCAATGGCCCTCCTTCCCCTTCCAGGAGACTAGGCAAATATTTATGGGGCAGATGACTAACTCCTGCCTAGTCCGGGGAAAAAAGCAGAGCAATTTAGCCGGATATTCATGACCCACTTTGAATATCACATTGAATATTACTCATAAATCTTTTACGAGCCAATCCCCAGAGCTCACTTAACAGCCGGTTTTAATCATGCATCTGACACCGAGAAAATAACACAATGTATTTTTCCAGTGGCAAATTAATTTAGGCGGGAACCGCCTCCCGAGGCTGCACTCTCTTCAGCGAGCGCGCGGGGAAGGCGTCCTTCATTCCGACGGTTTATCTTCCAATACCGAACCATTAAAAACGCACAATGTGTTTTTTTTTACCTCCTTCCTGCAGCGGTTAATAGCATCGCACAACCGTTGGATATGTTTTTTCTCCCGTTTCTAACCGTGCAGCTGTTCTTGGATGAACGTCATTTTTACTTAAACAAAAAATAAATAAACGTGGCCATGTCATTTTTTCCCGTATATTTCAGAAAGATTTTTTTAATGTGTTTACGGCCATTTGGCAGATTTTTTTTCCGCTTATATTTTTTCTATTTTTCTAATCCTTTTCGTTTGATTTTAATTTTTTGTGAATAATGTTCAACATGTTTTATACTAGCAGTCTGGAATACAAACGGAGAGATCCCCCTCATGTTATTATTTTAATTATTTATGCACAGCCCAGCCTTTCATTTCATTGTCCTTCTCAGTGTGATGTGATCCCCCACTCTCGACGGACAAGGCGCACGCTGAAAGATGACGCATTAACACAGACCTGGTGGTAAGCGACGTCACTCCACAAAATGGCAGCACCATCAAACGTGGACTGCGCTTTCTCCATTACATCCCTCCCCTACTAACAAGTTGGAACCTATAATAAACCAGTGACCAGTTTAAGTGCCTCATAATAGCTATGTGACCTAGTCATTCTAGTGCCTCAGCCACGTGGAGTACCTTTGTTCTCCGTGGGTACGAAAGGCTGCCCCATGGATATTATCTGATCAGTACCCGAGTGATCGATAGCTGGTGGCCTCAGTTGTCTTCCAAAGATGTACCTCTTTTCGCCAACATATCCTTTGCATTTGCTGTTCTTTCCTCCCCCCAGACTCATGGTACGCCGGCTCCATCAGCCTCTGATTTTCAATATGAAGGCCGCCTCTGTCTAGATGCTAGAAGGAGGAGAGGTATGTATGGCTCTGCGCATCCTTTTTATCCATGATCACGGTGTTCGTTTCTTTTTTTATACGGTGTGCATTGGATGACAAGATAGTCTGCACTTGTTTAACCTTCCTTTTCGGAAGTGTGAAATTTACACATTTTTTGTTAATAAATTAACAACTATTAAAAGTAATGTGCTGTCCTCAAGAATATAGCAAGAAAAGGTACACGAAAGTAGAACTTTGCAGAAAACAATTCACAAAAGCCTCCTTTTGAAGATTAAATATCTGGCGAAGAAATAAGTAGAAATGAACTTGGATGAAGGAAACTAGAAACCATATTAGGACAACAATAGAACTAGTCATGAGAACATGAAAAGGAACACAGTTCTCTTCAAATATTGAAATAACTCTTGGTGGCGGAAGCAAAGAATTGTTGAAGATGTTCAATGTGCAAAGAAAAGAGGGAGCGTGCTGCATTCTAAGATCAAGAGAGCCCTTAACCCAATGTGCTGATGATGCGTGGAGGTGCAGAGCATTCCCGTTAAGGCAATAGCATGTCCAAACTTCCAAGAAATCTACAACGACTTGGGCTGAAGGTAGACAGATCGTATCCAGGCTGGACAACCCAAATTGGAGAAATGTATTCAGGGCAATCAAAAACTGAAGCCGCAATAAAATAGGTAAAGGCAACACCTTTTTCAGAAGTATTGATGGACTAATGAATCCTTAGCTAAATTCACCAACCTGGGAGTTCTGAAGTCCTCTAAGGTTGCTTTGCAGCCATCAGGGCTTTTTGTTATGACAAATATAGTGATCTCTTTCCTAAACTCCTAAAAAAAACTCTGGTCAACTACATCCAACCACCATTAACTATTAATCCTATGTGTATCTGTCATAACAAAACAAACATGTAACACAAGGGCAACCGTACTTTGCTATACAAAAACAAAAAATCTCAAACCTTAAAAAAATAAGAACATAGATGTTCCTACAATACAATATTATTGACTGTTCAAAATCAAAGGTAGTCATTTCATGAACCTTGCAAGATGAAAGGCTGAATAGAAGATTCCTGCATTCAAACCTGTCAGCAGTAGGATATGCAGAGATCTTCACAGCACCATTTAAATCCAGTGAACCATCTGGAAGTAGATTAACAGGGGCCATGGTTTCCTGGATGACCTGCACGCCTACACGTTTGATTTTAGTTTCCTTTGTGCTATTTGATTTTGAGAATCCTCTTCCTGTATCAGAGTAGCTCGATGCAGTGAAGATACGTTTGACCCGAATGATCCACATGAAGAGGAAATTCATTTTATTGTGCGTAATCTATTGGGAGCGGGCTCAAACCGATGATAGCTTAGCTTCTACATTTGAACAACTGGCATTGGCATGACTGCTGTAAGATGGCTTCCTCTAGCAAGAATTGAAAAGACAGAATGTGTCCGACACAAATAAGGCCTTGAGCCGCTTAAAGAAAGAGGGATCTAATTCAAAGAAGAGTTAATGTCATCTTGATGAACCCAAATGCTAGGTTACATGGACTACATCATTAATAGAGAGGAAAGATATTCCCTTGATGTTGTTTCCCACAACATAATTCGGATGGTGCATTATAATAAAATAGCTGCTAGAATTTACTCAGAATCATATTTCTCTCAATTGAAAAGACTTAATAGCTTTTCACATACAGCAGCATCCTCCCTGCTATGTTTATGCCTTCATGAGCCTCACCCACTCATCCTTTTCCACAAGGGACTCCCCTTATTGAGGATTACTCTGGTGTTACATCGGCATAACGCAGTTTGAGTTTCTGTTCATTGTAATCCCAACCCTTTTGCAACCAAAGCTAGTAGACTTTACTTCACAGTGTACAATACCTCTCAGCTGCTTATTGGTCTGGAGGGCTTGATTAAAATAAAACTTACGATCAACTCCGTCGCGAAGTTGCAGATACCGTTCCAGCACAATGCGAGCCATCAGAGCAGGGGAAAAATCCACCTGTGAGGAAAACAAGAAGTAGAGGGTTAGAGGTCTCAAAGCTAGAATGGCGTGCCTGTAGGTGGTTGGGGGGATGCAAGAAGGAGCCTACTACCCCTGGATGGAAGTCATGAACACAAATCAGAGACAAACCTCCTCATGGTTAAACACTATGGCCTATGAATATAAGAGATAACTTGCAGTTAGTTGGGAGTAGAAGAGGTCTAGTGGGGTAGGAGGCAAGCACGGAACACAGCTTTCAAGCCTTTACCCAGCTTCTGCGAGTTTATTTGGGTGAAGTGCTTTCAAATGTGTTCTTCTAGGTCGCCTCTCAGGTTCAGAGAAAAACATGAGCCTTTCTTGATGAAAGGAGATATCTGCTTCCCAGTGGCTGCCACATTGATGAAGCTCTGGCATCAACCTATGAACAATAGAAGCATCACGCCACACCACAACCATGCCTAACCTTTCAGGAACAGCCGTTCAAAACATTGTTTCGCAGAAATAAAAAAGTTTGGGGTGTGTTTTTTCCCCCACTAACAAACTCGTTTTTTTTTGTTTTGTTTTTAAAGAGTGGGATTATGTAAGTGAGTGCAAAGCTGCTCAAGTAGAACCCTAGTAAAGATTCCTTAAATGTAGGATTATGGTGCTGTCTTTATGTTATGTTGACGTTTACAGTCTCTGCCAGGGCTTGACAAGGAGGAGCCTGTCCACATCTGAGACGTGGCGGTGTGAGAAGCGTGAACAGGACTCCGCAGAAGGCTCCTCCTCAGGACTAGACTCCATGGTTCTACACATGCATGTCCACAGGTGGGGAGAAGAACGTGTGAGAGAAGGTAATATAAACCAAAAAAAGAAATCACGAAGCCCAACATTCCCAAAGGGCAGCAAGAGTTAGGGGCAGTCTGAGTGGGTAAAGTGGAGACAACAGAGGGTCTGAATACGCAACGACCGGTAGGGAAATGAGTGGATTAGATGGTGTTGGTTTTCTTTTTCTACCTCCTCATGCTATAACCTGTTTTTACATACCACAGTATTTTGCTTTTCCAAGACCCTGAATATTAGTGTTAACCTTTTCCCAAAACAATGGCATTAGTTTAATCCATTTGCTAGCCTGCTGGCCCTGGGCCTTCAGCTCTTGAAGCTGGGGGTGGGAAGGGAGTGGTTTCTACCTCAGCTATAGCTACCCATTCTCTTCCAGCAGACATGTAGGGATGTTATGGTGCTAGTCCGTGCATATAGCTCGTGCCACATCTCCCACATCCACAGAACGCTACCAGAGCAGTCCGGGATCCACCCAACACACCTCGCAGCTAGGGACCTCTCCCTGCCCAAACCCCTGCAGGCCCCTGAACAGTGAAAGGCCAAGTAGGCCAAAATAAATATTTCCATAGGATCCAGGAACGTGTACTCTTGGACTCAGGGGAGTGTTTATGCAACCGGTCCTGTAAAGCTCAGTCTGGGGTTCCGGTGAATTGCTCCTACACCAGTCCTGGTCTGGTCAAGGGAGCTGGGGCCGGATGCCCATTTGTATATTTATATAAGCCTTCCTGACAGTCCACACAAGGAAGTGTAAGCTCCAGTGAGCCCCATGGCCTGCCAATGGGTGCTCCTGGGCAGTCTGCTTACTATTTTAGTCCGAGGCTCAAGCAAGCTGTAGGCGTTGTGTAGGACTTCATTATGTGTCCGTGTTACTGTGATAGTTAAGAAGAGTAGACAGGAACATGGCGACAAGTGGTTCCCTGGGTCAGGTAGAGTAGGTTACATCACAGTGACGAACCAGAGAGAGGGTAGACACTCGTACGTAAGCCCATTGGTTGGAGCAGCCCTTTCCTTCTCAGGGATTTGCAAATGTGGACGGAGGTGGACACAGCATATCGAAGCCTGCGGACGAGGCTCAGTCCGCTTTCTGTGGCAACCTTTGGAAAGAGACCACCAATTGATGAGTTTTTCTCCTCACATCTGAATTGCTCTGAGGCTGCCACAAATTGGTGGGAGAGTGCCTGGAAAGGGACGGGCCCTTCTCGACTTTGAGGCACACGCCATGGTGCATGCCTCTAGCTAGAAAGCAAAGGACGAGTCTGACTCCCACTTGGCCTGAAAGACCAACTTTGCAGACTCAGGACTATCTAGCAGGCCAACAGCTTATGTCTAGGCAAACTGCTTATTGCCCCCATTTAGGCACCAGAGAGGAGTAAAGACCTCCACTGGGGTGATTGTTTTTCACCCATGAAAGATCCAAATAAGACTTTAGGATCCAGTTTGAGTTGTTTTGGGTGTTTTGATGGACTTTTTCTGGAGTAGCAGTTTTTTAATTACATGTGCACTGTTAAAGTTAACTACACTGAACAGCTGCTGTGACGTTGATCTTCACATGTGGAACTTTAAGCCATCCTATCTGTCCAGAGATTGTTCTAACGTGGCATCTTCCTTTCACCCCATACATGTATAATATTCTCTTCTGCAACGTTGTTTCTTATTGAAAGCTGGTGTGTCATAAGGGCCATGGTGGGCACAGAGAAAACCAAGACTGAAAACCATTTCTACAACATAAAAAAGATAAGCAGAAGAGAGGCAGATGCACTCATTTAATTACAAGAGGTGTACGAGTGTAGGTTTGCCTTACTTTGTGCAACTATTTTATTCTGACCGCTTGAAGGGTCAGTGTTAATAAAATGATGTTCCTGTGTGCCCATACAAGACCATCAGGATCTGGTGATTGTGTATAGTTTTTTTTCTTTAGAACCCTTTATATTTTTCACAGCACTCTGATCCCTTTTGTACCAATATGTTTATAAATGACAGACTAGCAAGTTAATACTGCCACAGAGTGTGATGCATAATTGGCTTTACCCTGCCACATAATTTGGCCATCCACTGCCGCATTATTTCAGAGACCCTGGTCAATATGCTTATGTGTACATGTGTGCCTCACAGTTTTGACCCTAGCAGCTAGAACAAGAAGTTGTTGTTTTGTGTGTAACTCCTGTGCTGTGCATCCACGTGACCTCTGCTGCTTGCTTTCACTCTAATACTTTTCCGAGGTGTTTATCACCATTGGGTTCAGCAGCCAGATGTTGTCTTCCCTTTTACAGTCCTGCTTAATTTTCCCTCTTTCCAGCCCTTCCTCCATCCTAGAGGCGGCCACGCCCACATCCACTCACTTGCCTTCTCTCTTGTAGACCCTTGACTAGACGGCCAGTGGAGTTTTGAGTTTCAGAAAAACTCCGCCAACCATCGGGAGGCTCGCCAACGTTAAGTTGGCAATCATGAAAATCGAGGACCAGACCGCCTCACGGGAGGGCGCTACTGCTCGCGTTGAGAGAGCTGGTGCTCGAGTAGAAAATCTACACGAACGGCAGAAAAAAACAGCACCCTCTGGCGTGCTGACGTTCGCTCTGATTTTACAGTGCTAGACATGCTCCAAGTGCTAAAGTTCAGCACTAGCAGTGCTATGAACGGAACTCCACCGCTTACGGAACTCTGCGGAATCTCACTGAGTTTTTAGGTAACTTTGAGAAATTCCATGGATTGAAACTCCGTGAATTCCACCCACCCCTACTTTTACACCCCCCAATTCTTTGACCCCCCCCTAAACAAATCTCTTTCCTCCCTCCCCTAGAATCCCTCATGGAGTTGGCCTAACCGCTAGGGAAGTCGACCTCGAATCTGGGGAACTGGGTTGAGTCTCGGCAATGAAGCTGAACATCCTATGATTATGGGCAAATCACTTAATCTCCCCGTGCCTAACAAAAATGAATGTGTCCTCATGTAATGCAACTGGTGCTATGTAAAGCGCTCTGATACCCGATTCGGGTCAAGTTCGTGCTATATAAAACTCCGTAAAAAAAAAAAAAATTCAGGGTAGAGCACGCCGGCTCTCTTGGGTTTCTAAGCAAGGCTGCTGCACAGTTCAGCAAGAGCGTAGAGCGCCGTCACATCAATAAATATAAGCGTCAGACACCTGAAGGTCTTCAGCACAAGCTGGATTCTAACAAAAACATGGAGGTGCGCGAAGAACAAACCTGCACAGCTTCTGATCTGCCTCAGCTGGGCACCAGTGCACCAAGAATGGCGCTGCTCCATGCTAGAGTAGCATCGATGGAGCTTTCATGGACCAGTATGGATGCACTACGACGTCACCAGGAAATATTCCACATGAAAAAGGGTGGCTTTGGGTTTTGTGCTGAGATTGGCCAGCTCCCCCAGCAACATTGAGGATGGGGTTTTGACCTGTGAGGTCGTTCTGCCAGCAGCCTTTCTTTATTTGATGCAATTTTGCATTAAAAATGCATCATTTGGCACCGATTTTAAAGAGCGGTGCAGCAGGTGAATTTCACTCTTTTTAGGTCTCGGCCTGCACCAGCGCTTGCGCTGGTCTGGCCGAGAGTTTTAGTAAGCGGGTTTTGGAAGTGCAAATCCACTGGCTTTCGGCTGGCGACCAGCTTGCGTTCACAATGGCGTGCACGCGCGCAGCTGCCATCTGGGTTTCCTATCTCTTCCTCGTCATGGCTCATTAACTCTCTGGACTCTGATGTTTCAATCGCAGCAGCAGCTCACATTACCAACTGAGGGCCCTGGACTACAGTCACATGAAAAACAACAGCGATTAGCATTGAAATGCAAGCTTTTTTTTGTCTAGTTAGAAATATTGCTTCGGTGGGTTGATTTCACCTTATATCACTATTTGTTTTATATTGGGAGTCACAGCCTAATTACCAGTATTTTTGTCTCACTCTGTTTTTTTTTTTATATTTATTCGCGCAAAGCACAAAGCTATATTTAAGGTTACTTTTTCCGCGTCACTTCTTCACTCTATTTAAACTCCACACCCCCACTCTTATTGTCTATCTCCTTCTCTCTCTCCCTCTCTAATTCTCTCTGTACTTAATTAACTCTCCCTCTCTATCTTTTTAGCCTTTCATTCTCTCTCACCCCTTTATCTGTTTCTCTTTCAAACTCCTTCATTCACTCTCTCTCTCTCCCCTTCTTTCTCTCTCTCTATCCCGCTCCACTCTTTATTCTATGTACACCCTTTCTCTCTCTTTCTCTCTCACCACCCCCTCTAATTGGGCATTATATCTTCACTCTCTCTCTCACTCGGCAACACCACAGCATCACTCAGCGCAACCACAGCATCAATCAGAGCCAGCACAACATCTCTCAACGCCATCACAGCATCACTCAACGCCATCACAGCATCACTCAACAGCATCACTCAGTGCAACCACAGCAAAACTCAGCGCCACAACAGCATCACTCAACGCCACCACAGCATTACTCTGCAGCACCACAACATCACTCAGCGCCACCACAGGATCACTCAGGGACACCACAGGATCACTCAGGGACACCACAGGATCACTCAGGGACACCACAGGATCACTCAGGGACACCTCAGGATCGCTCAGCACCACCACAGGATCGCTCAGCGCCCCCACAGCATCGCTCAGCGCCCCCACAGCATCGCTCAGCGCCCCCACAGCATCGCTCAGCCCCACCACAGCATCGCTCAGCCCCACCACAGCATCGCTCAGCCCCACCACAGCATCGCTCAGCCCCACCACAGCATCGCTCAGCCCCACCACAGCATCGCTCAGCCCCACCACAGCATCGCTCGGGGCCACCACAGCATCGCTCGGGGCCACCACAGCATCACTCGGGGCCACCACAGCATCACTCGGGGCCACCACAGCATCACTCGGGGCCACCACAGCATCACTCGGGGCCACCACAGCATCACTCGGGGCCACCACAGCATCACTCGGGGCCACCACAGCATCACTCGGGGCCACCACAGCATCACTCTGGGCCACCACAGCATCACTCTGGGCCACCACAGCATCACTCTGGGCCACCACAGCATCACTCTGGGCCACCACAGCATCACTCGGGGCCACCACAGCATCACTCGGGGCCACCACAGCATCACTCGGGGCCACCACAGCATCACTCGGGGCCACCACAGCATCACTCGGCGCCACCACAGCATCACTCGGCGCCACCACAGCATCGGCGCCACCACAGCATCGGCGCCACCACAGCATCGGCGCCACCACAGCATCGGCGCCACCACAGCATCACTCGGCGCACCACAGCATCACTCGGCGCCACCACAGCATCACTCAGCACCACCACAGCATCACTCAGCACCACCACAGCATCACTCAGCACCACCACAGCATCACTCAGCACCATCACAGCATCACTCAGCACCACCACAGCATCACTCAGCACCACCACAGCATCACTCAGCACCACCACAGCATCACTCAGCACCACCACAGCATCACTCAGCACCACCACAGCATCACTCAGCACCACCACAGCATCACTCAGCACCACCACAGCATCACTCAGCACCACCACAGCATCACTCAGCACCACCACAGCATCACTCAGCACCACCACAGCATCACAGCATCACTCAGCGCCACCACAGCATCACTCGGCATCACCACAGCATCACTCGGCGCTACCACAGCATCACTCGGCGCCACCACAGCATCACTCGGCGCCACCACAGCATCACTCAGCACCACCACAGCATCACTCAGCGCCACCACAGCATCACTCAGCGCCACCACAGCATCACTCAGCGCCACCACAGCATCACTCAGCACCACCACAGCATCACTCAGCACCACCACAGCATCACTCAGCACCACCACAGCATCGCTCAGCACCACCACAGCATCGCTCAGCGCCACCACAGCATCGCTCAGCGCCACCACAGCATCGCTCAGCGCCAGCACAGCATCGCTCAGCGCCAATACAGCATCGCTCAGGGCCACCACAGCATCGCTCAGGGCCACCACAGCATCACTCAGGGCCACCACAGCATCACTCAGGGCCACCACAGCATCACTCAGGGCCACCACAGCATCACTCAGCGCCAAGACAATATCACTCAGCATCACCACAGCATCACTCAGCACCACAGCAGTATCACTCAGCACCACAGCAGTATCACTCAGCAAGACCTGAGTATCATTCAGCATCACCTCAGCATCGTCTCCGCAACAGTCACCACCACCACCACTACCACCTCAGCATCACTCAGCACCACCTCAGCCTGCTCTCGGAATCTGGCATCTGTTGATTCTCCCCTAGCGTCTGGCCGCTGCTAGTGTTATAATACAGGTACTAGTTCCCAACCTTCACCCTCCGATTGTTTATGCCCCCTCAAAAAAAAAGCTTTAACAAACAACCATTGCAATAGGCAGAAACAAGTTGCCAGCATTGCAAGAACAAAAGAAAACTGAGAATTTTTTTATTGTAAATACTTTTTTTAATATGGTCGTTCAGTTTTACATAATGCCTTCTTGGTCATATATAAAGTAACAAAAATGCTTCTGACACTTTTTTATTATAACTTTTGAGCATGCTGCACAGCAGCCACACTTCTCTACAGCACAGCTTGAAGACATTGGCAAAGTCAATAGCTCTGGCTAAACACTTATAAGGCCCCAAAGGCGAGACCTATTGGCTATGCCAATGCTTGTTTCATATAAATAAACAGTTTCGCTTGTTGCCTGCAGAACAATTACAGATGGAGTGTCCTGTTTGGTGCGATGACTGAACCTTCCATACTGCTGTGCATGCTACAAACGGTAGACAAGATGGCGGCGTACATGAAAAGTGCTGAGCTATGGTCGCGTTCTGCTAGGCGGTCCCTCGCGGCCTCTGGTACCTCTGTGCTACGAAGCCCAAGGCAGGAGCATGCCTTCCGCATAGCTGTCCCTTCCCCCAGGAGCCCACCGCAAGGGTGACACAGGAAACATGATGAAACTGCTCAAGGACGGTCAGGCTGTGAGGACGCCCCGAATAGTGCAGGTGTGAGCAGCCCCCTCTAATTTTTATATTAATCATGTGCCCATCACGCTTCACATCAGAGCGCAACCATCATTCATAGCGGCGTGAATCCCCCTCGGTTGCTTCCCTTCACTGGCCCTTTAAATACTTGATGGAATGACAAAATCGCTATTATTTAACACGCTTTGTCCCACCAATTTTGTACAAAGCCAGGCTTTTCTTTCTTTTATAGCCCACTGGGGCCTGCAGCGACTCACCCCCGGCAGGCAATCCTCATCTCAAGGTTCTTGCTTATCGAGGTATATTGAAATATGCAAATGGCAAACAACTGAACAAAACAGAACAAGCACTGGCAATGCCAACAGGTCTGGCTTATGAAGGAAAGTGTCTCTTCTGTCACTGATGAGTTTAAGCACTCTTTAGGTCATCATTCATTTACTTTCATCTTCGCACTCACACATCCAATCCTCCATCCACTAATTCATTCTTCCATTCACCCTTCTCAATAAAACACATACAAATTCAACAACATATGGAATTGTATAAATTCCGCACAGCTGCCTTCCTCCCACCCGTGCTGCTGCCAGAGAAAGACGAGCACTATAAATTATCTAGTTACCTAAGCCACTTTCACATTGTTTACAGTGTCATGTGTGTGACCCTGAAAATTCAAGCTCAGACAGCTGGATTAAAAAAAAAAAATGATCACAGCTGTGTGGAGGGCAAGCACTTTTTGTGGAAGCACCCAACTCTTGCCCATTCAAAACATGTCCTCTTGGCTCCCAAAATGTGGGCGGAATTAAATTCCTTCTCTAGTGATGCTCACAATTGTCTGGCTACAAAAGGAGCAGTGGGTAAGGGCCTCAGTGGAGAGCATCAATTGAAACAGAACTAGCAATGCTCCATTTTAGCCCCTCAACGTATAGTATTTTGGGTCTGCGTTATCAAAATACCATGTGGCACCTAAAACATACACATTTACTATTCCAGGCAAAGTGTCACAGAAGTGGAATAAAATCAAGTACAGCAGTGTGTTTCACTCTTGTTAGAGTTCATCAAAGGTGTATACTCAGAAGTATCCTTCAGAAATTAATCTTGAAGTAAATTAAACTTTTATGATGGCCTTCCAGGCCTTACTAGTGATATGACGGCAAGACATACTTTCTGCTCCCAATTCAACATCAACATCTCTCCTCCATCTTTAGGAGCTGATATTGCACAGTTTGCTGGAAGGCATCAGCTATTATCCATTTCCATTGTACCAGGAAGCACGACTTCAACACAAAATGCGAGCTCAGATTTCTTAAGCTCTGGTAGCCTACAGCACAATATGGATTCATTTAATATGCAGTGATTTTCCGTTTTTGTTGTTTAGTTCCAAAGAGGGGTGCTGTGCCAGCTACAGGTGCCATGCTGCCACAGCCATGAACATGTGTCTGTGAAAGCTGCTCTCTCATGTGGCATCAGCGAAGCACAGGCCATGATCGCACTCAGGGAAGAGGGCGAGAATGACTATCACCTTTCATAGGCGTCACTCACAGATCCCTTTTTGACATCTATACACATTAGGACGCAATGTGCCCTTCTACCCAGAAAATTGAAGGATCAATCAGATCGTGGAAATTTAGAATCCAGGACCCGCATGACTGAAAATTTAAAACGTCTACATTTCAAGTGCTCGGGTGATCCATCCACCCATCGCAACTCCTTCACCCGTTCCCCCCCATGTGAGAGGACCAGTTTGTCAGGTGTGCATTGTGATTTACCCATAGGTGGCTTAGCATTATCTGTACTTGAGAATAATACAGCCGAATGGAATAACCTTTCATCCTCTGTAGACACAGTTCAAACCTCTCCAGCTAGACACTGCGAGTAGGGTGTTACGGAATCTGGACATATGGTCTTTGGGTCAACTGCAAAGTCTTGAGAAAGGAGGCCGTTGTGTATTTTGTGATGATGGCAGAGGTGGTTCAGTGCTACTTCATCATCATGTCCAAACCTGTCAGGTGTAGAGACGATTCATACTTCATCATTCGAAAACTCATCAATGATAGAAATGATCAATGCTACTTTGTCTTTCCGAAACTCATCATACATGGAGGTGGTTCAGGGCTACTTTATCGTCATGTCCAAACCTGTCAGGCATAAAGAGGATCCCTGCAACATCATCATTCCCAAACTCATCAGGAATAGAGACGATCAGTGGTACTTCATCGTCATTCCCAAACTCATCAGGAATAGAGACGATCAGTGGTACTTCATCGTCATTCCCAAACTCATCAGGAATAGAGACGATCAGTGGTACTTCATCGTCATTTCCAAAGTCATCATCATGTATGCGGGTGGCTCAAAGCTACTTCGTCATTTCCAACCCAATTAGACATAGAGGTGATCCCCACTACTTTGCAATCACCAAAACTCAGCAGGGCTAGAGATGTTCAAAGCCACTTCATCATTTCCAACCCCAGTAGGATTAAATATGATCAATACTCCTTTTCGTTCCCAAACCAGCGAGGAGTAGACATAGTCTCGCCAGAACGAATAGGTGCTCAATGCTTTTGCCTTGTTATTGTGTAATCTACCTGACCGAAGAAGTTAACCATGCTACTTCCTTAATGATTCTGAGCCCGCTGGAGAGAGCTGAAGTCCTATTCGGATTCAGGGGGCACAGCAACAGCAGGTTGAATAATTACTCCTTCGTCCCAAAGCGAAATTACTGGATTTCAGTCAGATTTCGCGTTTCACCCAGAAAGCTATATGCCGAGTTTAACAAAACAGTTTCGCCCAGTTTCTAAAAAGTGAATTGATTGTGTCAAAATAAACGGCTGGGGAAGAAACATTTATTCTTGATAAAAGTAATTGATTTGTGACTAAATTTGACAAAAAGTAACCGATTTATGAAACCGTGAATGACTTCCTGTTCAAAACATACATTTATGAATGAGAAACAACCCTTGAGTCACAGATCAGAATCCAGTTCCTAATCCCTTTTTTTCCTCTATCACTACGACACAGAAAGGTAGGTTCGTCGAGGGCGAATCACGGGGTTCAGTGTTCCTAATTTGTAGTGATTACCACATCCTATTCCTGTTCTTGCCAACTCCTTGTTCTGCGAGAAACCAGACTATGTAGTGGCAATGAAACGTGTAGGTTCCTTTCATAGGGTTGGCTGTTCAAGTGCTGTGAAGGACCTTACTCACAAAGTGTGTCTGTGTAGGCAGGATGGAGGCTGCTGTGTTAGGCTAGGAGGTAAATAGTAAGAGACGCTGTAGTGACAAGCTTTTATTAAATCCTCCATAAGAATGTTTTAGAAAAGGCATCTATTCCCCTGAATATATCCACCTGGATCCGCTGGCGGCGTGTACTGCTGCACACCCGCCAGCAGCCGACCCCTTTGGGATTTGTTGCAACAACCCATGTCGGCGGATTATTACCTGCCCGCCATCCAGCTGCCACCTTTATGTTGTACTTAGTATTGAAAACGAGCCATCACTGCATCTGCCAGCGATTGATGCCACACCAGCCCCTTTATGAGTCCGTATATCTTTAATCAGTGGCAACCATAAAAATTGATGAGATGTGTACATTTATATATCAGCATCACAGAGCCTGACGGGGCCTGGCTGCCGCTCTGTCTGGCAAATGTGGTTTGCTTCAATTTATTTATATACATCTTTTCTGTTTGTGACTGCTATCACCATTATTCTAAAAAACAGACTTTTGCCTCTAAAATTAAAAATATGAGGATTGTTTGCGACAAATCAGAGCGGATGGTACCAAAGTGTGTATCGCTGTCTTTTGCACTAGTCTTTGTGCAGGGAGGTCCCAGTTTTGTCTACCATGGGAGCAGAGTACCAGGTGATAAAGTGACTTTTCCATATTTTTGGTAGGGTGGTTTTGGTAAAGGAAGGATGCCAATATCAGAACTTGCACCTCCGGTTTCTAAATAGTTAAGCAAACCTCTGAACGTTTCCCAGGCAGAGGATGAAACTTTGATGTTCAAACATAAGTCTGTCCACTGAACTGTGTAAATGTTATATATTTTAAAAGTCCTACCTGCTGCTGTCCAGTAGAAGAAACTCCACTTTCCCAGGGTTCTTTTAAAAAAAATGTAAATTGGTTTGTTCAGAGACAAGATGAAAACATTCACGTAGGTGATGTCTGCCTTGATTTCATGTTCATGGATCAATCCATTTTGCACAAGCTCAACCATGGCCGGCTGTGGTTTAACCTCGTTTTAGACATCACATTTGACGGGGGTAATACTGGAGTGTCCAATGTAGGTTAAGGAGTTCCAGATCCATGCCAGATTTATAATATGATCACCTGATAACGCTAATGATTGATTTTTAGGTCAGTAATTGACTAAAGTATTTCTATTTAGACAATTCTATGTAAATTTATTTCATGAGGATATCCTTAAAATCTGACATAGATTCAGATCTTCTTGTTACGTTGGGCATCCGTAGTGTAATAACACAATAACCATTTAGTAACGTAATCATCTTTTAATGTTTATTTTGACAAATATGTATGTAGGCATATCAAGGGTAAACAGAAAGCTATATTATACAGGGTGTAGTTATACTTGGGACCAGTTTTCCATAGCAAATTGATTTTTTAGTTTGTTAATTCATCCAAAGAACTATACAACCTAGCAAATAGTTTGATGAAACCCACACATCCGGCCCTCTCTCCCTCTGAGGCACGGTGCAACCAATTGGCCAGCTTCTTTTTGGATAAAGTCAATAACTTCCTCCGAACACTGGGAGAAGATGTAGGAGTAATCACACTTCCGGAGACAGGGCATGGAAAAATGAGCACCTTCCCAGAAATGACAAGGGAAGATACTCTGGAAATCCTGATCTCTCTCAAATCAGGCTCCCTCAAGACCCCGCTCCCCTCGATATTATGCTCAAAGGTGGGATGTCAGTTATCTCCACTTTGACTAATATATTTAAGCACTCACTGAAGTCTGGCACAGTTCCCATAACATGGAAGCATGCCACAGTCAGGCAATTATTGAAAAGGCCTTCAGCTGCTCCGTTACTTTGCAAAAATTACTGCCCAATCTCTCTCCTACCAGGGCCTAGTAAAATCCTTGGAAAATGTGTAAATGAAAACCTATAGCTATATTTGGAATCTCCCTCCCAAACAGGATTTAGACCAGACAGAATTACAGAAACTGCCCTCCTAGCAGCCACAGAGGATCTGAGGGCAATTCTGGATGAAGGTGGTTCCGCAGCTCTGATCCTACTGATCTAAGTGCCGCGTTCAACATCGTTTCACACTATAGACTGATTAAAGACTAGCAGAAGGAGGAATTACACGGACAGCACTGAAATGGCTGTCCTGCTTCCTACAAATCAAGACTTTAAGTCTGTGAGGAAGATAGGCAGTCAGATACTACTCCCTGAAGTGCGGAGTACCGCAAGGTTCTTCATTAAGCCCGACCCTAGGAGATCATAAAGTCTTTTGGCTTTTCGTCGATCTCCTATGCAGACAACACGCAAATTATCATCAATCTTTCTGACCAAACAGAAATCAGTTCTACTCTCCTTAACACTTGTCTTAAGCACGTAGTAAACTAGATGGCAGCCAGCTGTCTTAGACTTAATGGAGATAAAACAGAAGTGATGACAGTGGGAAACAATCCCTCCAGATGGATGGAGATGAACTGGCCAAACTTTTTGGCAGTGATCCCACCCCCTAAAACGGAGGTCAAAAGTTGAGGAGTTTGGCTTGACAAAAAAGTAACAATGGAAACTCAAGTCAAGAAACTGACAGCCACCCTGCTTCGGCCTTATCCAGGCCATGAGAAGATTATTGAGCTGGCTGCCGGAATCAGCAAGCAGAGTGGTAGTACGAGGCCTGGTAATTTCTCGACTTGACTACGGAAATTCCTTATATCTTGGGAGTCCCAAGTCAGTCATTAAGGAACGCAGGTCACACAAAATGCCACAACCCAAATTCTTTTGAAAATACCGAAACACCAGTGAGCAACAGCAGCACTGGCTACAATGCACTGGCTCCCAATACCCAAAAGAATCAATTTGAAGACACTCTGCGCCTTGCACACAGAGCTGTATATAAAAAAGGACCCAAGCTGATCCAGGGACTTCTTACAACCTACAAGGCAGCTACGTTCCACTGACCAGAAGCTACTGACAGTCCCTAGGATAAAGAAAGCTAGAGCTGGGGGACATTCTTTCACCTATATTGCTCCTAAGATTTGGAACTCTCTCCCGCCGCAAATGAGGCAAACTAAATCAGAGTTAAAATTCAGAAAACTGCTAAAAACTAGACTTTGAGTAAACTATCAGAAAGGATAAGTGGCCTGTTTGCTAATTTAGCTCTGGGAGGCCCTTCTGGGTATCCATGCGCTTTAGAAATGTTGGGGGAACAGAACAGAATAACTTTGGTGCAGTTAGACAAATCTTCACAAAACATTCCAAAAAAGTTTCATTCACCTCAGCTCCTTGCTGGAAGGTTTCGGGGAGGTCCGTCAAGTATGGGCAGGTAAAAAGGGTGTCAGGCAAAATGCTTTTTCCCCATAGATTCCCATGGGAACTTTGCACACAGCTACAGCCAAAACTGCTGAACAGACTTACACCACATTTGGAAGAAAGCAACATTTTTACCTACAAAGCATGTTTTTGGGTGTAAATCTGTTCAGTAGTTTGAGAAATTAAGTATCAGAATATATAGATATCTAGAGACTGAGGAGTACAGCGGAACCAGCAGATCAGAAGCTCAGATCTGATTGGCTGCCTCACATCAACAAAGATGCTTGGCAGCCATTTTAGGACTTGAGGACTCAGTTACCTGTCCTGAAATAAAAATACAAACAAAATCTAGAGGGGCAAGATAGGGATACCCTAATCCACTAGGCTATGTGGGGTAGTCAGAGAGGGAACCTCCATGGGGTCAAATACAATTTTTTTGTATTACACAAGTAGTGCACTGCTTATGACGTCACATATTACATCAGTCATGACAGTTTCTAAGACATTATTGATAACATCACTGATGACATCTTCAATAAGATCATTGATAACACTATGCATGGTGAGGGCACAAGTTATAGTTAGTTCAGTTAACTATAACTGGTGAATTTCAATGTTTAAGGTTTAAATTGTTAAATTTTTATTGACATTTTCCCCTAACTATAGTGTCACATTAGCCTTTGTTTTTTTCACTGAATTCATGAGGTTTAAAAAAAACAAAAAAAAACAAAGTAAACTATTACCATACCTAACTATAGTCACATTAACCTTTGTTTTTTCTTTATTTAAATTATTAATATTTATTAATTAAATATTACTTTACGTTAAAGAATTTTATTCTTTGCTGCACTAAAACTGAGGTCCGTGCTCCGTTACTTGGAAAGCAATCCATGTCTGGCGGAGATAGATAGATAGAGATATATAGATAGATATATATATATATAGATATATATATATATATATATTTGAGATCACTATAACTGGTGAATTTCTGTGGTTTTTAGAGTTTAAAACACTAAGTTGTTACTGAACATTTCACCTAACTAGAACGCTACTTTAACCGTTGTTTTTTTTTTCAGTGAATTTCGGTCTTTCTTTAACGTAAAGTAATATTTAATTACCATACGAAAATCCAACCAACCGCCCTGCATGGCCGAGGAGTGCCTGGCCCAGCGGCCAATCCCACACTGTGCACGGCCTTCAGACATGTGCAGGGGGGGGGGAGGGAGGTTGGCCACAAGGCCTTGACTGGTAGGTCGCTCCCCCACCACACAGCTCCGTCTGTGTGCCCTGCTGCTGCCCCTGATTGTGCTCGTTTTTCCTTTCTGTGCCCCCTTGCTGCCCCTGATTGTGCTCGTTTTTCCTTTCTGTGCCCCCCTTGCTGCCCCTGATTGTGCTCGTTTTTCCCTTTCTGTGCCCCCTTGCTGCCCGATTGTGCTCGTTTTTTCCTTTCTGTGCCCCCTTGCTGCCCCTGATTGTGCTAGTTTTTCCTTTCTGTGCCCCCTTGCTGCCCCTGATTGTGCTCGTTTTTTCCTTTCTGTGCCCCTTGCTGCCCCTGATTGTGCTCGTTTTTTTCCCTTCTGTGCCCCCTTGCTGCCCCTGATTGTGCTCGTTTTTTCCTTTCTGTGCCCCCCTTGCTGCCCCTGATTGTGCTCGTTTTTCCTTTCTGTGCCCCCTTGCTGCCCCTGATTGTGCTCGTTTTTTTCCTTTCTGTGCCCCCTTGCTGCCCCTGATTGTGCTCGCTTTTCCTTTCTGTGCCCTCTTGCTGCCCCTCATTGTGCTAGTTTTTCCTTTCTGTGCCCCCTTGCTGCCCCTCATTGTGCTAGTTTTTTCCTTTCTGTGCCCCCTTGATGCCCTGATTGTGCTCGTTTTCCCTTCTGTGCCTGTTTCCCGCCGCTGCGCCCCTGCGGCCCCGCCCCCTCACTGCCCATTCGCTGCCCCACTCCCTGCTCCTCCCTCCCACCTCCCCATTTATGGCGGCCGCTGTGTGGCCGCGCCGCTGGCGCGCCGAAGGCGCGCCTAAGGCAAGCCCGTCTGCGCCCGTCCGCGCCCAGCGCCAGACCCCCTGGTCCGGGCATCCCCCGCGCCCGCCACATCAACAGACGCCGATACGACGCCAGCACCCTCCACGCACTCAACCCCGGGAAAGATCACGCCTGCTACCAGGCCACCCCGAAGCGCACCCAAGGGCCCTTCACCTGCCGGAACTGCAGCTTCACCAGCACCCGCCCCGCCAAACCACCGCCCAGGAAAGAACCCAACTACCTCAGATGCATCCTCCTCAACACCCGCTCCGCCCGCAAACACGCCATCGAACTCTGGGACCTTCTCGACTCAACCTCCCCAGACGTCGCATTCCTGACGGAGACCTGGCTGAGTCCCGCTTCAGCCCCCGACATCGCCATTGCCATCCCGGACGGATACAAGATCACCCGCAGGGACCGCACCAACGGAGTCGGAGGAGGCATCGCCATCGTCCACAGGAACACCCTCAGAGTCTCAACCAACACCGACGACACCCTCAGCACCGCCGAACACATGCACTTCCAGATCCACACCGATCCCAACACCACCCTCAGAGGAACCCTCATCTACAGACCCCCCGGACCCCGACCACAGTTCAGCGATTCCATCGCTGACTTCGTCAGCACACACGCCATCGCCTCCACGGACTACATCCTCCTCGGGGACCTGAACTTCCACCTCGAGAACAACAAGGACACCAACTCCACCACCCTGATCGACAACCTCGCCACCCTCGGACTCAGACAGCTCGTGACTACACCCACCCCGCCGGCCACACGCTCGACTCCATCTTTTCCGCAAGCCCACACGTCTCCTTCAACCACACCTCCGAACCCCAATGGACTGACCACCACTGCATCCACTTCACCTACAGGAAGCCCACCACGCACCACCGCACCGAACAAATGCCTCGCCGCTGCTGGAGCAGAGTTATGTTATGTTAAAAATGGATTTATAAAGCGCACAGCTACTCAATAGAGTATCCCGGCGCTAAGATAGAAAGATACAGAGGCCAGGGGTGAATCATCGTTCCCGAGGCGGAAGGCCATTAAGCTGCATGCTGGAACAGCCAGGTTTTCAGTTGTTTCCTGAATGCCATTATACTTGTGGCTTGTCTCAGCGATAGAGGTAGCTTGTTCCAGAATCTAGCCACTTGCACTTGGAACGAGCGTCCACCACGGCGGGCTCTGAGACACTTAGAGATGACAATTAGATGTTGATGTGCTGATCTAAGGGATCGGCCGGGTATGTAGTATGAGACTCTTCTGCGGATATAATGTGCCCCCATGCCATGCAGAGCTTTAAAAGCAAGGACCAGTGCCTTAAAGAGTACTCTGCATCGGACAGGCAGCCAATGCAGATTCTTCAGATGGTGGGAGATCTGGTCTCTAGGTCCAAGTCTCAGGACTGCTCTGGCTGCCGCGTTCTGCACGACTTGCAGTCTATTGAGGATAGGCTCTGGAAGGCCCAGATAGAGCACGTTGGCATAGTCTAATCTGGAGGTGACAAGGGCCTGAACGACCGTCTTTCTATGAGAGGTCGGTAATAGAAAAAGAAACCTACGGATCATTTTCAAAAACCCGAAGCACGTACCCGCTACCGACTGTACTTGAGGTATCATAGATAAAGTGTCGTCCATTTTCACTCCCAGATTTTTTACGATCTTAACTGCAGACTGGGGGAGACATATCCGTGGGCCACCATTGCTTCCAGGCGTCCAGAGGGGTGTGCCAAAGAAAATAATTTCCGACTTTTCCGGATTACATTTGAGATGGTTATGTCTGAACCAAGCAAAGATTTCTCTCAGACATTTATTAATCTTGTCACCATTAAACTCCTCCCCCTTCTTGCAAGTGAACAGCAGTTGCGTGTCGTCGGCATAGGATATAATCATAGCCTCCCCTGCTTCCGCCAGGGTAGCCAGGGGAGCCATGTACAAATTGAAAAGTACAGGGCTCAAGATAGATCCCTGTGGCACGCCGATCTTCAAGGGCGGCACCCTGGCAGAAAACGGGGGCGACCAGACCTCTTGATTTCTATCCTCCAAAAAGGAAGAGAACCACTTCAACACCGTGCCTTCAAGTCCACACTCCCGTAGCCTCTGAAGGAGGAGGGCTTGGGGCACGGAAGACCAGCTAACCACAACCCTCGCCCTGAGCCCACCCGCCGAACCCTCCGACCCCGACACCGCCGCCCGCAACCTCAGACAGTGGATCGACGACTGCGCCAACACCCTCGCCCCGCTCAAGAATCCGCCCAACAGCCACACCAGCAAGAAAGCCACCTGGTTCACCGAAGACCTCCAGGCCTCCAAACGAACATGCCGAAAACGGGAGAAGATCTGGCTCCACGAACGGACAGCGGACAGCTACGCCGCCCACAAGAGCGCCACCCGCAGTCACCATCACCTCATCAGATCCGCCAAAAGGGCCTCACTCAAAGACCGCCTAGACAACAACGCACACAACAGCAAAGAGCTCTTCAACATCGTGAAGGAACTCTCCAACCCCAGCTCCAACACCAACGACATCCAGCCGTCGCGAGACCTGTGCGACTCACTGGCCACCTTCTTCCACCGCAAAATCGCCGACATCCACGACAGCTTCAACACCACGACCGCCCCGGCAACCACCGAGACCACTGCCCCCACAACCACCAACCGCCTGCTCTCCTGGACCAACATCAACGACGAGGACACCAGCGAGATCATGAACACCATCCACTCCGGTTCACCGCTAGACCCGTGCCCTCACCACATCTTCAACAAAGCCAGTACAGCCATCGCGCCCCATCTCCGGAAAATAATCAACATCTCCTTCGAGACAGCAACCTTCCCGGAAAGCTGGAAGCACGCTGAGATCACCGCCTTACTCAAGAAACCCAAGGCAGACCCCAAGGACCTCAAGAACTTCCGACCCATCTCTCTGCTCCCGTTCCCCGCGGAGGTCACCGAGAAAATCGTCAACAAACAACTGACCCGCTACCTCGAGGAGAACAACATCCTGGACCCTTCCCAGTCCGGCTTCCGCAGCAACCACAGCACCGAAACCGCCCTCATCGCCGCCACCGATGACATCAGGACCCTGCTAGACAACGGAGAAACAGCAGGCCTCATCCTCCTGGACCTATCAGCCGCCTTCGACACGGTCTGCCACCACACACTACGAACACGCCTTCACGACGCCGGGATCCAAGAGAAGGCCCTGGACTGGACCACATCCTTCCTTTCCGGCAGAACACAAAGCGTCCGCCTCGCCCCCTTCCGATCCAAGGCCACCAAGATCATCTGCGGCGTACCCCAAGGCTCCTCCCTCAGCCCAACGCTGTTCAACATCTACATGGCACCCCTCGCCCACGTCGCCCGACAGCACAACCTCAACATCATCTCCTACACCGACGACACCCAGCTGATCCTCTCCCTCACCAAAGACCCTCACACCGCCAAAGCCCACCTCCACGAAGGAATGAAGGCCGTCGCCGAATGGATGAGGACCAGCCGCCTGAAGCTGAACTCGGACAAGACGGAGGTCCTCATCCTTGGTTCCAACCCTTCAGCCTGGGACGACTCCTGGTGGCCAACATCACTGGGAACAGCCCCGCCACCCACCGACCACGTACGCAACCTAGGGGTCATCCTTGACCCCACCCTCTCCATGACTAAGCAGGTCAACGCCGTTTCCTCATCCTGCTTCAACATCCTCCGAATGCTCCGCAGGATCTTCAAGTGGATCCCCACCGAAACAAGAAAAACAGTCACCCAGGCCCTAGTCACCAGCAGGCTGGACTACGTAAACGCCCTCTACGCAGGAACGACGGCTAAGCTCCTGAGACGGCTGCAACGCATCCAGAACGCCTCTGCACGTCTTATCCTCGACATCCCCCGACGCAGCCACATCACACCCCACCTGAGAGACCTGCACTGGCTCCCTGTCAACAAGAGGATAACCTTCAAGCTCCTCACCCACGCACACAAAGCACTCCACAACTCCGGACCAGCCTACCTCAACAGACGACTCAGCTTCTACACCCCCCCGCCAGCTCCGCTCGACCAGCCTCGCCCTCGCCACAGTCCCCCGCATCCGGAAAACGACCGCCGGCGGCAGTTCCTTCTCCCACCTCGCCGCCAAGACCTGGAACACCCTCCCCACCAACCTCCGACAGACCCAAGACCTACTGGCCTTCAGAAGACTCCTCAAGACCTGGCTCTTCGATCAGTAGCAGCACCACCCCCTCTTCCCCCAGCGCCTTGAGACCCTCGCGGGTATGTAGTGCGCTTTATAAGTGACATGATTGATTGATTGATTGAAGGCCTGGACTGTGGCCAGGCCCTGTGGCCAAACCCCATAAAGGCAGCCAACCCCACACTGCACAGGGCCTTCAGTCGTGCATGGGCAAGGGGGTTAACAACAGGGCCTGACATGTGGCAACCCCCCTGCATAAAGCCAACCCCATGCTGCATACGGCCTTCAGCCATGTGCGGGAGGGGTAGGCCACTAGGCCTGGGCCTGTGGCCAGTCCCCCCCCCCAAAAGGCAGCCGACCCCACTCTGCACAGGGCCTTTGGCCGTGCTCTGCAGGGAGTTAGCCACAGTGCCTGGCCCTAGGAGCCACATCCCCCAGGGCAACCTTTTTCTTTTTATAGGGGGAATGGGGGTGCATGAGCTCTCCATCCCAAACGATTATGACCCTGGGGACCTCATCCTCCACTGCCCTATATATTTTAAAGGGGAGGTAGGCCATGTGGCCCCCTCCACGAGCCTCATTAGGGCCTGGGGCCCCAATCCCCTGGGCCTTTTTTTATTAAGGGGGAGGTGGGGGTCGCGTGGCCCCCTTTCCCAAGCCTTATTTGGCACTGGGGACCCCATCCCCCGGGGCCACTACTTACAGTAATGGAGAGGGGGACCACGCGGCCCCCTCCCAAACCTTATTAGGCTCTGGGGACCTCATCCTCCAGGGACGTCTTTCATTAAAGGTGAGGAGGCCATGAAGCCCGCTCCCGAGCCGTGTTAGGTTCTGGGGGCCGATCCCCAAGGGCCACTCCTTTAAATAAAGGGAGGGGGGGGGTCATGCAGCCCCCCTATTGGCCCTGGGAACCCCATTCCTCAGAGCATGCATTTTTTTTGAGGTGGGTGCCCTGGTGCCCACCATATACTTATTTGGGGCCGCGGGGGAGCCCCAAGACCCCCACGGCCCCAGTCGGCTCCCTGCATACAGCGGAAGTCGACATTGATCCCACCCACAGGGAGCAGCTTCTGGCAGGAGTAATATTTTAATCCGTTTCCCTGCCGCTTCAGTGCACAGGCCGTGCCCAGCATGGGTTTGGATGCATGTTGCGGCCATGCTCTGCAGCCATCCCCCGCTGAGCACAGGTTGTATTAACGTACAGTAATTATATAAATACTTTACGGGAAAAAAACATAGAAATTGACTGAAAAAACCAAAGGTTACAGGGACGTTCTAGTTAGGTTGACGTTTTACCAATACAAAACCATACAAATTCAGTAGTTATAGTTATACTTATGTTAAGGAACTATACCTCATGTCGTTAAGTAGCTTTAGGCCACGAGTTTTAGTTTCTTAACATAAGTATAACTATAACTGCTGAATTTCTATGGTTTTGTGTGGGTAAAACGTCAATCTAACTATAATGTCCCAGTTACCTTGGTCTTTTTCAGTGAATAAATATACATATTTATTGCTGAGCATGGGGAGTGCCATGACTCACAATAGGCAAAACTTCTCGCGAGTCATGATGCCCTTTAGCTCCCTCACAAATAGTAATAAGAAGTACATTACAGTCTATGCATTTGGTATCTGTGTGTATATATAATTTATGCCATGGCATTTTATCATGCATGTTTGTTTTAAAAAAGGGCAGATAACCAAAACCAGTATGCAAAAGTTTAAATTTTAGCTGCAAAATAAAATAACATAGAAGAGGCCAAGTGACTTTCAGGCGAGTTGTTTCCCTTTATAAACTAATTTTTACCTGCAGTCTACGAGGCTGTAAGAATAGTCTTCTCATCACTTTTTGCTGCACTGTGATTAACACTGCCTTTAAGTGACACACCCCTACATTCTGCATTATTCAACCATGTGCAATGCCTCACAATCTTCAGTGAAGTTCTAGAAATAAACATCCACACCTTATAAACGTCCTTGCTACATAGAATGTGTCTACAGCACTATATCACAACTATTTAACATGGGCACACGCCCAGATATCCACTGGTGGATAATCTATTGTCAACTGCAGCTTTGGCTTTTCTTACAGATTTTTTTGTAAGAGGCTTTGGATTTAAAGCACAGCCTACTTTGAAACATACCTCATCAACCCACATCAGGTGTGCTCAGCCTTTACCTTGTTTAACATCGAGCACCCCAATCTTTATTCAAAACGATGTACCTTGTACCTTTCAGCATGCACAATCACACTTGCCTCCAGGGCTTATGCTATTTCCATTCTAAGCATCCACACAGTAACTGTATGCTATATAGGACTGTGATATTATCTGTGACATCAATGATGTGATCAGTGATGTCAATTAACATATCAGGAGTCATGTAATATGTGATGTCATAAGCAGTGTGTGGTGGGGTGCAAGTTATAGTTAGATCAGTAAACTATAGCCTGTAAGTTTCAAGGGTTTTTAAACATTAGTTTTTATGTCTTTTAGCACCTACCTATAAAGTCACTTAAGCTTTGCTTCCTCCCCCCTCCCCCCCAAGTTATTATATATAGCAAGATCACTAAGGGACATACTCGTACACAGCCATCTAGAGAAAGTTCCACAGTCAAAGGGCACAATCAAGGAATTGAAGGGGTTCTTTCCCTGTGGAAAGTGGAAAGCGTGCGCGCATAGCAAGAAAGTGTCGTCATATGAAATACCAGGAGTAAAGAAGAAGAGGGATATTAAGAAATGTATGACATGTCAAACTACCTTTTCAGTATACTGCCTAATATGTCCCTGTGAATTAAAATACATAGGGAGTACGATACATCCAGTAAAAATCTGCATATTGGAGCACATGCGAGCTATAACCAAGAAGAATGTTTCATATCCAGTAGCCAGGCATTTTGCAAATAAACACCAGAGTAACAGGGATCTGTTACGTTATTTCAGCATTGATAATGTACCCAGTAACATCAGGGGAGGAGATAGAATTTTGAGGTTACGCAGACTTGAGTCGCGTTATATCATTGATTTACAAACGCGCGCACCCAAGGGGTTAAATAGTGGTGAAGAATTGGTCGTTCACCTAGGGGATTAGATTATTGTAATGTTGTTACCCATAATTAGGTAAATAGAACATGAGGAGATAACCATCCCTGAGATTAAGTAATGCAAAAAGTGATTGACTGTAGTGGGCATAAACTTGCACAGACCGATATACGGTGTGATAACAATATATATATAATATCATGAAGATAACAGCCGATACACGGCTGAATAAATTTGAAGGTTAGTAGGTTTATAAAACAAATGCGAATCAGATTATATTTACAAGGTATAATGTGAAGTCATTAAATGTTCCAAATGTATATAAGTACACAATATTTGATTGTATGATTAAGCGTCACATATTTAAAAGGCCGATACACGGCTCAATGATAAGCAATGTAAATAATGTAAATACAAGGTTGGTATGACTAAACGTCACATATTTAAAAGGCCGATACACGGCTCAATGCAATGTGTACATAAGCAATGTAAATAATGTAAATACATTGGTTTTGGAACGTATGAAATGAATTTGCACTTCAGTGACCATAATTCGCAACAGGATAAGATGGCGCTTAGTTTATTTTACTGTGGACTTTAAATATATTGTCCTTTATTTGTGTTTGTTCATGTTGTCCACAATCACTGTTGTACTTCCTTTAAAAAGATGTTTGCTTCCGGGGAGCCTTGTAACACCGACGAAGGCATCCGCCGAAACGCGTTTGTTGCGCTGTTTGTGTTGCTAATAAATTGAAAAGCAACTATCCCCGTGAGGGCTGTTTTCCTCTTTGAATCGGGAGGGAAAGGAGCTGAAGGTATAACGTGGTGCACCCCCGCGGTAAGAGAACTCGTCCGCGAGTGCTCCACATGGTGCGTTGGAGTAATTATATATATATATTGACTGAAAAAAACACAGGTTTCAGGGACATTATAGTTAGTTGGACATTTCACTCGTACAAAACCAGAGAAATTCGGCTGCTATAGTTAGTTGAGATTACTATAACTCGTGCTCCCGCAATGCAATGCTGGTGACGTCACATATTACATCATTCATGACATGGTCAGTGACATCACTGAAGACATCACTGAAGACAGACATCATCCAGTGACTGTTTGTTTCTGTAAAGTTTAAATATGTTTTATATATATAAATGCCAAGGTGTATTGAAGAATGAGTGGGTGTATGAGTGTCTGAATGAATAATTTAGTAGGTGCGTGACTGACTGTATAAGTGAGTGATTAAACATGACTTACTGAATGCATGGGTTAGTGACTAAACTGTGTGAATGTCTGTATCAGTCTGTTGGTGTGTAAGCAGCTGCATGTGTTGGTGAGTAGCTACATGAGTGTCTATATGGGTTATTGATTGGTTGTCTGAGTGTCTGTATGGGTGCCTAAGTGTCTGTGTGGGTGGGTGGGGAGTGTGTGACTGTGCATACATGTGTGAGTAGGTGATTCACTGGGTGTATGGGTTCAAGACTGCATGTGTGAAGGGCTGTATGGGTGGGTGAGCGTGTGTATAGGTGTGTTGGTGAGTGAATAGATGTCTCAGTGGTACATGTGTGAGTAACTACATATGTGAAAGGCAGTATATGAGAGTGTTGGAGTATATAAATGATTATATGTGAGAGTGAGTGATTGTGAGAGTGGCTGTATGGATGAGTGTGCTTGTATCAGTGATTGTATAAGAGAGTAAGTATGTGTTAGTATCTGTATGAATAAGTGAGGTGGTGTGTGTATAACTGTATAGGTGAGTAAATGGGAGTGTGATTGATTCTTTGCATGACTGACTAGGTGTGTGAGTAACTCTATGGATGAGTGGCGGTGTGTGTGTGTCTGTATAGGTGTTTGAGTGCATATGATAGTGCTGTATTGATGAGTAACTGCATGTATGAGTGACTGTATGGGTGAATGAGTGGATGTGTGTGTAGACCTAGGAATCAGTGAGTGGGTATGTAGTAACTGGTATTGGTGTGTCTATGGTTTCGAAAATGGTAGTCTGTATTTTAGAGTGGGTGTATCAAAGGTTATATTAGGGTATGAGGAGGTGCATCAGATTACATGGATGATGTCCTCAGTGATGTCATCAGTGATGTCATTTGAGATATCAGTGATGTCACTGACCATGTCATGAACGATGTAATATGTGACGTCATCAGCAGTGCATTGCGGGGGTGCGAGTTATAGTTAGCTCAACTAACTATAACGGCTGAATTTCTCTGGTTTTGTACGAGTGAAATGTCCAACTAACTATAACGTCCCTAAAACCTATGGTTTTTTCAGTGAATTTCAAAGGTTTTTTAAATGATCATTTCTAACTATAACGTCCCTGAAACCTATGGTTTTTTCAGTGAATTTCGAAGGTTTTTTAAATGCTAATTTCTAACTATTCCTACAGAGGTAGGACATGTGCATGTGTAGAAAGAGAAAGAAAAGCGCAGAAAGAAGCAAGAGAAATGCAGAAAGAGGCAACAGAAGTCCAGAAAGACGAAGAAAGGTGCAGAAAGAAGCAAGAGATATGCAGAAAGAACCAACAGAGGTGCAGAAAGAGGCCTTGTTGCAAAGTCATCCTGTGCCCCCAACTTTTTGCTGACTGGTACTGGTGGTAACTGACTGACTAACCAGGCCTGGAGCCAGTGCTATGCTGAAAGACACTTAGAATACAGTGAAAACACCTACATACACTAGGGTACACTATGGGTTGGGGTACCCCTGTGATTGGCATGACCTCCCCTGTAAGGCTCTAGTACATAATAGGGCAGGGGGATTAAAACTACCTCTAAGTCAGAGGTGCAGAAAGAGGAAAGAGAAGTGCAGAAAGAAGCAACAGAGGTGGCGAAAGAGGCAAGTGAAGTGCAGAAAGAAGCAAGTGAAGTGCAGAAAGAGGCAACAGAGGTGCAGAAACAAGAAAGAAGTGCAGAAAGAGGCAAGAGAATTGCTGAAAGAAGCAAGAGAGGTGCAGAAAGAGGCAAGTGAGGTGCAGAAAGAAGAGCAGTGGAGAAAGAACCAACAGAAGTGCAAAAAGAGGCAAGAGGGGTGCAGAAAGAGGTAGGAGAGGTGCAGAAAGAGGCAAGAGAGGTACAGAAAGAGGCAGGAGGGGTGCAGGAAGAAGGAAGAGAAGTGCAGAAAGAGGCAAGAGAATTGCTGAAAGAAACAACAGGTGTAGAAAGAAGCAAGAGAAGTGCAGAAAGAGGCAAGTGATGTTCAGAAAGAAGCAAGAGCAGTGCAGAAAGAACCAACAGAGGTGCAAAAAGAGGCAAGAGGGGTGCAGAAAAAGGTAGGAGGGGTGCACAAAGAGGCAAGAGAGGTACAGAAAGAAGCAGGAGGGGTGCAGAAAGAAGGAAACGAAGTGCAGAAAGAAGTAACAGAGGTGCTGAAAGAGGCGCGAAGGGTGCAGAAAGAGCAGGAGAAGTGCAGAAAGAGGCAAGAGAGGTACAGAAAGAGGCAAGAGAGGTACAGAAAGAGGCAAGAGAGGTACAGAAAGAGGCAAGAGAGGTACAGAAAGAGGCAAGAGAGGTGCAGAAAAAGGCAGGAAAGGTGCAGAAAGAGGGAACAGGGGTGCAGATAGAGGCAAGAGATCTGCAGAAAAAAGCAACAGAGGTGCTGAAAGAGGCAAGCGAGGTGCTGAAAGAGGCAAGCGAGGTGCAGAAAGAAGCGAGGTGCAGAAAGAGGGAAGAGAGGTGTAGAAAGAGGCAAGAGGGGTGCAGAAAGAGGCAAGAGGGGTGCAGAAATAGGCAAGAGAGGTGCAGAAAGAGGCAAGAGAGGTGCAGAGAGGCAAGAGAGGTGCAGAGAGGCAGGAGAGGTGCAGAAAGAGGCAGGAGAGGTGCAGAAAGAGGCAGGAAAGGTGCAGAAAGAGGCAGGAAAGGTGCAGAAAGAGGGAATAGGGGTGCAGAAAAAGGCAAGAGGTGCAGAAACAGAAAAGAAGGGTGCAGAAAGAGGCAAGAGATCTGCAGTAAAAAGCAACAGAGGTGCTGAAAGAGGCAAGAGATCTGCAGAAAAAAGCAACAGAGGTGCTGAAAGAGGCAAGTGAGGTGCAGAAAGAAGCAAGAGAGGTGCAGAAAGAGGAGAGAGAAGTACAGAAATAAGCAAAAGAGGTGCTCAAAGAGGCAAGAGGGATGCATAAAGAGGCAAGAGCAGTGCAGAAAGAACCAAGAGAAGTGCAGAAAGAGGCAAGTGAGGTGTAGAAAGAGGCAAGAGAGTTGCACAAAGAGGGAAGAGGGGTGCAGAAAGAGGCAAGAGGGGTACAGAAAGAAGCAACAGAGGTGCCGAAAGAGGCAAGAGAGGTGCAGAAAGAAGCACGTGAAGTGCAGAAAGAAGCAAGTGAAGTGCAGAAAGAGGCAACAGAGGTGCAGAAACAAGAAAGAAGTGCAGAAAGAGGCAAGAGAATTGCTGAAAGAAGCAAGAGAAGTGCAGAAAGAGGCAAGTGAGGTGCAGAAAGAAGAGCAGTGGAGAAAGAACCAACAGAAGTGCAAAAAGAGGCAAGAGGGGTGCAGAAAGAGGTAGGAGAGGTGCAGAAAGAGGCAAGAGAGGTACAGAAAGAGGCAGGAGGGGTGAGGGAGAAGGAAGAGAAGTGCAGAAAGAGGCAAGAGAATTGCTGAAAGAAACAACAGAGGTGTAGAAAGAAGCAAGAGAAGTGCAGAAAGAGGCAAGTGATGTTCAGAAAGAAGCAAGAGCAGTGCAGAAAGAACCAACAGAGGTGCAAAAAGAGGCAAGAGGGGTGCAGAAAAAGGTAGGAGGGGTGCACAAAGAGGCAATAGAGGTACAGAAAGAAGCAGGAGGGGTGCAGAAAGAAGGAAACGAAGTGCAGAAAGAAGTAACAGGTGCTGAAAGAGGCGCGAAGGGTGCAGAAAGAGCAGGAGAAGTGCAGAAAGAGGCAAGAGAGGTACAGAAAGAGGCAAGAGAGGTACAGAAAGAGGCAAGAGAGGTACAGAAAGAGGCAAGAGAGGTACAGAAAGAGGCAAGAGAGGTACAGAAAGAGGCAAGAGAGGTGCAGAAAAAGGCAGGAAAGGTGCAGAAAGAGGGAACAGGGGTGCAGATAGAGGCAAGAGATCTGCAGAAAAAAGCAACAGAGGTGCTGAAAGAGGCAAGCGAGGTGCAGAAAGAAGCGAGGTGCAGAAAGAGGGAAGAGGGGTGCAGAAAGAGGCAAGAGGGGTGCAGAAAGAGGCAAGAGGGGTGCAGAAAGAGGCAAGAGGGGTGCAGAAAGAGGCAAGAGAGGTGCAGAAAGAGGCAAGAGAGGTGCAGAAAGAGGCAAGAGAGGTGCAGAAAGAGGCAAGAGAGGTGCAGAAAGAGGCAAGAGAGGTGCAGAAAGAGGCAAGAGAGGTGCAGAAAGAGGCAAGAGAGGTGCAGAAAGAGGCAAGAGAGGTGCTGAAAGAGGCAAGCGAGGTGCAGAAAGAAGCGAGGTGCAGAAAGAGGGAAGAGGGGTGCAGAAAGAGGCAAGAGGGGTGCAGAAAGAGGGAAGAGGGGTGCAGAAAGATGCAAGAGAGGTGCAGAAAGAGGCAGGAGAGGTGCAGAAAGAGGCAGGAGAGGTGCAGAAAGAGGCAGGAAAGGTGCAGAAAGAGGCAGGAAAGGTGCAGAAAGAGGGAATAGGGGTGCAGAAAAAGGCAAGAGGTGCAGAAAGAGAAAAGAAGGGTGCAGAAAGAGGCAAGAGATCTGCAGTAAAAAGCAACAGAGGTGCTGAAAGAGGCAAGAGATCTGCAGAAAGGCAAGAGATCTGCAGAAAAAAGCAACAGAGGTGCTGAAAGAGGCAAGTGAGGTGCAGAAAGAAGCAAGAGAGGTGCAGAAAGAGGAGAGAGAAGTACAGAAATAAGGAAAAGAGGTGCTCAAAGAGGCAAGAGGGATGCATAAAGAGGCAAGAGCAGTGCAGAAAGAACCAAGAGCAGTGCAGAAAGAACCAAGAGCAGTGCAGAAAGAACCAAGAGCAGTGCAGAAAGAACCAAGAGAAGTGCAGAAAGAGGCAAGTGAGGTGTAGAAAGAGGCAAGAGAGTTGCACAAAGAGGGAAGAGGGGTGCAGAAAGAGGCAAGAGGGGTACAGAAAGAAGCAACAGAGGTGCCGAAAGAGGCAAGAGAGGTGCAGAAAGAGGCAACAGAGGTGCAGAAACAAGAAAGAAGTGCAGAAAGAGGCAAGAGAATTGCTGAAAGAAGCAAGAGAAGTGCAGAAAGAGGCAAGTGAGGTGCAGAAAGAAGAGCAGTGGAGAAAGAACCAACAGAAGTGCAAAAAGAGGCAAGAGGGGTGCAGAAAGAGGTAGGAGAGGTGCAGAAAGAGGCAAGAGAGGTACAGAAAGAGGCAGGAGGGGTGCAGGAAGAAGGAAGAGAAGTGCAGAAAGAGGCAAGAGAATTGCTGAAAGAAACAACAGAGGTGTAGAAAGAAGCAAGAGAAGTGCAGAAAGAGGCAAGTGATGTTCAGAAAGAAGCAAGAGCAGTGTAGAAAGAACCAACAGAGGTGCAAAAAGAGGCAAGAGGGGCGCAGAAAAAGGTAGGAGGGGTGCACAAAGAGGCAAGAGAGGTACAGAAAGAAGCAGGAGGGGTGCAGAAAGAAGGAAACGAAGTGCATAAAGAAGTAACAGAGGTGCTGAAAGAGGCGCGAACGGTGCAGAAAGAGCAGGAGAAGTGCAGAAAGAGGCAAGAGAGGTACAGAAAGAGGCAAGAGAGGTACAGAAAGAGGCAAGAGAGGTACAGAAAGAGGCAAGAGAGGTGCAGAAAAAGGCAGGAAAGGTGCAGAAAGAGGGAACAGGGGTGCAGATAGAGGCAAGAGATCTGCAGAAAAAAGCAACAGAGGTGCTGAAAGAGGCAAGCGAGGTGCTGAAAGAGGCAAGCGAGGTGCAGAAAGAAGCGAGGTGCAGAAAGAGGGAAGAGAGGTGTAGAAAGAGGCAAGAGGGGTGCAGAAAGAGGCAAGAGAGGTGCAGAAAGAGGCAAGAGAGGTGCAGAAAGAGGCAAGAGAGGTGCAGAAATAGGCAAGAGAGGTGCAGAAAGAGGCAAGAGAGGTGCAGAAAGAGGCAAGAGAGGTGCAGAAAGAGGCAAGAGAGGTGCAGAAAGAGGCAAGAGAGGTGCAGAAAGAGGCAAGAGGTGCAGAAAGAGGCAAGAGGTGCAGAAAGAGGCAAGAGGTGCAGAAAGATGCAAGAGAGGTGCAGAAAGAGGCAGGAGAGGTGCAGAAAGGCAGGAGAGGTGCAGAAAGAGGCAGGAGAGGTGCAGAAAGAGGCAGGAGAGGTGCAGAAAGAGGCAGGAAAGGTGCAAAAAGAGGCAGGAAAGGTGCAGAAAGAGGGAATAGGGGTGCAGAAAAAGGCAAGAGGTGCAGAAAGAGAAAAGAAGGGTGCAGAAAGAGGCAAGAGATCTGCAGTAAAAAGCAACAGAGGTGCTGAAAGAGGCAAGAGATCTGCAGAAAGGCAAGAGATCTGCAGAAAAAAGCAAGAGAGGTGCAGAAAGAGGCAAGTGAGGTGCAGAAAGAAGCAAGAGAGGTGCAGAAAGAGGAGAGAGAAGTACAGAAATAAGCAAAAGAGGTGCTCAAAGTGGCAAGAGGGATGCATAAAGAGGCAAGAGCAGTGCAGAAAGAACCAAGAGAAGTGCAGAAAGAGGCAAGAGAGGTGTAGAAAGAGGCAAGAGAGTTGCACAAAGAGGGAAGAGGGGTGCAGAAAGAGGCAAGAGGGGTACAGAAAGAAGCAACAGAGGTGCCGAAAGAGGCAAGAGAGGTGCCGAAAGAGGCAAGAGAGGTGCAGAAAGACGCAAGTGAAGTGCAGAAAGACGCAAGTGAAGTGCAGAAAGACGCAAGTGAAGTGCAGAAGAGGTGCAGAAAGACGCAAGAGGTGCAGAAAGACGCAAGAGGTGCAGAAAGACGCAAGAGGTGCAGAAAGGCGCAAGAGGTGCAGAAAGACGCAAGAGGTGCAGAAAGGCGCAAGAGGTGCAGAAAGGCGCAAGAGGTGCAGAAAGAGGCAAGAGGATTGCTGAAAGAAGCAACAGAGGTGTAGAAAGAAGCAAGAGAAGTGCAGAAAGAGGCAAGTGAGGTGCAGAAAGAAGCTAGAGCGGTGCAGAAAGAACCAACAGAGGTGCAAAAAGAGGCAAGAGGGGTGCAGAAAGGGGTAGGAGAGGTGCACAAAGAGGCAAGAGGGGTACAGAAAGGCAGGAGGGGTGCAGAAAGAGGAAGAGAACTGCAGAAAGAAGCAACAGAGGTGCTGAAAGAGGCACGAAGGGTGCAGAAAGAGACAAGTGAAGAAAGAAGGAACAGAGGTACAGAAAGAGGCAAGAGTGGTGCAGAAAGAGGTGTAGAAAGAGGCAAGAGAGTTGCACAAAGAGGCAAGCGGGGTGCAGAAACAGGCAAAAGGGGTGCAGAAAGAAGCAAGTGAGGTGCAGAAAGAGGCAAGAGGGGTGCAGAAAGAAGCAAGAGTTACAGAAGAGGCAAGTGAAGTGCAGAAGGAGGCAAGAGAACTGCAGAAAGAGGCAATAGAGGTGCAGAAAGAGGCAAGAGAGGTGCAGAAAGAAGCAACAGAAGTGCAGAAAGAGGGGAAGAGGGGTGCAGAAAGAGGCAAAAAGGGTGCAGAAAGACGTAAGAGGGGTACAGAAAAAGGCAAGAGGGGTGCAGAAAGAGGGAAGGGCGCAGAAAGAGGCAAGAGGGGTACAGAAAGAAGCAAATGAGGTGCAGAAAGAGGCAACAGACGTGCAGAAAGAGGGAAGAGAGGTGCAGAAAGTAGAAGAGATTTGCAGAAAGAGGCAAGAGAAGTGCAGAAAAAGAAAGAAATGTGCAGAAAGAAGCAACAGAAATGCAGAAAGAGGCAAGAGAGGCGCAGAAGGAAGCAAGAGTGGCTTGCACACCATTAGTACCAATTTAACACCCCGATTTAGCAATAAGTAACAGGTGACCATTCTAGGTTTGCAAAGGGCCTTCCACCACGCTGCAACACTTGTCGCCGCATTTTTGGTAATGTTTGAGCCGTTTGAGCTAGAAACAAGGCTTTTTTTGTTCAAATCTGCAGATGATGAATTATGTGGCTAATGCAGAAAATGTATAATTGTGCGAAAATCGGTGCAGCCAAACAGTCGCATAATTCCAGTGGCCCTGCTCATACATCTGACTAGGTCCACAAGTGCTCCTCAGTGATTCCTTCTTTTTTTGTCTCACTGAGTTCCTAGTTGAGCTTCTATGGAAACGAGGAAGACTAAACCTGGCGTTACCACTCCACAACATAATTACTCTCCATAACACATAATCCCACTCTACATAATTCCTATACACTAAATACCACATACTTTCTATCCACATAATTTCACTGCACAACATACCACATAATTCCACTACACACAACATGCATCCACTCCACTCCAAAAAACATTAGTAAAAAACGTTTACATTTATAACGCCAATAGCTCTAATTCTCGCAAATGCGAAACCTATTACATTGCAAACACTTCTTTAACTAGTAGTCGCGTTTGCAGAGTGGTGGAGAAAGGGTGCTGGGCCTCCGACCAGTGTTCAGGAATTCCGTTGCATAGGACTTGCAGGAGGTACCAGGAGGGCTTCTTGGCCCCCAAAGACCCTCAGGAGTAAATTGGACTTCATCCCCCATCCCGTAGTCTGCCAGGAGGCGCGTTTGCAGAGTGGTGGAGAAAGGGGGGCATGGCCTCCGAAGACGTCTTAGCAATACCACTGTGTGGGACTTACTGGAGGTAACAAGAGGGGTAGTTGGCCCCCAAGGACATCCTTGGGGGGCCAACTACCCCTCCTATTACCTCCAGTAAGTCCCACACAGCAGGATTGCTAAGTTCTCATAGCAGGCCACGCCCCCTTTGCCCACCACTCTGCAAACACGCTCCCTGGCGCGCTCTTGGATGGGGATTGAAGTCCCCATCGCTGCTGGGGGTCTTTTAGGGGCCAACTAGCCTACCTCTTACCTCCAGTGAGCCCCACACAGTGGGATTGCTGAGAGGTGGACAAAGGCCACGCCCCCTTTCCCCACCACTCTGCAAACGCGCCTCCTGGCGCGATCTAAGTTGGGGTATTAAGTCCCCTTCATTCCTGGGGGCCAACTAGCCCACCAGGTACCTCCAGTATGCGCCACACACCTGGATTGCTTAGAGTGGTCCGAGGCCACGCCACCATTTTTACACCACTCTGCAAATGCGGTACCTGGCTCACTGCTGCTCAGGGGATGAAGTCCACTTGTGTCCTGAGGTCCTCAGGACACAAGAGGACCTCATCGCCCCACCAGCAGTGGGCCAAGAAGTGTGTTTGCAGAGTGGTGTAAAAAGGGGCGTGGCCTCGGACCACCTCTCTGCAATCCAGCTGTGTGGCGCTTACTGGAGGTACCTTGTGGGCTAGTTGGCTCCAGGAACCCTCCGTATTCAAGGGGACTTAATTCCCCAACTTAGAACGCGCCAGTGGGCGCGTTTGCAGAGTGATGCAGGGAGAGGGAGGGGGCGGGGCCTCCGGCGAGATGCTGTCTTTTTTTTTTTAAATATATTTTTAGAAGGGGGGCTGTGTGGCCCCCCTTCTTTTAGTAGTTTTGGGGCCCAGGGGGCCTTATCCCCCAGGGCCTGACTTTAAAAATAAAAAAAAATTAAAAATGGGAAAGGGGCCACGCGGCCCTCCTCCCGAGGCAGATTTCGGCCCGGGGACCCCATACCCCGGGGCATGGCCTCTTTTTTTTATATACATTTATAGGGAAGGGGGCCATGTGGCCCCCCTTCCCTGGGCCACTATTGGCCCGGGGACCCCATCCCCCGTGGCTTGGCCATATTTTAAATTATTTTTATATGAGGAGGGGGGCCGCGCGGCCCCCCTTCCCAGGCCAATTTCGGCCCCGGGGCCCCCAATCCCCGGGGCCCGGCCATTCTTTTTTTTTTTTTTTTTTTTTTAAATAGAGGGAGGGGGGCCGCGTGGCCCCCCCTCCCGGGCCACTTCTGGCCCCAGGGACCCCATCCCACGGAGCCGGCCCTTAGCGTTGGGGACCGAGGAGGGAGCCCCAATGCCCCCATGGTCCCAGCCGGCTCCCCGCCTCCTGCGGGAGCCGGCAATGCTTTGGGCAAGGGAGCTGCTAACATGCAGCTCCCCTTGCCCAAAGCAATTCTGCTAGCTTCGTTGAAGCGAGAGCAGGTTTCTGCTCTCGCTTCAGCGAAGCAAGCAGAGTTTGCTATGGCAGGGCGGGAGCCGTGCTCCCGCCCTGCCATAGCAAGCGGCAATGTCCCGGGGTGGGCACCCCGGGACATTGCAGGAGCCGGCCCTGGGGATGGCAGTCCCCAGGGCCATCAAGGGCTCCAGGAGGGGGGCCCCGGGGAGGTGGTGGTCCCCGGGGCTTGGGGGGGCCCACGAGGCCCCCCCTGATTAATCAAGGAAGCCCCGGGGAGGTGGTGGTCCCCGGGTCTTGGGGGGGGGGGGGCCGCGAGGCTCCCCCGCCTCAATTATAATAAAGCCCCGGGGAGGTGGCAGTCCCCGGGGCAGCGTGAGGGGGGGTTGGGATCCCCCCACGCATTTATTGTTCAAGCCCTGGGGAGGTGGCGGTCCCCAGGGCTGCAGGGGGGCCGCGTGCCCCCGCATACAATTAATTAAGCCCCAGGGAGGTGGCGGGCCCCCGCTAATTAATTAGGCATTGCCCCCGGGACCTGGCCCACCCGGGGGATTATAGAAAACAAAGCGCGGCAGCCCGCGCTTCGTTTTAAAAAAAAATATTCTGCCGGATTCGCGCACCCAGCACAAATTTAGCTGTTTTAAAAAAAAAAATGCTTTTTTTGGGCCTGGGTGTCCTTGTGGGACCCCCAGAGCAGGCCTATGGGGTCAGGGCGTTTCTACCCTGCCCCCTTTTCTTGTTTTTTTATCTTTGTTTTACCTTTTTCTTGTGACTCGGTTACCGAGTCACAAGATGGCTGCCAACACTTCCTGGTTTGGAGTGTTGACAGACAATCAGAGTGAAGCTCGTGCCCGGGAGGGTTCGCGAATCCTCCTCGGTGCTCAGATAGATATTGTTTTAATTTCTCAGGAACTACTGAACGGATTTACAACATTTAAAAAAAGGGCGCTGTCCGAACCAAGAGCTACCTGTTGGCCAAATTTGGTGTAATTCCGTTCAGCAGTTCGGGCTGTAGCTGTGTCTAAAGTTCCTATAGAAATGAACATGGGGAAAACGCATTTTGGGACCCCCCTTTTTTCTCGGCCCCCGCTTGACGAATCACCCGGAAACTTTCAAGACAGGAGCTGACCGGAGCGCCCCATTAGTTTTGAAAATTTCGCGAAGATTCGTCAATCGGCGCCAAAGATATTGGCAACTCAAAAAACACTTTTCCTATGGAAACTAGGTCCTGACTATAACTACCTACTGGCGACCGCCAGTAGGGGATGGGGGATATATATATATATATATATATATATATTTATCTCATCACGGTTCAACACAATCCTTCTCGTCAGAGGGTCAGACGGATTGCACTCCCGTAGTTTTTTGCAATTTTTGTTTTATTTTCTTTACATCCTCATTTGCATGGCTATAGGCGACTGTGTGGGACTGTATTGCTATTTTGGGATTCAAGTGACATACTCAATCCAGGAAGCTGAAAGCCATATTACGCATTACATGTTATATATTTTTTATATTACATGATATATTGATTTTAGACTTCTTTAGAAAGCTTTGGCATATTTGTGTGTCATCTGTCTAGTATTCATTGTTTGTTGAGACTGCAGATATGACAGTGCTTGAAAAATGTGTTATATGCAACAAAGTGCATTATTAAAAGTCAAATTGTAACTGGAAAGTGCATTGTAAGGAAACTAAAAACATGTATTCTAGAATGTGCTTTTCTTTTGTGCTACATCGACACAATACAGTAGGTTTAACGAGACCTATAAAGAAAGAAAATAAAGTGCAACATGGGGCAGTGTAACTTTGCTGACGTTCTTCTGTGTTTACAATGTTTATTTCCACACTCTGGAAAAGATTCATTGGCAGGTTCCTGTGTCAATTTTAGGCCTGTAAGGGTAAGCTTGTCATACCAAAGGGGATGATGGACGGCGCGCTAGAGCAAATCAAACACTCACCCCCAGTCAACTGATCTGGGTTTAATCCATCATCATTCTTTAGCTCACTCCACCACCCCAGTTCAGACACGGCCATATGCAAATCAGTCTGACCCTGTGCCTCATGGGAACAGTCCAGCCCGAACTGCCAAGCCATGTCTTCCCTGGACCGGAAACAAGCATCCTGGGACCGGTTTCTGGCTATTCAGCCGTCATCAGCCAGGCTAGCTTGAATCCAGTGGCAAAGTGAGCAAGGGACCCACGTCTGGGCATACCCTGCCAACTTAGGGCGAACAAAGCGATACCAAAGGGATGATGGACGGAGCGCTAGAGCAAATCAAACACTCACCCCCAGTCAACTGATCTGGGTTTAATCCATCATCATTCTTTAGCTCACTCCACCACCCCAGTTCAGACACGGCCATATGCAAATCAGTCTGACCCTGTGCCTCATGGGAACAGTCCAGCCCGAACTGCCAAGCCATGTCTTCCCTGGACCGGAAACAAGCATCCAGGGACCGGTTTCTGGCTATTCAGCCGTCATCAGCCAGGCTAGCTTGAATCCAGTGGCAAAGTGAGCAAGGGACCCACGTCTGGGCATACCCTGCCAACTTAGGGCGAACAAAGCGATACCAAAGGGGGATGATGGACGGAGCGCTAGAGCAAATCAAACACTCACCCCCAGTCAACTGATCTGGGTTTAATCCATCATCATTCTTTAGCTCACTCCACCACCCCAGTTCAGACACGGCCATATGCAAATCAGTCTGACCCTGTGCCTCATGGGAACAGTCCAGCCCGAACTGCCAAGCCATGTCTTCCCTGGACCGGAAACAAGCATCCTGGGACCGGTTTCTGGCTATTCAGCCGTCATCAGCCAGGCTAGCTTGAATCCAGTGGCAAAGTGAATAAGGGACCCACGTCTGGGCATACCCAGCCAACTTAGGGCGAACAAAGCGATACCAAAGGGGATGATGGACGGAGCGCTAGAGCAAATCAAACACTCACCCCCAGTCAACTGATCTGGGTTTAATCCATCATCATTCTTTAGCTCACTCCACCACCCCAGTTCAGACACGGCCATATGCAAATCAGTCTGACCCTGTGCCTCATGGGAACAGTCCAGCCCGAACTGCCAAGCCATGTCTTCCCTGGACCGGAAACAAGCATCCTGGGACCGGTTTCTGGCTATTCAGCCGTCATCAGCCAGGCTAGCTTGAATCCAGTGGCAAAGTGAGCAAGGGACCCACGTCTGGGCATACCCTGCCAACTTAGGGCGAACAAAGCGATACCAAAGGGGATGATGGACGGAGCGCTAGAGCAAATCAAACACTCACCCCCAGTCAACTGATCTGGGTTTAATCCATCATCATTCTTTAGCTCACTCCACCACCCCAGTTCAGACACGGCCATATGCAAATCAGTCTGACCCTGTGCCTCATGGGAACAGTCCAGCCCGAACTGCCAAGCCATGTCTTCCCTGGACCGGAAACAAGCATCCTGGGACCGGTTTCTGGCTATTCAGCCGTCATCAGCCAGGCTAGCTTGAATCCAGTGGCAAAGTGAGCAAGGGACCCACGTCTGGGCATACCCTGCCAACTTAGGGCGAACAAAGCAATACCAAAGGGGATGATGGACGGCGCGCTAGAGCAAATCAAACACTCACCCCCAGTCAACTGATATGGGTTTAATCCATCATCATTCTTTAGCTCACTCCACCACCCCAGTTCAGACACGGCCATATGCAAATCAGTCTGACCCTGTGCCTCATGGGAACAGTCCAGCCCGAACTGCCAAGCCATGTCTTCCCTGGACCGGAAACAAGCATCCTGGGACCGGTTTCTGGCTATTCAGCCGTCATCAGCCAGGCTAGCTTGAATCCAGTGGCAAAGTGAGCAAGGGACCCACGTCTGGGCATACCCTGCCAACTTAGGGCGAACAAAGCGATACCAAAGGGGATGATGGACGGAGCGCTAGAGCAAATCAAACACTCACCCCCAGTCAACTGATCTGGGTTTAATCCATCATCATTCTTTAGCTCACTCCACCACCCCAGTTCAGACACGGCCATATGCAAATCAGTCTGACCCTGTGCCTCATGGGAACAGTCCAGCCCGAACTGCCAAGCCATGTCTTCCCTGGACCGGAAACAAGCATCCTGGGACCGGTTTCTGGCTATTCAGCCGTCATCAGCCAGGCTAGCTTGAATCCAGTCAGGCGTGCTGATTCATGTTCTGAGAACAGCACGGTCATTGTGAGAGTGTATTTTTAACCAGCACTGAAAACAAGAAGTAATGCTGTGTTAAGCATCCATTTAACTTTTTTTTATTTGTTGAGGGAAGCAAAATATTCTGCAAATGAAGTCATTATTGTGAATTACGGGAAATAATTCACAGTGGAGATCTCTTGTCTGTGAAATACGAGCTTTGAAACCGCTGGCAAACATTCACTAAGGAGGCTTACTTTTGTAAAATATATATATGACCAAATATACAGGGAGCATGTTGATGCTAGGTTAGTTAGTAATATAAGAGGTCAGGAAAATTATCTCAACTAAGTGTGTGACATAGCCACACATAAGCTGAAAAACTGAGTCCATATACGGTAATATTTCAAAGGATCATAATATTCTCTGTATCACAGCAAGGTACTAGGTTAGATATTGGTCTATCAAGAAAGGGACATTTGATTTTCAGTTTCCCAGAATTCACAATCTCTTTGTAAAATCAAGTCCACCATGCCTGATTGAATTGGGAATGACAATGAAGTGGCACTTAACCACCTCTACGTGCGATGAGTTTCGGCCTGGCGATGAAATAGCATCAATGATCTCTATCCCTGAAGAGTTTGGGAATGACGAAGTAGCATGGATCCTCTCTATGCAGGATGGGTTTGGAAGCGACGAAGTAGCATGGATTCTCTCTATGCATGATGGGTTTGGAAGCGACGAAGTAGCAAGGATCCTCTCTATGCATGATGGGTTTGGAAGCGACGAAGTAGCATGGATCCTCTCTATGCATGATGGGTTTGGAAGCGACGAAGTAGCATGGATCCTCTCTATGCATGATGGGTTTGGAAACGACGAAGTAGCATGGATCCTCTCTATGCATGATGGGTTTGGAAGCGACGAAGTAGCACCAATCCACTGCTACGTATGATGAGTTTGGAAAGGACAGTTAAGTAGCTTCGGTATAGTCAAACCCTGATGTGTTTGTGAACGACAAAGTTGCAGTGATGATCTCTAGGTCTGGTGGGTTTCGGGAAGATTAATTAGCACTGAACCACCTCTAAGTAGAAGGAGTGAAGTAGCACTGAATAGCTCTATCCCTGACCAGTTTGGGAGTGACGAAGAGAAATCTATCATCTACGCCTTATGGGTTTGGAATTCTTGGCAGCAAAGTTTGCCTTTATGTTTAGTGGGATTGGGAATGATAACGAAGGAGCGTGGTTCACCTCTCTGCCCTCATAGCTTCAGGAACAGTGAAAAAGTAATAAGTTTATCTCCCCGTCTGTTGGTTTTGAGAAGGATAAGAGAGCAGCATGGTTTGCCGCTCTCCTATAGTGGTTTGAGGAACCAGGAATGTTCCGGATTGAATAGATTGGCTCACCTCTACTCCTGGCAGGTTTGTGAAAGATCAGGAATTGGCAATGTTCATTGCAGCCTTTATTGCTTCAGCTGGGTGCCCGATCCAACAATGACCATCTCAAATGGTGCCCGATGGATGTAAAACAGAACTCGCCACGCAAGCTAAATCAAAGGAATTGTCCCTTGTCACTCACCGCTCCTTTCAAACACGCAATACCACGAAAATACAGATGCCATGATACCACCTTTTACTATTGCATACATTAAGGCCTGATCATCCAGATGGAGACTCCAGAATGACTACCCAAGCCCCCTCCTTGCTACGCCATGTGTCTTTCCTTAATGTTTGAATTCTACTAATTATCCCCTGTGATATCTCGTAGGGTTGATCATTACCTGAAGTATATCACTCAGATATTGTTCAGTGAGTTAAGGGGGGGGGAGGGGGTTGAGGTTCATCTGCTTTCCGTATCGGGTTGGCACATTGACAAAGACCTTGGTGCCAGGGAGTCTTAGAAAGCCTATTCCCAGAAAACGTATCAGCACCTCTGAATTCCACTGGATGAAACATACTACTAGGATGAAAACCATCCTAAGCTATTCTAAGTTGGGTTCCTGTCAGTCTTCAGCTGAGTAGACGTGTTAGCTGGAATTTTTCACCTTTTTTAAGTAACTTGATTATCTATTCCCTGAGGTGGCCCATGTTGGTCAGCCCTTCTCCACCAGGAGGGTAAACCAATCCCTGGCTTAGGCTTGCAACAAGCATCATGTTCCTTCAGTCTCTACATTGGGATTTTTACAACCCATTTCAGAAAATCAATTTCTCAAATTAGCTTTACTTCCAAGGAGCCATTTTGGTGATCCAGTCCCCAGCATTTGTATTACTTCATCCAAATCAATATGCAATCCAATCCCCATCCTTTGCTTGAGCTGAAGGGATTGGCATGGTGATCCTGTCTTGAGCACTGACTGTGCTCGATGAGATTACTTTGGTAATAATGCCTGCAGCCTTGGCTTTGGCTGAAGGAATTATTTGTGTTACCTAGTCACTGCCACTGTTTGAAGGGATCCATTTTAATCCATTCTTTGGCAACAGACTTTGCTTTGAAGAGGTCATGTTGGCAAGCCACGTGCAGCTGTTTGCAAGAGGCACCCACATTGCTTAAAATCCACCATACACTGATCACCGGAAAACTCACTGATATATTAGCCTGAATAGACCCTATAGTAACTTTGTCTCCATTGTGGACTAGGCAGGAACCTATCAAGCTGAGCCATAGAGCAATGTCTGGATAAACCCCTGTGGTTGCTCTAAATAACATTATTCAGCCAAATTTGTTCTCACTGGCATGGTATAATTCATAGAACATATAACACCAGTGGCAAATGCACCACTATAGTTATTGCTGAGTCAGAGTTTACATAGGAAAGGTATTTTTTGTTTTCTTAATGCCTTTGGCGCCATTCAACGAATCTGCACAAAACCTTATCCACATTATGTCTTTCATGTCAAAGTATAAGCAGTTCCATCAAACCGGGCCAAGAAAAAGGGGGCACAAAAAAAGCAATTTCCCTTTTTAATTCCCATAGATTTGATGCATTTAAAATGGCTGACCGCCATTACACCAAATTTGACACTAAGGTAGATCTTTACTCAAGGATTGTGCTTGTGTTGATCTGGGGGAAATCTGTTCAGTAGTTTGAAAAATTAACGTTTAGAAAAGGCCTCAAGCTTGACATGAAGGGGTCACATTTTAGAGATAGGTGGACAATTCACATGGAATTGTCAACCTATTTAAAAAATACAAGTACGCCATTGGACTATGGAGTATTTTTTCTCCGTTTGAGCATTGCAGCTTCAAAAATCCAGCTCTGGAAGACAGGTTGCTAGATGGTTATATGCCTACGTAAGCGATCTCCCTAACATATAAAAAACTGATCAATAACACGTCCGATCCCCTTAGACTGCTCAGGGAACGGTGGGAGAAGGATGGACTAGAGCTAGACGATGAAGAGTGGCAAGAAGCGGTCTCCTCCCCACGAGAGGTTGCGATTTCCTCTAGGTTGCGTCTGGTACAGTTAAAGATTCTTCATAGAGTGTATGTGTCTGGGTCTCGGCTTGTCAGCATGTGAAGAGTGAATGAAGGGAGGTGCAGGAGGCAGTGTGGTCAGGAAGGTACATTCATGCACATAATATGGGAATGTGGGTATATTCAGAGTTACTGGAAGGAGATACACGAGTGTATGAAAGAGGTCCTTGGGGTAAGCCTCAGACCTCAAGCTAAACGATGTCTCTTAAATGTTTGGGAACCCACGGACTTAAACAGCAAAGACAAACTATGGGTCACAATGGGTCTGATGTTGGCTAAGAGGAATATAGCCCAGCTCTGGGGTTCTGGAGTGCCACCTAACCTTGAAAAATGGAGGGCAGACATGGATTGGTGCATGATTAGAGAAAAGACAGTGTATATAGCTCGTGGGTGCCCTAAAAAGTGGTCCGCGATTTGGAACAAATGGAACGAATATCGGGGTGACATGTGTGTTTCACCGGCTATCCCCTCCCAAGAGGAACCTGTAACGCCTCGAGTCCTGAATTTGTCAGTACCGCCTGTGTGGCTCAATGTAAAGACGTAATTGTAATTTAACGCTGCTTTATTCGTCCTATCTGTACGCATAATGTTGATTCTCTCGGTCTAATAAAAAGAGTTTAAAAAAAAAAAAATCCAGCTCTGGGTTTGCAAATCTGTTGTGCTCCAATTGGTTGGCCATCACGGAACAATTTATGTGGCAGCTGCCATTACCCAACATGGTGCGCTGAGCTCTCTTTTGGGAAAAAGAAGGGTAATGAGGGGACAGGGTGAACCTACTCCGACCCACAGGCCCATTTGGAGGGGGCCCACCCCACTTGGAATAAAAATAAAAGAACATGGTACTTACTTTTGGTAATGCTCTTTCTCGTGCACACTAACCACAGATTGCTCACCTTTAGACTAACCCCTAGTGGCAGTTTGGATCCAGAAGATCTTTCAGCAGAGCCCCTGCACGCAAGTAGGTAGCATTGTGCGCCTCTGTGTCAACTTTGCTTCCCCCCAGAAGTGACAGCTGGAGCCACATATAGGAGCCAACCAAGCGCGCCGAGATCAGTTTCCTTCTGGACATAGTCTGTGCCCTCGGAAAAACGAATTGTTTGTGTCAGTTTATAGATGTCTAAATTGGGACCTTTGTATATGGGATGAGAGTTTACTCCACAGAACGGGGAGTCGGAGGGTGGTGAGGAATCTGTGGTCAGACTATCCACCAGAAAGAGTGCTACGCAGGTGCGTACATTTTTCTTCTGATGGATACTTCTAACCACAGATTCCTGACCTTTATAATGGATACCAAATCAGTACCTCTCAGATGCTGGGTCTTAATTCAGAAGAGTATCTGGAGAAGAACCCCATAAAGAGCTGATAATCCACCCAACGGTCTTTAGTACGGAGGGCTCTTTTGGGGGCCAAACAATAGAGTCTTTCCTACTCTTTCGACATGTCAGGTGAGGCAAAGAACATCGGAGGAGTGATGGATTGCCCGAAGGGAAGTCACAACTTTCAGGAGAAAAGATTCTCTTGTCCACAGCACCAGTTTGTTCGAAAAGATGGTGGTGTAGGGTGGCCGGACTGACCGAGATTGAAGCTCACTCATTCGACAAGCTGAGAGTATGGTGATGAGAAAGACTATCCTCAGAGTCAGGAGACATAGGAACAACTGTGCAACGGCTCAAAAGGAGTACACAAAGAAAATAATGACAAAATTAAGATCCCACTGTGGCATCACAGACGGTTTAGGAAGGAAAAGGAGGACCAAACCTTTGAGAAAACGCATCACAACAGGTGATTTGAATAATGATGGTTGGTCCAGGAAGCAAGGAAAAGCTAAAATGGCAAAAAAATGATCCCAACAAGGACTTTCAAGGTTAAAACACAATAAAAAGTAACACAATCGACAGTATAGCTTGCAACAGGTGTCACAACCATTCACAAACTTGTCCCAACATTGAGCACAAACGGAGTTTATAGACGGATACCTGGCTGCCAAGATGGTATCTACTACTAGGTAGATCGAATGCAGGCAACTGTCGCCTCTGAATATCCACACATGGGTGCAAGACCCTGCCCAGCTGCTGCGACAGAAGATCCTCTCTAAGACGATTCTTCCATGGAAGGACAGTGGGGGGACTACCCCATTTTAGGGTAAGTGTCCAGTCGACTGGCCTCTCATAGGTCAATATAAACATTACCATCGTATGGCGAGAATTCATCCCCATCATCATCATCACCAAAACCTGGTTGACTCTGATCAGAGTCCAATACAAACATTTGCTGGAGCACTGGAGGGCGGCTCCTAGGCAAAGGCGTTGTCTTATCAGAGTCAGAATGTATGGGGGCCGGATGTGTAGGGACTAAACACAAGCACAGCTTTGCCGAAACTAATTCGGCTCAGTGTCAGACAATAATATGGGCTCAACGTCCTCCTCTGGCATCGGTGGCTTCAGTGCCGACATCAATGTGGCAGGAACTGGCATGGATTGTGGTGACTGGTGTGGAGTCTGCTCCAGAGTCAGAGGGGAACCCGAACCAGATTTGGGAGGCACAGATCGCACCAAGGGCAGAGGCTTCCCAGGATCCAGAGAGACCGAACACACCCAAGAGGGAGCAGGTAGGGTGCGGAAGATGCAGAGCGAGGCCTTCTTAAATGCCTCAAATCTGCTGTGGTATCGCAGATTGACATAGAACTTCGAGGTGCATCGGAATCAGCTACAGAACCGGCTGTGGAGCACCCCAATGTCCTCACAACTCAGACGGAAAGTGGCGCTGTTAGGACGAGACGCGCTTGGAACTCTTGTGTTTGTTTTATGAGTTTGGCTTACCCAAAGACTTTGAATGCGATGACGACCTGCTGTAAGACTGATCGGGAAGTGGTATTGTGTTGGAGTCCTTAACTTTGAGTTGGTGCGAATTTTATGGGACTCCCACAGTGCTTCGTGACATATAAGCATGACTTTGAGATCACAGATCGCCATCGGGTGCATCAGGGTAAACTCCTCCCAGAACTCTGTGTAGTGGTCAGACCCCAAAGACCAGATGTGCACATGGCGGGCATCTCTCACAGGCATTTATTTGTGACAGTCCCTACAAGGCCTAAACCCTGTTGTTTTAGGAGGGGGCATATTCTCTTGCTTTGGTAAAGTATTTAAGAAAGAAAAGTCCATCAACTGATGAGTAAAAAAGTAGGAGCTTTCTCCAGATCAGCACATGAAACGCAGAGAAAAAGGCAATGACATATGCATGTTATGCTATGGAACTTGTAAAGCACACGTACACCAAACGGTTTCATGACGCTGATGTGGCACCTATATGTGGATCCAGTCGTCACTTCTGTGGCAGAGCGGAGTTGACGCACAGCTTCACCATGGCACAGATGGCACAGAGGCACTTTGCTGGAAAATCTAACAGATCCAGACCGGCAGCTGGGGATTTCTAACTGTGAGGAATCTACTGTTCGAAGAATCCATCAGAAAAAAAGGATTATCACTGGATTTGCGAATTTGTGGATCCTAGACCTTCCCTGGGTCTTGCAGACCCTTCTGGGCCTCAGGATTTGCAAATCCAGGTAAGGATTGCTGAATTCTGCAAAAAAAAAAAACAACAAAAAAACAGTATTTAGAGCACTAATACTGCGCTTGGCCACTCATGAGGATTCGCTGCAAGCGGTTGAGTGGAAGCAGGGCTAGTTACAGTCTAGGCTATGCAACCAGCCTCCCGCAGAGAATGGCCAAAGGCAATGCATAACAGAGGTTGGCTGTCCAAGAAGAGCTGGGTGCAGAGCCTAATCCAGGCCCTCAGCCAACCCCTGCAACACATGGCCAAAGGGGTTGGCTGCCCGCAGAGAGTTTGATGGAGGAGCTGGCTGGAGCCCAGACCCTGCAATCAATGCCGCTGCTGGAGGCCAAAGAACGTGCACAGCAGGGGCTGGCTGTCTACGGGGTGGGGCGGGGTGCAAGGTCTGACTGGAGGAAAACCCCTACTGTGCATGGTTGAAGGCCATGTGCTACAAGTGTTGCCCACCCACAGAGATTATGGTGCAGTGGGCAGCCGGAGGCAAGGCCCCGGAGCCAACCCAGCTGCACAGAGCTGGTTGTATATGTAAATAGTGTAAGTAATGTTAAACTTATACGTTATGTAAAACTTACTTATATATTGTGCTATGGTGTACCATGCTACTTTCATGGTATACCACAGTACATGGGACTCCCAACTGGGTATGTGATCGGTTCATGGCTGTGTTTACCAAAAGTAAAAATCAGACACTTAGTTTTTATCACAAATTTCCATTCTTGTGCGGTCAGTGTTTTGCTGACTTATGGCGCTCCATATAATTAAGTATTACGTTTTCTTGTTATTAATAACCTATTACCACTTCATTTCAGTCGGAATAGGTTACCATTTTGGTTTATAAATGTGAAGATATTATCGGCCTTTGGATTTTTTTAAAATATTTTCTCCCTTAATAATTTTGGCTCCGTTTGTCGAATCTCTAGTTTTACAGGGTTTAGTCAAGGGGGTCCAAAGAAAAAAGGGGGGTCCCAAAACGTGCTTAATTGTAATGTATTTCACATACACTTCTGTATTTTCAGTTCCGCAAAAACCGTCAGTCGCATCTTGTTACAATGTGGCAGGATCACATATTACAGTGCCCACATGATTATTTTGTGTAGGTTAGGTAAGTAGTGTAACTAATTTAGAAGTTTTAAGGTATTTAAAGTTCGTGATATGCGTTACGTTATTTTAGAGAAATTTGGGGGTATTTCATGATAGTACCACAGTACATAGTGATTACAAGTCATTAGCAGATTGTCTAATCATTGGCTTTAGAAAAGTTAAACGCAGCTTTGTTGTTTGTAGGTACACTTTCCCGTGTTCTGTGTTACGCCTTCCGATGTAGGTATTACATGTGGTATTTTTGCCCTATTACCACTTTATTAACCCCTTGACCGCGATCGGAATTCCGCTCGTGTGCTGGACATTCCGATCGCGGGTGCGGTCGTGACGAGCTCAGCTCGTCATGCGCACAGCGCTACCGCGCAGCATGACGAGCTGAGCTCGTCACGCGCATCGAAGGGGTTAAAGTGGCAAGAGGTAGATGAAAAATATATATATATATATTTATCCATCTTTCGACAAACACCTTCCGCCGCATCTCGCGTCCCGGATGCAACTCCAGCGGTGGTGAACCACAAAACAGCAATAAACTTCAACGGCCACAATGGTTTAGCCAGAAACGGGTGCACTCGCGGGTTAATATCATACACAATATTTTATTGGCTTATTCAAAAAGCACTGACAGTCACGTTTCGGCACAACGCCTTCTTCAATGTCAGTTTCAATAACAATTTATACACAATATAAACCCAAGAGGAATACGTCCCGCGTGACATTTCATCAAAAGCGATGACGTTCTATGCGCCCTACGTGGTGAGATGTTAATGTGGGGGCCATCTTAGAGTGATACTTATTGCTTAATAAATGTAAACTCTTATTGTGATGTTTACCACTTTTCGCCACCCCGCGTGGCGCAATATGGCGTGAATTCAATTCCAATGATAGAGAAGGAGGTGCTGTGTATGGCCTTTCAGATTCAACTACTGATGTGTACAGAACATGATCAAAGAGCCAATGTAGCTCCTCACGCTGACATGAGGCCGTCCTCAAAACATGCGAGTGGCATACATGATGCGGCCTGTCAAAGCACCTGCATTCGTACAGCGTGTAAGTAAATTAAACTGTTAGGTGTGAAAATGGTGAATTTATTAACTCACCCCAATGCAATGTCCTGTGCATGCTTTCTCTGGGGCTTCCTGGCTCAAAACGTCAAACTTGAAAAGCTGAATGCCTCAAGCTGAAGCTTCAGTTAGCTGAGTGCCTCATCTGCGGATGGGCTGGTCACCGTCTGACAGCTCAAAGGGACATTTTGAAGTGCTGAGCCTAATGTCAGCCTGTTTAACGCTGACCTGCAGCTAGAAACGGAAATAAATGCTCATTCTTTGCTCTTTTTACATCTCTGTGCAGAACGCTATGGATCGCAAGAGTACTTCTGCAGAATGCGCCCACCCACCCCTTGGAAGGAAATATAGGTTGTCACATTGTCATGTCGACACAATATGCTGACACCCCAATCAATCACTGTGGGTGGGTCAGCAGTTCCAGGCAGACACCTCTCCTCTGGTAGTGTCACCTGGTGGCCGGTAAGTTGGAGGAACGAAGGACTTACGAGAAGCGACGACTCAAGTCACGCACATATTAGAGACTAGATCTTTGGTCTTCAGGCACATGGGCCACTGGGGGACAGTGCATGTCTGAAATGTGACCCCGTGAATCCAAAAACTAGGGGCCCGATTCACGAAGACTGGTTGGTGAGTAGGTTTGACTTACTCTTGGGCTTACTCCTGGAATTCATAAGTAATATGAGAGTAATCTGGCCCAAGGTTTTAGGGAAAGGGGGAATGTTAAAAGAAAACTCTCAAATAAATAAATAAAGGTTGACGGTGGAAGAAGCACATTTTCCAGCATTTTACTACAATGGTGCACAAGATCTTTCACCTTTGTCACTCGGTTGAGGAGTTTCCCGCCAGAAGGGAGGAAAGTGAACAGTTTGACAGATTCACAGAGCCCATGGGGATGCCCTCTCTCTTGGGCCCAAGGAGCAGCAACCAGGTCACCTGTAAGCTGAATCCCAGGGTGTAGTCACTGTCTGACTGCAGACCAAGTCCTCATTCAGCATAAAATGCAGCAGGGGCTTCATGGAGACGTGTAACCAGCCTGGCTTTAGGGTGGACCACTGAGGAGCCAGACCGTTAAGGCCCACCTACTGAAGAGACAATTTACATGCTCACACTTGGTTCTCTGCCGCCAAGAAGATCCATGAACCAGTTGGGCGTGCTTCAAGCAACTCATCTCGCTAAGCCGACTCCTCATACCACTCTCTAGGAGCAGGTGAGCTCAGGCATGCTCTCAGAGTGGAATAAGATGAAGAAGGCTCATGTGTGGAGACAGCCAGAGAAGAACCCCCATACTCGGATAGGTCTCTTTTACAAACCTCTGGTCCAAATGGGCCAGAGGCCTAATGAAGCCCAGCAGCAATTCCATAGTGTGGAACTGTCTCTATCACAGATTCAGCTGCACAGATGTAACATCTGCTGAACCAGACAGGTCCTGGATTATTCCAAGGCAGGACTGGAGAACCCGTGGATAAGTGCGTTCCATGAAAGCATCAGACATTTAAACACTTTAAATGCCAGCACTCGGCAGAGCCATCCAAGCGCCAACATCTCATGACATACTAGGAGATTCCTTCTGACATGAGAACAGTTGTGGAGAGGGGAGGATAATTCCAAGCGGGGGGATGCGAGAGGGGTGGGCAGAAATATTGTCCAGGTTGCCCCCTCGCCAGGTGTTTGATGCTAAATGATGGATGCTGTTGGCAGACTTCTGGTGTCCCCAGAGGGATCCTCGGGAGCCATCGTCTTGTGGAAGCCCCCGCTTGCTGACATTGGGTCTGTCTCACAGGGGGCTCCACATATGCTGCCTGGTCTTGATGACAGCAGCTAGACTCCTCCCCTCTTTAACAGGAGACGGGGGGGGGATGTGTATCATCGGTGCCCACTCAAGACTTGAATTTTAATATAATGCGCTCTTGAAGCCCCTGCTGTTGGGCGCTGTCAGCCAGAATCTACTTGTTTTCCTGGCTTTCTTTCCACTTCCCTTTCTGTTAACTCTGCGATATGACTTTGAAAGAGAGAAATCTAAAGAGCGGGGGAATATATGGATTTCTCTTCATAGCCTCAGAGCATCTACTCTCAAAAATATGAAGTTAATTACCATCCAGTCCAGCAACATCTAAAATCAACTTTGTTATAAAGCACAGGGCAATGAATTAAAGCATTTCAAATACCGAAATTGTGTTCAAAGAATCCATACCCCTGTATTGAGTTCGCCCGACGACCATTGCGAACCCTTGTCTCCTAGGAGTGCTTCTACAGTTATCAGCCTCTGTCTTGTGTTATTCTGTATGGTCCTGTTTACAGTATTTGTCAAAATCCTCTGCCACTTCTAATCAACACAAAGTACAAAATGCAACTAATAGTGCGCCAAAATTGACTCGTCCTGCAGCCGAGTGTCTCCAGAACCTGAAACCCTCCCATGAACAGCGGACCTGTTCGAAGCAAGAAGACTCCAACGCCTCCAGAACCTGGGAGGACTGCCTGCCTTCAATAAAGACCGAGACCACACGTGAAGAGCGCACCTGCTCGAAGCAGGAAGACTCCAAGGCCTCCCGTGAACAGCGGACCTGTTCGAAGCAGGAAGACTCCAAGACCTCCCGTGAACAGCGCACCTGCTCGAAGCAGGAAGACTCCAAGGCCTCCCGTGAACAGCGGACCTGTTCGAAGCAAGATGACTAAGGCCTCCGGAACCACCAAAGACCCGACACCCAAAGTCCCCTCTGATGACTCTTTCGGTCTCCTATTCTGTCCCCGATGCCATTCCTCAATGCGTCCTTGTGTTATACTTCTGTGACTTTATAACCACTTAATGCTGTATTGTTCAACTATGTCTCCCCTCATGTACCTCTTGTAAACACTATCTCATAACATGTAAAGCGCTCGGATACCTTCGGGTCTAGCTAGCGCTATATAAAACTCAAACTGCACTCGCCAAGTTCATTCATGGAGAGGGATATCAAAGAAACAGTCTGTATAACCTCTTAAAAGAGCACTGCGTGTTTTGTGAAGATGGCGTTCAGCTGTTGTGTATTTGAAAACTGTGATGTTTTTGGTGCGTCTGTCTAGTTTCAAGAGAAGGATGAAATAGGTGTGCAAAGGACACCCTTGTTGCAGGCATGTTTGCTCTTTCTGGTTTTGATCACAACAATTTGAAAATAAAAGGATTTATCGGTTACGTTCCTCCCTCGCCAGCGTTGGTCCAGGAGAGCCAGGAGCCTTTCCGCTGTGCTGGTGGTTCCTGCCGGGGACTCCTCTGTGGTTGCCTCCAGGGCTGCATGGATTGGGGCAAGTAGTAACCTAGGATCAGTGCAATCCTTGCACTGAAAGCAGATCATCTTTAAGTGGACATTCATCCTCCAATGGTTGTTTTAAATATCTTTTGTGATCTTGACGTTCTCGCTAATGCACAACTTTTTATACCACAACACAAAGGAATTTCCTTTTTGCTTCTGCTTACTGAGGAGGACTTAAAGTTCTTGTGTAGAGCTTGGCCAGCACTGTGTAGGAGAAGCACAGACGGGCAAGACGGTATCCTCTAGCCTGGGGGGATACAGTATTATTCATTGGGACTAGCACCACCCAGGAGGGTGGCTTAGCAACCTTTCTGAGAATAACTGAAGTCTCCAGACCTTCTCTTAAAGAATTCAGCAGACATGTTTCTGCCTCTCATTCAGCAAACAGAAAATCTACAGAGGATGAGCACTACTTCCACACAACAAACATCTTGTGATAACACTGGACTGAACAAGTAATGCAAACTGTGGCATAAAATAACTACAACAGAAGCAGCAGCAGTTGAACCATGGTCTAAAGATCCGATGCAAGCGCCTTATTCTCTGGCTGACACCCCCAAACCGAAAACTCAGAGACAAGACTCCCCAAACCATACTGAGCAGGGAGCAATCAAGGCTGCAATACTCCTGAGTGGGTTCAATGCATGCACAGTCCCACCTCCCAAATCACCCCACCTTCCAAAGGGTCCTACCACTCAATACTGTGTGCCACATGGACCACAGACACCCTTAAACCTGGCTGGGAAACAGGTAGGAAATCACTACCTACCTAGAGAGGATAAAAGCATGGGTGCAAGAAGCAAGCTCTGCTTGAATGCACCCAAGACACATGCACTGTTCCTTGATCTCCTGGTGCAACCCCATTCCTTTGCCACTGTTTGCATCCAAGGCCACCCTTGCCCCAGTCCAGAACATGTGTATTTTGAGTGCTATGTACCTCGGATGGGTTCCAAAGAATGTCTTCTTTCACCCAAGTTCACTCTGAAGTATTCCACCCTTGCTTTCCTTCTGCAGTGGGTCACCCAGGTCATAGTGATTGTAACCTACTGAAACTCGGCCTGCATCGCACTTTCAATGAAAAACTATTTGCAAGCTATGAATACAAATCGGACAGAACCAATCGTCTTCAAGCCATGCTGTTCTGATCATACCAACCTCGTACTGAAGGTTCTGCCCTGGCTTGAGACACAGAAAAGACTGAAGTTCAAAACACTGTGCATGGTCCAGAGAGCTCTACACAGAAGGGCATCAGTCATCATTTTAAAATTTTCCAGCGATAAGTCTACCAAAAAGCTAAGGCCGTCGCACCTTGAATTTGCTGACCATGCATCCGGCCAAGTACCATCGCTTTAGGTGGGAGAGGTCCTTTAACATCCAAGGCTCGGTCCTCTTGAATTCTCTTTTCCGACACTTTGCATTGGAAGAAGAGTTCCTGAGGCTCTGCACAGTGTTGAAAACCCACCTGTCCTGCGCGTCCAGTCGGCAAGGACACACCTAATGCCCACGTTTAAAAAGGCACATCATCCCTTTCAAAGTCTTGTTATATTCAGTGGTAGACTGGATCAACCTACTGCCCCCGCCCTCCCCCCCCCCCACCCCGACCCATGGCTGCAAAGCAACAGTTTAAAAAAGAATCCTAAATAAATACAACAAAAAGAATAACCTTGTAATGGTACTCAGGGTGGCACATCGGGCCTATACCAAGAGGTCCTATGAACGTCCCAATGAGGCGGAGTCTGATTCAAACCTACAACCACAAGGTGACTGCTCTCCGACGGCAGCGCCTGCCGGCCTCCCCTACCCTTTATCATTTACTCTTCCAAACACATTTTTACCAAGTGGCTCTTGCAGATCTGAAACTCAGCAGTATTTCAGGCACATTCCCCTTGCAAAAAGAAAAAAAAAGCTAATTACAAGAACTGATTTATTAATAACAGGAAGACTTTGTCCAATTAATAGAGGCACTAACAGGCCAGGGAACAATTCGGGATGCCTAATGTTCTTTGAAACCATTTTTTAGGTTAATTACATTTCTAAGTAAAGCCGCGCTGGATGCGCCCCTCAGGACTACGGTGCAGGAAGATGAAAAGACGCATTACCTCGTAGGCCAGCTCCAGCAGGACCGGGGCAGCCGCGTTCCTCCTCATGCCGCTCAGGTACCTGGGGAAGACAAAGCCATGTGAGAGCAGAAGTGGCGGGAAAAGGCTTGTGTAGACATGCGTACATCTCCTAGGAGCCGCTGCCCTCCTGAGGAGGCTGGGGATGCGCAAGCGGACCCCGCTTGGTGAGGGCTGCAGCGACTCCTACTGTGGAAACGATTTACCTAGCTACAGCCACATCAACATGTCCGACCTGACTGCCATCCTAGGGTGCTAGAACTGTTGCTCCTGAGACAACAAAGGCGTGGCCAATTGAAATGCTTTGCTGGGCCCTCGATGGCAAGGTGAGGAATGGAGGGAAGAACTCTCAGGTAATGCACCCTTAAGGTGCATTTCAGGGGTGAGACTCTTGGTAACACTGGTCTCATACTCCATAAGCTCTGTTGTACTTAATTAAGCCAATACTGCTATATCAGGCGCTTTAATAAGACATGTCATCACTGCAAGCGCTTTACAACAACAAAAGAAAATGGACTAAAACAACACAGGTGCATGCAGCAGGCATTTAGTTATGTTTCTAGATCTTAGATGACTGACTGGGCAGAGGGAAGCATTGCGGTCACCAAATCCAACGAGGTTAAGCAGGCGGCCTAAACTCCCCAGCCGAATGGCGTACCGCACCATTTACTTACACAATAGTTTTAATGTTTGATCCTAACTGAATGACTGTAGGTGTCTACACTTGTAAGGCTTGCTCCCCTCTCTGTGTGCTTTTCTTCTAGAAAATGACTAAACACCCAGGCTGAGAGTGCTCAGAGGTGGTCACACACATCCAAAACTGAAGGAATATTCCGAGTCAAATATAACATAACATAATATGTGTATTTGTAAAGCGCAGGTTCACCCGTGGGCATCTTGGCGTTCAGCAGATGTTTATTGTTACCCAGCACAAAGGAACTCATTTTATATACTATAATGACATCAGTCGGCATGACCGCAGTCAAGGAGAACTCTCAGACCCCGAATGTAAAACATAAACCTAGTTATATCTAAGCCTGGGCGTAGTTCGTGAAGTAGCGCTACGTGAAGCTACGCAAAGTGCAGTTCGCACTACGCGAGCTACGCGTAGCACTACGCGAACTGCGTAGTGCACTGTTCGCAATGATTGCACAGTGCCGGATGCTTGTCCGCACTGTGCAATCATTGAAAACGGCATCTTGCACAGTGCGAGCTGTCTTTTACTGCCGCTCGAGTAGATTTTTACTCGAGCAGCAGCTTTCTCAACGCGGACTGGTAGTTTCTCATCGCGAGCGGTCGCGAGCATACGCGACCACTCGCAATGAGAAACCTGACCTCCCCGCGTTGAGAATCTCGCGGGAGGTTTATTTTCCACGCTCGCGATCGGCAACTTGATGTTGCTGATCGCGAACGAGAAAAAGTCTCGCCGGGATGTCATTTTGCTTGCTCGCGGTCGCCAACTTGACGTTGAGGACCGCGAGCAAGCAAAATGACCGCTGCACTACGCTACGCGTGTTTGCACTGTGCTACGTGCAATTCGCGTTGTGCGAAGTAGCGCAAACTTCGCAAACTACGCGAGCGTAGCGTAGTGCTTTGCCCAGGGTTAGTTATATCGATCCCACACCAACAGTACGTTTCCATACTCTATGGCACAATCATGTGTGTGACAGAACAGCAAAGCCCTATATTTAACGAAAAGCTGCCCCCCAACAGCACGTCCATCTCAATGTATTCACACTCTGCACTGGCACCATGGACCGCACAACAAACTCATAGAACGGGGCTTGAAAAGAGCTGAAACTGAGCATTTTTAATGGAGGACACAGGTAACAGGGCAGGTAAATCACAGATGTTTGTACCAAACCACTAGAACGGCTCCAGCCTGTTATCCTTCACTTAACCCTTCAATGGACCACATCAGAGGCTATACCTCCAAAGTCCGCGCTGCCTTACACAGTTCTGTACGGTTTGCTGTGCCACATTATGAACTATTAAAGGATGTTAATACCATCTGTACTGTTTCCCTTGTCTGCTTTTCTTCCTCGGGTCACCCTGTCTAAACCGCTTCATTGACACAACACCCACATGCGTCCAATGCGGCTCAGGTTTGAGGCGGCTCAGCCATGATGCAAACACTGTACAACCCCAACTTAAACCACACAGTCACCCAAACACACTTCAGATCAGCCATAACTGACATCCATCTTACACACACACAGCACCACTCGCTGCCCATCAGTACCACTAATCAACATCTTCCCAACTACACCTAGAATGTGCTTTTCGCAAACAGAAACCTGGCAACCTCATGCGCATTACAAGCCAAATAAAAGCTGCATCGCTGGCAAAGCACCGCCAGCACAACAGTATTTTCCAGCGCTCCACCAGCATACATTCAAGGGCAAATCCTTTTAGCTTAAACGTGCCCCTCTCCACAAGCACAACTCTGATCATAGCGATGCCCGTCTAGAGAAGAGTCTGGGCTGGTCAGGAGATGGACAGGTGATGTCCCAGCTCAACAAGACCATGCCTGTCCAGAGAAGAGTCTGGGCTGGCCAGAAGAAGGCAAACTGACCTCGCAGCCTCACAAGACCTTCATCTGACCTATCCATACACTTAACATGCTACACATATCAGGATCAAATTAATTTTAAGTTCACAAAATCCATCACGAACTTTAGTAAACACGCAACTAACAAGCCTCCGCTGATGATCAAACCACACACAATCCCACACAAGCGATCAACGGTGAACCTGGGACACCTAGATCAAGAGTCCTCCTGGGTGCAATGCTCATGCTTGCTCATGGTTCAAGGCTCTTACAGATGACGTGGCAATACGTGGAATGCAATAAGGGGCGCCTAGTTTCACTGGTGAGCTGCTTGCAGTGCCTGCTCCTTCTTGGGGCTGCAGTGCCGCCTGCAGTGCATGCTCCGTCTTGGGGCTGCAGTGCCGCCTGCAGTGCATGCTCCTTCTTGGGGCCGCAATGTCGCCTGCAGTGTATGCTGCATTTCGGTCCCGTAGTTCTGCCTGCTGTGCAGGTCTCATCACAGGCCAGAGTGCTGCCTGCAGTGCTTGTTCCTCCTTGGGGCAGCAGTGCCGCCTGCTGTGTATGCTCCTTCTTGGGGCTGCAGTGCCGCCTGCTGTGTATGCTGCATTTCAGTCCTGTAGTTCTGCCTCCTGTGCAGGTCTCTTCGCTGCCTGCTGTACCTGCTCCTCCTTGGGGCTGCAGTGCCATTTGCTGTGAATGCTCCATTTCAGTCGTGTAGTTCTGCCTGCTGTGCAGGTCTCTTTGCTGCCTGCTGTACCTGCTCCTCCTTAGGGCTGCAGTGCCGTCTGCTGTGAATGCTCCATTTCGGTCCAGTAGTTTTGCCTGCTGTGCAGGTCTCATCACTGCCTGCAGTGCATGCTCCTTCTTGGGGCTGCAGTGCCGCCTGCTGTGTATGCTGCATTTCAGTCGTGCAGTCCTGCTTCTCCTAGGGGCTGCAGTGCCGTCTGCTGTGAATGCTCCTTCTTGGGGCTGCAGTGCCGCCTGCTGTGTATGCTGCATTTCAGTCATATAGTTCTGCCTGCTGTGCAGGTCTCATCACTAATTCACACAACAAAGAAAAGGGACTTTTCTTTGTTGTGTGAATTAATGCTTTGTAGGAGGGCGATTTGGGACTGCTTCCTCTTACCTCTTTTTCTGTGGTTTTGCAGGTCTCATCACTGCCTGCAGTGCATGCGCCTCCTTGGAGCTGTAGTGCCGCCTACTGTAAATGCTGCATTTCAGTCCTGTAGCTCTGCCTGCTGTGCAGGTCTCTTCGCTGCCTGCTGTACCTGCTCCTCCTTGGGGCTGCAGTGCCGTCTGCTGTGAATGCTCCTCCTTGGGGCTGCAGTGCCGCCTGCTGTGTATGCTGCATTCAGTCCTGTAGTTCTGCCTGCTGTGCAGGTATCATCACTGCCTGCTGTACCTGCTCCTCCTTGGGGCTGCAGTGCCGCCTGCTGTGTATGCTGCATTTCAGTCCTGTAGTTCTGCCTGCTGTGCAGGTATCATCACTGCCTGCTGTACCTGCTCCTCCTTGGGGCTGCAGTGCTGCCTGCTGTACCTGCTCCTCCTTAGGGCTGCAGTGCCGTCTGCTGTGTATGCTCCATTTCAGTCCTGTAGTTCTGCCTGCTGTGCAGGTCTCATCACTGCCTGCTCCTCCTTGGAGCTGCAGCGTCACCTGCTGTGTATGCTGCATTTCAGTCGTATAGTTCTGCCTGCTGTGCAGGTCTCATCACTGCCTGCAGTGCATGCTCCTTCTTGGGGCTGCAGTGCCGCCTGCTGTGAATGCTGCATTTCACTCCTGTAGTTCTACCTGCTGTGCAGGTCTCATCACTGCCTGCAGTGCCTGCTCCTCCTTGGAGCTGTAGTGCCGCCTACTGTAAATGCTGCATTTCGGTCCTGTAGTTCTGCCTGCTGCGCAGGTCTCATAACTGCCTGCAGTGCAAGCTCCTCCTTGGGGCTGCAGTGCCGCCTGCTGTGAATGCTGCATTTCGGTCATGTAGTTCTGCCTGCAGTGCATGCTTCTTTCGGAGGGTGGAGTGCGCCTACTATGCATGCTGCATTTCGGTCCCGTAGTTCTGCCTGCTGTGCAGATCTAATCATGGGCCAGAGAGCTGTCTGCTGTGCATGTTCCTCCTTAGGGCTGCAGTGCCGTCTGCTGTGTATGCTCCATTTCAGTCCTGTAGTTCTACCTGCTGAGCAGGTCTCTTCGCTGCCTGCAGTGCCGCCTAATGTGCATGGTCCAGCTTAAGAGCTTTATTGTTGCCTGGCGTGGATGGGGTTCTTGTGTTGTCTGGTGTGCAGGCCCTACCTGGCGGCTTTAGTCCTGCCTGGTGTGCACGCCCCTTCTAGAGGCTGTAGTGTTGGATAAGGTGCTAGTTCCATCTCAGGACAGTAGCGCTGCCTGGAGTGCACGTCCCTTCTAGGGGCTGTGGTGTTGGATAAGGTTCATGTTCCACCTCAGGGCAGTAGTGCTGCCTGGTGTGCACGTCCCTTCTAGGGGCTGTGGTGTTTGATAAGGTCCTAGTTCCATCTCAGGGCAGTAGCGCTGCCTGGAGTGCACGCCCCTTCTAGGGGCTCTAGTGTTGGGTAAGGTGCTAGTTCCATCTCAGGGCAGTAGTGCTGCCTGGAGTGCACGCCCCTTCTAGGGGCTGTAGTGTTGGGTAAGGTGCTAGTTCCATCTCAGGGCAGTAGTGCTGCCTGGAGTGCACGCCCCTTCTAGGGGCTGTGGTGTTGGGTAAGGTGCTAGTTTCATCTCAGGGCAGTAGCGCTGTCTAGGGTGAATGCCCCATCGAGGAGATGTAGAGCTGCCTGCAGTGCATGTCCCATCTGAGGGCAGTAGCGCTGCCTGGAGGCACGCCCCTTCTAGGGGCTCTAGTGTTGGATAAGGTGCTAGTTCCATCTCAGGGCAGTAGTGCTGCCTGGTGTGCACGCCCCTTCTAGGGGCTGTAGTGTTGGGTAAGGTGCTAGTTCCATTACAGGGCAGTAGTGCTGACAGGTGTGCACGCCCCTTCTAGGGGCTCTAGTGTTGGATAAGGTGCATGTTCCATCTCAGGGCAGTAGTGCCGACAGGTGTGCACGCCCCTTCTAGGGGCTCTAGTGTTGGATAAGGTGCTAGTTCCATCTCAGGACAGTAGCGTTGCCTGGAGTGCACGTCCCTTCTAGGGGCTGTGGTGTTGGATAAGGTTCATGTTCCATCTCAGGGCAGTAGTGCTGCCTGGTGTGCACATCCCTTCTAGGGGCTGTGGTGTTTGATAAGGTGCTTGTTCCATCTCAGGACAGTAGCGCTGCCTGGAGTGCACGACCCTTCTAGGGGCTGTGGTGTTGGATAAGGTTCATGTTCCATCTCAGGGCAGTAGTGCTGCCTGGTGTGCACATCCCTTCTAGGGGCTGTGGTGTTTGATAAGGTGCTTGTTCCATCTCAGGGCAGTAGCGCTGCCTGGAGTGCACGCCCCTTCTAGGGGCTCTAGTGTTGGATACGGTGCAAATTTCATCTCAGGGCAGTAGTGCTGCCTGGTGTGCACGCCCCTTCTAGAGGCTGTAGTGTTGGATAAGGTGCATGCCCCATCTCAGGGCTTTAGCGCTGCCTGGTGTGCACGCCCCTTCCAGGGGCTCTAGTGTTGGATAAGGTGCTAGTTCCATCTCAGGGCAGTAGTGCTGCCTGGAATGCACGCCCCTTCTAGAGGCTGTAGTGTTGGGTAAGGTGCTAGTTCCATCTCAGGGCAGTAGTGCTGCCTGGTGTGCACGCCCCTTCTAGGGGCTCTAGTGTTGGGTAAGGTGCTAGTTCAATCTCAGGGCAGTAGTGCTGCATGGAGGCACGCCCCTTCTAGGGGCTCTAGTGTTGGATAAGGTGCTAGTTCCATCTCAGGGCAGTAGTGCTGCCTGGAGTGCACGCCCCTTCTAGGGGCTGTAGTGTTGGGTAAGGTGCTAGTTCCATCTCAGGGCAGTAGTGCTGCCTGGAGTGCACGTCCCTTCTAGGAGCTCTAGTGTTGATTAAGGTGCATGTTCCATCTCAGGGCAGTAGTGCTGACAGGTGTGCACGCCCCTTCTAGGGGCTCTAGTGTTGGATAAGGTGCAAGTTCCATCTCAGGGCAGTAGTGCTGCCTGGATTGCACGCCCCTTCCAGGGGCTGTAGTGTGGGGTAAGGTGCTAGTTCCATCTCAGGGCAGTAGTGCTGCCTGGTGTGCACGCCCCTTCTAGGGGCTCTAGTGTTGGGTAAGGTGCTCGTTCCATCTCAGGGCAGTAGTGCTGCCTGGTGTGCACGCCCCTTTTAGGGGCTCTAGTGTTGGGTAAGGTGCTAGTTCCATCTCAGGGCAGTAGTGCTGCCTGGTGTGCACGCCGCTTCTAGGGGCTCTAGTGTTGGATAAAGTGCTAATTCCATCTCAGGGCAGTAGTGCTGCCTGGAGGCACGCCCCTTCTAGGGGCTCTAGTGTTGGATAAAGTGCTAGTTCCATCTCAGGGCAGTAGTGCTGCCTGGAGTGCACGCCCCTTCTAGGGGCTCTAGTGTTGGGTAAGGTGCTAGTTCCATCTCAGGGCAGTAGTGCTGCACGGAGTGCACGCCCCTTCTAGGGGCTCTAGTGTTGGATAAGGTGCTAGTTCCATCTCAGGGCAGTAGTACTGCCTGGTGTGCACATCCCTTCTAGGGGCTGTGGTGTTTGATAAGGTGCTTGTTCCATCTCAGGGCAGTAGCGCTGCCTGGAGTGCACGTCCCTTCTAGGGGCTGTAGTGTTGGATAAGGTGCACGTTCCATGTCAGGGCAGTAGTGCTGCCTGGAGTGCACGCCCCTTCTAGGGGCTCTAGTGTTGGATAAGGTGCTAATTTCATCTCAGGGCAATAGTGCTACCTGGAGTGCACGCCCCTTCTAGGGGCTGTAGTGTTGGGTAAGGTGCATGTTCCATCTTGGGGCAGTAGTGCTGCCTGGAGTGCACGCCCCTTCTAGGGGCTCTAGTGTTGGATAAGGTGCTAGTTCCATCTCAGGACAGTAGCGCTGCCTGGAGTGCACGTCCCTTCTAGGGGCTGTGGTGTTGGATAAGGTTCATGTTCCATCTCAGGGCAGTAGTGCTGCCTGGTGTGCACGTCCCTTCTAGGGGCTGTGGTGTTTGATAAGGTCCTAGTTCCATCTCAGGGCAGTAGCGCTGCCTGGAGTGCACGCCCTTCTAGGGGCTCTAGTGTTGGGTAAGGTGCTAGTTCCATCTCAGGGCAGTAGTGCTGCCTGGAGTGCACGCCCCTTCTAGGGGCTGTAGTGTTGGGTAAGGTGCTAGTTCCATCTCAGGGCAGTAGTGCTGCCTGGAGTGCACGCCCCTTCTAGGGGCTGTGGTGTTGGGTAAGGTGCTAGTTTCATCTCAGGGCAGTAGCGCTGTCTTGGGTGAATGCCCCATCGAGGAGATGTAGAGCTGCCTGCAGTGCATGTCCCATCTGAGGGCAGTAGCGCTGCCGGGAGGCACGCCCCTTCTAGGGGCTCTAGTGTTGGATAAGGTGCATGTTCTATCTCAGGGCAGTAGTGCTGACAGGTGTGCACGCCCCTTCTAAGGGCTTTAGTGTTGGATAAGGTGCTAATTCCATCTCAGGGCAGTAGTGCTGCCTGGAGTGCACGCCCCTTCTAGGGGCTCTAGTGTTGGATAAGGTGCTAGTTCCATCTCAGGGCAGTAGTGCTGCCTGGTGTGCACGCCCCTTCTAGGGGCTCTAGTGTTGGGTAAGGTGCTAGTTCCATTACAGGGCAGTAGTGCTGACAGGTGTGCACGCCCCTTCTAGGGGCTCTAGTGTTGGATAAGGTGCATGTTCCATCTCAGGGCAGTAGTGCCGACAGGTGTGCACGCCCCTTCTAGGGGCTCTAGTGTTGGATAAGGTGCTAGTTCCATCTCAGGACAGTAGCGCTGCCTGGAGTGCACGTCCCTTCTAGGGGCTGTGGTGTTGGATAAGGTTCATGTTCCATCTCAGGGCAGTAGTGCTGCCTGGAGAGCACGCCCCTTCTAGGGGCTCTAGTGTTGGATAAGCTGCTAGTTCCATCTCAGGACAGTAGTGCTGCCTGGAGTGCACGCCCCTTCTAGGGGCTCTAGTGTTGGATAAGCTGCTAGTTCCATCTCAGGACAGTAGCGCTGCCTGGAGTGCACGTCCCTTCTAGGGGCTGTGGTGTTGGATAAGGTTCATGTTCCATCTCAGGGCAGTAGTGCTGCCTGGAGAGCACGCCCCTTCTAGGGGCTGTAGTGTTGGGTAAGGTGCTAGTTCCATCTCAGGGCAGTAGTGCTGCCTGGAGTGCACGCCCCTTCTAGGGGCTCTAGTGTTGGATACGGTGCTAATTTCATCTCAGGGCAGTAGTGCTGCCTGGTGTGCACGCCCCTTCTAGAGGCTGTAGTGTTGGATAAGGTGCATGCCCCATCTCAGGGCTTTAGCGCTGCCTGGTGTGCACGCCCCTTCCAGGGGCTCTAGTGTTGGATAAGGTGCTAGTTCCATCTCAGGGCAGTAGTGCTGCCTGGAGTGCACGCCCCTTCTAGAGGCTGTAGTGTTGGGTAAGGTGCTAGTTCCATCTCAGGGCAGTAGTGCTGCCTGGAGTGCACGCCCCTTCTAGGGGCTGTAGTGTTGGGTAAGGTGCTAGTTCCATCTCAGGGCAGTAGTGCTGCCTGGAGTGCACGCCCCTTCTAGGGGCTGTGGTGTTGGGTAAGGTGCTAGTTTCATCTCAGGGCAGTAGCGCTGTCTAGGGTGAATGCCCCATCGAGGAGATGTAGAGCTGCCTGCAGTGCATGTCCCATCTGAGGGCAGTAGCGCTGCCTGGAGGCACGCCCCTTCTAGGGGCTCTAGTGTTGGATAAGGTGCTAGTTCCATCTCAGGACAGTAGCGCTGCCTGGAGTGCACGTCCCTTCTAGGGGCTGTGGTGTTGGATAAGGTTCATGTTCCATCTCAGGGCAGTAGTGCTGCCTGGTGTGCACATCCCTTCTAGGGGCTGTGGTGTTTGATAAGGTGCTTGTTCCATCTCAGGACAGTAGCGCTGCCTGGAGTGCACGTCCCTTCTAGGGGCTGTGGTGTTGGATAAGGTTCATGTTCCATCTCAGGGCAGTAGTGCTGCCTGGTGTGCACATCCCTTCTAGGGGCTGTGGTGTTTGATAAGGTGCTTGTTCCATTTCAGGGCAGTAGTGCTGCCTGGAGTGCACGCCCCTTCTAGGGGCTCTAGTGTTGGATACGGTGCTAATTTCATCTCAGGGCAGTAGTGCTGCCTGGTGTGCACGCCTCTTCCAGGGGCTGTAGTGTTGGGTAAGGTGCTAATTTCATCTCAGGGCAGTAGTGCTGCCTGGTGTGCATGCCCCTTCCAGGGGCTGTGGTGTTGGGTAAGGTGCTAGTTCCATCTCAGGGCAGTAGCGCTGTCTAGGGTGAATGCCCTATCGAGAAGATGTAGAGCTGCCTGCAGTGCATGTCCCATCTCAGGGCAGTAGTGCTGCCTGGTGTGCATACCCCATCTTGGGGCTGTAGTGTTGGATAACGTGCATGTTCCATCTGAGGGCAGTAGCGCTGAGAGGTGTGCACGCCCCTTCTAGGGGCTGTAGTGTTGGGTAAGGTGCATGTTCCATCTCAGGGCAGTAGTGCTGACAGGTGTGCACGCCCCTTCTAGGGGCTGTAGTGTTGGGTAAGGTGCTAGTTCCATCTCAGGGCAGTAGTGCTGCCTGGTGTGCACACCCCTTCCAGGGGCTGTAGTGTTGGGTAAGGTGCTAGTTCCATCTCAGGGAAGTAGCACTGTCTAGGGTGAATGCCCCATCGAGGAGATGTAGAGCTGCCTGCAGTGCATGTCCCATCTCAGGGCAGTAGCGCTGCCTGGAGGCACGCCCCTTCTAGGGGCTCTAGTGTTGGAAAAGGTGCATGTTCCATCTCAGGGCAGTAGTGCTGACAGGTGTGCACGCCCCTTCTAGGGGCTGTAGTGTTGGGTAAGGTGCTAGTTCCATCTCAGGGCAGTAGTGCTGCCTGGAGTGCACGCCCCTTCTAGGGGCTGTAGTGTTGGGTAAGGTGCTAGTTCCATCTCAGGGCAGTAGTGCTGCCTGGAGTGCACGCCCCTTCTAGGGGCTGTAGTGTTGGGTAAGGTGCTAGTTCCATCTCAGGGCAGTAGTGCTGCCTGGTGTGCACGCCCCTTCTAGGGGCTGTAGTGTTGGGTAAGGTGCTAGTTCCATCTCAGGGCAGTAGCGCTGTCTAGGGTGAATGCCCCATCGAGGAGATGTAGAGCTGACTGCAGTGCATGTCCCATCTCAGGGCAGTAGCGCTGCCTGGTGTGCACGCCCCTTCTAGGGGCTGTAGTGTTGGGTAAGGTGCTAGTTCCATCTCAGGGCAGTAGTGCTGCCTGGAGTGCACGCCCCTTCTAGGGGCTGTAGTGTTGGGTAAGGTGCTAGTTCCATCTCAGGGCAGTAGTGCTGCCTGGTGTGCACGCCCCTTCTAGGGGCTGTAGTGTTGGGTAAGGTGCTAGTTCCATCTCAGGGCAGTAGCGCTGTCTAGGGTGAATGCCCCATCGAGGAGATGTAGAGCTGACTGCAGTGCATGTCCCATCTCAGGGCAGTAGCGCTGCCTGGTGTGCACGCCCCTTCTAGGGGCTGTAGTGTTGGGTAAGGTGCTAGTTCCATCTCAGGGCAGTAGTGCTGCCTGGAGTGCACGCCCCTTCTAGGGGCTGTAGTGTTGGGTAAGGTGCTAGTTCCATCTCAGGGCAGTAGTGCTGCCTGGAGTGCACGCCCCTTCTAGGGGCTGTAGTGTTGGGTAAGGTGCTAGTTCCATCTCAGGGCAGTAGTGCTCCCTGGAGTGCACGCCCCTTCTAGGGGCTGTAGTGTTGGGTAAGGTGCTAGTTCCATCTCAGGGCAGTAGCGCTGTCTAGAGTGAATGCCCCATCGAGGAGATGTAGAGCTGCCTGCAGTGCATGTCCCATCTGAGGGCAGTAGCGCTGCCTGGAGGCACGCCCCTTCTAGGGGCTCTAGTGTTAGATAAGGTGCATGTTCTATCTCAGGGCAGTAGTGCTGACAGGTGTGCACGCCCTTCTAGGGGCTCTAGTGTTGGATAAGGTGCATGTTCTATCTCAGGGCAGTAGCGCTGCCTGGTGTGCACGCCCCTTCTAGGGGCTGTAGTGTTGGGTAAGGTGCTAGTTCCATCTCAGGGCAGTAGCGCTGCCTGGAGTGCACGCCCCTTCTAGGGGCTGTAGTGTTGGGTAAGGTGCTAGTTCCATCTCAGGGCAGTAGTGCTGCCTGGAGTGCACGCCCCTTCTAGGGGCTGTAGTGTTGGGTAAGGTGCTAGTTCCATCTCAGGGCAGTAGCGCTGTCTAGAGTGAATGCCCCATCGAGGAGATGTAGAGCTGCCTGCAGTGCATGTCCCATCTGAGGGCAGTAGCGCTGCCTGGAGGCACGCCCCTTCTAGGGGCTGTAGTGTTGGATAAGGTGCATGTTCTATCTCAGGGCAGTAGTGCTGACAGGTGTGCACGCCCCTTCTAGGGGCTCTAGTGTTGGATAAGGTGCATGTTCTATCTCAGGGCAGTAGCGCTGCCTGGTGTGCACGCCCCTTCTAGGGGCTGTAGTGTTGGGTAAGGTGCTAGTTCCATCTCAGGGCAGTAGTGCTGCCTGGAGTGCACGCCCCTTCTAGGGGCTGTAGTGTTGGGTAAGGTGCTAGTTCCATCTCAGGGCAGTAGTGCTGCCTGGAGTGCACGCCCCTTCTAGGGGCTGTAGTGTTGGGTAAGGTGCTAGTTCCATCTCAGGGCAGTAGTGCTGCCTGGTGTGCACGCCCCTTCTAGGGGCTGTAGTGTTGGGTAAGGTGCTAGTTCCATCTCAGGGCAGTAGTGCTACCTGGAGTGCACGCCCCTTCTAGGGGCTGTAGTGTTGGGTAAGGTGCTAGTTCCATCTCAGGGCAGTAGCGCTGCCTGGAGTGCACGCCCCTTCTAGGGGCTGTAGTGTTGGGTAAGGTGCTAGTTCCATCTCAGGGCAGTAGTGCTGCCTGGAGTGCACGCCCCTTCTAGGGGCTGTAGTGTTGGGTAAGGTGCTAGTTCCATCTCAGGGCAGTAGCGCTGCCTGGTGTGCACGCCCCTTCTAGGGGCTGTAGTGTTGGGTAAGGTGCTAGTTCCATCTCAGGGCAGTAGTGCTGCCTGGAGTGCACGCCCCTTCTAGGGGCTGTAGTGTTGGGTAAGGTGCTAGTTCCATCTCAGGGCAGTAGCGCTGTCTAGGGTGAATGCCCCATCGAGGAGATGTAGAGCTGCCTGGTGTGCATGTCCCATCTCAGGGCAGTAGCGCTGCCTGCAGTGCTTGTCCCATCTCAGGGCAGTAGGGTTCTCCGAGGTGCAGGCTCCATCATGGCTCGGTAGTGCTGCCTGCTCTTTAGGCCGTAGTGCTGTTGCTCCACATGCCCCCGGTTGGCGCGGTAGTGCTGCCTCCTGTGCGCACACACAGCCGCCTCTCGTACGGCGGCGAGACAACCTCAGCGCTCGGACACCCTGGAAAGAACAAAGCCATCAGCCACGAGGGGCTTCCCGAACCCGAAATCTGATGGACAACGAAAGATGGAAACGCACGAGCGATTAAAACGATTCAGCGATTCCTGTAATTAATCTTGTAAAGAAATTCTATGAATCAGAATTAATTACAGCGTTCCATTACGAGGTGCACGCTTTTACAGTCAATTGAATTATTTAAAAACATGCACAAAGGGAAATCGATTCAAATGACAGCCAGGTACAAGGACACAAAGGCAGACCCGCTCGGAGGGCCACTGGCTGGGGTCAGAGGGATCAAGCGAGCAGGGGACACACAGACAAACACCCCAAGAACCGTGCCCCCGGCAGAAATGAAAATACAGGCACAGAAACTCCTAGAGAATGGACAGACAGACAGCAACCCCAAGAAACGCGTCACCAGCAGAGCTGAAAATACAGGCCCAGAAACTACTAGAGAATGGACAGACAGCTACCCCAGGAAACGTGTCCCCAGCAGAGCCGAAAATACAGGCACAGAAACTACTAGAGTATGGACAGACAGACAGCTACTCCAACTTAACGTGTCACCAGCAGAGCTTAAAATACAGGCACAGAAACTACTAGAGTATGGACAGACAGACAGCTACTCCAACTTAACGTGTCACCAGCAGAGCTTAAAATACAGGCACAGAAACTACTAGAGAATGGACAGACAGACAGCAACCCCAAGAAACGCGTCACCAGCAGAGCTGAAAATACAGGCCCAGAAACTACTAGAGAATGGACAGACAGCTACCCCAAGAAACGTGTCCCCAGCAGAGCCTAAAATACAGGCACGGAAACTCCTAGAGAATGGACAGACAGACCGCAACCCCAAGAAACGCGTCACCAGCAGAGCTGAAAATACAGGCCCAGAAACTACTAGAGAATGGACAGACAGCTACCCCAAGAAACGTGTCCCTAGCAGAGCCGAAAATGCAGGCCCAGAAACTACTAGAGTATGGGCAGACAGACAGACAGCTACCCCAAGACACGTGACACCAGCAGAGCATAAATACAGGCACCGAAACTCCTAGAGAATGGACAGACAGCTACCCAAAGAAATGTGCCACCAGCAGAGCCGAAAATACAGGCACAGAAACTCCTGGAGAATGGACAGACAGCTACCCCAAGAAACGTGTCCCCAGCAGAGCCGAAAATGCAGGCCCAGAAACTACTAGAGTATGGGCAGACAGACAGCTACCCCAAGACACGTGACACCAGCAGAGCATAAATACAGGCACCGAAACTCCTAGAGAATGGACAGACAGCTACCCAAAGAAATGTGTCACCAGCAGAGCCGAAAATACAGGCACAGAAACTCCTGGAGAATGGACAGACAGCTACCCCAAGAAACGTGTCCCCAGCAGAGCCGAAAATACAGGCACAGAAACTCCTAGAGAATGGACAGACAGACAGCTACTCCAAATTAACGTGTCACCAGCAGAGCTGAAAATACAGGCACAGAAACTCCTAGAGAATGGACAGACAGACAGCTACCCCAAGACACGTGACACAAGCAGAGCATAAATACAGGCACCGAAACTCCTAGAGAATGGACAGACAGACAGCTACCCCAAGAAACGTGTCACCAGCAGAGCATAAATACAGGCACCAAACCCCCTAGTGTAAGTACAGACAGACAGACAGCTACCCCAAGAAACGTGTGACCCGCAGAGCTGAAAATACAGGCACAGAAACTCAGAGTATGGACAGAGACAGCTAGAGGCACAGAATCTCAGAGTATAGACAGACAGCTACTCCAAATTAACGTGTCACCAGCAGAGCTGAAAATACAGGCCCAGAAACTCCTAGTGTATAGACAGACAGACAGCTACCCAAAGAAATGTTTCACCAGCAGAGCATAAAATATAGGCACAGAAAATCCTGGAGTATGGACAGACAGACAGCTTCCACAAGAAACGTGTAGCCAGCAGAGCTGAAGATACACGCACAGAAACTCCTGGAGTATGGACAGACAGACCCCTACCCCAAGAAACGTGTCACCAGCTGAGCTCAAACTACAGGCACAGAAGCTCCTAGAGTACGGACAGACAGATAGACAGCTACCCAAATGAACGTGTCACCAGCAGAGCTTAAAATACAGGCACAGAAATTCCTAAAGAACTCCTAAATTATGGACAGACAGCCACCCCAAGAAACGTGACACCAGCAGAGCTGAAAATACAGGCACCGAAACTCCTAGTGTATGGATAGACAGACAGACAGCTATCCCAAGAAACGAGTCACCAGCAGAGCATAAATACAGGCACCGAAACTCCTGGACCTAGAGTATGGACAGACAGACAGCTACTCCAAAATAATGTGTCACCAGCAGAGCTGAAAATACAGGCAAGAAAATTCCTAAAGAATTCCTAAATTATGGACGGACAGACAGACAGCCACCACAACCCCAAGAAACGTGTCAAGAGCAGAGCTATAAATACAGGCGCAGAACATCCTAGAGTACGGACAGACAGCTACCCAAATGAAGGTGTCACCAGCAGAGCTTAAAATACAGGCACAGAAATTCCTAAAGAATTCCTCTAGTGTGGACAGACAGGTAGCCACCCCAAGAAAGTGTCAACAGCAGAGCTGAAAATACAGGAATGGAAATTCCTAAAGTATGGCCAGGCAACTATCCAAGGAACGTGTCACCAGCAGAGCCTCCAATACAGTAACAGAAAATGCTAGGATGAAGTATGGACAGACAGCTACTCCACAGGACATTTAACTAGCAGAGTTTGAGATGCATGAAAAAAAAATCCAGTGACAACCGCAGGTGCAGAAACATAAAATAATGTGATACAAGGCAAACTCAGGAAGACAAAACAACATGGAAAATCAGACAAAAACACCTAAACGATGAAGGCAGACACTAAAAAAACATCAAAAGGCAAACACTCACAGACACTTCTACAGGAGTTGGCTAAGCATCTGCGACCCTACTGGACCACTCAGGTGAATTTAATGTTTGTGCAAGTTGTGCTTCCCCACTTCCTGAAAAACTGGACAAGTCACACCCCGGCTGAAGAAACCTTCAGGTGATGCAAAAGAGCTTAACAATGTCCACCCTCTAACAGGGGAACGTTATTGAAAGTTGCAGTCAATCTCAGAGACCATTCTCACTCTGGATTCAGACATAGCGGCAGCACAGACACTGCTCTTCTGCAAGTTGTGGACGATGCACTCAGGAGGCTCTTGTGCTTCTAGGCACTTGATCAGGCCCATCACACCTCACTGATCATCATTTGAAAGAACAAATGTGCATCGAAAGTATAGTGCTAGAATGTTTCACTTCCTATCCGTCATACCAATCGCGAATGATTAAAATATTAGATTTATTTAGCAGGGTTAGCCTGCTAAAGGGGGCCCTCAATGCCACATTCTCTCTTTGACATGGTTCAGTCTTTATGTGGAACCACTTGTGGCCATTCTCAGGAACTCGGGGTTCAACGTCATCAATATGCAGATGACACCCAGCTCTATCTAAAGATCTTGTATCCTAAAGGCACTCCTTTCATCGCCCAAACATTGTCAAACGTCCAAAGATGGATCTCTAGTCATCGCCTAAAACTTTGTCAATCTCCCCAAAGAACTCCAACCCTGCTGTTTAGTCATGGATTGATCCCTGCACTCACCTTGATTGTAAACTGGTTACTGGGGATAAAGTCAAATCCCTGGGTTTCGTTCTCCACAGCAGACTTAATCTTCAAGGACAGTTCACTGGTATGACCAAGTACCAACTTAGGTTGCTGGACAAGTTGTTAAGACCCTAGTTAAGACATTTTTTTTCTTTACAGGATAGATTATGCCAATTTGTTTCTCACTGGCCTATAAAACGTTCACTTAGCTGTTTCAGAGCTCTGCTTCAAGCCGCCACTCACTTTGTGTCTACGAGTAAGAAATCTGAGCAGATTACACCTGCTCAACACTATAGAGACTCCCCATTAAATCAAGACAGCCTACATCACTCACAAAACCCTTCACACACCTACACTATCTGGATGGGACATTGGAAATCTCTGGCTGCCAATGGGGATTGAGAAATACTGAACTCTTCCTCCTTGGGCCACCTACATTCAACTAAGAACAGTGTCTGCAGCAATCCCTTTCCAACAGAGCCACAAGAAATTGGTAATTCACTTCCACCCACTTCATGAAGTAATCCCCGTTTGCAACTTTTAAGAAGGAAGAGTGTCTTGTTTCAGAGACTTTGATCATACATGATGTGTATACATGATCACATTATCCCCACACGGTCCACGTCCAGTTTCCTCCCTACTGCACCTGCTCAATCTCCTAACTGCCCTACAAATATTTCTTTCACTTCCCTTAATTTCAGGATATCTTTTTCATTCACCTCTTAAATCTTTTTTTGCTCTTCCCTTTCCTCAATTTTCTTCCACATTTGTCATTTCCCCATTTACGTTTACTCTTTTTCACGTATGACTCAAACTTCACGCTATTCATTGGTTTTGGATGGTTTTTCTGTGTGTTGGCACATTTTGGACTTTGTTTTGCCATTATTTGCAATCTATCTAGTGCTCTAATGCCCTTGGGCCATGTTCGCTCTACAGAAAACTGCATAAGTAAAGGAAACAGAAAAACAAGCAGTTACAGGAAGGCAAAGAAAGGCCTAAAGACAGAGCTTCCAACAGTGATAACATAATCTTGTGAAAGGTTGACGCAAACTCTAGTAGACGTTAAGGTATGTTCCAGGAGGCGGTGTTCGAAGCATGCTTGCGTGTCAAGGAGGTGTTCTCCAGCTGGAGGTCCTTGAATGTTCTAATAACTAGTTGAGGCCTATTCCAGAGAGTAGCTGAGGCCTATTCTAGAGACTAATCAAGCCCTATTCTACAGACTGGTCGAAGCCTGTACTACAGGCTAGTTGTGGGTCCCCTGCAAGGCCCTGGAGAGCGTCCAACCCTGCCTTGTGTTCCCTATGCTTTTTGATATTCTACCTCCGCACACATGGCAATCATGCATGTGCAGAGAGCTCACATACTGACACAGAATACAACACACAGCTGACATCTGTGGTCTGCAGGGGCACACTATGTGCGCCATCCTTTTCTGAGCAAGTCTACTGTCAGCTAATCAGGCTGTAGAGGACAGACACTGGTGGTAGCAACAGATAATAGTGTCAGAGCAGGTTTTTTTCACGCAGCTCCTGTCCTGGAATGTTGCCTGATGGCCTCTTCTGCTTTTTTAAATTGGTCTGCTAGTCAGCTTGCACTACCAGACCAATTTAATTTGATCTGCTAGTGCCATTGGTTTGCTGGTGTGCAACTGGGTCTTTCTCTAGAACCTTGAAGGAAATGGATGACACACTGGTGGTAATTTAAAGTAGAATGTGCTTGGAGTGTGCTCGCGACATATGACCAAATACTCAACCACACTCGGTCCTGTAGAGCTCGTTTAGTAGCAACAACTCCACGAGGTCCCTCATGGGCCAGTTCAATAACGTGTTGTCTCAGACTCTCTGTATGACAATTCTCGACCCACGTAAGATAATGCCTTCTTGAAGAGGTCGAGTATGTTTTCGCCACACAGATGTGCAATGTCTTTGAGTATCAGTAAATCTCTGTCAGTGCTTGTGGCAGCAATGATTTGTTCCACCGATATGGCAGCCGGGATTCTGGATTTCAAGATTAAGTTAACATAAGCATCAGCCGCTTTAGAAGTAGTGCCATGACACTGTATTGGAACACATGAGAAGTAGTCAGCAGGGTTTTGATCTTTTCCTGGACGATGCACATTCGTAGAATCATATTCCTGCAGTCGCAACCCCACCTCTCAATGTGAGGGGGCATCTTGGCTTTAGGATTGCTGAAAATGGTGATCAGTGCTAGGTGGTCAGTGACTCATAAAAATGCTCCTAAGCCCACACATCAGCAAGGCTTTCTTTTTCAGGCTGTGAATAGGCACATTCTGTCGGTGACAACTTCGGCTAGCATAAGCCACAATGTGTCTTGGGGCATTGGGATGTCCAGTGTGCTGGACGAGGATGGCACCCAACCCCACTGGGCTTGCATCAACAACTTCCGTCTGTAATTTCGGATCAAAGAATGCAATTTCAGTGGCGCTCTCAATTGCATGCTTGATTTTCTTGAAGCTTTATTCACATTCACTTGACCATCAAAATGGGACGTTTTGTTTTCTTCAGTCTCTCAATGGGCACTTACAGTGGCAAAGTCAAGTACACACCTTGAACAGTAACTGGCCATACTAAGGAAGGATCGCAGCCAAGTTACATCATGTGGGGGGAAGTTGATGACATGGCTTGTACTGTACTTGGATCCAGAGTCATTCCCCCATCAGAAAAGATATGACCAAAGAACTTGGTTTTATGAAACTCACGCTTTGCCGCATTTAAAGCGAAACCTGCATTGGCAAGTATACAACACGCTTGTGAAAGACCTTTATCATGTTCCTTTCGTGTGGCCCCAAAAACAAGTATATCATCACTGTAATTGAAAGCATTTATGACTGGCTGTATTAGGCGACGAATGATATCCTGAAAAAGTTCGGCAGCTGGTGATACGCCGAAACAGAGACTTATATCTAAATAAACCAAAATGAGTCGAAAAGGTAGTAATATACCTTCAATTTTCCTCCTGTTCAAGCTGGTGATATCCTTTGTTCAAATCAAGGAGGGAAATTACTTTAGCTCAACTCAGCTGCGTAATCATGTCAGCAATGTGCGAACCTGGATGTCGTTCTCTTTCAATCGCACTGTTCGCTTGGCACATATCAACACAGATGCGCACAGCTCCTCCACTATCCTTTTTCGGCACCACCACTATGGGTGATACCTATGGCGTCAGATCAGTTGATCGCTCTGATATTGTGCTTTAATAGTTCTCTCTCAACTTCCTTGTAAATTAAATGCAATTAGACGATGTCTTTGAGCAACAGGACGCATGTACCATTTATATGAAGTTGCACTTTTCATGGCCTTAAGTCTTCTTAGTCCATGAAACAAGGATGGAAACTGATTTACTATCTCGTGATGGGGTTAATTTCTATAAACTACAATGTCAATGTTAGCAGCAGTACTGACACAGAGTAAACATGCATTTGATGAAGTGCCTGGCAGGACATGAATTGGTGCGTATTCTTTCATCTTTTTATGCTTCACAGTTCCTATAAATGAACCTTGACTTATGCATTTCGATTTTCAACGGGGTTACACGGGAGACAGTTCATAGTAGTTTTCGGCTGGCAAAATGTTTACCGACGCACCACTGTTATGATAAAAGGTACGGCGCACCCATTTACTTTTAGTGAAATCTTTGGACAGTGTCCAAAAGAATTTCGCACTTTCACTTGCGGACCTAGCTTCGGCTGGCACTCTTCCTTGCAAGAAGCTAAGTCTATATGTGAACGTCATCCAGAAGTCAACATTGACATCGCACACCCATCTTCCTCACGGTCGCTTCACAATAACGGTGATAAAACTTAAGACGAGGAATTTGACGACAATCAACGTCATTCAGTTTCTACTTGCGTCAGTTGATGTTGCCGCTTGGCCATGTGGGCATGGTTGGAATGTCTCTTGAAATTTCTGGCATCCGTTTTGTTTTCGATGTGACACTATCTGTCCTCCATTTTGTTTTCTCAACGTGAAATGCTTGATTTTTCCCTCGCTTTGCAAACTGTTACACAATGGTTCTCTTTCCCGTATCTTTTGCATATCTGTCTAATGGCAGGACATTTACCTTCATGTGGGAAGGAAAATCCACATCGAAAACACAACTTCTTTTGCTTCGGAGACAGTACTTTATGGCCCTCTACCTTGTTTTTCGACTTACTTTTCACACTCAGTGCTGATTCATTTTGGGCCACTCCAACGTCCATGTTAGCTGCTTTTCTGCCAACTCTTTCTTCCGCTTTGGCAGCCATGACTACTCACTGCAAGCGGAGTGTCTCTTACAGCATTTCTCCTCTGAAGGAATCGGAGAGACAACCATCTATTACTCGGAGGCGGAGGCAGTCCATGGACGGAGGTGGAGGCAGTGCGTGGATGGAGGCAGACGAGGCAATAGCTCGACAGAGGAAGAGGCGGCAATGGCTGGACAGAGGAGGCGGCGGCAGCAATGGCTGGACTGAGGAGGAGGAGGAAGAGGTGGCAATGGCTGGACAGAGGAGGAGGCGGCAATGGCTGGACAGAGGAGGAGGCGACAATGGCTGGACAGAGGAGGAGGCGACAATGGCTGGACGGAAGAGGAGGCGACAATGGCTGGCTGGGAGGGGGAGGAGGCGGCAATGGCTGGACGGAGGAGGAGGCAGCAATGGCTGGACGGAGGAGGAGGCAGCAATGGCTGGACAGAGGAGGAGGGGGAGGCGGCAATGGATGAACAGAGGAGGAGGGGGAGGCGGCAATGGCTGGACAGAGGAGGAGGGGGAGGCGGCAATGGCTGGACAGAGGGGAGGCGGCAATGGCTGGACGGAGGAGGAGGCAGCAATGGCTGGACGGAGGAGGAGGGGGCGGCAATGGCTGGACGGAGGAGGAGGGGGGCGGCAATGGCTGGACGGAGGAGGAGGGGGCGGCAATGGCTGGACGGAGGAGGAGGGGGGCGGCAATGGCTGGACGGAGGAGGAGGGGGCGGCAATGGCTGGACGGAGGAGGAGGGGGGCGGCAATGGCTGGACGGAGGAGGAGGGGGGGCGGCAATGGCTGGACGGAGGAGGAGGGGGAGGCGGCAATGGCTGGACGGAGGAGGAGGAGGGGGAGGCGGCAATGGCTGGACAGAGGAGGAGGAGGAGGCGGCAATGGCTGGACGGAGGAGGAGGCGGCAATGGCTGGACGGAGGAGGAGGCGGCAATGGCTGGACGGAGGAGGAGGCGGCAATGGCTGGACGGAGGAGGCGGCGGCAATGGCTGGACGGAGGAGGAGGCGGCAATGGCTGGACGGAGGAGGAGGCGGCAATGGCTGGACGGAGGAGGAGGCGGCAATGGCTGGACGGAGGAGGAGGCGGCCATGGCTGGACGGAGGAGGAGGAGGCCATGGCTGGACGGAGGAGGAGGAGGCCATGGCTGGACGGAGGAGGAGGAGGCCATGGCTGGACGGAGGAGGAGGAGGCGGCGGCAATGGCTGGACGGAGGAGGAAGAGGAGGCGGCGGCAATGGCTGGACGGTGGAGGAGGGGGAGGCGGCAATGGCTGGACGGAGGAGGAGGAGGAGGAGGGGGAGGAGGCAATGGCTGGACAGAGGAGGAGGTGGCAATGGCTGGACGGAGGAGGAGGTGGCAATGGCTGGACGGAAGAGGAGGTGGCAATGGCTGGACGGAGGAGGAGGTGGCAATGGCTGGACGGAGGAGGAGGTGGCAATGGCTGGAATGGCTGGACGGAGGAGGAGGTGGCAATGGCTGGACGGAGGAGGAGGTGGCGGCGGCAATGGCTGGACGGAGGAGGAAGAGGCGGCAATGGCTGGACGGAGGAGGAGGAGGCGGTGGCAATGGCTGGACGGAGGAGGAGGCGGCGGCAATGGCTGGACAGAGGAGGAGGGGGAGACTGCAATGGCTGGACGGAGGAGGAGGGGGAGGCGGCAATGGCTGGACGGAAGAGGAGGGGGAGGCGGCAATGGCTGGACAGAGGAGGAGGTGGCAATGGCTGGACGGAGGAGGAGGTGGCAATGGCTGGACGGAGGAGGAGGTGGCAATGGCTGGACGGAGGAGGAGGTGGCAATGGCTGGACAGAGGAGGAGGCGGCGGCGGCAATGGCTGGACAGAGGAGGAAGAGGCGGCAACGGCTGGACAGAGGAGGACGAGGAGGAGGCGGCGGCAATGGCTGGACGGAGGAGGACGAGGAGGAGGCGGCGGCAATGGCTGGACAGAGGAGGAGGGGGAGGCGGCAATGGTTGGACGGAAGAGGAGGGGGAGGCGGCAATGGCTGGACAGAGGAGGAGGCGGCAATGGCTGGACAGAGGAGGAGGCGGCAATGGCTGGACAGAGGAGGAGGCGGCAATGGCTGGACAGAGGAGGAGGCGGCAATGGCTGGACAGAGGAGGAGGCGGCAATGGCTGGACAGAGGAGGAGGCGGCAATGGCTGGACAGAGGATGAGGCGGCAATGGCTGGACAGAGGAGGCGGCGGCGGCAATGGCTGGACGGAGGAGGAGGGGGAGACTGCAATGGCTGGACGGAGGTGGAGGGGGAGGCGGCAATGGCTGGACGGAAGAGGAGGGGGAGGCGGCAATGGCTGGACAGAGGAGGAGGCGGCAATGGCTGGACAGAGGAGGAGGCGGCAATGGCTGGACAGAGGAGGAGGCGGCAATGGCTGGACAGAGGAGGAGGCGGCAATGGCTGGACAGAGGAGGAGGCGGCAATGGCTGGACAGAGGAGGAAGAGGCGGCAATGGCTGGACAGAGGAGGAAGAGGCGGCAATGGCTGGACGGAGGAGGAGGCGGCAATGGCTGGTCGGAGGAGGAGGCGGCAATGGCTGGACGGAGGAGGAGGAGGAGGCAATGGCTGGACAGAGGAGGCAATGGCTGGACGGAGGAGGCAATGGCTGGACGGAGGAGGCAATGGCTGGACGGAGGAGGAGGCGGCAATGGCTGGACAGAGGAGGAGGCGGCAATGGCTGGACAGAGGAGGCGGCGGCAATGGCTGGACAGAGGAGGCGGCGGCAATGGCTGGACAGAGGAGGAGGCGGCAATGGCTGGACAGAGGAGGAGGCGGCAATGGCTGGACAGAGGAGGAGGCGGCAATGGCTGGACAGAGGAGGAGGCGGCAATGGCTGGACAGAGGAGGAGGCGGCAATGGCTGGACAGAGGAGGAGGCGGCAATGGCTGGACAGAGGAGGAGGCGGCAATGGCTGGACAGAGGAGGAGGCGGCAATGCCTGGACAGAGGAGGAGGCGGCAATGGCTGGACAGAGGAGGAGGCGGCAATGGCTGGACAGAGGAGGAGGCGGCAATGGCTGGACAGAGGAGGAGGCGACGGCAATGGCTGGACAGAGGAGGAGACGGCAATGGCTGGACAGAGGAGGAGGAGACGGCAATGGCTGGACAGAGGAGGAGGCGGCAATGGCTGGACAGAGGAGGAGGCGGCAATGGCTGGACAGAGGAGGAGGCGGCAATGGCTGGACAGAGGAGGAGGCGGCAATGGCTGGACAGAGGAGGAGGCGGCAACGGCTGGACAGAGGAGGAGGCGGCAACGGCTGGACAGAGGAGGAGGGGGCAACGGCTGGACAGAGGAGGAGGGGGCAACGGCTGGACAGAGGAGGAGGGGGCAACGGCTGGACAGAGGAGGAGGGGGCAACGGCTGGACAGAGGAGGAGGGGGCAACGGCTGGACAGAGGAGGCGGCGGCTACGGCTGGACAGAGGAGGAGGGGCTACAGCTGGACAGAGGAGGAGGGGGCTACAGCTGGACAGAGGAGGAGGGGGCTACGGCTGGACAGAGGAGGAGGGGGCTACGGCTGGACAGAGGAGGAGGGGGCTACGGCTGGACAGAGGAGGAGGGGGATACGGCTGGACAGAGGAGGAGGGGGCAACGGCTGGACAGAGGAGGAGGGGGCAACGGCTGGACAGAGGGCAGGGCGGGGCAAGGCCTGGACCAGAGGGCAGGGCGGGGCAAGGCCTGGACCAGAGGGCAGGGCGGGGCAAGGCCTGGACCAGAGGGCAGGGCGGGGCAAGGCCTGGACCAGAGGGCAGGGCGGGGCAAGGCCGGGCAAGGCCTGGACCAGAGGGCAGGGCGGGGCAAGGCCTGGACCAGAGGGCAGGGCGGGGCAAGGCCTGGACCAGAGAGCAGGGCGGGGCAAGGCCTGGACCAGAGAGCAGGGCGGGGCAAGGCCTGGACCAGAGAGCAGGGCGGGGCAAGGCCTGGACCAGAGAGCAGGGCGGGGCAAGGCCTGGACCAGAGAGCAGTGCGGGACAAGGCCTGGACCAGAGAGCAGTGCGGGGCAAGGCCTGGACCAGAGAGCAGTGCGGGGCAAGGCCTGGACCAGAGAGCAGGGCGGGGCAAAGCCTGGACCAGAGAGCAGGGCAGGGAGGGGCAAGGCCTGGCAAGAAGGTCGGGTCAAGGTGGTCGGGGCAAGGTCTGGCAAGGAGGTCAGGGCAAGGTCTGGCAAGGGCAAGGTCTGGCAAGGAGGTCAGGCCAAGGTCTGGCAAGGAGGTCAGGCCAAGGTCTGTCAAGGAGGTCAGGCCAAGGTCTGGCAAGGAGGTCAGGCCAAGGTCTGGCAAGGAGGTCAGGCCAAGGTCTGGCAAGGAGGTCAGGCCAAGGTCTGGCAAGGAGGTCAGGCCAAGGTCTGGACAGAGGTCAAGGAAAAATCTAGGTGGAGGTGAAGGCAATATCTGGGCAGAGATTAAGGCAACATCTGGGCAGAGGTTAACGCAATATCTGGATCGAAGTTATAGAACTATCTGGCAGGACAGAAGGTTAAGATAATGTCTTTTGGGTGTCTAAGGAAAAGTCTAGGAAGATGTTAAGACCTGGTGCAATGAGAGTCTACGGTTAACCCAACAGGAGAGGCCTAGTCTAGGAAGGGGTCAAGAGAGTAATAAAGCAGGAGGTCAAGGCAATGGCTTGCAGGGGATGTCATGGGGAAACCTAACAAAGGCGATGCCTTGACCTAGCAGGGAGAGTCAAGGTATGGTCTGGTGAATGTTTGGTGGTTAGATGATAGGAGGGGGTGCGTCCAAAGCATGGCATAATTGGGGGGGGGCCCTGGAATGGCTTAGGTATGGGCAAGTAAGGGCTGAGAAGCGGGTGTCTAGGTAAGACCTGGTAGAGGGGTATCTAGGCAAGGCCTGGGAGAGGGGAGGGGTCTGGGTAAGGCTAAAAAGGCTGGTCAGAGCAAGGCCTAGGTGGGGTGACCAAGGCAAGGCCTAGGTGGGGTGACCAGGGCAAGGCCTAGGTGGGGTGACCAGGGCAAGGCCTAGGTGGGGTGACCAGGGCAAGGCCTAGGTGGGGTAATCAATGCAAGGCCTAGGTGGGGTGACCAAGGTAAGGCCTAGGTGGGGTAATCAATGCAAGGCCTAGGTGGGGTAATCAATGCAAGGCCTAGGTGGGGTAATCAATGCAAGGCCTAGGTGGGGTAATCAATGCAAGGCCTAGGTGGGGTGACCAAGGCAAGGCCTAGGTGGGGTAATCAATGCAAGGCCTAGGTGGGGTGACCAAGGCAAGGCCTAGGTGGGGTGACCAAGGCAAGGCCTAGGTGGGGTGACCAAGGCAAGGCCTAGGTGGGGTGACCAAGGCAAGGCCTAGGTGGGGTAATCAATGCAAGGCCTAGGTGGGGTGACCAAGGCAAAGCCTAGGTGGGGTGACCAAGGCAAAGCCTAGGTGGGGTAATCAATGCAAGGTCTAGAAGGGGCTTCAAGGTATGGAAGTCATAGCACTGTCTAGCCATAACTAGCAGCAAGGGAAGGCCACGCCTAGCAGCAGGCGAAGGTGGCATCTAGCAGGAGTTCAACTTCCCAGTGAGACTGTGGTTGAGGTATGGTTTAGCATAAAGTCAAGGAATGTTCCCACAAAATATCAAGGTGTGGTCTACCGTAGAGATACATGGTCTAGAGGAAGGTCAGGCTGAAGACTGCTATTAGCGGAGGTCCCATAGCAGCAGGCTCTGGTATGTACATACTCGACAGCGGTGCACAGAGGGTGGTGCTAAGGAAAGTAAACCTGCAGGCGTGCTTTCATGGTTACTGAGGACATGGTGTGTATGCTGGTCTGCTGACCCTTCAAGGAAGCAGATATGAAAGTAGGATTCCAAGATTAGACTAACACCTGGAAGGACATTCGTACCTACCAGCACACAAGCTCAGCAGAACCATTAGGGGACTTCAAACATTTGTGCAGACTTTTTATAAAAACAAATTTATCATCATTGGTGAGTGCCTGTCTGCCTGGCCCAGCAGAGTCCTGCGCTCAGCATCAATCTCCTCAGAGCCTGTGCCATACCCAGCAAACTCTACCTGCATGTTCTGGTCTCCGACAAGACCCTGCGCTTGGCATACCTGCCTCAAAGCGTGGTAATTATGAGTAATGTGGCTTTTTTTTCCTACACCTTGATTCCTTGCAAAGGCAGCAAGGCTGTATTAACACTGGTAAACAGCATATGTACAAAAGAGGTTTCATATGCTGCACCAGTTTTATCATCGATGATGACAATGGTGAAAGATTGTGTGAAGTCACCAATGATGTCATAAAAACTGTCATGTTCCAATCTCTCCGGGATGTCTTCCGATCCCCTCTGGGGAAGGGGTATGCTCCTCTTGCTCCAGCATACCACCCTGTTATTTATTTGTGCAACAAAGGGCTCAGAGTGCAGTTCGTGAGTTGCGCACATGTTGTATCTATTTGTAAAGAGATTGTACACTGAAGTTTATTGGTACTCGAATACCAACTTAGTTGGTCATTACATATACATTACTTGGGGAACAGAACGATTTCAGTTCCTGTCCAAAACGCAGAAGAGACGGTTCGGTAATGATTTATAAGGAAGGGTAGGAAGTCTCAGATTTTTGTATCCATGACCGAAAAAGGAGGATTCTCCGAAAGTGACCGATCTAGTTCTGGGAATTCTTAAGAGAAATAACAAATTTTACCTCAGGTTGTGGTGGGTGGGAGGGTATATGCCATTTAACTTTAGCAGCTATTTAGTCGAGGGATCTGTTGATAGATTGCCTGAAGTTCAACTGTTATAGCTTTAAAGAACAAGTTGCTTACCTTTGGTAATGCCTTATCTGGTAGAGACTTTCTAGCCGCAGATTCCTTACCTTAGAATTATCCCCAGGCGTTAGACACTCTGCGTGGCGTCGTCCGCGCCAGAAGCGACATGTGCAGTTTCTATATAAGCACCACACCAACGAGCTTACGTCAGTTTCTTTTTGCGATTTTCCACACTGGGAGCGCAGAGCCACCAAGAACACGGACCACTGGTGGCTAAACGAGCGCCCTGAAAGGGGAACAGCCCTGTCCCTAGAAATCCATTTGCAGAGCTGAGCGGATGTGTGGATCAGTAAGGAATCTGCGGCTAGATAGACTCTCTACCAGATAAGGCGCTACTGAAGGTAAGCAACTTCTTCATCTGAAAGAGACTTCTGGCCGCAGATTACTTACCTTAGAATTGATACTCAGGCAATACCTCTCCGGGAGTGGGTCTGCAAAACTATTTCACACCAAAAAGTCGTGTAGGACTGAACAGGCCCATCCCAAATGTCCAGGCAGTAGTGCTGTATGAACGTGTGCATAGAGACCCACGTTGCTGCCTGGCAGATGTCCAGGACCGGGACTCCACGTACTAACGCAGTGGTCCCAGACTTTGCTCTGGTGAAATGAGCACGCAAACCCTCTGGTGGTTGCTTTTTGGCCAATGCTTAACAGAGCACGATCCATCAGGAGATGATCAGTTTCTGCACGGCCTTACCTTTCTTGGCACCGACACACCCCACGAAGAGGTAGTCAACCACCTGGAACTCTTTGTGTGGGGTCAAAGTAGAACAATGCTCTTTTTGGGTCCAGTCGGTGGAATCGCTCCTCTACCTTAGAGGAATGCGGCGGGGTGTAAAAGGTAGGCAGGGTGATGGATTGGCCTACATGGAAGGGAATGACCAACTTCGGAAGGAAGCTCTGGTGCGAAGGACCAGCATTGTCTGGAAGATGTTGCAGTAAAGAAGCCTATATGGCAAATCCTGGAGCTCACTGATCCTCCGGGCGGATGTTATGGACACCAGGAAGGCCGTCTTGATTGTAAGGAGCCTGTGAGGGCAGTTGTGCAGTGGCTCGAAAGGAGCCAACATCAGAAAGCTAAGTACTAAATTTAGTTCCCTCTGAGACATGTTGAAGGGTTAAGGTGGGAGCATGTGTTGGAGACCTTTCAAAAACCGATGTATAACAGGGGACTTGAAGAGGGATGGCTGATCTGGCAACCGCAATAAGGCTGAGATGGCAGAAAGATGGCCTTTTAGGGTCCCCAAAGCAGAGCTCTGCTGGGCAAGAGAAATAATAAACAGAAGGGCCTGAGAAAGGGGGTCAATCTGTGTTTCTGCACACAATGCCACAAACTTGCCCCAATGGCAGACCTATACCGTCTTGGTGGAGGGACGCCTGGCTGCTAAGATGACATTGTAGACTTTGGGAAGAAGGTTGAAAGCTGTCAACTGTCACCGCTCAATCTCCACGTTGGTATGTTCGGGTGGAGAACCCTCCCTTGCTTCTGCGACAGAAGATCCTCCCTAAGGCCATACAAACTGCTCGGGATACCAAACACTCCAAGTCCAGTCCGGAGCTACAAGGATGACTTGAGCTCTGTGGTGCTGATCTTCTTGAGGTGCTCAGAAGGCCTGAGTTCCACTCAAGATGAAAAGAATCTCCGAGCGAAATTCGCCTTAGAAACTCCAGCGTGCAAAACAACTGACTTTGCGCGTTCTCGGCAGTGGCAAACAGATCTAACCAAAGTTCTCCCCACTGCTGAAGAAACCTTCAGTAAGTAAGTCCGTTTTTTATATAGCGCAGCTACTCACCCTTACGGGTCTCAAGGCGCTGGGGGCCGTCGTGGAAATTAAGTGAGCTATTGCCCAGAGTCACATGGTGCTGAGCTGAGCTGCCGCCGGACCGGGGATTGAACCGTGAACCCTGTGCTCCGAAGTCAGCTGCCCTGGCCGCTGCACCACACCTCTCCACCTTGCACCACCTCTGGATGGAAACGTCATTCGTGATTCGCTAGGCATCTGTTGCTGAGCTCGCCTGCCCTGGCATTCAGAGAGCCCGCCAGGTGTTGAACCACCAGGGATATGCCTTGATGTTCCAGCCATGTCCAGAGGCGCTGGGCCTCTTGACAAAGGGTCCCCAACCCCACCCCTCCCTGATTGTTGAAGTACCAGATGGCGGAGGTGTTGTCCCTGAACACCTTCACTAACCTCCCCCTTAATGGAGGGTAGAAAGGTTTTCAATTCCAGCTGGATCGCTCGGAGCTCGAATAGGTTGCTGTGGAATCTGGATTCCGTCGAAGACCAGAGGCCTCTGATCTCCAACTCTCCCAGCTGCTCGCCCCATGTCATTACCATCAGATCAGGTTGGGGAAGGGAGAGGGGTCTGCCGCTGACCCAATCGCGGTTTGCCTGCAGGTGGGAGATGACTGCCTGGGGTGAGCCTGCCTTCAACAACCATTCGTCGAGATAGGAGAAGACTGGCACCCCTGATCTCCGCAGATGAGCTGCAACCACCACAGTCACCTTGGTGAACACCGGAGGGGCGCTAGTAAGGCCAAAAAGTAGCATAGCAAAACTGAAATTGCTTGTGGCCCACCGTGAACCGCAGGTAACGCCTGTGGGCAGGCAAGACAGGAATGTGGAAGTATGCGTCCTGTAAGTCCAACGCTACCATTGAGTAGCCCGGGTCGAGGGCAGACAGAACTTGAGTGAGCGTGACCGTTTGGAATTTCTCCTTTTAAGGAAGAAATTGAGAGGGTGCAGGTCTAGGATAGGACTAAGGCCTCTGTCCTTCTTGGGCACCAGAAAGTAATGGGGATAAAAACCAAGACAGACTTCTTGAGTCGGCACCCTCTCTATGGCTCACTTGGCCAAGAGAGCCGCCACTTACTGGCGGAATAAGGAGAGATGGTCCTCTGTCAGTATGTCGCAAGTGGGTGGAGGGGCAGTCATGAAGGGGAGGGAGTAGCCCCTTCGGCCTTTCTGGAGAACCCAGTAATCGGATGTTATCGACCTCCAGTGGGGCAGGTGATGGGGTATCCTGCCTCCCAGTGGGTTGCACATGATGGTCGGAGGAAAACTAAATAGACTTGGAGGCTGCGGTTGCCTGGGTGTGGGGGTGTGTGCACTGGCCCGACCTCTGGCTGCACAGAGGTCTATGGGTACCACGTCCTCTGCCAAGCAGAGGCTGAGGTGCTTGTGTGCCGTGGTGGTTGGGCAGGTAAAAATGTGGTGGGAAACCCCTTCCGTGGCCGCAAAAGACGGACTTGGGTTGACTAGGCCCAAGGATCTGGCCGTCGCATAGCTATCCTATCCTTGAACTGCTCCAGCGCTCAGTCCGCCTTGGCTCCGAAGAGATGGGGCATGTCCATAAGTGAAGCTTGGACATCCCTTGAAAGCCAGTTGTCGTCAGCCAGGCGTGGCGCCGTAAGGCTACTGACGAAGAAACCGCTCTGCCCAAGGAGTCAGTCATGTCCAGTCAGATTGTGATCTTAGCTGCGTCTCTGCCGTCTGCCATAGCTTGGGCGAGTATGGCCCAGGCATCCTCCGGGATCCTAGGTAGCACCTGTGCAATCGAATCCCAAAGGGAATGGGAGTAGAGTCCCAAAAAGAATGGGGTGTTCACTGACTGCAGTGCCAGGTTGGGGAAGAAAGCATTTACTTGCCCAAGGTGTCCAGCCTTTTCGATTCCCTATCGGTGGGGTGGTAGGGAATGCACCAGAATTTACTTGGGAAGTGGAGGATTGGGTGGGGGGGGTCTGGGGTCCCCTGGGGTGGGGCGATGGCAGTGGGCAATTGTCCTGTTCATAGGAGCCCCTGTGCAGGGCTACGACCATGCCCTGAGAACAGGACGTCTGTAAGGGCTTCATGAAATAGACGTGGTTCTGAGGGGGTAACTCCAGCTGAAGCACCTCAGTCAAGACATTAGTCTGGACTGCCACCAAGGGCAGGTTAAGGTCCAGGACCTTGGCCACCCTTCTCACCACCATAGCAAAAGAGGCTCCCTCCTTCATAGCCAAGGTAGCGGAGAGATCAAGTCAGTATCCACAAATCCTTACACCAGCCCATATTGGGGTCCAGCGGCTAGTATTCTTCAGGGTCTAGTGGCCCCTTCCAATTTTCCCAAAGTCCTAGCCCATAGGAATAGGGCTCAGGCTCCGGCCTGGAGGCGATGGCTCCAGTCGGCACTGGACGACGACCCTCCGGCTCTGTGTCGCAGTTGAGGATATGAATGGGGATGGCGCTTGGAGTGTAGACCACTGGACCAGCACCAGGGAAGATTGAGGTGTCAACTGGTGCCGGTCCGGATCCATCTGTGGATCCAAGGGGCCCCGACAGGTGCAGAGGGCGGGCCTGCCAGTGGGGAACCTGTAGGGGGCCCTCCCGAACCCACAGGGCTCGAAGGCAGGGACGGGCTGCCCAAATAGGAGGTGCATGACCTCATAAAATTCTGAGTTGGGCGGGGGTCGCTACGGCTCCCGGAAACTCAGGGAGGCGCAGTGACGGCCCAGGCCCAGGCGCAGGCTCAACCGCGGAGCCAGGCCTCGAGTGATGACGCTCCCTCATCTCATCAGATGACTTTGATGGACAGGATGAAGTCGAAGGCCTCTTTGACTTCTTACTCTTCTTCTTTTAGTGGGACTTACCGGAGTGGGACAACTTCAACTGCGACGAACAGCTATGGCTCCGTGACCGATACCGGGACCTTCCTCTCGACCGGGATCGGGACCATCATGGCATCGCATGTCGAGCGGCAAAGAGCTTAAGGGATCGCTCCCTTAAGGCCTTTGGGTGCATGGCTCGAGAATCGATGCAGATCTTAGCGTTGTGATTGCGCTCAAGACACCAGAGGCAGACGAGGTGCGGGTCCGTCACGACATTTGCTGGTGACAGGCGCAGCAGGGCTTGAATCCAGCCTTCCTCGTAGATATCCCTGCCACACCAGGACACAAGTTTAAACATTGAAAAAGTGCAGTCACAAAATGGCTGAGGGTAGCTCTCTCTGGATCTGTGCTCACTGGTGCGGAAAAAACAAGAAGTAGAAGAACTGACAGCGCGCTGGGGTGGCACCTATACTGGCACCTCGCACATCACTTTCGACGCGGACGCCACGCGGAGCCAAATTAAGCCACCTACCGTCATGCACGGGTACTGCTCAAGAAAAAAATTCCAGATCCAGGCTGATGTCTGGGGGTTATTCTATGGTAAGGAATCTGCGGCTATAAGTCTCTATCAGTTATGTATCCTTTGACGGACAGAAGCCTGTGCAGTTGCTTCTAAAAACGTCTGGGCACTCCACATACCATGTGTGCATCAGCATTTTCAATCATTTGAAAATGGTTTAAAATTTTCACAAGGGGTTAAGAACAGCATTGCCAGAGTCAATGCATGACTGAATAAGAGCATTGATAAAAGCAATGTGGTGACAGCTATTCGAGAGGGGCAAGATATTGCAAATGTTTTCAAAGTAATAATGCAGGCGCTGGCAATTGTACTTGTGAGACAGCCAAATGTCAGGTTTGAATCAAGGTAGCTGCCTACGTTGCATACTGTGGTGGAAGCAGAGGGAGAGGGATCCATTAGCGAGGACCATTGCAGAGCATCAGGAATTACTGTTTCATCCAGTAGAGTCAGACTTTCGGTCCTAGATGGGTTTCACTTAAGGAAATTCTGCGGCATCCACCAGCATACCAAGTGCAGGGTAACAGAAAGGAACCGGCTGAAAGGAAACACCAGATCAAAAACAAAGATCAGTTGCATGACATTTGAATATATAGAACTTCACCAGCCCCAGTTAGAAGTTGGAAAATGGAGCGCAGATAAATGTTAAATAATAGTAAAATGTTAAGAATAAAAGGCAAGACTATAGAGCCCCGGGAAACACTACAACCGAGAGCTCTAGGTTGAGTCATATGAGGGAAGTTAAGTAAATAGGAGAACAGCCAGTTCCAAGTTCCAATTTCCTTAAGTATGGTGATCAGATGGTGATGGTCTCGAACGAGCCCGGAAGGTCCAGGAGGACCAGAGCTTTGACTATTCCACTGTCCACCAATCTATGTATGTCATCAACCACAGAGCACCACCAATTTGTTTCTTCTTCCAGCTAGGAAACCATCTTGAAAGGATTCCAACATGCCGTATGTTTCTATGAAACTTTGCAGTTGCTTAAAGGCCACTCCCTCAAGCAGCGTGGATCAGTACGGGAGAAGGAATAGTGGCAAAACACTGTTTAAATCAGGAGGGTTTAAGCAAGCTTTCGTTACTAGTGCTTTTACTATAGCAATATCCCAGTCACTAGGGACAGAGCCATACGTTAGTGAAAAATTAAAGACTGGAAATTTGTCAACTAGTAGAAGTCTCAGATCACGAAGCCAACTAGCTGGTCTAAGGTCGAACATGGAGTCGGACGGCCTGGTCGGTCTAATTAACGTAGTCAGATCTTCCTTGCTTTTGGGATCAAAAGGGGTGATGAGGTAGCTGCATCGCTTGGTATACATGACATGTCATCTGAATTAAGTGCTGGCACAGATTTGGATGCAATATGCCTAATGTGAGATTTGTTGGTAAAAAAAGAAGCTAATTCCTCACAAAATGTAGCTGAACAAGGGATGTTGTTGGACATAGCAGCAGAGGATTGAAGCTCCTTAATTAACATGGAAATGTCCCTTAGTAAGGTAAGGCACCTGGGTGATATGGCGATTACAGTACTGTGATCTAGCTACTTTTATTTTCTGCTTATATTCATTGGCCTTAGGTATATGGCTCTAAATTATGTCTGGTAAGTATTTCTTCACTGTCTCACAGCTTGCCTCGTTTCAAGTACGAGTTTGGCTAATTCAGATGATAAACATGGATTATTTCTGGGTTTATGAGAGATTTATTCGCATGGGATGGATCAAGGTCAAAGAGTTATGAATAAAGACATTACTAAAGTAGCTGACCAGGATGGCCACGTCCCTTGCAGGGACGGATGTCTTCCAAATTCTCTTTAATTGATGAACATTAATAGAAGGCCTGGGAGCCTCTTGAGTAACAATAAGGTTGAATGAGGATAAATTATGATCTGACCAAGCAAAAAAGTGACCTCCCTATCCTGAAGACTATCAGAGTTGGTAAGTTTGGGGTTCAACATTTGGCCCTTTACGTGCGTAGTTTCCCTTGTCGATCGCCTTCAGTTTAAAGAGCTTCAACACATCCTTACATTGGAGAGATAAGCCTGGAGGGTCTTCGACCTAAATGTTTAAATCATCAAGAACCACAACATTTTTCCTCCTAAGGCAGTAGCACCAGATTTCTTCAGATAAGATGCCAACATGATAGGTAGACATGTTAGTAGGACAAACTAGAAGAAAATTGTTTACTTCACATGCGACCTCTAGTTAGTCAGACGGATCTGTCAGGTTCAAACCAATCTATGTTTCAATCGAGGTCTGCGCAGTTGCACACATTGCATAACAGCGGGAGGACAAAGGTTTTAACCAGAAAGAGCCAGTTACATATTAGGAGTTTTCAAATCTTTTAAGGTAACACTACAGTGCCCAACTGGAGAAATGTCAGTCTCAACCAATAAATAGATTTTAAAGTTGTAGTTCCCAAAATATTCAGATCTATATTTAATGAATCCCATAAAAGTGCTGAACACATTTTTACAATTTACATTTTTCACAAACTACTAAAGGGATTTAAACCATATCTTGAAAGACACACAGAAGAAAGTAGTCTGAGTGCATGGCTCAGAGAAAACTACTCTCTTTTGGGTTCGCATGGAGGAGTGTGGTTGTGTAGAGGAAAAGAGTGTGCCTGGAAGAGCGCATCTGTGTGTGATTTTAGGATCCTTTCAACCTCTATAAATGTAGGGAAATATTATGTGCAAACAAGTAGAATAAATAAGAAGTGGTAAAATTGATCCAAATTAAAAGCAGGCAAAGACAACATTGGCAAAAATGAAAGCAAACCACAAATCATAAGGTTTAATCAAAATATCAATTTGGATGTTAAGAAAGCAAAATCAACGATGTCCCCAAGATGTTCCTGTCCCCAAAAATCATCAAGCACATAGGAAGCCCAAATGATAGGGGCCAAAGAAGTCAATAAATGTGATTTGTTTCAGGGGTGCTAAGTCAAACCACGTAGTGGTATGTCCAATGCGGAAGAAGTCCTCTCTTGACCAAAAAGAGGTGTATGGCCAGATTATAAACCAGCTCCCAAGTGTTCTCACCAAAGAAACACAGTAAACAACAATTACTCAACTGAAAAGTAGAACCGTGCAGTAACACACGACAAGAAAGATGGGTTTCCTACTCAGCAAGACGGAGTCAGCAGTGGAAATAGATTTATTGGCTGCATTTGACACAGTGGACCACGTCTGATAAGATTAAACCAAAACAGAATAAGAGGAACCACTTTGCCATGGATGAAATCCTGCCCAACAAGAGCCACCTGAACAGTGGCACATCTTCCATGTGAATGATTCAGTTCTTAATATTTACTTGAAAGTACTCGCACCTAAGCCAGTGATTTATTTTGCATGCACCACCACACAGAGTTTCCTCCAATTGGAGAGTCTGAACATCACAACACCATCAAGCTTAACGCTCGTACTCCGACACGGTCACATGGATTAATCACAACCAACGGAAACTAAGTCCCTCAACGCAGACGTTTTATTGATCAACTAACACGGATTTGTCCATGTCCCAAACAAACTAATCAAGTATGAATCCTCCGAGCGTTACTGGAATCGGAGGTATCCATGCGTTCTCAGAAGCATCGGTCAGTAAATAATCTCTCTCTTACAATTATAATTATGAGGAAAATGGTGTATTTTATGGTGTGGTTTGTGGCCTCACCGTGTAATACACTCACAATACCGTCTTGGGTCCAGTCAGGCTCATTTGTTAAACCTGAGCTCAACCCTGGGTAGCCGTGAATCACAGTTTTTCATTCAAAATGTAAACAAGCATTGGCAACTACCACGGTTAGCAGAAACTTTATAAACTTTGTAGAACTTTTGAAAAGTTGTGTTCCGGTACTCGAGCCCATTTTGGGTGACCAACTCCGGCAGGGAGAAGGTCAAGGGGGCCAGTAAGGAGTTATAGGGCAGTTACCTTGTCACCAAAGCAGTCTGCAGTCCAGTTCCAGGCCGTATGGGCTAACCGCCATAGACTTCAATGGAGTGGTCCTGCTGCAAGGGTAAAGGGTGGTGAAGATGCTGTAGGATGCTGTGTGGTTGACGAGGGCTTCCTGGGGCTACTCTTCGATCCACGGGCTTGGTGGGGGCGACTTTGGCCACAGGGGCCCTCAAAGGCCTGGTGGGTCCAGCAAAAGTCCAGTTGCTACTGGTCTCCAATCACAGCTATTCCCTATGCTGATAGCTAGTGTCTTTCTTGGGCTGCCAAACTGCACTTGGACAACTCTCACAGCTCCAGTGGACTCCGGTGCAACTTTTGAGAGTCGGGACTCAGTCTCCCAGGCTGCATGTCAGTCGGTGGCGGTCAAGCGATTGTGGCTACTGACTTGCCAAGGTGGCCTATTTCTGCTTTTGTGGCCCAGTAGCTGTAACAGGAAGTCAGTCAACTGACTCTTGGAGTCCACCTCTTCTGTCTGGGGCTCGGGCCGCCTTATCCATGAGCCAACCACCACAGGCAAGGTCCTCACTTTGCTAACCCAGAAGTAGCAAGTACAGTCCTTCTTTGGTGCAGTCTCTCCTTACGAGGTCCAAAGAACAGCAGTGTGGTCCTTCTCCAATCTTCTCTCCAGTGAAGACATGATCTCAGGTCTGGGTGACCTATTTATGCCCAAAAGGTGCCCTCTGGGTAGTAACAGTGGTTACTAGCCAATGGGCTACTAGGTCCCTTCCTACTGGTTGTCTACTTCTTGCAATGTGCAGAATCTAGCTATCGCAGAGTTCAACATTCTGCCCATTTCCAAGATGGCAGGACCCCTTCTCTTGGTTTGTGGAGCTTGGTAGGCTACCCTCAATGTTTGGCTACCTGAGACCTACACGCCCACACGAAAACTGGTTTGGCAACTGTTTTCCCCTCATTGTTCCCGTCACCAGCCTGTTTACCAGATCAAGAAAGCAGTCCCTCTTGTGTGTCCACCATTTTCCCTTCAAAGGCTGCTTCCCCTTCTACTCGCTTTTGGGCTCACACCCTGTGTGGCTTCCTGCCAGGGAGAAGTGGCACCTCTTCCAACAGCAGGCCTCTATTGTTTCCTTTACTGGGAATTATTCACACTTCTCCCCAGGAGGGCAGAAGGCTGTCTTGTGGCCAGCATCTGCGAATGGCCACTGAAAAACCTGGACAACAGAGTAGCAACTTTCTAAAGTTGCATTTCACTTAAAAGTTACTTAAATTCAACTTGGGCTTAATGAAACAATTATTTTGATACCTTGAAGTACCAACTTTAGTAGTCCCAGTCAGGAGTTAGCACAGCGGTGTTGTCAGTGTGTAACCCTGTACTCGCCAATGGGGCTACTAGCCTTTCCACAGTAAAAACAATTTGGTGATTTTACTGTTAAGACAGATAAAAAATATATGTCCTTTTTTATATACAGCACCATGCCTTAGGACTCGATAGGCTTGCTGTATGGGTGACATACATATATATATATATATATATATACACACACACACATACACACACACACATATATATATATATATATATATATATACACACACACACACACACACACACACACACACATATATATATGTATATAAATAAATATAGTCGAAAGGGAAGTCTGGACTTTGTCGTTAGTTTAAATAAAGTCGAGTTAGCAGTTTAAAAATGCTCCACCAGTCTACCGTGGCAGGCTGGGAAACATGTTTTACTTTGCAAAACTTAATAGTGCTGCAGCAATGAGGGGCAACTTGACTTACAGGCCCTGGGCAGCCCTGGTACTATATACTAGGGACATAAACGTAAGTTAAGTTATGCCAATTGGGTATAACCCAATCAAACATTGCACTTTAAAGGGTCAGAGCACTGGCACTGAGGTCTGGTTAGCCTCAGTTCACTCACAGAGTGGAAAAACCAGCAGCATCAGTGCAAGACTTTGAGGGTGATCAGGCAAAAACAAACATTTCCTTACAAAAATGTTGTGAAGATTACAGCTTTACTTGGCATTACCCCATCCAATGTGAGTAGGAATAACGCTTACTTTGTTTTTTTCTTTGAAAAAACAACTTCATCTACCCTGGTCCACCATATAATGATCTCTCCTGATCACAGAACATTCTGAATGCAGTAGCACGTCTACTGTTCAACACAGCAAGGATCAAGCATCTCACAGCAACACTCTGAGAGTTGCACTGGCGAACAGTATATAATAGAATGGATTTGAAACGTGCTTGCATAAAGCTATGGGTAGCGGAGCTCTCCAAGGTCTCACAAACATCCTGCACGCTGTCAAGAGATTTTTGACAAAGCTTAGAACACATGCTGGTTATTCGCCAATTTAAGTGACTGAAAATTATGAGCAGATCCTCATCTATTTTAGCAGCTCAAGGATGAATGATATCCCTCGGGAATCAGAAGCAGGACCACCTAAAGCTCAGACAATCACTGCTAGCCTGGCTGTTTGGATCAATACCATCTGAACTAGTCCCCAAAAAAGATTCTGCTCAAATCTTACACATGACCAAGATACAAGCAAGTGAAATACCGCTTTAGAAAAAAATAAACATATCACATAGAGGAGGGTATATTTTTAAACAAGCCCAGGTCACACATGAAGGCAGCATATGAGGGGGTGCAGGGGGGGCAGTGGGGGGAGGTTAGAGTAGGCGGTACACTGACATCACTCAACCATTATGGGAATGAACAGGCCTTACCTTTGGTAGTACGTCTCGATGGCCTCAGCCGTGTGGTGTCGGCTGTGGGTTCGCTTGATCAGTTTCTGAAACGAAGAAAGAGAAAGGTAAAGAACAAGCACTGCTTTCATCAAAGAGCTATTTCACCAATGGCAGTGACCAACAAACCTCAAGTGACGTGCGAATGTTAGCTTATGACAAGACGATGCAGGATACGCTCAACATTCATGTCCACGAAGCAGAAGAAAGAATGGATGTGCAGTACCATGTGAACGCTGAAACCCCCATTCAGGTGCTCTAGAGTCCTAGGCCTCCTATTACCAACTCTTGTGCCAAGACCCAAAGATCTAACTTAGAAGTGTGAAAATGTCTGATCTCGGGGGGGATACAACTAGTCCTTACCCCACCCTCCTAAAGTGTTTGTTTGACTCACTCACAAACATTGCAAGCCACAAGCAATCCCAATTATGATGGGCAATGAGCCGGGGAAGGTAGGTTGGCATTGGTAATGGAATGGAATACAAGAGAGCCACATTTACTACAGGTGAGTTGGGTTTTCCATTGTATCATGTCCATGCCAGACATCAATACAATATTATCAAGCAGAGGACAGTGGTAGGAGGCAGCAGATCATGCCACAGATGTTATAAACCTCCCAGCTCTTGAGGTACTCGCAGTGTAGAGTTTACAGAATGCTGCAGAAAGGAGGAGAATCTGTCTGCCCTACAGATATCAGAAAGGCAAAACTGGTTAGGAAAGGGCCCGATCGGATGAAGTGAGCTTGAACGTCATCATAAAAAATATATTACAGAATACAAAACAACAAAAATCCGAGGTCTTGGCAACTTTTATGCCAGCTACACTGCCACCATACGTCAATGGTATTAATAAATTCCTGAAAGGCTGAGCGACAGCATGGCTGTGAACGACAGGGTTGGGGAGGCACCATATGTGCCTATTTTCTAGAGGTTGGGGTCTCCCCCGACCCTTGCAGAGTCTAACTCCTGGAGGCACACACGTTGTCTGGTCTTGCTTTTATTTCTCTGCTAAGAAATCCTATAAGAAATCTTGTAGATAACCTCTAAGGCCAACTTCATTCTAAACCTGTGCTTATAGGCCTCCCCCAGGCTGATCCTGCTGGGTCCAGCCAATCTAGTGACAGCGCTGCACTGCAGTTAGGTGTCCTGTGGTGGGCTAAAAGGACCCAGTGAGATCGGCTTGAAGAAAACGAACAAGATGGAGTTTTACTTCCTACACAGGATTACTGTGGAGGCTTGGGCAACCTCTAGGCTAGGTACAAAGGAAAGGGGCATCAGACAAAGCTCCTTGACATCTCTAGCAATGTACTCAAGGTGGACCCTGGGTTGGTGGAGGAGCAGCAGGTGGTGGAGACTCTGGATTCCAGCACTTGAGAAGGTGTCGGCCTCGGACATAAGCCGACGTCTTTAGTGCTAGCCCAGTGTTACCCAAAGACATCAACCACTTCAATCAAATAAATCTTTTTTCTTCCAAGAACCACAAAAACTGATGTGTTTCCCTATTGCAAACTGGTGAGCCGGTGTGTCACAGCACGGCAGTGGTACGGAGGCTTATTCTGGGGTTGCTGCAAATCTTCAGCCAAGACCACACTTGACTATATCAGAGTCTGCAGCAGGAAAGACTCCTCACGGAATCTCCCTGAAGAGCATCAGCAACATCAGCAGCAGCCAGTCCGGAATCAGGGGGACCATTTTATACTGATTTAGCACCGCTGCAAGAAACTGAACCCCATTTTATGGCTTTAAATGGTGGATCAGTTTGTGGTTTTACAGGCATTCATTTTCCAAAGGGTGCTACATGTATGGAGTTTTCATAACCTCTCCTGGCTTCTAACTCGCCAGGCGTGGAAGTGTTCAGGAGACCAAAGAAGTTGCTTATTTTGGGCAGCTGGAACTTTACCTGATTTGTATGATTGTGACTGCTGTGGCTTTCAGCTCAAGATGTCACTCCTCCCCTCTGACAGCATGAAGAATGCAGGTAATCATCCACTCACCACCAGGACCTGATTTTCTATTACGCTATTACCTGTACTCAACGTTTCTTTCTAACTCAAAATCAGAGGACCTCCAAGTTCTTCCTGAGGTTGGGGCCCCAGGAAAAAGGAATAAAATCCTCTCCATAGAAGGTCATCTGGAATATGGCCAGAGAACCTGAAACCAGTCTGGATGATTGGGAGCCTGCATGCCCCCACCTGGGCCAATTCCATATGTACTTTAAGTCGCTGCAAGCTGTCCTCGAGATACAGGAGCCTGGATGATTGTTTATTTTTTAAGAACAAGGACTTACATTTCAGATATACTGGGTTCCTCTGGGAAGTCAAGGAATGGCACGATGGACCATTGAAGCTGAAATGCTAATTTTGCTATCCAAGTTGACGCTACTGGAGTTTGTACATTGTCCAATCAGTGAATGGATGTCTGAACAGATCCATGATCTCTGCCAAAGTAGAAAATCCATTTGATCCATTTCCCATCCTCTCACCAAGGTGTTCATTTCTTAGTCCACACAGAATGCACATTGGGAGGAAATAGGCAATCAGGATGGGCTTTTGAAGAGGTAAAAAACCACTGCTCTGTTGCAGTAATTTCTGAACACTGCTCTCATGAAAGCTTCTTTAAACATCATGAGACAGGAGTACCCTTGTAGCCTACAGCAGAAAATGTACTAAGAGCATGGGTGCCTGAAGTGCACACCGTGGCCAGGGTCTGTGTATACTGTGCAGCCCTTAGCTCTAGGTTTTTGTGAAAATCACCAACTAGCAGTGCAATTTTCACAGGGATGCAGCTGAGAACTTACAGATGTAAAGGACATGTGTTACTTATATCCCAGATGTGTGAGAAGATTTCAAAGATGCGGAGGCAGGTTGGGCCAGCCTAGTCGTAAGCAAACATGTTCAACTTCAAAGACAACTCGAAGCAGAGATCAGCTGAATATCAATAATATGTGTTAAATAAAGAACTGCACACAATAAACCAGCTGCAGCAGGTGTAACTTAAAAATACCGGTTCTTATTAGGAGTACTAGCTACCCAGACGACTGGTGCCGATGAGCAAAGCTTGCAGAAGGCATGCGTTGAGCCCCAAGTGGCTCCCTTAAAGATTCCTTGTAAGGGTAAAAGCCTCGAGAAAGGGACCAATGACTTAGGCATGGATCTCACTTCAAAGGTAAGACACTTTGTGATGCAAAGGGCCATGGAGTGAAGCTTGGATACAAAGGAAGCTTGCATGCACTGTGAACGAGTATCGTGGGTGATGAAGGGCAAAGGCCTAGTGAGTTTGAGAGCCTCAATGTGGGGTTAAATTCTCTTCCAGCTTTAGAACTATGGGTTGTCTCTTCTGATCTTGAAGAGTTAATGTGGACGTCATACACAACTACTGAGGTGAAGGATGGGTAAGAAAGGCCTAATTTAGTAAAAGTAAGTCCGATGAAGTGCTGAAAGCCCAAGGCACTGCTGGAGCAGTGAGGGCTAAAAAACATCTAGGCAACCAGATTTAATATCCCTAGCAGCCTTGGGCTTGCCAATATGCAAAACTAGGTTTTACTCCCAGCAGAGATTGAGAAGTCTCAAGGGTCAAACATCTTATCAAAAAGGCACCTGCCTGGTCCGTTTGACAAAAACAATTCTGAAGGAGCGCCTCAGTATTGCTCAGTCAAAGACAAAAAAACTCTTTGGATGATTCCCCCATTTAACACTTGTCAGCGGGATAGTGGGTGAGTTAAGTACCATCATTAGGAGGCAGCAGAAAGTAATAATCTTCCTATACAAACCTCTACAACAAAAAACTAGCAATACGAGGAGGTGGCTGTCCAGACGTGGAGGTCATTCGTAGATTTGTAAATCAAAAAGGGGGTAGACAGAAGCAGAAGAGGGGTTTCCTCAGCTTCCAAATAGAATACTACACAAATCAAAAAAGAGTGAACCACACCGGGCTTAATACCAGAGTCTCGTACGGAATGTCTCGGAAACCCTCAACCACTATTAACAACCAGTGGTACATATAATCTCCACTGGAGTGATATAGTGGGCAGCGTCATTATCGGGTCTCCCACCTGGGTACTGAATTTCATTACAAGACCAGAGGCTACCATTATTCCCCAGGACATATTGCTTGGGGTCAAGGGCAACAAGTTTTCATGTGTATTTTGTCCTTGGGACAGGTAGGCCCAGCCCCCTGCAGCACAAACCCTTTGGCTGCCAGTTTGCAGGACCACATTATGGATCAGGGAAGGTCACTGTCTGCAGCTATGGTAATATTTTTGTCCATATGTTAATGCTGTTCAAACTTGTATTTATGGTTCATTAATTGAAAGCCTTTATTATTAGGGTGAGCGCTCTAAGTAAATGTTGTAAGCTCTGACTGCACTACTGACAGTGGTTCCAGTATAAAAATGTGCACACACGTTTTCAAAGTTTAGCAATATGAGGCTATGTATAATGCTCCCAGAATGCTCTCTGATTTGATGCAAATATTTGCAGAAGCTTGAAAGCAAGATGATGATTCTTTGCTTTCAAAATAAAATGTTCATAAAAAATGAAAGCAGGAAAAAAAAAAAAAACATTTTGCTAAACTACTGTAAACTTTCAGGTACCATTTCTGTGCAGCATCATTTAGTAACATGTGTTGATGCTGCTAGAAGTTCCCAAAAATATTCACAATGGAAAATCGGTGTAACCAGTTTCAATAAGATTACGGGAAGCAAAAATAAACAAGCACTGGCAAAGCCAGTAGGTTTGAAATTGGTGGTCAGCTTTTTAATTTTGTCAATGTGTGAATTGTTTTGGCATGGTTTTTGTAAAACCTTTTTGGTGTGGGAGCTGCCGGGCCCTCACCAAAAGCAAAAATTTGTTTTTTGGTCTCAAAAAGCACACACTGCCACAGTAGTTACTGGCACTGAACAAAACTACTTTGTGTGCCGATATGCTCCTACTGAAAGAGCAGAATGCTGTCACTCACAGTGAAGCCAGCCAATACAGAGAGAGAGAGACAGAATTTTAATAAACGCAAAAGGTCATGGCCAAAGCCATACCAAATTAGGGGCCCAATTATTAAAGAAAGTCTCAAAGTGCACCCATGGTATATGTCCTTCCATTAAGTGCAGCTATACGGCTTTCGTGAATTCCCAAGAATTTACAGAAGTAGGACAAGAAATAGTACTCCTAGAAAATATTTGTGAACTGCATTTTAGCATGAGCAAATATGCATGTGTAGATTTGCTCATGCGAAAATAATAATAATAATAATCCCGACATTTATAAAGCGCGAACAGCTACCTCCCGTTGTCCCGGCGCTGTAGCAACAGGTGGCCCACACAGGTAGCACAGCAACATAACCCTCGAGAATTAGTTAAGACTGAAGAGCCACGTTTTTGCAGTTTTGCTGAATACTGGTTCAGAGTCAATGTGACGCATGTGGTTCGGCAGAGAGTTCCATAATTTGGCTACCCCCGCCGTGAAAGATCTGCCGCCGAGCCGAACTTTCCTAACTCGAGGAATGCAAAGCAGGTTTAGAGTATTAGACCTCAGTAGGCGATTTTGCTTATAAGTACGAAGCCGTTGTTTCAGGTAACTAGGACAGTTACCGTGGAATGTCCGGAAGGCTAGGGTGAGGGCCTTAAACTCAATTCTTTTTTTCACCGGCAGCCAGTGCAGTTCTTTAATATGCGGAGAGATATGGTGACGAAATGGAACACGTCTAATCAATCTCGCAGCCGCATTCTATACAGTCTGTAGTTTCCTGACAAGGTACGCTGGCAGGCCTAAATAAAGGTCATTGGCATAGTCCAGCCTAGATGTCACAGTGGCATGGACTATGACCCGTCGGCATTTCTCTGGCAGCAGATGTAAAATCTTTCGCAAATTTCTCAATTTACTAAAGCAGGAGGCTGTCACCTGCTGAATTTGGGTCGCAAAAGAAAGATCTGCATCCCACTTTACTCCCAGATTTTTAACAGTGCCTGCCGGAATGGGCGGTAAGCCCATTTCCGCCGGCCACCACAAATCCGGTGCTGGAGGCTGGATCTTACCAAAGAACATCACTTCCGTTTTCTCAGCATTAAGCTTGAGTTTGTTGTTGTTTATCCAAGAAGCAATGTCTTTCAAACAGCCCTTGAAGCACTTAAAGGTGTCCTCCGAATTATCATTAAAAGAAAACACCAGCTGGGTATCGTCGGCGTAAGAAATCGCCTTCACACCCCAGTTTGCTATAAGTGAGAACAGTGGGGCCAGATAAATATTGAAAAGAAGCGGGCTCAGTGCCGACCCCTGAGGGACCCCACACCATAAATGCTTACGATTGGACTGATATGGTTGGAGAGCCACCCTTTGTGTACGGTTGTTAAGGAATGATGTCAGCCAAGCAAGGGCTGTTCCACTAATGCCAATATCTTGAAGTCGATGAACCAATATTAGGTGGTTCACCGTGTCGAATGCCGCTGATAAATCCAGGAGTACCAGCATAGCTGATGCCCCTGAATCTACCGCCATCCTCACTGACTCTGCCACCTCTAATAAAGCCTAACCGTGCTAAAACCAGCTCGAAAACCAGATTGGGTATCGTGCAAAATATTGTTGCTATCAATGAACTTGGCCAGTTGTCGCTGCACCACTTTTTCTAACATTTATGCTGGCGCAGGTAGCAAAGAGATGGGTCTATAGTTGTTCAGTTCGCCTGAATCGACATTGTTTTTTTTTTTTTTTTTTTTTAAGAGGCAGGAGTGTGGCGTGCCTCCACAGGTCAGGGAACATGCCAGAAGTAAGAGAAGTGTTCCAAATGTGAGACAACACATGGAAAGAAGAGGGCGCCAACTCTTTCCACAGTTTAGGGGGCAAGGGTCCTCCGGTGACCCTGATTTGCATCTCTGAATCTCTACCAGCGCCTCCGGCTGGGAGATAGGAGAGAATTCTAAAAGGAGAGGCTTGGGACTATTTCTATCAGTCACATCTGTTTTAACAGTCTCTACTTCCGCTGAGAAAGAATTATAGACAGTTCGAATTTTGCTGTCAAAAAAATCAGATTCTTTCGCATAGTGAAAGGGAAGGCAATGCTTCAATCACTAATTTGTGCGGTTTAAGAAAAGAATTAACAACCTTAAAAATTTCTTTGCTTGAGTTATCCGCATTGCTGATGCACATTGCTATATAGTCCTTCCTAGCCTCTCTCCTCAATTTATGTAGCTCTTTCAGAGAGTTCTTATATGCCGCTTTATCCGCAGCACCATAATCCACCCTCCACTGACATTCCAGGTGTTTGCACCTGCTTTTGTGTTTCCTTAGAGTCTCTGTATACCAAGGGGCTGAAGGGGATTTTCTCATTGATTTTGTTACTCTGGCTGGGGTGGTGGACTCCACCGCTGCGGAAATCCACTTATTTAGTGCCATTGTATCTAAGGTTAGGGTCTATAGATAATGGTGGCTGGCTATTCAGCAAAACTGGGCCTAGGAACTCAGTCAGTTTATTCCAATTTCTTTTTAAAAGGTAACGGATACTCTCGGGCAGGCTGGATCTTGCCACTCTAAATGAAAATGGGATTAAGCAGTGGTCAGTCCAGGCCATTTGGCTAGGCGCTTCCATTTTCAGGGACGGGAAGTTGAAAAATACCAGGTTGAGGGTATGCCCCGCCTTATGAGTAGGAAATTTCACATGCTGGATCAGATTAGCACCGGAAAAAGAAGAGACAAACTGTGTTGCCTGAGTGCAACTTGGTTCGTTAACATGAAGATTAAAATCCCCTAACGCAGTGAAATTTGAAAACAATAGAGATTTCTGGGCAATGTAGTTGCACAATTCCAGGTGTATACTTGTCTTGCAGTCTGGTGGTCTATAGACCAATAGTCCTGCAAAGGAGGTTGTCGGGCTAGTCTTAATGCAAAAGTTAAGCCCTTCCACCACATCCATGTTAAGCAAAGCTGAGGATGCAATTTCACACGAATCTTTTAAAATAATAGCAACCCCCCCTCCTCTTTTTCCTCCCTCCCTGTTCGCACAGCAAATTTTAAAACCAGGAGGAGTGGCTAACACCACTGCTGCTAAGGCATCTTCCTTCAGCCACGTTTCTGTCAGGAACAACACCTCCCACTCGTTCTCAGCAAGTAGTAGCCATATATCCTCTGCGTGCTTTACCAAAGAACGACAATTGATTAAGCACGCCCTCATCACCTCTGTATGCCTGTTATGCCCCCTCTTATCGTTCTTCCGGTCGCTTTTACCTGGATGTCCTATGGTGTCTCCTAGCACCTGGTTACACCCTGTGCACGCGCTAGGCAGCGCCTCAATATCCAAGTTCAAGCAATGAAGCCTTGAACAGCGTGTGTCCCTTAGGGCCAGAAGATCATTTCTGTACCATTGAATTTCCTCTTTGCTGTCCAACCGGGCAGCATGGCTGGCGCTAGCTGCGGTCCGGCCGCGGACGGGTGCAGATGGGCTTGCCTTTGGCGCGCCGGCTGCGCGGCCGGGCACACATGTGGTTAATATACTGCCCCCAGTAGCGGAAATGAGGGAACAGGGGGAGGAGTCACGTCCCTCCACACAATCGGCGTAGGGAGCCGCGGTGGACCGGGGACCGGCAGGTGCCTGAGGTACAGTGCAAACAGCCCAAAGGTACACTGCAATCAGCCCAAAACGAAATTAAAACTGGGCGCTAGTTAAAATAATGTCAGCATACAGTCAATAGTAAAACTTGAAATTAAAAACTGGGCGCTAGTTAAAATAATGTCAGCATACATATAAGATAATGTCAGCATACAGTCAATAGTAAAAACACAGCAAATATCGCCTCTAAAATTCGAGTAGCATTTGCCTACCGGCGCGCTGCTACCTGTCGCTGAGTGTTTGCAAGTTCACTTTCCCTCCAACCACTTTTTTCCCCAACTCTGGAAGAAGGTTTACGTCTGCCATTGTCAGAAGTAAATTTCCAACATTTCTCAGTATGGGAAAAGCTTAGAGAAGAGTTGTTGAAAACCCTTAAAACATGCAAGTTAGTAGGTTTGCACAGACTCAAAAGGGCATTCTAACCCTGGAACTATTTCTTACCACTACCTTCAGCCCCAGTATGTAGATCCTGGAGAAACGTGGCAACATAAGGGGATTGCAAGTATTCAAACACTACTATGGTATGAGCCCTGGCATAATCAGAGAGGCTATATCAGAGCTCTTATATAATGAGACTTCTGCCATAATGTGTCGCCGCACTACATGGCACCAAAGGGACAAGTGGATTTTGTTACAGGACAAGTAGATTTATGAAGCAACCTGCCCCATGGACAAGTAGATATTTTATTAAATCCCACACCCCTGGACATCATAAACCAAAAAGAATCTAGAATCGAACATTGGCAATATACAAGTAGTCCATGCACAGAATGATCTTCCTCTTTTCAATGCTGCTCCTCGCCCAGAGAAGTAGCAATTTGTTTTAACAATCCTTTGATACCGTTACTGGTGTTGCCTTAACTGGTTTGGAGTTACTTCTGATTGTTTGGTTTCCAATCTATGAAAACAAACCCTGTTTATTCCTATTTTAATGTATTGCTCATTTGCGTAGTGTTTTTTCATAATCTACTAGGCTTTTCAGTTTTTTTATCCCTTGCGATTATATTGGGGCGCCTTTGAGGTTATAATTGAAGCGCACACTCGCATCCCATACCTTCAGATCTTTCACCCTAATCCGTGGGCCCACTGAAAGCGCTTACATCAGCCGTGACAGGCCGTTGGCGTTACCACTAGCCACGGTGTCTCCAGGCCGATTGCGACCCGCCGGTTTTCAACTGCGCCTCCCTTGCTCTCGACAAAGCAGCCGCTCCTTGCTGCGTGCAGTAGGATAGAAATGAGGCATTTCCTCATACTGCCAGGCCCGCCAGATGCGAAGGACTGCCAACCTTACCTTCAATTCACCTGGCAGAATCAAGTTTACCAATGTTGTTCACTTCCATTTGGCCTTTCTTCAGCACCATGGTGCTTCACCAAGGTAATGAGGGCAGTTGCTTCCTACCTCAGAGAAAGGAGCATTTGCATTATCATATATTTGGACGATATGTCAATATCAAGTAATGTAAGATTTGGATATGGTCAAACCCCTACTTGAAAGTTTAGGATTCATAGTAAACAAGGAGGAATCCATTCTTATACCTTCACACCCTGTAGTTTTTAGGGTTCACAATAGATACAGTCAATGTGGTTCTGCTTCTTCCCTTAAAGAATATCACATAGATAAGGAAAGAAATAAGATACGTTCTCAAAAAGAACTCATTAACTCTAAGGAACTAGCTGGTCTACTATCTACTCCAATTCAGGCAATTTTTCATCATCCTTTACTCTATCTTGCATTGCAAAGGATAAAGGCAAGGGCCCTTTGGGGAGGATTATGGTATGGAGACAGGATATCGCTAGATCAGGCGGCGAAGGCGGAACTGGTTTGGTGGTTAGAGAATGTGGATGCCTGGAATGGCCGGGAAATTTTGGATGTTCACCAGACTTCATTCTGGATTCAGGTGAGAGTCTAACTGGTTGGGGTGCATGCTTGGGTGTACAGGAAACTGGTGGATTGTGGTCAAACACAGAGAGGTTGTGTGAGAAGTTGGCCTGTTATATGCTGTCCACTAGTTATAGTGGGCACCTTGCACCAGTCCAAACAGCCCCTTAGAGGTGATAGGTTAAAGACAACCTTTATTGAAAGCTATCCTAGTGGTAGCTATGGAGAGCAGCCTTCAGGCTAAGTCTTGGAGTGTAAAGCTGTTTGTTTTACCAGTCTATAATCTCATGAATGACCAAATGAAAGGAGAACCACACCAGGTATATATATATAAAATTTATGTATTTATTCTAAAACACTACCTACTAGTCTCTTTATGAGGCTATAGGTCAAAGCACACAAGTTACAAGCATTTAATCAACAGTAAATAGCACAATACACGATAGGCTCCAGGGGGAGACCAAACCATATACTAAGTAAGTGGTATAAGAACCACGACTTGACTAGACACAAGGCCTAGAGCCTGTAGAATCGCTGGGACCCCAAGGAACCACCCAAGGTAGTGACACAGGGGACCCACGGAGGACGTGTGCAGTGTGAGAACACAGCCGCGGGACTCAGTTAGCTTCTATGGGGAAAGTCGCGGTTAGAGTTTTAGAGTTAAAGGACACTTAGAAATGGACTAGGACCAAACCCTCTTGGACTTGGATAGTTCTAGGGTCAACACCCACGGGAGCACCGGAGTACTCGTGTTACCTCACCCAGGGAAGCCGGGTGCATAGGTGTCAAATGGCGTCGGGTCGCGTCGTCGTTTTCAATGGCAGCTTGCAGAGAAGTGCTGCTGCCGGGAAGATGCGAAGTGTCCGAAGGGATCCAAGCCTGGATCGAAGATGTGCAGGACCTGAAAGCAGAGGGGACAGAGTCTGGGTCACTTGCCAGTGACCAGGGGCACGATAGTCGAATGCCCACCGATGTCGGGTGTTTCAGGTGCAAAGAGGTGAAGCTTCACTCTTCAGCCACGAGGACCAGGAGGCGTCGACGATGACCAGGAGCTGGATTCGAGCTGTCCCACGAAGGATGTCGAGTGCTGCAGCGTCGGTGCCCGGATTGGACACAACAAGCCTTGGCAACAGCAACCCACGCGGGAAAAGGAAAGATGCTTCGGTGCGGACCAGCAAGGTCCTGGGGACTCCCCAAGCGATGGAGAGTCAGGGCACGTCTGGAGCAACCAGGAAAGCCCAATCAAAGTAAAGTTACCCTTCTCAGGGACCCACAAGTCGACGGACAAGGGATCGCGAAGGGACCTCGAGCGGAATCACAAAATGGCGGCCCACGGGTCACTCGGAGTGGGTAGGCCGGCAATCTTCGGTGGATTCTCTGCTCGGGTCAGGGCTACAAGTAACCCAAAGCACAGCCTCAAGGATCGACGAGAAGCTTATGCACTTGCAAATGTGCACGGTGTCCAGGGGTTCCGGTTCCACTGTACCCACGAGGGCTACGGGTCTCAGCTTTGCTGGGGACTCTGGTCAGCCTCTGGAAAGTCTGGAAACCCACCTCCTGGGTTGCAAAGTCTTCGGCGTCCGGCGGGAGCTTTGGAGATGCAGACCGGTCAGATGCGTCTTTGGTGCCTGCCAAGCAGGGGAGTAACTCCTTTACTCCAAGGGAGATTCTTCAGTCATCTGGCGTTGAACAGATCGTCGAAGGTCCAGGATTCAGTTTCAGAGTTTCGTCCAGGGATATCTAAAGTCTTGTTGCCAGGAGTTCCTATCTTATACCCAAGGAAGGGGTTGGACATACTCTGGGGACCCACCTATGGGAGGGTCAGGAAAGAGGGGTGGCTACACCCATTTCCTTTGTCCAGTTTCGCGCCAGAGCAGGGGCTGGTAGCCCCTGCAACCGGTTTGAACTGGGCTATGCACAGGGACACCAAATGTGCCCCCAGTGCAGGACTTCAAAGCACTCTGAGAGTGCACCCACCCAGCCCCAATACACTAAAGCCTGTCTGGGAGGTGGTAACACCTCCCTGTGACAGGAAACCTATTGTCCAGGCCTCCCCTGCCGGAGTTTCGGTCAGCAGCAGGAGGCCAGACTCGTGTCTGTGGCTGCAGCATCCATTTTGTGATGCCAGGGCTCTGTTGGTTGGTACCGGGTATGCCGGTGCTGTCATGTCTCTCCCTCTAGAAGGGTGGGTTCATACTCCCACACCAGTTACTGGTGTGGGGGTATGATTCCAAGGTGTTTGACACCAAACACGACATGTTTCCGTGCAGCCATCCCAAAGTTAGCATTTACCGTTTAGTTATAATGCACTTAAGAGTATATGGTCAGGCTGCATTCACAGACAACCCCGGAGGATAGATTCCGAAGGCTGTAGAGGGGCTCTGCTCATGCATGGGCACCCTCTCACACAAAACCAAGCACCCTGCCTTCAGGATTGATAAGGCCTGCCATAGGGGTGACTGATAGGTTTATATGTCCAGTGTTAGGGTGAGATATAGTGAACCTATATCTCCGTAAGGGGTGCATGCACCACCTTACTCAGGCTGCTGTAGCAGTCCTGTGGTGTCATTTTGGAAGGCTGCTCAGGGGTGGCATAATACATGCTTCAGCCCCTGGTAGGCCTCTGGGGTACCTATGCCCTGGGTACATAGTATACCATATACTAGGGACTGATAAGGGCACCCCAGAATCCAATCTGTGGTGTACCTAAGGTACAGGGAATCCATTTTAAAGAGAATGCAGATAAACTGGGGCCCTGAATAGCAGGGTCCCAGTCCAACTAAGTCGAAAACCAGCAAAACACCAGGAAAAAAGTGGGGGCAACCATGCAGTCAGATTCCACCTTCCTACATAAACCCCCCCCCCCCCAAACGAAAGGAGATAAGGCTAACCTTGCCCAGTTGAGCCTTTATTTACTAAGTGGCCATATAAGGAAGTACCTGCACTAGCATGGTTACCCCGTCTTATGGTCCACAAAGCAATGCCTAACCCCAAGGGGATGGGATGATCTCCACCATTTGGAGTCACTACCTGTGGTATGTTTTGGCATAGTAAAAGGCTGGTGGGGTGTCTGAGTAGAGAAGTGAGGCCCTAATAAAGTTGGCCTCAGCTTCCTCAGATCACTAGCCACCATGGGGGCCTTACTGTCCATGACTAAGTTGGGTCTAGCTCTAAGGGTCAACCTTTGGCTGCCTACAGCTGGGGGTTGGGTCCCTTTGGTTGGAACACTGGCGGGACATGGCAGGTTTGGCACCTTTTGGTCCCAGGTTTGCCTTTGCCCAGCAGAGTCCATCTGGGGAGGTCCCTACACAATGGTAAGGGGATCCCCCAGTGGGTTGAGGAATTTTCACCTGGCTAGGGCTACTAGACTGGGTGCCCCTAATCTGCTGATGGGGGGTTCCTCTGGACAGGGGGCCCTGTGGGGTCCACTGACCTCCTGACCTCTGCAGCCCTGGGCTGACTGAGGCAGGGTAGAGAGGGGCAGGTTACCTGCTCCAGACTGGGTACCACCTTGGAAGGGTCCCCTGCCATCAGAGATGTTGCCAGGACAGGCCTGACTACCTCTGGGGCAGTTCCTTCACTAGGGGTAGGATCAGTTCCCTGAGGAAGCTGACCCTTACCTATAGTCTGGGGGGAAGAAGACTTTTCTTCAACCCTTGTGCTCTCTTGTGGAGGAGAGTGGGCCATTCTTTCAGGCTCCATCACTCCAAAATGTCCCTGGGGTTGGGCTGTGGCCCTCACAGCCCCACTAACTCTCTCAGGGATGCCTAGCATTTTCAGATGGGATTGGTGCTCAACTTCAGCCCAGGCTGAAATTTCCAGATCATTGCCCATGAGGCAATCTACAGGTAAGTTTGGGGACACTGCCACTCTTTTTGGGCCTGTGACACCTCCACAGCTGAGATTGACTATGGCCATGGGGTGATCTGTGCTGACAGCATCAATGTTGGTCACCTGGTATTTAAACTTAGGTAAAAGCTGGTGAGGGGGGACTAGTTTCCCTGTCACCATGGTGACACTAGCCCCTGTGTCCCTGAATGCCACAGCTTTCTGACCATCAGTGGCTCCAGTCTGTACCTGCCCAATGCATTGGGACCCATGGTAAAAGTGGCAAATCCCATGCCACCATCACAGACTAAGGAGGCTTGTGAGGGGGACCTGTCTAAACTAGGGCCCACCTCTGTTCCCCATGAGAATGCACCTAACTTTTTGGGTGCAATACCACCGCCTGGGGGATTACTACTAGTAGTACCAGGAGGGGTGGTAGTATTAGTTGGAGGAACATTTTCTTTATTGCCAATCCTGGGGCAACTGAGATCAGTTTTCCAGTGTCCAGGCTTTTTACAGACATGGCAATATGGTTTCTTTTCAGGAGAGGAAGGAGTTTGGGACCCACCCCCAGAAGAGGACTTTTGGAGCCCTGTAGTGGACTTATCCTTCGATTTATCCCCACCTTTCTCTTGGGACTTGGTAGAATCTTTCTTCTGGTCACCACCCTGATTCTTAGGCCTTACCCTGGTTCTGACCCATTTGTCTGCCTTCTTTCCCAATTCTTGGGGAGAGGTCAAATCAGAGTCCACCAGGTACTGGTGTAAAAGCTGGTTTTGACAATTATTAAGGATCTGCTCCCTCATAATCAAATTGTACAATCCTATAAAGTCATGCACCTTGCTGCCATTTATCCAACCTTCCAGAGCCTTAGTAGCACAATCTACAAAGTCAACCCAGTCTTGAGTCTGAGTCTTTTAGGTGTCTCTGAACTTCAACCTATACTGTTCAGTGGTTAGGCCAAACACATCAATCAGAGCACTCTTCAAGACTTTGTAATTGTCAGCATCCTCTTCTCTAACAGTGAGGAGCTTGTCTCTACCTTTGTCTGCAAAGGAGAGCCACAAGATTGCTGCCCACTGCTCCTGGGGGACCCTCTGAACTTTACAGGCCCTTTCCAGTGCAGTAATCCATTTGTGGATGTCATCCCCACTCTGGTAGGGAGGGACAATCTTGCTTAGGTTTCTGTGGTCATGAGACCTTTCCCTACCACTAGGGAAGATGCTGCCACCATGGGACTCTAGTCCCAACTTTCTTCTTTTTCTCTGAAGCTCTAGGGACTCCCTATCTAAAGCCAACTGCTCTCTTCTGATTCTAAACTGAGCTTCTTCATACTTGAGCAGTCTTTCTTTCCTTTCATGAGAGGATTCCCTCCTATGAGAGGAAACAGAGGTCCCTATTGAGGTGTCAGAATTGTTAGACTCCTGAGAAGGAGATCTTGACCTTCTAGGCACACTCTCAACTCTCCCTGGTGGAATAAAGAGGTGGCCATTCTGGTCATCCTCCTCATCTGCAGGGGGAGTTGGATTTCCCAGGTTAAGATCAGTGTCATCTTCCTGGTCAGCTTCAGAGGTCAGGTCATGGGTATCTCCACCCCTTGGCCTTTCCTCATCTGCTGCCCCACCCTCTCTGCCTACCCCTTCAGACCCCGTGGGCCTTCTGAGATCATCCAACAGCAGTACCTCTATGAGGCGTTGGGTGTTTGCACTTTTTCCTGTCTTCAATCTCCTAGTACTACACAATGCTCCCAATTCCAAGAATGGGAGGTTGTCATACTTGGATGGTAGAAGCCCATTGGCTTCTGGCAGGGACCCACTGGTTCCTGGCCTTGAAGGCATCACTAGTGAAGTGGGGTGTATGCACTACCTACTCTAGTGTGGCCTACTAAACTCTCTTGAGTTGTAGAAAGGGTGTGCTAAGCCCTTGACACACAACTCTAAGTTCAGTAGAACTTACTGTAATCTAAGCTTGAATTATATGTACCTGTGGTACCTTTAGTGGTTTTCAGTTAGTCACTCACTTGAGATTATCTGGTAAAACAAAGGCAAGCTTGAATCCAACCGCTGCACACCAATGTGAGAAGTTGGCCTGGTATATGCTGTCCACTAGTTATAGTGGGCACCATGCACCAGTCCAAACAGCCCCTTAGAGGTGATAGGTTAAAGACAACCTTTATTGAAAGCTATCCTAGTGGTAGCTATGGAGAACAGCCTTCAGGCTAAGTCTTGAAGGAGTGTAAAGCTGTTTGTTTTACCAGTCTATAATCTCATGAATGACCAAATGAAAGGAGAACCACACCAGGTATATATATAAAATATATGTATTTATTCTAAAACACTACCTACTAGTCTCTTTATGAGGCTAGAGGTCAAAGCACACAAGTTACAAGCATTTAATCAACAGTAAATAGCACAATACACGATAGGCTCCAGGGGGAGACCAAACCATATACTAAGTGGTATAAGAACCACGACTTGACTAGACACAAGGCCTAGAGCCTGTAGAAATCGCTGGGACCCCAAGGAACCACCCAAGGTAGTGACACAGGGGACCCACGGAGGACGTTTGCAGTGTGAGAACACAGACGCGGGACTCCGTTAGCTTCTATGGGGAAAGTCGCGGTTAGAGTTTTAGAGTTAAAGGACACTTAGAAATGGACTAGGACCAAACCCTCTTGGACTTAGATAGTTCTAGGGTCAACACCCACGGGAGCACCGGAGTACTCGTGTTACCTCACCCTGGGAAGCCGGGTGCATAGGTGTCAAATGGTGTTGGGTCGCGTCGTCGTTTTCAATGGCAGCTTGCAGAGAAGTGCTGCTGCCGGGAAGATGCGAAGTGTCCGAAGGGATCCAAGCCTGGATCGAAGATGTGCAGGACCTGAAAGCAGAGGGGACAGTCTGGGTCACTTGCCAGTGACCAGGGGCACGATAGTCGAATGCCCACCGATGTCGGGTGTTTCAGGTGCAAAGAGGTGAAGCTTGACTCTTCAGCTACGAAGACCAGGAGGCGTCGACGACGACCAGGAGCTGGATTCGAGCTGTCCCACGAAGGATGTCGAGTGCTGCAGCGTCGGTGCCCGGATTGGACACAACAAGCCTTGGCAACAGCAACCCACGCGGGAAGAGGAAAGATGCTTCGGTGCGGACCAGCAAGGTCCTGGGGACTCCCAAAGCGATGGAGAGTCAGGGCACGTCTGGAGCAACCAGGAAAGCCCAATCAAAGTAAAGTTACCCTTCTCAGGGACCCACAAGTCGACGGACAAAGGATCGTGAAGGGACCTCGAGCGGAATCACAAAATGGCGGCCCACGGGTCACTCGGAGTGGGTAGGCCGGCAATCTTCGGTGGATTCTCTGCTCGGGGTCAGGGCTACAAGTAACCCAAAGCACAGCCTCAAGGATCGACGAGAAGCTTATGCACTTGCAAATGTGCACGGTGTCCAGGGGTTCCGGTTCCAAGGTACCCACGAGGGCTACGGGTCTCAGCTTTGCTGGGGACTCGGGTCAGCCTCTGGGAAGTCTGGAAACCCACCTCCTGGGTTGCAAAGTCTTCGGCGTCCGGCGGGAGCTTCGGAGATGCAGACCGGTCAGAAGCGTCTTTGGTACCTGCCAAGCAGGGGAGTAACTCCTTTACTCCAAGGGAGATTCTTCAGTCATCTGGCGTTGAACAGATAGTCGAAGGTCCAGGATTCAGTGTCAGAGTTTCGTCCAGGGATATCTAAAGTCCTGTTGCAGGGGTTCCTATCTTATACCCAAGGAAGGGGTTGGACATACTCTGGGGACACACCTATGGGAGGGTCAGGAAAGAGGGGTGGCTACACCCATTTCCTTTGTCCAGTTTCGCGCCAGAGCAGGGGCTGGTAGCCCCTGCAACCGGTTTGAACTGGGCTATGCACAGGGACACCAAATGTGCCCCCAGTGCAGGACTTAAAAGCACTCTGAGAGTGCACCCACCCAGCCCCAATACACTAAAGCCTGTCTGGGAGGTGGTAACACCTCCCTGTGACAGGAAACCTATTGTCCGGGCCTCCCCTGCCGGAGTTTCGGTCAGCAGCAGGAGGCCAGACTCGTGTCTGTGCCTGCAGCATCCAGTTTGTGATGCCAGGGCTCTGTTTGTTGGTACCGGGTATACCGGTGCTGTCATGTCTCTCCCTCTAGAAGGGTGGGATCATACTCCCACACCAGTTACTGGTGTGGGGGTATGATTCCAAGGTGTTTGACACCAAACACGACATGTTTCCGTGCAGCCATCCCAAAGTTAGCATTTACCGCGGGATATAATGCACTTAAGAGTATATGGTCAGGCTGCATTCACAGACAACCCTGGAGGATAGATTCCGAAGGCTGCAGAGGGGCTCTGCTCATGCATGGGCACCCTCTCACACAAAACCAAGCACCCTGCCTTCAGGATTGATAAGGCCTGCCATAGGGGTGACTGATAGGTTTATATGTGCAGTGTTAGGGTGAGATATAGTGAACCTATATCTCCGTAAGGGGTGCATGCACCACCTTACTCAGGCTGCTGTAGCAGTCCTGTGGTGTCATTTTGGAAGGCTGCTCAGGGGTGGCATAATACAGGCTTCAGCCCCTGGTAGGCCTCTGGGGTACCTATGCCCTGGGTACATAGTATACCATATACTAGGGACTGATAAGGGCACCCCAGAATCCAATCTGTGGTGTACCTAAGGTACAGGGAATCCATTTTAAAGAGAAAGCAGATAAACTGGGGCCTTGAATAGCAGGGCCCCAGTCCAACTAAGTCGAAAACCAGCAAAACACCAGGAAAAAAGTGGGGGCAACCATGCAGTCAGATTCCACCTTCCTACAGGTGGAATCACAAACTATTTGGAATTGACAGCTGGTCGTTATGCTCTCTTGAGTTTCAGACATTGTTTACAAGGCAGAGCAGTATTATAGAAAATGGACAATGTTTCTGCAGTGGCCTATATAAATCGCTTAGGAGGTACAATATCCCTGGATCTATCAGATTTAGCCACGAAGTTTTGGTTATTTTGCTTGGAACACGAAATCAGATTGAGGGCACAGTATTTGCCTGGAAAGAAGAATGTAACTGAGGCCTGGAGTTCAAGATTTTTAAGGGATTTCAGAGATTGGAAATTGAACAAAGAAAGTTTCAGGAAATTTGTTCCATTTTGGGGTTCTCTGGAGATAGAACTTTCTGCAAGCAGGCTGCCATTTCCACAGAAGAAGTATTATAGTTGGATGCCAGATACGGGGGCCCTAGCTGTGAAAGCATTCCTCAGGGTTGGAAGGGAGTGAAGGCTTACACGTTTCCCCCTCCGCGATGATTCAGAGGGTCCTTCAGAAGTACTGATAACTCCCTTCTGGGTCTCGCAAGCATGGTTCCCAATGATTTTGGAACTCGCTTGTGAAATTCCATTTTATCTTCCTGCTATGGAGAGTCTGCTGAGAGACGTAGATGGAGAGGAACATCCTCTGGAACAGACAGGGACTTTGAACCTTCTTTCATGGAAAATATCAGATCTTCAGATATGTCGGGCCTTTCAGGAAGAGCTGAAGAACTGCTCAAGGAATCTTGGGCTCCAGGAACCCAGCGCAGGTATAAGGAATTTGGAAAGTTTGGGTGTGTTGGTGCATGCAAAGGAACTTTGATCCCGTAGAGGCTCCCAAAGTGGAGGTGGTTTACTTCCAGGTGGAGCAGTGTAATAGGGGCCTTAGTTATAGAACTATTAATTACTACAGATCAGCAGTCTCTGCAGGTCATAGCCTGATCAATGGCAAGAGTGTAGATAAAAATGCTTTGATTTGCAGAGTTCTTAAGAGCAATAGACTAAGGAGGCCTCCTAAACCAAGATATGAAACCTTGTGGGATGTCAATCTGGATCGGTCCTTGTTTTTTACATGGCCAAGTAATAGATAGTTAGATTTGAAAAGACTAACTATGAAATTAGCCTCCTTATTGTGTTTAATATCTTGTCGTAGTGTTTCAGATGTTAAGGAAATGGAGGTAAGTAACAGGTTCTATGACCCCTTTGGGGTAACATTTGATGTTACTAAAAGAACTAAGACTAGTCTGATACTATCTTTTATCCAAGATTTGATGTGTGCAAGAAATTGTGTGTAGTAGATTCCATTAGGGAATAGAACTGTCGAATTAATGAGTTTCGTACTGATTCAGTAAACCAATTATTGATTTATTTTGTAAAACCCTTTAAAGTGGTTACCACTTTTGCGAGATGGGTGAAATGTGCCATGCAACAGGCTGGTGTCGATGTGCAGAAGTTTCATGCTCACTCTATGAGAGTTGCTATGGCTAGTCAAGCCTTTTGGAAAGGTGGGAGATTGGAAGACCTTATGAAAGCAGCTGGTCAAATGATTTTACCTTTGCTAAACATTATTGTAAACCAGTTGAACACGTCTGATGTGGTGTTAGAGGGCTACCAACATGCATAACGGTAGCCTCCTGTCTAGTAATGAAATAGCGATTCTCCAAATTACAGCCAAGAGGATCTGAATTTCATCAAAGACACAGAGGCCAACATTATCCCACCCTCCCATCCCAGTCTTTTGGAATCTTTCTTAATGATGCATAAAAAATAAAATATATATAATTAAAGTAATAAATAGTTAAGAATAACTTTAATATAAGGTAGTAAATGAGGAATACAGAGGTTGATATAAGTATTTACTAGTTGAAGGTGAGTGTCTTTTGTTTTTTGATTCCTGTTTAATTGGGACTTTAACTAATTCTTGTTCTTTTCAGATAATACTCAGTAGTTCAGTTCTTGAGGAGAGTTACGCAGCTGAGGTCTCTTAAGTCCTTGATCATCCAAGAATGGAGAGATCAAATTTTGCATTTTAAAGAGAAAGATCATTCTGTGCATAGACTACTTATATATTGCCAATGTTCTATTCTAGATTGTTTTAGGTTTATGATGTAATGTTCCTTCAAGCGCTGCGTAGAGTGGCATTAAAGGATAAATGCGTAATGTTAGCCTCTGTGTCTTTAATGAAATTCAGATTCTCTTGGCATCTAATTTGGAGAATCGCTATTCTCCAGATGGGTAACACCTCCACCAGGGGAGAGATTGGATGAAGATAACTGTGGGATCTGTGCCAAAGGATAAAATTACCTCCTATACCTGATTAAGTGATTTTAATGTGAAAGGCGGGATAGGGGTAGATAAAAAACACAAAGAGATGTATTACCAATCCTTAGCATCTAGAAATCTGGGCTACATGTTTTGGCCATAGGAGCCTCTATGGGTCAATTGGCCTTCAGCAGGACCTCGTGAATCAGATCCCTGTATTTGTTGCTACTGATGGGGTACTCGGGTAAGTATATTAACTTACAGGTCTTCGTTACAAGCGTGATTCTTGCCTATAACCTGAAGGAAACAAGAGGAAATCAATACCTGGAAATACTTTGACAAGGTCTTATTTCACCTGTGGTTACCTCCTCCTTAATACAATGTGTGATTAATTTAAGTGCACCTACAACCACAGTGCAGGTTATGTGATGAATACACTTCGGAGTAATTTTTATCTATTTTCAAACGTGTTAATCAATCTCTTATTTACAGACAGTGAAGTATGATAACGGAGAAGTCGTGTGGTGGTTTTTGCCAACAGTTAGAAAATGTGGGGTCAGTTTAAAAACGGGGGAAAAAAGTGGTTTAAAAAACGAGAACTCACAATCTGTGCAGTGTATGTTCCCACTACTGATGTCTACGGCGGATGCGTGGTGAGGAGCTGCATCATGTCGCTGTGTCAGTATTTGTCCTGTACCGTTGTATAATGTAGGTGACTAGTGTCTCTCTTATTATATTGTGAGCACTGTGACTGGTTGCTGGTTGTAAATAGTGGGTGAGGGTTTGCGAGACAATCCTTGCGAGACTCTGGTATCAAGACCGGTGTGGTTCACTCTTTTTAAAAATTTGTGTGGTCTTTCGTAGATACCAGACAAATGTGAGATGCTGTCAGTGGACTGGCCAAATGTTTCTATAGCTGGGTATCAGAAGCCATGCATTTAAGATACCAAGTGGACAGGGGTAGAAGTGTTTTTGTATCCTTTGGAGGCAGTCTTTCCCTTTAAATAGAGGCAGCACCCAGGCTCTACCACGCACCGGTGACTAAGAATCACATGAATTTGTGAATGATAAGGATGGGGGTGGGGGGAAAGGCACATAATCTCCCTCACAAATCCAAGGAGGCATAGTTCCAAAACCCCTGCCCTTATTGTGTAAGGTGTGTGCATGACAGGTACTTGCAGTTTTGACAAAGATGTCACTTCGCAGGAGCTTCAGATGCTTAGTTTATGGTCTAACACAACACAGAGTTGTGTGGAGCATGATTATGTTTCCTGATGTGTGACTGTGTCTGCATTCTTTCTTCCATCTCAGTGGAAGGGTAGAGAAAGATGTGGCTCAGTTCCCAGGCCAGAATTAGATGGCTCATCTGAACACACACGTCATCAGTTCCATCAGTGTCGGCCAATGTCTACCTTAGGATGAAGGGGTGGCGCCCCAGGGAATTGAAGTGGAAACCATTGTTCTCAGAGAGTCTTCATAAACCGTACAATCTTAGTTGTGAGTTGTCTATGGGGCTGGCTCTAAACAAAACCACTATGGAAATGTTTACTTATGGAGCAGGGTGGGGGTATCATTATTACACTGCTCCGCCTCTCCAGTCTAGTGAAAGAAGAGCTGGAGATACCAATATCACATCTGAATCTTTACCAGAACCTCCCCAGGCACAGTGCTATTACATATATGTAATCAAAAAGGACTAGCCTATTTGTGAATGATACAGGACTCAGGACTGTATGGAGAAGGGGGAAACTATTTAGTTCCTCTATGAAGCCCTCACCCACCAACCTAGTTGGTGGCATGCTTCATCATCGGGCCCACCCAGTGACACCGAATGTGTCCCGGGTGTGCTTCAACGCCTATATTACAGCGGAGCTGGTATTTTGCTGAGTGTGCAGTGTTGGTGACGTGAAAGTGAAAATTGAAAAGCTATACAGTGGTCCCAGTGCCCGAGGGAGTTAACTTTTAATATCTGGGCCTCTGTTAGCGTTAAAAACAAGGCAATGGATGTTGGTGGAGTGAATATTAAGAACTCCTACATCCGAAGTGTGGTCTACATGTTTCAGCCAGGCCTTTCTTTAAAACTGGCTTTCCTCAGGACCGAAAGTTGTGTGAAGGTGCGTTTCTACACTTATAGTGAGTGTGTGGTCTAAAATGTGTTGCACGCGCTAAGGTGCCCTACGTGTGGAGCGGGGGATTCCCTCTCCAAGCATTAGCTAGCGTTTTGCAGCATATGCCCCTGTAGAGATATCCGGCAGAGGTTCTGACCGACTTTGTGGATCAGGACCCTTTAGAAACCTGTTGCGCTGCCGCGGATCCCGACAATCTGTCAATGAAGTGATGGCTTTAATGTTATAAATCTCCGCTATATCTGGATGGTGTCTGCATGTTTTATGTAAAGAGCTACACGACCTCTTGGACCCAGATCTACGCTATACAAATATCCAAATAAAATCAAGATAAATTGAGCAGTCAGAAGTCCGAACAGGTTCCTCTGTCGCGGAAACAAGTGACGCCACCTCTCCTTGAAGTAGTTAGACACAGTAACTGGGAGCTCTTCGCATGGACAGTAAGGCTGCCAGACAGCAATTATTCGGTGTTTGTGTTCATCTATAGCACTATATATATATTTATATATATATTCTTAGATACATTTTTTTTCTACTTTATTCCATACACGCTGGTAGAGGATGAGAAATGGCAGACCTGTCCAGCCCATTTATTCACATCACTCCGTGGTCTTGTATACAGTGCGTTCTTTTACACTGCGAATATCCGACTGCGCCTATAGCAGCCTTTTCATGCGGTCACTGATTCTGCCCCCACGCATACTAATGTAAGACACAAAATAATATTTTCTCACTCCTGACTGACATGGTGCACCTTTGCAGTCATACAAAAGCCCCCAAAACATAGGGGTCACGGGGATACGAACCGAGGTGGGAATTCAGGGACAATGGTGGAGGGAAAAGCGGAAAACCTTTGCAGGCCTCTCTTCGTTTTACTCCCAGACCATCGCACGACGCTTTACTCCCCCCTCCCCACTGCTTGGCCTTCCCTCCATTTTTTAACCTTCCACAATTCGGCTGCATCGTGGTCGTCGTCTCGAGCGTCGAAAGCAGGGGACAGGAACGTATTTAAAAACTAAGGCTACATTGGAGAGGAGGCGGGGGAGGCCCCGTTTGACGGACAGCCGTCAGGGGATGATAAATGACTCTATTTTCTGCCTCCAAAGCCGCCTGCCACTCCGGGCCAGGCCATTCATCATCGTCGCTGTCAGGCCTGGGAAGTGGGCCTGACAGTGCAGGCAGCAGACATTTAGCGCGCTCGGATCCCGGCCGCAGCGGGCAAATTATTATTGTCACAATAATAATGTTTTAGCATAATTTATTAGGGGTCCAGCAAACAGGCAAAGGCGGGATGGTATTGGACAGATGGGTATGGGCGCGCCTGGCACGCGCGGGCCGGGGCGCGTCAGCAGCACGCGAGCAGCGCGCGCAGGCGCCGTCTCTTCCCCGCAGCCAATCACAGCGCTGGCACTTCAATTACAAAGAGAGAAAGGGGCATTCATCATTCAATTAGGCACCTGTCAGGGCGCACAAAAGGCAGAGAAAACTTCTAACCTGGTACTCCTGGGAGAAGATGCTGAGCAGCGTGGACGGCGATTGACTGGAACAAATAAAAGAGGAACAAAGTTAATTACTGCAGTGCACACAGTGTGGTGGGGGTTGAGGGGCTGCTTCAAAAGGTAGGGCTGCTGCCCAGCAATGTGAGGGGGTGCACAGGAGTGGGTCTGCACAAGTTGTTCCAGATGAGCATCTTGGACAAAGGCTGCCCCCTCCTGATGGCAGGTCAGGAGAGGAGGGGGCTAGGGGATCAGGGGAGGTGAGGGGGGGCTGGGGTGGTCTGGGTGTGGGGAGGAGGTCTCAAGGGTGCTTAGGGACAGAGAGGCATCAAGGGGTAAACAGAGGAGGGTAGAGTACAACAGTGTGTGTAGGTTAAAACGGAAGAAGTAATGGGTGGTGTAGAGGGGCCGAGGGGTACACAGATACAACGAGGCCTGAGTAAGGGAATGTGGGGTAAACGGAGAAGGCGGCGTCAAGAAAGAGCAACAGCAGTACGAGGAGAAAGAAGATCTGAGATTAGCAGTGAGGGGAAGGGATAGGGAGAGATCGAGGTGTAAACAGGGATTGGGGTACAGCAGAGCGTGGAGGGAGAAAGGGGGCCGAGACTGAAAGAGTCCGGGAAGTGGGGAGCGGAACAGGAAGTTAAACAGGAAAAATTAGGAACCGGAGTGTGAGGAGGAAGAGAGAGGAGTGATCAACAAGAGAGAGAAGGAGCGAAGGAGGCCTCCAGTGAGGAGAAGAGGGGCCTGGGGAGGAAGAGGGAGATGCAGCTCATCCAAAGAGGGAGCTGCAGCTCGTAGAAAGAGGATGGCAGTGAAGTGGTCCCGAGAAAGGGATAAGAAGGGATCGAGGGGTGAATCAAGCAAAAGTAAGTTACAGCAGAGGCAGGCAGGAGGGATAAAGAGACATAGGGTTGTGAGGAGGAAAACATAGCAGAGGGAAAGAAGGAATAAAGAAAAAAATAGAGTGGAGAAAGAAAAAATAGAGTGGAGAAAAAAAGGCAGGGAAGGATAGCGAGGCAAAGAAAGAGGGATGGGGTGTGAAAATAAAACGGATACAGGAGGGGCACAGAAAGGAGGTTAGAAGAAAATAATGGATTAGACAAGGGTACTTAACCGACCCCCCCCCCCCCGAATCACTACAGGAAGCTGGGGGCCCTGGCCTAAGTAATGTGTACCATTTTACCCTCAAAACAACTCACAAACAACCAGAAACAAGTATGTATGAAACAAATACACAAATTGTAAAATCTTGTATTTAATTCAACAAAAAAATTACAGAAATCGGAATATGAAATGGGAAGATTTAGAAATAAAGTCACATTTTTCTAAACATGATGCGCCGTGCTACACTCCAACACATCACTTTTTTAGTTTTGCTCCTAATGCAACTCTCTTTGTCAGCACATACCAGTGCTTCAATTGAGGCCAACATTTGTACCTGCTGTATTCTGTTTGCTGCACTTGCGCCCCTCCTAAACATCAAGCTAAACAGATCAATTTATTTTTTAACCTGCAATTTGAAATTACTTTACATTTACAAAGCATTTTAAGATTTTCAATTTTCCATTTTCCGATCTATGTATAAATATACACTTTAATAATCGGCTTATATTACAGCCAGAGGCCCCCCGAGTAGGCGACCCCACATTAAGATGTACTGGACTAAGACTGTGAGGAGGTAGAGAGAAGAAAGATTGGTTTGAGTCAGACATCACAGAGCTCATTGCGAGGAGCATAGGTGGTAAACAGCAGGATGGTATGGACTAGTGGTGTGAGGACAGAGGGAGAAAAAAGGCTGTTGATGTCAGGAGAGGACAGAATGAGAAGCAGAGGGTCGACTAGGAGTGTGGGATAATACAAAAAGAGACTGGAGGGATCAGCAGAGGTCATAAGGAGGGGTTGAGCGTTAAATACGGGTGAAGGAAGGTGTGGGAGGAAAATAATATGTACTGAACGGTCAAAGATCAGTAGGGTACAACGAACGAAGGAAATGAGGAGTGCGATTTAAAAAAAAGGAGGGACGCAGGAGCGGTGAGTAGAAGAGAAGGGAGGTATGGAGTAGGAAAGAGAAAAGGGAAGATGAAAAAAGTGAGCAGGAGGAAGAGTATGAGATGCCGCCTGGCTCGGAGGCCTGGGAGAGTGATGCCCATTAGGGGCATGTGAGGACAGAGTAGAAACTTCACAGTACCAGAAGTGATCAGAGTAAAAGAAAAGGAGAAACCGGCACTAAAGGAATATATTGTTGTCATACAGCGCTATAGCCCGCAGTACTTGTGAAAAGAGAACTACAGAACAGACTCTACTAAGGGACAGGTAACTGCCTCCTTGGAAAGATATTGTGTTTTGGTTTGTGCGAGTACAATAATATAAACACTAGGTTATGGAATACAGCTCTGTTACCGAGGGTACAGTGAGCATAGATCTGGGGTGCCCACAGTAACAGATCTCCACTGTGTAAGTAAACGAGGGTACGTATCTTCAGGGTATACAGTAACTGTGGACAGTGTGCATTCACCTATATTCTGGGTATACAACAGCATACACTGAGTATAAATACGATTAGGGTATATAGTAAGTGAGGGTACAGAGGGCATACACATCTTCAGAGTATAGAACGGAGGATACAGCAGGAATACAGATCTTCAGGGTGCAAAGCACCAGAGGACACACTGGGTATAAACATCTTCAAGCAATATTGTGAGGGCACTGTGGGTATACACATCTACAAGGTATACAGTGAAAGGGGATATAATGGGCATAGAGAATTTCAAGGTATACAGTAACAAAGGATACAGCGGGTGTAAACATCTTCATGCTGTACAGAAACTGAGGAAACACTGGGCATGAACACCTTCAGGGTATATAAGTGAGGGTTCAGTGGGTATATACCTCTTCATGGTATAAAGTAGAGGATACAATAGGCACACAGTCCTTTAAGGTATACAGTAACAAAGGATACAGCGGGTATAAACATCTTCATGCTGTACAGTAACTGAGGAAACACTGGGCATGAACACCTTCAGGGTATATAAGTGAGGGTTCAGTGGGTATATACCGATTCATGGTATAAAGTAGAGGATACAATAGGCACACAGACCTTTAAGGTATACAGTAACAAAGGATACAGCGGGTATAAACATCTTCATGCTGTACAGTAACTGAGGAAACACTGGGTAGAACACCTTCAGGGTATATAAGTGAGGGTTCAGTGGGTATACACCTCTTCATGGTCTAAAGTAGAGGATACAATAGGCATACATACCTTCAAGGTATACATTAACAGTGGCTATAGTAGGATACAGTGGGTATAAACATCTTCATTCTGTACAACAACTGAGGAAACACTGGGCATGAACACCTTCAGGGTATATAAGTGAGGGTTCAGTGGATATACACATCTTCATGGTATAAAGTAGAGGATACAATAGGCACACAGACCTTCAAGGTATACAGTAACAACGGCTATAGTAGGATATAGTAGGTATAAACATCTTCATACTGTACAGTAACGGATGACACACTGGGTATGAACACCTTCAGGGTATATAGCAAGAAAGGGTTCAGTGGGTATACACATCTTCTGGCTGTACAGTAACAGAGAATACATTGTGCATGCAAATCTTTATGGTCCACTGCAACTGAGAGTACAGTACGCATACGAGAGATTTCAGTTCATAGTGTACAGAAACGGATCTTCCACGTTTACAGAAACCAAGGGTACGTTGTGTATACACCTCTTTATGGTACACAGTGACTGAGGATACACTCCGCATACATATCTTCAGCATTTACAGAAACTGAGGAGCCATTGTGTATACACCTCTTCAGTGTACACAGTAACAGAGGATACAACCGCCATACAGCTCTTCGGCATATACAGACGCTGAGGGTACATTGTGTATACATCTATTTGGGGTATAAAGTAACTGAGGATACAATCAACATACAAATCTTCAGCGTTTACAGAAACTGAGGGTATATTGTGTATACGCCTCTTCATGGTACACAGTAACGGAGGATACAATCGACATACAGATCTTCTGCGTATACAGACGCTGAGGGTACATTGTGTATTCACCTATTTGGGGTATAAAGTAACTGAGGATACAGAAGGTATACGTATCTCCATGGTATACACTGCCCGATTAAGACTTCCAAACCACCATTCAAGCTCTCGTCCACTACCATCTGAAATGTAGCAATGCCCCTCTCGCACACTGGCACACTTGGGGCATTATACAGAGTATATAGTTGTATACAACAACAGCGGGCACTGTGGATACATTTCTTCACGGTATACAATAATGAGGATACAGTGGGATACACATTGTCAGGCTATACCATTAACCAAGGACACAGATACACAGCCCTGGTCACCCATCACTGTAAGCACCCTGTCTGGTGAAGCACCCACTCCCCTTCTCAACAAGAATTGTTCTACCATGCAATCAAAATAGGACATTCTCACTTAAAGGAAGCAACTCTCAACCCAGACACTCTCACTACCCTTACCTGTTGTCCTCCTTCCACTCCTCCGAACCATCCAACTGCAGGCCAACATCAACAGCAATCACCTATTGCACAACCACCGGTCTGGCTTCAGCCCAAATTGCAACACTGAGACATCAGCGAGCAGAGTTGTGAGCAATTCCCTTCTCAACGACAACCGCAGTCTCTTCCTTCTGCTCGACCTCTCAGCACCCATCAATGCTTCATCACCCCATATCAACTTAGAATTCACCAACATCAAACTTGAATGGTCTGTCTGACCCTTAGCATAGCAGCTTCCAGGTACATCTCTATTACCTCAAAGATCCACATCTCTCTGGCATCTTACGGCTATACGAGGAACCTCTCTTCTCCTACTCTGCCAACTTCAGGACCAAAGCCAGGAGTATGACCAACACTACCTCGTCCAGGTGAATTCTTACAGATCACGCGACTTCCAGGTCCAAGATGAGTACCTCAGGGATCCACCTCTCTCTAGCATCTTTTCGCTTTACCTGGAGCTTCTTGGGGGCTTTCTCTGTCAACCACAGACCAAAAATCCAGTAGCAAGACTGACACCAGCTTATCAAGGTGAGTTCTTGAAGATCACAAGAGCTTTCAGTTAAATACAGAGTACCCCCCGAGGAGCCATCTCCTGTTGTCACCTTCTCTCTCTACGAGGTTCTTCTCAGGGCCTCCTCTGCCAAGCAATGAATCAACCTCCAGAGCTATGACTGACACCCGCTCAACTTCCAGTTACATGCCAAGTACCTCAAGGATCCAGCTCTTCCTGGAATCTTCTGCCTCCATCTGGGCATGTCAAGGCCTACTCGGCCAACCGCAGGAAGAAAATACAGCAGTATGACCGACACCAGCTTGTGCAGGAGAGTACCCGCAAGTCATGCAGCTTCCAGTTCCATGCTGAGTGCCTCAAGGATCCACCACTCTCACATCTTCTCATTCTACCGGACATATAACTACAGGGTCCCAGGTGCTTATCGAAGGCTGGATGCGTACCACAGGCATCTAACTAAAACACCAGACTGCACCACTCTCCGACATGAAGATACGTGGATTCATACCTCCTCTCAACAGAGGCCAACTCACTCAAATTGATCATTTGCAGCAACGTCTTTAACAACACAGAATAAACCCCACATTGCCTGACTCCAACTTCCGAAGCACCGTTCCCATAATCGCCCATCAGAAAGGTAGCGATGCCCCATTCGCACGCTGGCCAACTAATGGGCGGTACACAGTTGAAAAACAGGACTATTTCATCCCCTCTTAGATGGACCTGCACTGACTCTCCCTCCAAACCTACATCTTCAAAAACTGATCACCTATGGTGGCCAACACAGCAGGTGACCTCACCCCCCTCGTACTCCAGAAATGCAAGAACATTAGGGTATGCGGACACAGAGAATAAAGACGGAGGTTATAGAGGGTGAAAGCCCACAGAGGTAACCCTCCACACAACATATTGGATACAGATGTCTCACAGCCCATGGAGGATACAGAGGGTATAAGCTCACAGAGGCTGCAGGGGATAAATGCCAGGAGGATGTAGAGGGTACACACACACGGAGGATGCAGAGGGTAAAAACATACTAACACACACACATATGGAGGATGCCTGTAGAGGGTATACGCATATAGAGAATGCAGAGAATAAACGCCCATAGAAGAGTCAAGGGTATACACCTACTTAGAATGTAGGAATGCACTCACCAAGGTCAGAGTGGGCATACCCACACACATTACATAAGGTATACATACACAGAAGAGCCAGAGCGTACACACACACACACACACACAGATAAGATATACACACAGAGGATGCAGAAGGTACACACCCACAAAGTAAAGAGCTCATATTTACCAGCAGAGCAAAAAGCGGCTACAAATCCAAAGTGGACACAATATGGGCCCACTGAAGATACAGAGGGTACACACATACGGAACACACAGGATACACCCACACACACAGCGGATACAGAGGGCATATGCCAACAGAGGATACAGAGGGTCTATGTCCATAGAGGTTTCAGAGGCTGTACACACAGTGGATACTGAGGCTATAGAGTGGATACAGAAGACATGCACCCACACAAGACACAGAACATACACAACTACAGAGTGTACAGACACATAGAAGATACAGAATGCACAAACCTGCAGAGGGAATACGCTCACTTAGGATGGAGAGGATATACACCCACAGATGATACAGAGAGTATACACACAGAGAATGCAGAAGACATGCACCATGCAGGACACTGAGCATGCACAACCACAGAGTACAGTCACACACAAGAAACCGGAGGTACATGCCCACAAGAGATGCATAGGGTATACTCTCACATGGAATGGGGAGGGAATACACACAGAGGAATCAGAGGTACACCCACACCGACACCGCCGCCCGCAACCTCAGGCGATGGACGACAACTGCGCCAACACTCTCGCCCCGATCAAGAAACCCTCCAACAGACGCACTGACAAGAAAGCCAGCTGGTTCACCGCGGACCTCCAGGCCTCCAAGCAAACCTGCCGGAAACTAGAGAAGAAATGGCACCGCGAACCGACTGCGGACAGCTACGCAGCCCACAAGAACGCCATCCGCAGACACCATCACCTCATCAGATCCGCCAAAAGAACCTCCTTCAAGGACCGCCTCGACAACAACGCACACAACAGCAAAGAGCTCTTCAACGTCGTGAAGGAACTCTCCAACCCCAGCTCCAGCACCAACGACATCCCACCATCGCAAGACCTGTGCGACTCCCTTGCCACCTTCTTCCATCGCAAAATCGCAGACATCCACAACAGCTTCAACAACCTGACCACCCTGACAGCCACCGACACCTCAGACCACCTGGCCACCATCCACATCGATCCCCTGCTCACCTGGACCAACGTGAACGACGACGACACCGTCAAAATCATGAACACCATCCACTCCGGCTCTCCGTCAGACCCATGCCCGCACCACATCTTCAACAAAGCTAGCGCCGCCATCGCACCCCATCTCCGCAAGGTCATCAACATCTCCTTCGAGACCGCGACCTTCCCGGAGAGCTGGAAGCACGCCGAGATCATCGCCTTACTCAAGAAACCCAAGGCGGATCCGAGAGACCTCAAGAACTTCCGGCCCATCTCCCTGCTCCAGTTCCCAGCGAAGGTCATCGAGAAGATCGTCAACGGACAACTGACCCGCTACCTCGAGGAGAACAACATCCTGGACCCGTCCCAGTCCGGGTTCCGCAGCAACCACAGTACCGAAACTGCCCTCATCGCCGCCACCGACATCAGGACCCTGCTGGACAACGGTGAAACCGCGGCCCTGATCCTCCTGGACCTCTCAGCCGCCTTCGACACGGTCTACCACCGCACCCTACGCACGCGCCTCCACAACGCAGGAATCCGAGACAAGGCTCTGGAATGGACCACCTCCTTCCTCTCCGGCAGAACCCAGAGCGTCCGCCTCCCCCATTCTGCTCCGAAGCCTCCGAGATCATCTGCGGCGTACCCCAAGGATCTTCCCTCAGCCCGACACTTCAATATCTACATGGCACCGCTCGCCCACGTCGCCCGTCTGCACGACCTCAACATCATCTCCTACGCCGACACCCAGCTGATCCTCTCCCTCACCAAGGACCCCCTCACCGCCAAAACCAACCTCCATGAAGGAATGAAGGCCGTCGCCGAGTGGATGAAGAACAGCCGACTGAAGCTGAACTCGGACAAAACGTAGTTCCTCATCCTCAGCTCCACCCCCTCAGCCTGGGACGACTCCTGGTGGACGACCACACTGGGAGCAGCACAGACACCCACCGACCACGCACGCAACCTGGGGTTTATCCTCGACTCAACACTCTCCATGACCAAGCAAGTCAACGCCATCTCGTCCTCCTGCTTCAACACCCTACGCATGCTCTGCAAGATCTACAGGTGGATCCCCACCGAAACAAGAAGAACGGTCACCCAGGCCCTCGTCAGCAGCAGGCTTGACTACGGAAACGCCCTCTACGCGGGAGCCTCGGCCAAACTCCTGAAACGAATTCAACGTATACAGAACGCCTCTGCACGCCTGATCCTCGACCTCCATCGCCACAGCCACATCACACCCCACCTGAGAGACCTGCACTGGCTCCCCGTCGACAAGAGGATCACCTTCAAGCTCCTCACCCACGCACACAAAGCACTCCACAACACCGGACCGGCATACCTCAACAGACAACTCACCTTCTACACCCCGAACCGCCAGCTCCGCTCCGCCGACCTCGCCACCGTCCCCCGCATCCGAAGAGCGACCACCGGCGGCAGATCGTTCTCCCACCTCGCCGCCAAGACCTGGAACTCCCTCCCCATCCTCCTACGGCAGACCCAGGACCTACTAACCTTCAGGAGGCTACTCAAGACCTGGCTGTTCGAGCAGTAGCAGCACCCCACCCCCTAGCGCCTTGAGACCCTCACGGGTGAGTAGTGCGCGTTACAAATGTTCGGATTGATTGATTGATAGATGATACAGAAGGTACACAACTACAAAGGATTAAGAGGGTGCCCACCCACAGAGGATACAGAGGGTGTACACAGAAAGGATGAAAAAGGTACACAACCACAGAGGATGCCCATCCACAGAGGGTACAGAAGGTACACAACCACAGAGGATACAGAGGGTGCCCACCCACGGAGGGTACAGAAGGTACACAACCACAGAGGATACAGAGGGTGTCCGCCCACAGAGGGTGTACACACAAAGGATACAGAAGGTACACAACCACAGAGGATACAGAGGGTGCCCACCCACGGAGGGTACAGAAGGTACACCACCACAGAGGATACAGAGGATGTACACACAAAGGATACAGAAGGTACACAACCACAGAGGATACAGAGGGTGCCCACCCACGGAGGGTACAGAAGGTACACAACCACAGAGGGTACAGAAGGTACACAACCACAGAGGATACAGAGGGTGCCCACCCACAGAGAGTACTGAAGGTACACAACCACAGAGGATACAGAGGGTGCCCACCCACGGAGGGTACAGAAGGTACACAACCACAGAGGATACAGAGGGTGTACACAGAAAGGATGAAAAAGGTACACAACCACAGAGGATACAGAGGGTGCCCACCCACGGAGAGTGTACACACAGGGGATACAGAGGGTACACAACCACACAGGATACAGAGGATGCCCGCCCACAGAAGGTGTACACACAAAGGATACAGAGGGTACAGAGGGTGTCCGCCCACGGAGGGTGTACACACAAAGGATACAGAGGGTACAGAGGGTGTCCGCCCACAGAGGGTGTACACACAAAGGATACAGAGGGTACAGAGGGTGTCCGCCCACGGAGGGTGTACACACAAAGGATACAGAGGGTACACAACCACAGAGGGTGCCCACCCACAGAGAGTACAGAAGGTACACAACCACAGAGGATACAGAGGATGTCCGCCCACGGAGGGTGTACACAAAGGTTACAGAAGATGTACAACCACAGAGGATACAAAGGGTTCCCGCCCACAAAGAATACAGAAAGTGCACACCAACAGAAGGAAGAGGGCAAACGCCAACAGAGGATACAGGAGGCAGTACTCCTCAGTGGGGAGTTAGGCGTGGATTCTGTTTGCCTTTCAATACAATGTCAATACACCATGTCAAAACGTATTGTACATTGCGCTTTCTGCTGGCGTCGCGGCTTCATGGCGCTGTAAGATATGTAATCAACTATCGGAGCAGTACTCATTTCATCGACTGCAGGAGGAGTAAAGCTTTTGTCGGCCTTGCGGGGTACAAACCTGTGACGTACAGGTTGCAAGTGGCCCTCTGCAGCAAGCGGATTAACTCACTGAGCTATTTCAAAACAATCGCACCTTTCCTCAAAAACAGAAAAAGTCACTTCAGCTTTTTAGGGTTTTTCTGCCCTTTTTTTAGTGTTTGTGAGATCTTTTTAAATATTTGCACTTTTCATTATATAGTATTCAAGATAATTATTGATATTAAGTGCTAGACAATAACGAGACGGGCTAGAAAGAGAGGGAGACCGGCAGAGAGAGAAAGACCCCGAGAGAGACCGGCAGAGAGAGAGACCCCGAGAGAGAGAGAGAGAGAGAGAGAGAGACCGGCAGAGAGAGACCGGCAGAGAGAGCGACCCCGAGCGAGGGGAGGGGGAGATGGAGGGAGAGAGAGAGAGATGGAGGGAGAGAGAGAGAGATGGAGGGAGAGAGAGAGAGAGAGGGAACGAGAGGGAGAGGGAACGAGAGAGAGAGAGAGATCGTCGGAGAGAAACAAATGCGGCTGCAGGGATATACTGCCATAAAAGTGGGTCACCGCGAGAGATAGTCAGAGAGAGAGAGATGGCTGCAGAGAGAGACAGAGAAGGCTACAGAAAGAGAGAGGGAGATGGCTGAAGAAAGTGATGCCGCGAGAGAGAGGTCGCCGGGAAGAAAAATGGAAAGAGAGAGACGTAGACGGCTGCAGAAAGAGATGCCACCAGAGAGAGAGAGAGCTGCCACGAGAGAGGGAGACGTAGACGGCTGCAGAAAGAGATGCCACCAGAGAGAGAGAGAGAGCTGCCACGAGAGAGGGAGACGTAGACGGCTGCAGAAAGAGATGCCACCAGAGAGAGGGAGAGCTGCCACGGGAGACGGAGACGGCTGCAGAAAGAGATGCCACCAGAGAGAGAGAGAGCTGCCACGAGAGAGGGAGACGTAGACGGCTGCAGAAAGAGATGCCACCAGAGAGAGAGAGAGCTGCCACGAGAGAGGGAGACGTAGACGGCTGCAGAAAGAGATGCCACCAGAGAGAGGGAGAGCTGCCACGGGAGACGGAGACGGCTGCAGAAAGAGATGCCACCAGAGAGAGGGAGAGAGCTGCCACGAGAGAGGGAGACGTAGACGGCTGCAGAAAGAGATGCCACCAGAGAGAGCTGCCACGAGAGAGGGAGACGTAGACGGCTGCAGAAAGAGATGCCACCAGAGAGAGGGAGAGCTGCCACGGGAGACGGAGACGGCTGCAGAAAGAGATTCCACCAGAGAGGGAGACGGAGAGAGAGAGAGAGAAAAATACCACCGCCAAAGTAGCCCCGCAGGAGCCTCTGCGACGGGTTCAGGCGGTGGATTAAACCCCATCACTTCGCATTCAGCTCAATAAATAGGATACATTTCGGTGCGAGAAAAAATAAATAAAAGGAGGGCAAATTAAACGATGGAAACGAACATTTTATATAGCAGGAAAAGAGCACCTTTGTAAAGAATAATATTAAAAATATGTCAAACGAGGAAGGTTTGTTTGTGAATAAGAGGGGGGTTAACATTTCAATGAGATAGATGCAGCTACATGGTGAGGCGAAAGCAAAAAGGTCTACATTTCCAAAAACTGAAAATGTCACAATTTACTATTTGAGAAACAAGTGAGAAAAACGAAATAAAAATATTTCAAAAGGCCTCATACAAATAAAGAAAGATGATACTTGGAGGCGAGAACCTCGGAAAAGGAAAAGAGTAAAAAGAAAGAGCTCGTCTTTCGATTGGAGAAACCACCGTACACGTCAGAAGCCTGGAGCGGGGCTGCGTCCAGCCTCCGCCGCGGATACCGTGATGGAGACAACATCCTTCGAGCAGGCAGGGCCACATTACAAGATAACACACATGACGGGGGCGGGTCCATCATAAAGAAATAAACACCACGTAACATAGTCCCATGGCTACAGCATTCATTAGTCTTATCTGACCTCGCAGCCCTAAATAACAGGCGTTATTTATCCACCAACAATGTAAAACATGTCAGCAAACTCGGGTAACTGAGGTCCCCCAAACCGTACACACCGCTGAGGTGGTACACAGACCTTACCAGCCCCCTGCAAGGCAGCCACTGCGGTACAGGAGCATATAACGGAGGACGTCACACAGGCAGTCTGAGGCTGGTCAGTGGTTTCAAAAGCTACCATTCACAGGAAAGGTGTAATACCTTCACAGGAATGACATCATTCTCGCGAATTACGGATTTCAGCCAGTGGGAAGCCGAAAAAACACGAATTCCCACTCAGTCAATTTCTCTCTTTATTTTGTTAACACAAAAAATATCTTATGATAATAAAAATTACCCTCTTTCTTCAATAATCAGCACCTTTAATACTTCATGTGATTCAGAGGGTATTATTCATTGAAAATTGCAAAAGAAGCTAAAAAAAAAACACAATACTGCAAACAAAATATACCTTTTAACAGAAAAGAAAAGCCTTCAGTAATACATTTTCTTCTTACGAACATTAACAACAGTTATTTATTCTTTGCATCACAAATACCAAAACACTAGACTGCAGTGTAGCACTTACTGCTCTCAATAAACATTGTCCTATTTGGATAACAAATAGATAGTATTGATGCGAACTACTCCCTGTAGGGTGTGTGAACCTACTGTGACCCTACAATGGCTTCATGGGTTCTGGTGCAGCTTACAAACCATTTGGCCTCATGGTTTGATGTCAGCAGAATATCTCGATACTACATACTTTAATATATGAACGGCCACATATCTATACACACGTATACAAACAATATTTTGATTTTGTTTTATTTATTGTAATTTGGTCAATGGTTTACAAGTCAGTGGCTGCAGAGGCTGGACTTGCTACTATATAATGTGTTAAGACATCACCCTCCTTTTTAAAAAATAATTAAAAACTACTGTAAAATTTGTTTAAATTCCCTATTGTAATATTGTTCAAAAAACCCTTAAAACGTTCGTTATTTGGACGTTGCAAACTAAAGTACTATCCAATGGTCACATCATTAAGTAAAATTCCTTAATTTATCATGTAACTATTATCTCCATAAGGACTGAATCATGTGTTATGGGTAAAACAAGACGGTTTTGTTGTCACCGAAACCTAGTAATGAACTGAGTGACCACAATACACAGTTAAATAATCTATATATAATGGCATTGTAAAAACTTTACAACTATCGACCAACAGGAGGGAGGGATGAAACAGAGTAGGAGATAAATCCAGTTAAAAGGTGGTGGGAAGCTGGAAAACTACTTTAAGATACATCCTTAAAAAGTACCATGTGAATTCTAACTATTGACTTTGAGTTTTATATAGCGCCAGCTAGACCCGAAGGCATCAGAGCGCTTTACATGTTATGTAACAACGTTTACAAGCGGTACATGAGGGGATTCATAAGAGTCATAGTTGAACAATACAGCATTAAGTGGTTATAAAGTCACACAAGTATAACACAAGGACGCATTGAGGAATGGCATGGGGACAGAATAGAAGACCGAAAGAGTCGTCAGAGGGGACTTCGGGTGTCGGGTCTTTGGTGGTTCTGGAGGCCTTAGAGTGTTCCTGCTTCGAACAGGTCCGCTGTTCACCGGAGGCCTTGGAGTCTTCTTGCTTCGAGCAGGTCTGCTGTTCACCGGAGGCCTTGGAGTCTTCTTGCTTCGAGCAGGTCCAATGTTCACGGGAGGCCTTGGAGTCTTCTTGCTTCGAGCAGGTCCGATGTTCACGGGGGGCCTTGGAGTTTTCTTGCTTCTAGCAGGTCCGATGTTCACGGGGGGCCTTGGAGTCTTCTTGCTTCGAACAGGTCCGATGTTCACGGGAGGCCTTGGAGTCTTCTTGCTTCGGTCTTTATTGAAGGCAGGCAGTCCTCCCAGGCAACGGAGGCCTTAGAGTGTTCCTGCTTCGAGCAGGTCCAATGTTCACAGGAGGCCTTGGAGTCTTTTTGCTTCTAGCAGGTCCACTGTTCACGGGAGGCCTTGGAGTCTTCTTGCTTCGAGCAGGTCCGATGTTCACGGGAGGTCTTGGAGTCTTCTTGCTTCTAGCAGGTCTGCTGTTCACGGGAGGTCTTTGAGTCTTCCTGCTTCGAACAGGTCCGATGTTCACAAGAGGTCTTCGAGTCTTCTTGCTTCGAGCAGGTCCGATGTTCACGGGAGGTCTTGGAGTCTTCTTGCTTCGAGCAGGTCCGATGTTCACTGGAGGTCTTGGAGTCTTCTTGCTTCGAGCAGGTCCGATGTTCACTGGAGGTCTTGGAGTCTCCTTGCTTCGAGCAGGTCCGATGTTCACGGGAGGTCTTGGAGTCTCCTTGCTTTGAGCAGGTCCGATGTTCACGGGAGGCCTTGGAGTCTTCCTGCTTCGAACAGGTCCGCTGTTCACGGGAGGTCTTGGAGTCTCCTTGCTTTGAGCAGGTCCGATGTTCACGGGAGGCCTTGGAGTCTTCCTGCTTCGAACAGGTCCGCTGTTCACGGGAGGTCTTGGAGTCTTTTTGCTTCTAGCAGGTCCACTGTTCACGGGAGGCCTTGGAGTCTCCTTGCTTTGAGCAGGTCCGATGTTCACGGGAGGTCTTGGAGTCTTCTTGCTTTGAGCAGGTCCGATGTTCACGGGAGGTCTTGGAGTCTCCTTGCTTTGAGCAGGTCCGATGTTCACGGGAGGTCTTGGAGTCTCCTTGCTTTGAGCAGGTCCGATGTTCACGGGAGGCCTTGGAGTCTTCCTACTTCGAACAGGTCCGCTGTTCACGGGAGGCCTTCCTGCTTCGAGCAGGTCCGATGTTCACGGGAGGTCTTGGAGCCTTCTTGCTTCGAGCAGGTCCGATGTTCACGGGAGGTCTTGGAGCCTTCTTGCTTCGAACAGGTCCGCTGTTCACGGGAGGCCTTCCTGCTTCGAGCAGGTCCGATGTTCATGGGAGGTCTTGGAGCCTTCTTGCTTCGAGCAGGTCCGATGTTCACGGGAGGCCTTGGAGTCTTTTTGCTTCTAGCAGGTCCACTGTTCACGGGAGGCCTTGGAGTCTTCCTGCTTCTAGCAGGTCTGCTGTTCACTTTAGGCCTTGGAGTCTTCTTGCTTCGAACAGGTCCGTTGTTCACGGGAGGTCTAGGTCTTTATTAAAGGCAGGCAGTCCTCCCAGGTTCTGGAGGCGCTCCGCTGCAGGACGAGTTGACTTTGGCGCACTGTTGGTTGTATTTTGTACTTTGTGTTGACTAGAAGCGCCAGAGGATTTTGACAAATACTGTAAATGGGACCATACAGAATAACACAAGACGGAGGCTGATAACTGTAGAAGCACTCCAAGAGACAGAGGTTCGCAATGGTCGACGGGCAATCTCAATAGGGGGTATGGATTCTTTGAACAGATATTTTGGTATTTGAAATGCTTTAATTCATTGCCCTGTGCCTCATAACAATAAAGTGGATTTTAGATGTTGCTGCAATGGATGAGAATTCACTTGGTATTTTTGAGAGTAGATGCTTTCAGGCTATGAAGAGAAATCCATATATTCCCCCGCTCTTTAAATTTCTTTCTTTCAAAGTCATATCGCAGTTAACAGAAAGGGAAGTGGAAAGAAAGCCAGGAAAACAAGTAGATTCTGGCTGACAGCGCCCAACAGCGGGGGCTTCAAGAGCGCATTATATTAAAATTCATATCTTAAGTGGGCACCGATGATACACATCCCTCCCCCCCCTGTCTCCTGTTAAAGAGGGGAGGAGTCTAGCTGCTGTCATCAAGACCAGGCAGCATATGTGGGGCCCCCTGTGAGACAGACCCCGTGTTAGCAAGCGGGGGGGCTTCCACAAGCCGATGGCTCCCCAGGATGCCTCTGGGGACACCATAAGTCTGCCAACAGCATCCATCATTTAGCATCAAACACCTGGCGAGGGGGCAACCTGGACAATATTTCTGCCCACCCCTCTCGCATCCCCCCGCTTGGAATTATCCTCCCCTCCCCACAACTGTTCTCATGTCAGAAGGAATCTCCTAGCATGTCATGAGACGTCGGCGCTTGGATGGCTCTGCCGATTGCTGGCATTTAAAGCTTCTTTCCTGCAGCTTGTTATTGTATAAACCTGGCTTGATTGAAGTCCCCCTGGGCCGGCCCTGCCTCGTGTCTTCTCCTGTTCAGCGGCGCTGTCAGTGCAGCCATATGAATGTGGAGTCTTTAATAAACAGGTATATGGGTACCCAGATCATGATGGCGCATAAACCGTGCGCTCCTCTGCCTGGAGGATGAAGACCCCCCCCCCCCACCCGCCCGGGCCCATACAGACTTAGCGCTCTGTGCCTGGAGGATGAAGATGCCCAGGCCCACACAGACTGAGCGCTCTCTGCCTGGAGGATGAAGATGCCCAGGCCCACACAGACTGAGCGCTCTCTGCCTGGAGGATGAAGATGCCCAGGCCCACACAGACTGAGCGCTCCTCTGCCTGGAGGATGAAGACCCCCCCCCCGCCCGGGCCCATACAGACTGAGCGCTCTGTGCCTGGAGGATGAAGATGCCCAGGCCCACACAGACTGAGCGCTCTCTGCCTGGAGGACGAAGATGCCCAGGCCCACACAGACTGAGCGCTCTCTGCCTGGAGGATGAAGATGCCCAGGCCCACACAGACTGAGCGCTCCTCTGCCTGGAGGATGAAGACCCCCCCCCCCCCCGGCCCATACAGACTGAGCGCTCTGTGCCTGGAGGATGAAGATGCCCAGGCCCACACAGACTGAGCGCTCTCTGCCTGGAGGATGAAGATGCCCAGGCCCACACAGACTGAGCGCTCTCTGCCTGGAGGATGAAGATGCCCAGGCCCACACAGGCTGAGCGTTCCTCTGCCTGGAGGATGAAGATGCCCAGGGCCACATAGACTGAGCGCTCTCTGCCTGGAGGATGAAGATGCCCAGGTCCACACAGACTGAGCGCTCTCTGCCTGGAGGATAAAGATGCCCAGGCCCACACAGACTGAGCGCTCTGTCTGGAGGGTAAAGTCCCCCTCCCCCCCCCCCAGGCCCACATAGACTAAGAGCTTCTCTGCTTTACTAATGCCTTTTGCCAATGCTGTACACGGCCAAAATGACAAAAATAAATACATTTTTAAAAAAAGACCCAAAAAAAATTTGCGATGATGCAGCTGTGTCTTTTTTGTAGGTGCGTGCATGTGCGTTGACGTACGTGCCTACAAAATGACGTCAGCACAATATTTTTCTTTTATCTACTGACACCGGATGGAACGGTAAACATAAACAAGCATTGGCATAGCCAATAGGTCTCGCCTTTGGGACCTTAGAAGTGTTTAGCAATGCAGTACATTATCCCCCACTGGCATGCCCACACACTCTTAACATCTTCGAATAATCGTACAAGTTTTTTTTTAGTTTTTTTTTAAAGTCGATATGAAACGAGAAATGTTAAAAAGTGTAACTATTGCTTATTGTTAGTTGGCATTTTTTGTTTAATTTTCTCCTTCGCACCCCTCTGCTACCGTACAATATGTGATTATTTTGCCTTTTTTTGAGAGAGTGCCACATTTGTGCAGTGTCCCTGCGCTCACTTCTTGCCAGCACTCTCCGTGCTGGATGTCAAATCCAACGTTGACCAGAGAAAAAGGCAGTTTACGGAACCTATGTACAAGAGCGGGCAGCGCTCGGCAATATATTCAAAATAATAATGCAAGCTGCCACTTCGGAGTGCACCTGCCCTAAATGACAATACACTACTCTTCACTCACTCTTGCTGCAGCCCCAGCTCCCATTGCATCTGTTGTCATATATGCATTTATTATTCACCTCAAATGCGTTGCACGTTATGTGTAAGGGAAACTCCGGCTGATTGAAGCCTCATACAGCAAGCAAATTCCCGACTTTAGACGTTGTGTGTAACAGGACAAGAAACAAGCTCACTGGTGAGAACACTTCAGTCCTGCTCAGTAGCAACTTGCTTTTATGCTCATCCATAACTAGTTTATTTGCAAATATCCCCTTCCAGTTTACCTCTTGCTGCGCTCCGCCTCTACTAATCAGCCCAAAGCAGAGCACCTTAAGCTGATATGCTTTCCAAACCTTCAGACCTTTGTATGACCCATTCTGCGATTGAATGCGTGCTCGGTCACGACGATGGGCCCGGGAAACATTCCGTTATTCTGGCCAAATCCCCCAGTCTCCCAGTGCTTAAAAACTGACTGTGACCCCATGTCATGTAACTGGTGCGAATGTAAAGCGCTCCTCCGATTCAGGCTCGCACTATATAAAAGTGCAAAAACAGAAAAACAATATCAGAGGCAAATCTTGTCAAACACAGAAACTATTAACTGCTCCCTATTGCGCATATATTGGTCACGATTGTAACTGAAACCATTTTAAAGATTTTTTTAGCACTACAACCGCCTGGTGTTAATTAAAATGTGGACCCAATTACGTTTCAAGTGCAAAGGAGAAGGTGTGGCATAACGGCCAAAGCAGCCGACTTTGGAGTGGAGGGGACCAGGTTCGAGCCTCCTCGTCGGCTCAACATCCTGTGATTCTGGGCAAATCACTTTATCTCCCCATGCCCCAATGCTAAAAAAACATGAATGTGTCCTTGTGTAACCTAACTGGTGCTCATGTAAAGCGTTCCAAGACCTTTGGATCGAGTTCGCGCTATATAAATCTTGAGGGGAAAAAAGTGCAAAACACCTCAATGGTGCCGGAGTTTCCCATGCGCATCGTACAGCACAGCCGCCCTGAGTCACTGCACTGATAAAAAGTAAAGATAGCGCCACCACATGCTTCACAAAGCAAAATAGCAGCAAACTGGGAGGGCAACGACCTGAGTGGGCACACGCTCGCTGTGCTTTGTGACGCTGTGTACCTCCCTATAACGTCCTTCTGTGCACAACGAAAGGCAAGAAGAACGAGATGCCGGGCAGCACTCGACAATGAGCGGAATGAAATCGGAGTACCTGCGTGCCTCTGAAGCCAAATGCCTGCTTCAGCACTGAAGCCTTGAGACCCATGCCGCCCCTCGTCCAGGCTCCACCAAACAGTCCGCACACTGGAAAAGATTAGTCATCCAACACCCTGGCATACCATAAGTGACGGAGGGACTTCTTGTGGCCACAGTGCCGTTAACCTGCCTTTTAGCCATGAGTGAGTAATGGGCATAAGCAGCATCGAACCAGCGCAACCAGTTAATCTTCTCCGACCTCAAGACTACTCAAACACCCCAGCAGTCAGCAAGGGAGCGTGCCCCGGATGTGGCGGTGGGGGTAGGGAAGAAGCGCACTGGAATGCTAAACGTTCACGAACAGCCTAGAGATTTAAAAAAACGAGGAATGCAGCTGCCACCCTGCGCGCCTCTGCTCGCTCCCGAGAGCAAAACGCAGTGGGAGTGAACATTTAAAAAGAGGTGGGACATGCGCCCGCCTTTAGCCATTTGCGTGCTTTCATTATTGAAAGACACACGCAAAAGCCAATCCAATGTGTGGGAGGAGTCAGACCCACACGGAGTAAACACAAGAAGCCTCGCAGAGCAGCGCATGCGCGCTGGCTCAGGCTCGACTTAAAAATGAAAAAGAAGCAGTAGAAATGCAATTTGCTGCCTCGTCCACATCCCCAAAAAACACAAAAAAAAAATAATAAAAAGACTGCGGGCATGTGGCAATGGAGGAGTGGGTGGGCAAGAAATAGGCTGTGAGGAATGGAAAAGCAGCACACAAAGGAGAACACAGGGGGTGAGGAGAGAAGTACACAATAAAGAAATCAACTCTGAGTGTGTGGGAGGCAGGCTGTTTGGCGGGGAGAAGCTGCACATGAGAAAGCTTGTAACACGAGGAAGACAGCAGCCAGGAGCATGGGTGGGGATTGGCAGGGGAATAATCCTGCAAGGGAGAGACCTAGAAAATACTTACGCTCTCATGGAGTGCTCAAGCAAAAAGAAAAAAGTAGTTCCCTTGAAACGAGCATTGAACGAATATAAGTAAGACAATCAGCAGATGGTAAAGAGGATAAACTTGAGGGGAGGTACAAACACAAGATGGACAAGCAGGGACAAGGAAATGAGAGTACAAAGCCAACTAATAACAGCCAAAGGGGGGCTGTAAGCCCCTGTAAGTTCCTAGAAAGCCCACAAAAGTTCTTTTGCAACTAGGCAGCTTGCGCTGTCCGATAGGCTCAACCTAAAGGCGAGAGGTCTCATGGCCTCTTTGGAACCAGGTTTGAAATGGGGCATCCGCACGACATCCTGGGCAAATCACCTAATCTCTCCATGCCTAAGAAATGTGCAACCAGTGGGTTCTCTTGTGAAGCACTTTAATGCCCTGGGGCCAAGTTCACACTATATAAAACTGAGAAAAACAGCAATTCAGCTTGAAAGGCAGTCGAATGGGTTGTGGCGCAAAGCAGACGTGTGTGCTTGTGTAATATGTAAATGAAAGGTTCGGCACTGCGGTACAGCTCAACCTGAGTTTGACAACATGAGAACCACTGAGTTGGGCAATAGATAACACGGTCACTGATGTGAACCAGTTGAATATAAGTGGTAACAGTTATTAATCAACTTTATTGGCAAAGGGATTCAATACTATCCTGACTCAGAAAACACAAATGAATTCAAGAAATGCTGAATTTTCGAATTTTATGTTAGTACGGTACACTTATTGTACAAACTCCACCAGTATTGTGGTTTCTTCAGTTCTAGATTTATGACTAGTAGTAGGAAGGCGGAGCTTCAGAGGGTCCACTGCAAGATTAGGAGGGCATTCAGTTGTCTTGTGCAGACAGTTTTCCAATCAGGAAGTGTATTCCTGTGGAAGGTGGGAGTATGCATGGAAAAGGCAAACTCTCATATTTCATTGGTGACCATGTTTCGTCACAGGGAAACGTGCAAATGCAGTTTCAAATGAGTTATTCAAGTAGGGCAGCAGTTCTTACCCTGTTGTCCTCTGAGGGCCCCCAACGAATCCCTATTAGAAGCCGAAAACTCCTGCCTAAGCAATTCCCATGATGTGAGCCTAAAAAAACACAGAAACAAGCATAGACCAAACAAATACACAAATGAGATTTTATTTAATTCACAACCAAAAAATACATAAATCCAAATTTTAACAGGTAGTCGGAGCTTTACATTTTATTTCTAAAAGACAAAGTAATATGCTGGATTCTGCCACTCATCGTTTCTTCAAAAGCATCCTCTACTTGTGTTGGTGCACACTTGTCCTTCAACGGAGGCCACCAATCACCCATACTACCATTTGCTTAGGATACCAACTTAATTTTTAATCTCCAATTTTGAACTCCTTCACATTTGCAAAGTGTTTTAAAATGTTCAATTTTACATTTTGCTTTTTTGTGTGTGTATCGATTATTAATCTGCTAGTATTAATTGATTTTCTAAACAACTGCGGACCGCCTGGGCAGGCCTCACTGCCTCCCAGCAGTGAGTGGACAATAGGTTAGGAATCACTGATATACACAATGGAAGACCTACAGGAGCACCTTTTGGCCTTTGGACCATTCCCGGGTATCTATGGCCGTGATAGATATTTCAGAGTCCAGAAGGACTCACTGTGAATCCAAAAACAGATGGAAATCTACTCCAAACATAGAAGGAACCCTACAGGAGCAGAGTTTGTACTTTTACAGGCCTTGTGTACCAGACACTAAGTATGCATTTCATTACTAGGCGCATGGCAAATGGAGGATGAATTTAAATTAGGTCTTTAATCCTGCCTTTTGCTCATGTCTGCAATACTGCTTTTGAACACACTGTTTTAATTATGAATTATATCCCTTGTATTGGTTTGTAAGGTTAGGCGTGGCTTTGATATTTTAATGATGCTTGCTGTGGGCCGGTGCGTAGCAGCACACAGCCAATGACAGACCGGCCTTCTTTCGAGTCAGGCCATGTCAAGATATTGGTCTTTATGACTAACCTCGTTGGTGAGCTGGAAGTGGTCTTCTTGGTCCTTCACACTGTGCGTCAAAAAGCAATACGTATCGCCAAGAAGTAACACTGCAGCAACACCCTCACAATAACCACTGCCTGGCTGGTTTAAAGGAATGCCCCGAACACTAAGACAACACCGTAGCCCCAGCAAATTCACACGCAAAACTCGAGGTCATTGCACATAACAATCTTAGATTCCAGGTACTCATCTGTGTATCAACCAACACTAAAACCAAGCATCTACAAGAACAACCACAGCTCAACCACTGATGGACCTGCCGGAACAGAAAACAAATTCTGGTCTGTGACGGAATCCTCGAGTCCAGGGCGTGATGGTACCAAAACACTTCAGGGTTGGAAAGCCATACTGATGTTTATACAGGACTAGAGAAATCTGTGTCAGCATAGCATGATGATTAGGAAAAACAGAAATGAGGCCAGCAAAAAAATGACACAATGGTTAATTCATGGCTGGTCATTAAGAGATGTGTGTAGCCTTCAGTCACCGACTCTGATCCCAGGAGGACAGGCTCAGCCTCTGTCAGAATGGAAATGTTCCCCTCGCCCCCGCCCCCGCCACATGGCTCTGCAGAGCATGCCCCCCTGCATCGAGTTCAACAAAGCAAGTTCTTTAGGTTTTTTAACTTTTCGCAGAGGATGTCCCATCATAAGGAATGTGACCCAGAGTGGGGCTCTGTGGGTTAACAGCCTCTCATCCCGAGGTGCCCTAGTTTCCGGTCTACTTTGACAGGAGGCTCCCCATCCATCCCGCCTTCCTGCTGACACCTGAACACAAGGACTATCGCTGGACATGTGTATGAGAACTTAGTTGGACATTCCCATGCCAAAGGAAGGTCTTTGCCTAGAAGAGGGAGACAGCAAAGAAGCTGAGGCAGTGATGAACATGAGAAATTTCTGCACCCCTGAAGCCGGAGGATGAGGTCTGGGACACTCGGGTGCCCCTGCAGCATCAGCCCAAATTCAGTGTGCCCTCGATGGTGGCGCACTCCCAAATACCAACAACATATTCTACAGTCTTTCATACAATAGAATACCAGTGCCTAGAAGTGTGAGGTGCTGAAAGCATCATGGCCGCATTCAGCAGTCTCAACCAATGAACCTGTGGCCAGAGGTGGTGAGCAAGATCCAGCAGACCAGGGACAGCCTGACCTGGGCACAGCCTCTCTAATACCAGTACTGGCAATGCTCACCTGACCAGGAGTAGACTGTTGCAACATTGGCTGAGCCGGGGCAGAGTGCCACTAATCTCAGCTCAGGGGGCCATGCGAGGATGAACACCACCAGTGCTGCCCTCGCCGACTGCCTACACCCACAGGTTGGGCATGCACCTCTTGAACATCAAAAGTGATACGAGAGGTACTGTGCCATTATGGCTCTAAGAGGGAAGGGAACCAGCACTTCTTGAGACTGCGTTAATATGACTCTTGGGCCGATGGTTGCCAGAACACAGGAAGCCCAAAAGAACAGTTACTACTAAACCCCTGAAGAGGGAGAAAGGTCCATTCTTTGGCTTGAGACACTGGTGTTGATCTGGCCTAGAGTAACAGCAGAGGCGGTTTCGCAAAATCAGAGCTACTGTCAGATAGGGGCAGCGTATTGTGTTGTGCGCATAAATACATTTTATTTTACAAGAAAAAGCACTGTCTGGTCATTGATATATTAACCTCTAGTACAGGAGTCTCCAACCTCTTCAGTATTGAGAGGTACTTCTGGTCAAAAAAAGATTTCCCAAGTTATTAGCAAATTTAATCACTGTAAAATAGGACCACATATGTTAACATGACAACACAAGCGCTACTCGCAAGGTTACCAACAGAAATACCAGCAAAAAGCAAAAGTTAAATGCCTCCACCTGCCCAATGAAAGCCAAAGCATCACGTCCTCTGTTACAACATAACCAGGGCAATACATCTCCCCAGCTCAGACTGAATTGTTGTTCAACTACCAAATTTAAACGAGTTTTGGAATTGAAACCTTTGGTCTTCATCAGCAGATCTGTTTCTGAAAATAAACATTTTATATCAAATCCAACTTTCCACTTCGGGCAACCAAAGTCATTTCCCTGAAGTATTCCCTTTTCTGGAAAAAAAATGTAACCTTCAAATGATCAGTTTCCATTTTTATGAAATACACAGTCCCCAAACATCAGCTTGTCGTTTTCATGGAGTACTCACACGTGCACATGCCTCACATGGACAGATTCTGCTGGACATATTACAGGCATTACCATCATAGGCCAATAAGGGTCCAGGATGCCTTCGACTATGCCAATAATGCTAACCATTATACCAGGGCTACCATTGTGCCAAGGCCAGACACAATAATGGTCATAATGATGCCCACCATACATCAGTCACGGCCATTATTATGAGAGGGTGGTCACTATTATGACATGGATGGCAAGAAGTAGGTCAGGCACAACTTAATATGTCAACGAGGGCTGCCCTTATGCCACAACTAGATCCAGAATGCACAAACTATGCAGAAGAGGGCCCTTTTATGCTATTGCCACCAATATGTCCTTCAAAAATAGAAAGATCCAAGATTGCACTCCAAAGCCATCCAAATCTTTATCTTTTTTCTCTTGCGTGATTCAAGTGTGAACACATTTGCTGTGCTGCAGTGGTGCGCGCTCTGCTCCGAGACCGTGAAAACTGAAAATATAGTTGCACGCAAACTAGTATGCAGGCCTATTGCACACAAACGGAAGGTGCCCGTTATGTATTTCATTAAAAAATATTTGTTGAAAACATCGTTTTGGTTGATAAAAGGAAGAAAAAAAAACCACTCCTTCATGGATGTTTCCCTCCGCTTGCGTGCAGTAGGCCTGCATACTAGTTGGCATGCCACCATTATACCATACACGGACACAATTGTGCCAGAGATTAACCACTTACGGTAGGGGAAAGGCTTGGCATACACTCTTGGTGGTCCTTGACACCACGCCATACCTTCCAAGGAGAAACTCTATAAGGGAAAGACACAATGTCACACAGGCACACACCTAAATGTGCACTCATGCATACATACACTACACACAGATACACGGACAAATGCACACCAGGCTCTTCATTGTCTCAGCTTTGGATCCACGCCCTGCTCACCTCAACTCTTGGCCAGATCATGCACCCAACTAAAACATTTTTATTCTGACTCTGAATTGTGTCTGCAGGGGCACATATTGCTGAAAGTAGTTTCATCGCATGACAGCTAAAATGAACTAAAATAGGGGTTATCCAAACTTACTGCCTGCCCACCAGCCTCCCTGGACCCTGCCCCCATCCTGCACCTATCTGCTGTTGAGACGTGTGTGCACTTATGTCTCCCAGGAACACATGTTGCTGAAAGTATTAATCAGATGGCTCAACTAAAAGGACATGCAAGCAGAGGTGCGGCGAAGCCCCCGCACGAGTGCAGTCCCTCATGCATACACGCAGACAGATTCATGCACAAGGGTCTTAATTGATCCACAGACTGCTCTCCTCGGTTCTTGGGCTGACCATGCACCTAACACACATTCATCCTGGCTCCTGAAATCCCACACTTTGGTGGGTTGGTGTGGGTTACTGTTCAAGCTGATGCCGACACTCTTCTTTCATGGTCCACTGCTCACACACATGGTGTAACTGGTAGAGCAGGCCTTACAACATGGCCAATCTCTTTGTGACTCAGCTATATTGAGAGTAGAGACAGATGGTCATGCGGCAGACCCCATGGGCCAACACTCTGTGTTTGAACATTATCATGAGGCTCAACCATTGGTTTACCTTGCTGCCAATCTAAAGGACTTGAGATTAGCAGTGCTGCCCTCTTTAATTGAAAAAAACCATGGCAACCCGATAACCCCCCCGAGAACCTGAGTATCAACACATACTACGGTAAATGCCATACAAGGGGATACTACCTAAGATGCACAGACCCTCTGAATGGGCTTAGCTTAAGCTCTGAGAGCATCTTTGAAGGTGTTGGTGACCTACCATCAACCCCAGAGCTAACCACTGGAAACCCCTGCTCTGGTAGATGGTTTACGGAGTACTGAGTCCCTAACACCATCCCATCATCATTGCTATGATGAGAGACAAGGGCTGGAGGGGTGTACTTGGTGCTCAGTTTGAGATTGACTGGAAGGTTAAGCTCTAGGTTACCAGTGGTAAAAAGCACCGATTGTCACAATCTGAGCCAGTAACCCAGTCTGCCTGGGGACTCCGGATAAAGTTCCCACAACATTTCAGATGGGTCAAAAGAGCATTGTTGCGTTGGCCTGACAGCCTCGCTATTACAACACCCCTAAGCTAGAAGCGTGCAGAAGTCCGCACAATATTCCATAGTATTCTTATTAGTACTAGTCCGAACGCCTGAAAAACGTATTTGTAGGAAACAGTCTAATGTTGTAAAGTTTCACATGTAAATACCATATTCCTGCAGGACAATTTACAATATATGGTTGCGTAGTAAAGGGAATATATAAGCAATGGGGATATGGTTCAACAGAACCCCTTTATATATCAGGTCCTAGATGGACTTTTTAAAATGGGGGCAGAGGACCGGACTGTATGGCGTTTTACAGGGAATGAACAAACTTAATTTTGATTATCTCAGAGACAAAGAAATAAAAAGTTTTAGTGGCCACTAATACCTTGTGTCCCAGCAAAGTTTTAACCTAATCTGATGCATCACAGTATAGTCCATCAAACCTATTTGACATCAGACTACATCAGGGCTTCCCAAACCTTTTAGAACCATGATCCAATTTTTAGAATGACAAACATTTGTGACCCAGCTTTACCGGGCATGAGGCGGGCGATTTTTTAATGTAACTTAAGCATCGTGTGGCAACGCACTGTCATTTACAAACGGCGCATTTTCCAATGACACGGTCACTAAATTTGCACAGACCTATAGTTTTTTGATAAAACAATATTGCACACAAATGATGTGTGGAAATCGGGTGTCCACAAATATTTATCATTTGTACATCTCCAAGGAAAGTGTCTGGATTGGTTTTGATCCCATTAAAATCTTTGTTTCCATTACACTTATATGTGCTTAATTTTTGCTTTTCTAACTACTGAATGTGTGCAGTTCACTTACAGGCATTTACATTTTGTTGTGTGTTTCAAAAATGACATCCTACAGCCTTTCCTTTAACACTCACTATACCCCATCAAGATTGTGACATAATTCACTTTATTTTTCTTTCTCTGACTGCAAAGTGAGAAGAACCTGTAAACAACTATAGTGCAGTGGCGTAGAGTAGATGGTTTCAGAGTAGTGTGGAGTGGTGCAGGGTAGAGTACAGTGGGGCAGGGTAAAGCGCAGTGGCATAGAGTAGAGTGGCGAGGCATTGATTGCAGTGGTGCAGAGGGGAGTGGCATAGCGCGGAGTGGCGCAGAGTGGAATAGAGTGGCGTGGACGGCAGTGGCATAGAGCAGATTGTTTCAGAGTAGATTGAGGTGCCATAGAGTAGAGTGCAGTGGTGTGGATTAAAGTGGCTTAGAGTGGATTGGGGTAGAGTGCAGGGACGTAGAGTGGTGCAATGTAGACTTTAGTGGCATAAAGTAGAGTGCAGTGACAGAGTACATTGGTGTAGAGTATAATGGCGTAGAGTTCAGTTGTGCAGAGTAGAGTGGGGTAGAGTGCAGTGGGGTAGAGTGGTGCAGAGAAGAGTGGCACCGAGTGGAGTGGCACCGAAAGTATTGGCACAGAGTAGATTGCAGTGGTGCGGAGTAGATTAGAGTGGCTTAGAGGGGATTGGCAGAGTGCAATGGTGTCAGTGGAGTGGTACAGAGTAGAGTGCAGTGGCAAAGAGTGCAGCGGTGCATAGTAGAGTATCTGGGGTAGACTGCATTGGCAAAGAGTGGAGTGATGTAGAATAGTGAGGATTGGAGTGGTGATGAGAAGAGTGCATTGACGTAGAGTGGCGTAGTGTGGACTGGTGCAGAGTGGAGTGCAGTGGCGTGGAATGGGCTGGTGCAGAGTGGAGTGCCGTGGGGTAACGAAGTATGCATGGTATGGTAGCGTACTGCCATTATTGACGACATCTTCAATTGAAATGACCATTACATTTGCACTCTCATACAGTATTGATTTGATCGTCAGCACAGTTCATTTATTAACATTTAATATTGTTGTGTGCTAGAGAAAAAACAAAATATTGTGCAGCCTTCCTCAAGCAGACTACCAGTAGCTAGCATGATTGTCACATAAATCCCCTCACTTTGAAGTCAGAGAAAGAAAAATAAACACCAAGCTCCCTGGCAGACACAGCCTGAACTTGACCTCGGTCTTTGAATGCTCAGCAAATGTGACAAGATTAGAATAAGATTTAAAGGCCTGTTTACAAAAAGCGAGTTTGTGGAAGAATGCAGAAAACAAGGTTTGGGCAACAGGAAGGACAAACTCGAGCTGGACAGCCTAAAGCAAACAAAGCCAGCAAATAGGAAAGCCAGACAATGTGAATTACAAACCACAAACCCAATGGTAAGCAACGGGTGGAATGCATTCCTAGGTCAACTTTCTGAATGTCCCCAAGATGGCTTTAGCAAACCAGACAGCTGCGCTGCCTGGTAGGCTGCGACAAAAACGAGAGCAAGAGCATACACTTGTTGAACTAGGATCATTGCTGGCAAAAAGAGAGATCGCGATGAAGTTGCGATCCTCGTGTTCCACCATCATATATGAAAAAGAGACCAGGTGGATGTAGCCCTGCAGCCTTAGCTGTAGACTTTGGAACTGGGGAACTAGGCTAGAGTTTCAGCGTCGGCTCAACATCCAAGGATCTTGGCCAACTCCTGCTGTGCCCAAAAACAAAAAAAATGAATGTGGCCTTGTGTAATGTAACTGGTGCTCATGTAAAGCGCTCCAATACCTTCTTGTCAAGTTTGCGCTATATAAAACTGCCCAAAAAAAACCAAAAACATAAAAATGGACACAGGCAGGAAAATGCAGACATCCGTGAATAGAGCACATGTGATGCAGGTACACTGCTGGCAGCCTGGGACACGAACAAGGGTGCTAATCCCATGACTGAATAACCCCACTTCTGTTCGACTGGGGCAGGGCTAGGCTGGAGATCACAGCACTGCCAACACACAAACTGAGAAACACCATAGAAAATACTCTTAACCACAGAGAGACCGGAATCAAGACTAAATATAAAGCTGTCTTAGAAAGTTACAGATCAGTACATGTTGAAAGTTTCATGTTCTTGCATCAAGTGTGAGGAGAGAAACACACTATGCGCACTATAAATGGATGTGGGCACCTTGAACCTCTCTACTGTCACTTGAGAGTTAAAAATGATACAGAAAACTACAAGTTATATGGTTCACTGACGCAGATTTCAAGCGAGGACTTTGCTCTCCTTCTCAAGAGAAGATGGGGAGCTACTACTGGGTGCAATCAGCGAATGTCCAATGAGAGAAAGAGATGCACCAGGACATCACCACTGTATTGCACTTCCTCTCTTCTTCCACTTCCTCTCTTCCCTCTGTCACCACTTCCACTCTTCCCTCCATCTCCACTTCCCCTCTTCCGTCTCCACTTCCCCTCTTCCGTCTCCACTTCCCCTCTTCCGTCTCCACTTCCCATCGACCCTCTGCCTCCACTTCTCCTCGTCCCTATGCCTCCACTTCTCCTCGTCCCTATGCCTCCACTTCTCCTCGTCCCTATGCCTCCACTTTCCCTTCTGTCGCTTTACTTACGCTCTTCCCCATGTCGCTTTACTTACGCTCTTCCCCATGTCGCTTTACTTACGCACTTCCCCATGTCGCTTTACTTACGCTCTTCCCCATGTCGCTTTACTTACGCTCTTCCCCATGTCGCTTTACTTACGCTCTTCCCCATGTCGCTTTACTTACGCACTTCCCCATGTCGCTTTACTTACGCTCTTCCCCATGTCGCTTTACTTACGCTCTTCCCCATGTCGCTTTACTTGCGCTCTTCCCCATGTCTCTTTACTTACGCTCTTCCCCATGTCTCTACTTCCGCTCTTCCCCATGTCTCTACTTCCGCTCTTCCCCATGTCTCCACTTCCTCTCTTCCCCGTCACCACTTTCTCTCTTCCCCGTCACCACTTTCTCTCTTCCCCCGTCACCACTTTCTCTCTTCCCCGTCCCCACTTTCTCTCTTCCCCCGTCCCCACTTCCTCTCTTCCCCCGTCCCCACTTCCTCTCTTCCCCCGTCCCCACTTCCTCTCTTCCCCCGTCCCCACTTCCTCTCTCCCTCCCGTCCCCACTTCCTCTCTCCCTCCCGTCCCCACTTCCTCTCCCACTACCGTACCCACTTCCTCTCCCCTCTATCCCCACTTCCTCTCCCCCATCCCCACTTCCTCTCCCCCATCCCCACTTCCTCTCTCCCCCATCCCCACTTCCTCTCCCCCATCCCCACTTCCTCTTCCCCACTTCCTCTTCCCCACTTCCTCTCTTCCCCACTTCCTCTCTTCCCCACTTCCTCTCTTCCCCACTTCCTCTCTTCCCCACTTCCTCTCTTCCCCACTTCCTCTCTTCCCCACTTCCTCTCCCTGTCCCCACTTCCTCTCCCCGTCCCCACTTCCTCTCCCCGTCCCCACTTCCTCTCTTCCCCTGTCGCCACTTCCGCTCTTCCCTGTCGCCACTTCCGCTCTTCCCCATGTCGCTTATTCCGCTCTTCCCCATGTCTCTACTTCCGCTCTTCCCCATGTCTCTACTTCCGCTCTTCCCCATGTCTCTACTTCCGCTCTTCCCCATGTCTCTACTTCCGCTCATCCCCATGTCTCTACTTCCGCTCTTCCCCATGTCTCCACTTCCTCTCTTCCCTGTCCCCACTTCCTCTCTTCCCTGTCCCCACTTCCTCTCTTCCCCGTCCCCACTTCCTCTCTCCCCATCCCCACTTCCTCTCTCCCCCATCCCCACTTCCTCCCCCCCATCCCCACTTCCTCCCCCCATCCCCACTTCCTCTCCCCCATCCCCACTTCCTCTCTTCCCCAGTCTTCAATTCCTATTTCCCTCGTCCGCCTGTCCCCACTTCCTCTCCCCGTCCCCACTTTCTCTCTTCCCCATCCCCACTTTCTCTCTTCCCCATCCCCACTTGAACTCTTCCCCCTGTCCCCACTTCCTCTCTTCCCCCTGTCCCCACTTCTGCTCTTCCCTACATCGCCACTTCCTCTCTTCCCTCGGTCACCACTTCCGCTCTTCCCTCCATCACCACTTCCTCTCTTCCATCTGCTTCCCCTTGTCCCTCTGCCTCACTTTCCCTTCTGTCGCCACTTCCTCTCTTCCCTGTCACCACTTCCGCTCTTCCCCATGTCTCTACTTCCGCTCTTCCCCATGTCTCTACTTCCGCTCTTCCCCATGTCTCTACTTCCGCTCTTCCCCATGTCTCTACTTCCGCTCTTCCCCATGTCTCTACTTCCGCTCTTCCCCATGTCTCTACTTCCGCTCTTCTCCATGTCTCCACTTCCCTGTCTTCACTTCCTCTTTCCCTTGTCCCTATGCCTCCACTTCCTCTCTTCCCCGTCCCCACTTCCTCTCTCCCCCATCCCCACTTCCTCTCTCCCCCATCCCCACTTTCTCTCTTCCCCCGTCCCCTTTCTCTCTTCCCCGTCCCCACTTTCTCTCTTCCCCCGTCCCCACTTCCTCTCTCCCTCCCGTCCCCACTTCCTCTCTCCCTCCCGTCCCCACTTCCTCTCTCCCTCCCGTCCCCACTTCCTCTCCCACTCCCGTACCCACTTCCTCTCCCCTCTATCCCCACTTCCTCTCTCCCCATCCCCACTTCCTCTCTTCCCCCGTCCCCACTTCCTCTCTCCCTCCCGTCCCCACTTCCTCTCTCCCTCCCGTCCCCACTTCCTCTCTCCCTCCCGTCCCCACTTCCTCTCTCCCTCCCGTCCCCACTTCCTCTCCCACTACCGTACCCACTTCCTCTCCCCTCTATCCCCACTTCCTCTCCCCCATCCCCACTTCCTCTTCCCCACTTCCTCTTCCCCACTTCCTCACTTCCTCTCTTCCCCACTTCCTCTCTTCCCCACTTCCTCTCTTCCCCACTTCCTCTCTTCCCCACTTCCACTCCCTGTCCCCACTTCCACTCCCTGTCCCCACTTCCTCTCCCCGTCCCCACTTCCTCTCTTCCCCTGTCGCCACTTCCGCTCTTCCCTGTCGCCACTTCCGCTCTTCCCCATGTCGCTTATTCCGCTCTTCCCCATGTCTCTACTTCCGCTCTTCCCCATGTCTCTACTTCCGCTCTTCCCCATGTCTCTACTTCCGCTCTTCCCCATGTCTCTACTTCCGCTCTTCCCCATGTCTCTACTTCCGCTCTTCCCCATGTCTCTACTTCCGCTCATCCCCATGTCTCTACTTCCGCTCTTCCCCATGTCTCCACTTCCTCTCTTCCCTGTCCCCACTTCCTCTCTTCCCCGTCCCCACTTCCTCTCTCCCCCATCCCCACTTCCTCTCTCCCCCATCCCCACTTCCTCCCCCCATCCCCACTTCCTCCCCCATCCCCACTTCCTCTCCCCCATCCCCACTTCCTCTCTTCCCCAGTCTTCAATTCCTATTTCCCTCGTCCGCCTGTCCCCACTTCCTCTCCCCGTCCCCACTTTCTCTCTTCCCCATCCCCACTTTCTCTCTTCCCCATCCCCACTTGAACTCTTCCCCCTGTCCCCACTTCCTCTCTTCCCCCTGTCCCCACTTCCGCTCTTCCCTACATCGCCACTTCCTCTCTTCCCTCGGTCACCACTTCCGCTCTTCCCTCCATCACCACTTCCTCTCTTCCATCTGCTTCCCCTTGTCCCTCTGCCTCACTTTCCCTTCTGTCGCCACTTCCTCTCTTCCCTGTCACCACTTCCTCTCTTCCCTGTCACCACTTCCGCTCTTCCCCATGTCGCTTTACTTCCGCTCTTCCCCATGTCTCTACTTCCGCTCTTCCCCATGTCTCTACTTCCGCTCTTCCCCATGTCTCTACTTCCGCTCTTCTCCATGTCTCCACTTCCCTGTCTTCACTTCCTCTTTCCCTTGTCCCTATGCCTCCACTTCCTCTCTTCCCCGTCCCCACTTCCTCTCTCCCCCATCCCCACTTCCTCTCTCCCCATCCCCACTTTCTCTCTTCCCCCGTCCCCTTTCTCTCTTCCCCGTCCCCACTTTCTCTCTTCCCCCGTCCCCACTTCCTCTCTCCCTCCCCGTCCCCACTTCCTCTCTCCCTCCCGTCCCCACTTCCTCTCTCCCTCCCGTCCCCACTTCCTCTCCCACTCCCGTACCCACTTCCTCTCCCCTCTATCCCCACTTCCTCTCTCCCCATCCCCACTTCCTCTCTTCCCCCGTCCCCACTTCCTCTCTCCCTCCCGTCCCCACTTCCTCTCTCCCTCCCGTCCCCACTTCCTCTCTCCCTCCCGTCCCCACTTCCTCTCTCCCTCCCGTCCCCACTTCCTCTCCCACTACCGTACCCACTTCCTCTCCCCTCTATCCCCACTTCCTCTCCCCCATCCCCACTTCCTCTTCCCCACTTCCTCTTCCCCACTTCCTCACTTCCTCTCTTCCCCACTTCCTCTCTTCCCCACTTCCTCTCTTCCCCACTTCCTCTCTTCCCCACTTCCACTCCCTGTCCCCACTTCCACTCCCTGTCCCCACTTCCTCTCCCCGTCCCCACTTCCTCTCTTCCCCTGTCGCCACTTCCGCTCTTCCCTGTCGCCACTTCCGCTCTTCCCCATGTCGCTTATTCCGCTCTTCCCCATGTCTCTACTTCCGCTCTTCCCCATGTCTCTACTTCCGCTCTTCCCCATGTCTCTACTTCCGCTCTTCCCCATGTCTCTACTTCCGCTCTTCCCCATGTCTCTACTTCCGCTCATCCCCATGTCTCTACTTCCGCTCTTCCCCATGTCTCCACTTCCTCTCTTCCCTGTCCCCACTTCCTCTCTTCCCCGTCCCCACTTCCTCTCTCCCCCATCCCCACTTCCTCTCTCCCCCATCCCCACTTCCTCCCCCCATCCCCACTTCCTCCCCCCATCCCCACTTCCTCTCCCCCATCCCCACTTCCTCTCTTCCCCAGTCTTCAATTCCTATTTCCCTCGTCCGCCTGTCCCCACTTCCTCTCCCCCGTCCCCACTTTCTCTCTTCCCCATCCCCACTTTCTCTCTTCCCCATCCCCACTTGAACTCTTCCCCCTGTCCCCACTTCCTCTCTTCCCCTGTCCCCACTTCCGCTCTTCCCTACATCGCCACTTCCTCTCTTCCCTCGGTCACCACTTCCGCTCTTCCCTCCATCACCACTTCCTCTCTTCCATCTGCTTCCCCTTGTCCCTCTGCCTCACTTTCCCTTCTGTCGCCACTTCCTCTCTTCCCTGTCACCACTTCCTCTCTTCCCTGTCACCACTTCCGCTCTTCCCCATGTCGCTTTACTTCCGCTCTTCCCCATGTCTCTACTTCCGCTCTTCCCCATGTCTCTACTTCCGCTCTTCCCCATGTCTCTACTTCCGCTCTTCTCCATGTCTCCACTTCCCTGTCTTCACTTCCTCTTTCCCTTGTCCCTATGCCTCCACTTCCTCTCTTCCCCGTCCCCACTTCCTCTCTCCCCATCCCCACTTCCTCTCTCCCCCATCCCCACTTTCTCTCTTCCCCCGTCCCCTTTCTCTCTTCCCCGTCCCCACTTTCTCTCTTCCCCGTCCCCACTTCCTCTCTCCCTCCCGTCCCCACTTCCTCTCTCCCTCCCGTCCCCACTTCCTCTCCCACTCCCGTACCCACTTCCTCTCCCCTCTATCCCCACTTCCTCTCTCCCCATCCCCACTTCCTCTCTTCCCCCGTCCCCACTTCCTCTCTCCCTCCCGTCCCCACTTCCTCTCTCCCTCCCGTCCCCACTTCCTCTCTCCCTCCCGTCCCCACTTCCTCTCTCCCTCCCGTCCCCACTTCCTCTCCCACTACCGTACCCACTTCCTCTCCCCTCTATCCCCACTTCCTCTCCCCCATCCCCACTTCCTCTTCCCCACTTCCTCTTCCCCACTTCCTCACTTCCTCTCTTCCCCACTTCCTCTCTTCCCCACTTCCTCTCTTCCCCACTTCCTCTCTTCCCCACTTCCTCTCTTCCCCCACTTCCACTCCCTGTCCCCACTTCCACTCCCTGTCCCCACTTCCTCTCCCCGTCCCCACTTCCTCTCTTCCCCTGTCGCCACTTCCGCTCTTCCCTGTCGCCACTTCCGCTCTTCCCCATGTCGCTTATTCCGCTCTTCCCCATGTCTCTACTTCCGCTCTTCCCCATGTCTCTACTTCCGCTCTTCCCCATGTCTCTACTTCCGCTCTTCCCCATGTCTCTACTTCCGCTCTTCCCCATGTCTCTACTTCCGCTCATCCCCATGTCTCTACTTCCGCTCTTCCCCATGTCTCCACTTCCTCTCTTCCCTGTCCCCACTTCCTCTCTTCCCCGTCCCCACTTCCTCTCTCCCCCATCCCCACTTCCTCTCTCCCCCATCCCCACTTCCTCCCCCCATCCCCACTTCCTCCCCCCATCCCCACTTCCTCTCCCCCATCCCCACTTCCTCTCTTCCCCAGTCTTCAATTCCTATTTCCCTCGTCCGCCTGTCCCCACTTCCTCTCCCCGTCCCCACTTTCTCTCTTCCCCATCCCCACTTTCTCTCTTCCCCATCCCCACTTGAACTCTTCCCCCTGTCCCCACTTCCTCTCTTCCCCCTGTCCCCACTTCCGCTCTTCCCTACATCGCCACTTCCTCTCTTCCCTCGGTCACCACTTCCGCTCTTCCCTCCATCACCACTTCCTCTCTTCCATCTGCTTCCCCTTGTCCCTCTGCCTCACTTTCCCTTCTGTCGCCACTTCCTCTCTTCCCTGTCACCACTTCCTCTCTTCCCTGTCACCACTTCCGCTCTTCCCCATGTCGCTTTACTTCCGCTCTTCCCCATGTCTCTACTTCCGCTCTTCCCCATGTCTCTACTTCCGCTCTTCCCCATGTCTCTACTTCCGCTCTTCTCCATGTCTCCACTTCCCTGTCTTCACTTCCTCTTTCCCTTGTCCCTATGCCTCCACTTCCTCTCTTCCCCGTCCCCACTTCCTCTCTCCCCCATCCCCACTTCCTCTCTCCCCCATCCCCACTTTCTCTCTTCCCCCGTCCCCTTTCTCTCTTCCCCGTCCCCACTTTCTCTCTTCCCCGTCCCCACTTCCTCTCTCCCTCCCGTCCCCACTTCCTCTCTCCCTCCCGTCCCCACTTCCTCTCCCACTCCCGTACCCACTTCCTCTCCCCTCTATCCCCACTTCCTCTCTCCCCATCCCCACTTCCTCTCTCCCCCATCCCCACTTCCTCTTCCCCACTTCCTCTTCCCCACTTCCTCTCTTCCCCACTTCCTCTCTTCCCCACTTCCTCTCTTCCCCACTTCCTCTCTTCCCCACTTCCACTCCCTGTCCCCACTTCCTCTCCCCGTCCCCACTTCCTCTCCCCGTCCCCACTTCCGCTCTTCCCCATGTCGCTTATTTCGCTCTTCCCCATATCTCTACTTCCGCTCTTCCCCATGTCTCTACTTCCGCTCTTCCCCATGTCTCTACTTCCGCTCTTCCCCATGTCTCTACTTCCGCTCATCCCCATGTCTCTACTTCCGCTCATCCCCATGTCTCTACTTCCGCTCATCCCCATGTCTCTACTTCCGCTCTTCCCCATGTCTCTACTTCTGCTCTTCCCCATGTCTCTACTTCCGCTCTTCCCCATGTCTCTACTTCCGCTCTTCTCCATGTCTCCACTTCCCTGTCTTCACTTCCTCTTTCCCTTGTCCCTATGCCTCCACTTCCTCTCTTCCCCGTCCCCACTTCCTCTCTCCCCCATCCCCACTTCCTCTCTCCCCCATCCCCACTTTCTCTCTTCCCCGTCCCCTTTCTCTCTTCCCCGTCCCCACTTCCTCTCTCCCTCCCGTCCCCACTTCCTCTCTCCCTCCCGTCCCCACTTCCTCTCTCCCTCCTGTCCCCACTTCCTCTCCCACTCCCGTACCCACTTCCTCTCCCCTCTATCCCCACTTCCTCTCTCCCCATCCCCACTTCCTCTCTCCCCCATCCCCACTTCCTCTTCCCCACTTCCTCTTCCCCACTTCCTCTCTTCCCCACTTCCTCTCTTCCCCACTTCCACTCCCTGTCCCCACTTCCTCTCCCCGTCCCCACTTCCGCTCTTCCCCATGTCGCTTATTTCGCTCTTCCCCATATCTCTACTTCCGCTCTTCCCCATGTCTCTACTTCCGCTCTTCCCCATGTCTCTACTTCGCTCTTCCCCATGTCTCTACTTCCGCTCATCCCCATGTCTCTACTTCCGCTCATCCCCATGTCTCTACTTCCGCTCATCCCCATGTCTCTACTTCTGCTCATCCCCATGTCTCTACTTCCGCTCATCCCCATGTCTCTACTTCCGCTCATCCCCATGTCTCTACTTCTGCTCTTCCCCATGTCTCCACTTCCCTCTGTCTTCACTTCCTCTCTTCCCCGTCCCCACTTCCTCTCTTCCCCATCCCCACTTCCTCTCTTCCCCATCCCCATTTCCTCTCCATCCCCACTTCCTCTCCCCCATCCCCACTTCCTCTCTTCCCGTCTTCAATTCCTATTTCCCTCGTCCGCCTGTCCCCACTTCCTCTCCCCGTCCCCACTTTCTCTCTTCCCCATCCCCACTTTCTCTCTTCCCCAACCCCACTTGAACTCTTCCCCCTGTCCCCACTTCCTCTCCCCGTCCCCACTTTCTCTCTTCCCCATCCCCACTTTCTCTCTTCCCCAACCCCACTTGAACTCTTCCCCCTGTCCCCACTTCCTCTCTTCCCCATGTCTCTACTTCCGCTCTTCCCCATGTCTCTACTTCCGCTCTTCCCCATGTCTCTACTTCCGCTCTTCCCCATGTCTCTACTTCCGCTCTTCCCCATGTCTCTACTTCCGCTCTTCTCCATGTCTCCACTTCCCTGTCTTCACTTCCTCTTTCCCTTGGGAGAGGAAGTGGGGACAGGGGGAAGAGAGGAAGTGGGGACATGGGGAAGAGAAAGTGGGGATGGGTAAGAGAGAAAGTGGGGACGGGGAGAGGAAGTGGGGACAGGCGGATGAGGGAAATAGGAATTGAAGACTGGGGACGAGAGGAAGTGGGGATGGGGAGAGGAAGTGGGGATGGGGAGAGGAAGTAGCGACAGAAAGAAGAGAGGAAGTGGGGACAGGGAAGAGAGGAAGTGGGGGCAGAGGGACAAGGGAAAGAGGAAGTGAAGACTTCCTCTCCCATCCCCACTTCCTCTCCCCGTCCCCACTTCCTCTCCCCGTCAACCACTTCCTCTCCCTGTCCCTCTTCCCTGCCGCCACTTCCTCTCTTCCCTACATCACCACTTCCTCTCTTCCCCATGTCTCTACTTCCGCTCTTCACCATGTCTCTACTTCTGCTCTTCTCCATGTCTCCACTTCCCCCTGTCCCCACTTCCTCTTTTCCCCCGTCCCCACTTCCTCTCTTCCCCCTGTCCCCACTTCCTCTCTTCCCCACTTCCTCTCCCCGTCCCTACTTCCTCTCCCCGTCAACCACTTCCTCTCTTCCCATGTCCCACTTCCTCTCTTCCCCCGCCCCTCTTCCCTGCCGCCACTTCCTCTCTTCCCTACGTCGCCACTTCCTCTTCCCTACGTCGCCACTTCCGCTCTTCCCTCCGTCACCACTTCCTCTCTTCCGTCTGCTTCCCCTTGTCCCTCTGCCTCCACTTTTCCTTCTGTCGCTACTTCCGCTCTTCCCCATGTCGCTTCACTTCCGCTCTTCTCCATGTCGCTTCACTTCCGCTCTTCCCGCATGTCTCTACTTCTGCTCGTCGCCACTCCTCTTCTTGGTCTCCACTTCCCTCCGTCCCTCTGACTCCATATCCTCTCTTCCCCTGTCCCCACTTCCTCTCTCCCCTGTCACCACTTCCTCTCTTCCCTCTGTCGCCACTTCCGCTCTTCCTCATGTCGCTTTACTTCCGCTCTTCCCCATGTCTCTACTTCTGCTCTTCCCCATGTCTCTACTTCTGCTCTTCCCCATGTCTCTACTTCCCTGTCTTCACTTCCTCTCTTCCCCGTCCCCACTTCCTCTTCCCTGTCCCCAATTCCTCTCTTCCCCGTCCCACTTCCTCTCTCTCCCCTGTCGCCACTTCCTCTCTTCCCTCTGTCGCCACGTCCGCTCTTCCCCATGTCGCTTTACTTCCACTCTTCCCCATGTCTCCACTTCCTCTCTCCCCATCCCCACTTCCTCTCTCCCCATCCCCACTTCCTCTCTCCCCATCCCCACTTCCTCTCTCCCCATCCCCACTTCCTCTCTCCCCATCCCCACTTCCTCTCTCCCCATCCCCACTTCCTCTCCCCCACTTCCTCTCTTCCCCAGTCTTCAATTCCTATTTCCCTCGTCCGCCTGTCCCCACTTCCTCTCCCCGTCCCCACTTTCTCCCTCCCCGTCCCCACTTTCTCTCTCCCCCGTCCCCACTTCCTCTCTCCCCCAGCTTCCTCTCTCCCCCAGCCCCACTTCCTCTCTCCCCCAGCCCCACTTCCTCTCTCCCCCAGCCCCACTTCCTCTCTCCCCCATCCCCACTTCCTCTCTCCCCATCCCCACTTCCTCTCTCCCCCATCCCCACTTCCTCTCACACCCATCCCCACTTCCTCTCACCCCCATCCCCACTTCCTCTCACCCCCATCCCCACTTCCTCTCTCCCCATCCCCACTTCCTCTCTCCCCCATCCCCACTTCCTCTCTCCCCCATCCCCACTTCCTCTCTCCCCCATCCCCACTTCCTCTCACCTCCATCCCCACTTCCTCTCACCCCCATCCCCACTTCCTCTCACCCCCATCCCCACTTCCTCTCCCCCCATCCCCACTGTAGGAGAGTAGGATCTGCTTCTTATAGTTACCCCCACTTTTTGCTGATGTTTCACTGTTTTTTCGACCTAGCCAGACTGAGGCCCTGCTAATCAGGACCCCAGTCTATCTGCTTTCTACTCTAAATTGATTGTATGTACTTTAGGTACACTCCAGATTGGATTCTGGGGTACCCTTGTGAGTCCATAGTATATGGTATACTATGTACCCAGGGCATAGGTATCCCAGAGGCCTACCAGGGGCTGCAGCATGTATTATGCCACCCCTGGGAAGCCTTTTAAAATGACACAACAGGTCTGCTACAGCAGCCTGTGTAAGGTGGTGTATCCACCCCTTACTGAGATATAGGTTCCCTATATCTCTCCATATCACTGCACAGGTAAACCTATCAGTCATCCCTATGGCAGGTCTTAACAATCCTGAAGGCAGGGTGCTGGGTTTCATGTGAGAGGGTGCCCATGCACGAGCAGAGCCCCTCTGCAGCTTTCGGAATTTTTATTCCGGGGTTGTTTGTGATGCAGCCAGACCATATACTCTTAAGTGCATTATAACCCCGCGGTAAATGCTAACTTGAGAATGGCTGCATGGAAAACTGTCGTGTTTGGTGTCAAACACCTTGGAATCATACCTCCACCCCAGTACTGGGATGGGAGGTATGATTCCTCCCTTCTAGAGGGAGCAACATGGCACCACCGGTACACCCGGTACCAGCTTAACAGAACCCTGGCATCACAAAATGGATGCTGCAGCCACAGACACGAGTCTGCCCTCCTGCTGCTGGACGAAACTCCGGCAGGGGAGGCCTGGACAATAGGTTTCCTGTCACAGGGAGGTGTGACCACCTCCCAGACAGGCTTTAGTGTATTGGGGCTGGGTGGGTGCACTCTCAGAGTGCTTTGAAGTCTGCACTGGGGGCACATTTGGTGTCCCTGTGCATAGTCCAGCTCAAACCGGTTTCAGGGGCACACAGCCCCTGCTCTGGCGCGAAACTGGACAAAGGAAATGGGTGTAGCCACCCCTCTTTCCTGACCCTCCCATAGGTGGGTCCCCAGAGTTTGTCCCACCCCTTCCTTGGGTATAAAGTAGGAAACCCTGACTACAGGACTTTAGATTACACCTGGACTAAACTCTGATACCAGAAACCAAGTACTTCGACGATCTACACTACGCTGGATGACTGAAGAATCTCCCTTGGAGTAAAGGAGTTACTCCCCTGCAAGGAAGGCCCCTTTAACGCAACTGACCGGTTGGCATCTCCGAGCTCCGACGGACTCCGAAGAATATTGCCACACAGGAGGTGGGTTTTCCGAGGTCTCTGAGGTCGATCTGTGCCCACAGCAAGTCTGAGGCCTGTATCCCTCGTGGAGACCGTGCAACCCGAACCCCTGGACACCGCGACCATTTGCAGTAGCATCAGCTTTCCGGCGACCCCTGAGGCTGAGCTTTGGGTTACTTGTAGCCCTGACCCCGAGCAGTAATTGCACCGAAGATTGCAGGCCTACACTCAACGAGTGTTCCGTGGGCCGCCATTTTGTGATTCCTCTCGAGGTCCCTTCGCGATCCCTGGTCCGTTGACCTGTGGGTCCCCAAGAAGGCAACTCTAACTTTTATTGGGCTTCCTTGGTTGCTCCAGACGTACCCTGACTCTCCATCGCTTGGGGAGTCCCCAGGACCTTGCTGGTCCGCACAGAAGCATCTTTTCTCTTCCTGCGTGGGTTGCTGTTGCCAAGGCTTGTTGTGGTCAATCCGATCACCGACACCCCAGCACTCGACATCCTTCGTGGGACAGCTCGAATCCGGCTACTGGTAGTCGTCGACGTCTCAGGGACCCCGTGGCTGCAGAGTCAAGCTTCACCTCTTCGCACCTGAAGCACCCGACATCGGTGGGCTTTCGATTACTCTGCTCCTGGTCACTGGCTAGTGACCCAGACTCTGTCCCCTCTGCTTTCAGGTTCTTCACATTTTCGATCCAGGCTTGGATCACACCGGACACTTTTCTCCTTCACGGCAGCAGCACTTTGCAGCAGATCGCCATTGAAAACGACGACGATTCCCGACACCTTTTGACACCTATGCACCCGGCTTCCCTGGGTGAGGAAACTCGAGTACTCCGGTGCTCGCGTGGGTGTTGGCCCTAGAACCCCTTAAGTCTAAAGGTGTTTGCTCAAAGTCCTCTCCCAAGTGTCCTTCATCTTTAAAATTCCAACCGCGACTTTCCGCATTGAATCCTACGGCGCTCGCGGCTGTGTTCTCACACTGCACACGTCCCCCGTGGGTCTCCTGTGTCACTACCTTGGGTGGTTCCTTGGGGTCCCAGCGATTCTCCGTGCTCTAGGCACTGTGTCTAGTCAAGTCGTGGTTCTTATACCACTTTCTTAGTATATGGTTTGGTCTCCCCCCGGAGCCCACTGTGTATGGTGCTATTTACTGTCGTTTTAATACTGTGTATCTTGAACTCTAATCTCATAAAGGGATTAGTAGTTAGTGTTTAGAAATAAATACATATATTTTATATATATCTTGTGTGGTTCTCCTTTCTTTTAGTTATTCAAGAGGTTATAATCTGGTAAACCAAGCTGCTTTACACTCCTTCAAGACTTAGCCTGAAGGCGGCTCTCCATAGCTACCACTAGCATAGCTTTCAATAAAGGTTGTCTTTAAACCTATCATCAATAAGGGTCGTTTGGACTGGTGCAAGGTGCCCACTATAACTAGTGGACAGCATATGCCAGGCCAACTTCTCACACCCACTTCCTCTCCCCATCCCCACTTCCTCTCCCCATCCCCACTTCCTCTCTTCCCCCGTCTTCACTTCCTCTCTTCCCCCGTCTTCACTTCCTCTCTTCCCCCGGTCCCCACTTCCTCTTCCCCCTGTCCCCACTTCCTCTCGCTCCCATTTCCTCTCCCCGTCGCCATTTCCTCTCTTCCCCATACCCACTTCCTCTCCCCCTCATCCCCACTTCCTCTCCCCCTCATCCCCACTTCCTCTCCCCATCCCCACTTCCTCTCCCCATCCCCACTTCCTCTCTCCCCATCCCCACTTCCTCTCCCCATCCCCACTTCCTCTCCCCATCCCCACTTCCTCTCCCCATCCCCACTTCCTCTCTTCCCCAGTCTTCAATTCCTATTTCCCTCGTCCGCCTGTCCCCACTTCCTCTCCCCGTCCCCACTTTCTCTCTTCCCCGTCCCCACTTTCTCTCTTCCCCGTCCCCACTTTCCTCTCTTCCCCCACTTACTCTTTACCCGTCCCCTCTTCCTCCCGTCTCCACTTCCTCTCTCACTCCCGTCCCCAATTCCTCTCCCCTCTATCCCCCACTTCCTCTCTCCCCTCTATCCCCCACTTCCTCTCCCCCCTCTATCCCCCACTTCCTCTCCCCCCTCTATCCCCCACTTCCTCTCCCCATCCCCACTTCCTCTCTTCCCCAGTCTTCAATTCCTATTTCCCTCGTCCGCCTGTCCCCACTTCCTCTCCCTGTCCCCACTTTCTCTCTGCCCCATCCCCACTTCCTCTCCCCCATCCCCACTTTCTCTCTCCCCATCCCCACTTCCTCTCTGCCCCATCCCCACTTCCTCTCCCCCATCCCCACTTCCTCTCTTCCCCAGTCTTCAAACCCTATTTCCCTCGCCCGCCTGTCCCCACTTTCTCTCTTCCCCATCCCCACTTTCTCTCTTCCCCATCCCCACTTTCTCTCTTCCCCATCCCCACTTTCTCTCTTCCCCATGTCCCCACTTCCTCTCATCCCCTCATCCTCTCCCCGTCCCCACTTCCTCTCTCCCCGTCCCCACTTTCTTTCTCCCCGTCCCCACTTCCTCTCTTCCCCTGTCCCACTTCCTCTCTTCCCCTGTCCCACTTCCTCTCTGTCGCCACTCCCGCTCTTCCCTCTGTCGCCACTCCCGCTCTTCCCTCTGTCGCCACTCCCGCTCTTCCCTCTGTCGCCACTCCCGCTCTTCCCTCTGTCGCCACTTCCGCTCTTCCCTCTGTCGCCACTTCCGCTCTTCCCTCTGTCGCCACTTCCGCTCTTCCCTCTGTCGCTACTTCCTCTCTTCCCCGTCCCGACTTCCTCTCCCCATCCCCACTTCCTCTCTCCCCGTCCCCACTTCCTCTCTTCCCCCTGTCCCCACTTCCTCTCTTCCCCACTTCCTCTCGTCCCCACTTCCTCTCCCCGTCCCCACTTCCTCTCTTCCCCCGCCCCTCTTCCCCTCTTCCCTACGTCGCCACTTCCGCTCTTCCCTACGTCGCCACTTCCACTCTTCCGTCTGCTTCCCCTTGTCCCTCCACTTTCCCTTCTGTCGCTACTTCCGCTCTTCCCCATGTCGCTTTACTTCCGCTCTTCTCCATGTCGCTTCACTTCCGCTCTTCCCCATGTCTCCACTTCCTCTCTTCCCTGTCGCCACTTCCTCTCTCTCCCCTGTCGCCACTTCCTCTCTCCCCTGTCGCCACTTCCTCTCTCTCCCCTGTCGCCACTTCCTCTCTCTCCCCTGTCGCCACTTCCGCTCTTCCCTCCGTCTCTACTTCCGCTCTTCCTGTCGCTTTACTTCCGCTCTTCCCCATGTCGCTTTACTTCCGCTCTTCCCCATGTCGCTTATTCCGCTCTTCCCCATGTCTCTACTTCCGCTCTTCCCCATGTCTCTACTTCCGCTCTTCACCAGGTCTCTACTTCCGCTCTTCTCCATGTCTCTACTTCCGCTCTTCTCCATGTCTCCACTTCCCTCTGTCTTCACTTCCTCTTTCCCTTGTCCCTCTGCCTCTACTTCCTCTCTCCATCCCCACTTTCTTTCTCCCCGTCCCCACTTCCTCTCTTCCCCTGTCCCACTTCCTCTCTCCCCCATCCCCACTTCCTCTCCCCATCCCCACTTCCTCTCCCCATCCCCACTTCCTCTCTTCAATTCCTATTTCCCTCGTCCGCCTGTCCCCACTTCCTGTCCCCCCTTTCTCTCTTCCCCATCCTTTTTCTCTTCCCCCTGTCCCCACTTCCTCTTTCCCCCTGTCCCCACTTGCTCTCTTCCCCCTGTCCCCACTTCCTCTCTTCCCCACTTCCTCTCCCCGTCCCTACTTCCTCTCCCCATCAACCACTTCCTCTCTTCCCATGTCCCACTTCCTCTCTTCCCCCGCCCCTCTTCCCTGCCGCCACTTCCTCTCTTCCCTACGTCACCACTTCCTCTTCCCTACGTCGCCACTTCCGCTCTTCCCTCCGTCACCACTTCCTCTCTTCCATCTGCTTCCCCTTGTCCCTCTGCCTCCACTTTCCCTTCTGTTGCTTCACTTCCGCTCTTCCCCATGTCGCTTCACTTCCGCTCTTCTCCATGTCGCTTCACTTCCGCTCTTCCCGCATGTCTCTACTTCTGCTCGTCGCCACTCCTCTTCTTGGTCTCCACTTCCCTCTGTCTTCACTTCCTCTTTCCCTCCGTCCCTCTGCCTCCACTTCCTCTGTCCCCACTTCCTCTCTCCCCTGTCGCCACTTCCTCTCTTCCCTCTGTCGCCACTTCCGCTCTTCCTCATGTCGCTTTACTTCCGCTCTTCCCCATGTCTCTACTTCTGCTCTTCCCCATGTCTCTACTTCCGCTCTTCTCCATGTCTCCATTTCCTCTCTTCCCCATCCCCACTTCCTCTTCCCTGTCCCCACTTCCTCTCTTCCCCTGTCCCACTTCCTCTCTCTCCCCTGTCGCCACTTCCTCTCTTCCCTCTGTCGCCACGTCCGCTCTTCCCCATGTCGCTTTACTTCCACTCTTCCCCATGTCTCTACTTCCGCTCTTCCCCATGTCTCTACTTCCGCTCTTCTCCATGTCTCCACTTCCTCTCTTCCCCATCCCCACTTCCTCTCCGCCCATCCCCACTTCCTCTCTCCCCCATCCCCACTTCCTCTCCCCCACTTCCTCTCTTCCCCAGTCTTCAATTCCTATTTCCCTCGTCCGCCTGTCCCCACTTTCTCCCTCCCCGTCCCCACTTTCTCCCTCCCCGTCCCCACTTTCTCTCTCCCCCGTCCCCACTTCCTCTCTCCCCATCCCCACTTCCTCTCCCCCAGCTTCCTCTCTCCCCCAGCCCCACTTCCTCTCTCCCCCATCCCCACTTCCTCTCTCCCCCATCCCCACTTCCTCTCTCCCCCATCCCCACTTCCTCTCTCCCCCATCCCCACTTCCTCTCCCCCCCATCCCCACTGTAGGAGAGTAGGATCTGCTTCTTATAGTTACCCCCACTTTTTGCTGATGTTTCACTGTTTTTTCGACCTAGCCAGACTGAGGCCCTGCTAATCAGGACCCCAGTCTATCTGCTTTCTACTCTAAATTGATTGTATGTACTTTAGGTACACTCCAGATTGGATTCTGGGGTACCCTTGTGAGTCCCTAGTATATGGTATACTATGTACCCAGGGCATAGGTATCCCAGAGGCCTACCAGGGGCTGCAGCATGTATTATGCCACCCCTGGGAAGCCTTTTAAAATGACACAACAGGTCTGCTACAGCAGCCTGTGTAAGGTGGTGTATCCACCCCTTACTGAGATATAGGTTCCCTATATCTCTCCATATCACTGCACATGTAAACCTATCAGTCATCCCTTTGGCAGGCCTTAACAATCCTGAAGGCAGGGTGCTGGGTTTCATGTGAGAGGGTGCCCATGCACGAGCAGAGCCCCTCTGCAGCTTTCGGAATTTTTATTCCGGGGTTGTTTGTGATGCAGCCAGACCATATACTCTTAAGTGCATTATAACCCCGCGGTAAATGCTAACTTGAGAATGGCTGCATGGAAAACTGTCGTGTTTGGTGTCAAACACCTTGGAATCATACCTCCACCCCAGTACTGGGATGGGAGGTATGATTCCTCCCTTCTAGAGGGAGCAACATGGCACCACCGGTACACCCGGTACCAGCTTAACAGAACCCTGGCATCACAAAATGGATGCTGCAGCCACAGACACGAGTCTGCCCTCCTGCTGCTGGACGAAACTCCGGCAGGGGAGGCCTGGACAATAGGTTTCCTGTCACAGGGAGGTGTGACCACCTCCCAGACAGGCTTTAGTGTATTGGGGCTGGGTGGGTGCACTCTCAGAGTGCTTTGAAGTCTGCACTGGGGGCACATTTGGTGTCCCTGTGCATAGTCCAGCTCAAACCGGTTGCAGGGGCACACAGCCCCTGCTCTGGCGTGAAACTGGACAAAGGAAATGGGTGTAGCCACCCCTCTTTCCTGACCCTCCCATAGGTGGGTCCCCAGAGTTTTTCCCACCCCTTCCTTGGGTATAAAGTAGGAAACCCTGACTACAGGACTTTAGATTACACCTGGACTAAACTCTGATACCAGAAACCAAGTACTTCGACGATCTACACTACGCTGGATGACTGAAGAATCTCCCTTGGAGTAAAGGAGTTACTCCCCTGCAAGGAAGGCCCCTTTAACGCAACTGACCGGTTGGCATCTCCGAGCTCCGACGGACTCCGAAGAATATTGCCACACAGGAGGTGGGTTTTCCGAGGTCTCTGAGGTCGATCTGTGCCCACAGCAAGTCTGAGGCCTGTATCCCTCGTGGAGACCGTGCAACCCGAACCCCTGGACACCGCGACCATTTGCAGTAGCATCAGCTTTCCGGCGACCCCTGAGGCTGAGCTTTGGGTTACTTGTAGCCCTGACCCCGAGCAGTAATTGCACCGAAGATTGCAGGCCTACACTCAACGAGTGTTCCGTGGGCCGCCATTTTGTGATTCCTCTCGAGGTCCCTTCGCGATCCCTGGTCCGTTGACCTGTGGGTCCCCAAGAAGGCAACTCTAACTTTTATTGGGCTTCCTTGGTTGCTCCAGACGTACCCTGACTCTCCATCGCTTGGGGAGTCCCCAGGACCTTGCTGGTCCGCACAGAAGCATCTTTTCTCTTCCTGCGTGGGTTGCTGTTGCCAAGGCTTGTTGTGGTCAATCCAATCACCGACACCCCAGCACTCGACATCCTTCGTGGGACAGCTCGAATCCGGCTACTGGTAGTCGTCGACGTCTCAGGGACCCCGTGGCTGCAGAGTCAAGCTTCACCTCTTCGCACCTGAAGCACCCGACATCGTTGGGCTTTCGATTGCTCTGCTCCTCGTCACTGGCTAGTGACCCAGACTCTGTCCCCTCTGCTTTCAGGTTCTTCACATTTTCGATCCAGGCTTGGATCACACCGGACACTTTTCTCCTTCACGGCAGCAGCACTTTGCAGCAGATCGCCATTGAAAACGACGACGATTCCCGACACCTTTTGACACCTATGCACCCGGCTTCCCTGGGTGAGGAAACTCGAGTACTCCGGTGCTCGCGTGGGTGTTGGCCCTAGAACCCCTTAAGTCTAAAGGGGTTTGCTCAAAGTCCTCTCCCAAGTGTCCTTCATCTTTAAAATTCCAACCGCGACTTTCCGCATTGAATCCTACGGCGCTCGCGGCTGTGTTCTCACACTGCACACGTCCCCCGTGGGTCTCCTGTGTCACTACCTTGGGTGGTTCCTTGGGGTCCCAGCGATTCTACGTGCTCTAGGCACTGTGTCTAGTCAAGTCGTGGTTCTTATACCACTTTCTTAGTATATGGTTTGGTCTCCCCCCGGAGCCCACTGTGTATGGTGCTATTTACTGTCGTTTTAATACTGTGTATCTTGAACTCTAATCTCATAAAGGGATTAGTAGTTAGTGTTTAGAAATAAATACATATATTTTATATATATCTTGTGTGGTTCTCCTTTCATTTAGTTATTCAAGAGGTTATAATCTGGTAAACCAAGCTGCTTTACACTCCTTCAAGACTTAGCCTGAAGGCGGCTCTCCATAGCTACCACTAGCATAGCTTTCAATAAAGGTTGTCTTTAAACCTATCATCAATAAGGGTCGTTTGGACTGGTGCAAGGTGCCCACTATAACTAGTGGACAGCATATGCCAGGCCAACTTCTCACACCCACTTCCTCTCCCCATCCCCACTTCCTCTCCCCATCCCCACTTCCTCTCTTCCCCCGTCTTCACTTCCTCTCTTCCCCCGTCTTCACTTCCTCTCTTCCTCCGGTCCCCACTTCCTCTTCCCCCTGTCCCCACTTCCTCTCTCTCCCATTTCCTCTCCCCGTCGCCATTTCCTCTCTTCCCCATCCCCACTTCCTCTCTCCCTCATCCCCACTTCCTCTCCCCCTCATCCCCACTTCCTCTCCCCCTCATCCCCACTTCCTCTCCCCATCCCCACTTCCTCTCTCCCCATCCCCACTTCCTCTCCCCTCTATCCCCCACTTCCTCTCCCCTATCCCCCACTTCCTCTCCCCTATCCCCCACTTCCTCTCCCCCATCCCCCACTTCCTCTCCCCCATCCCCCACTTCCTCTCTTCCCCAGTCTTCAATTCCTATTTCCCTCGTCCGCCTGTCCCCACTTCCTCTCCCTGTCCCCACTTTCTCTCTTCCCCATCCCCACTTTCTCGCTTCCCCATCCCCACTTTCTCTCTGCCCCATCCCCACTTCCTCTGCCCCATCCCCACTTTCTCTCTCCCCATCCCCACTTCCTCTCTTCCCCAGTCTTCAAACCCTATTTCCCTCGTCCGCCTGTCCCCACTTTCTCTCTTCCCCTTCCCCACTTTCTCTCTTCCCCATCCCCACTTTCTCTCTTCCCCTCATCCCCACTTTCTCTCTTCCCCTCATCCCCACTTCCTCTCTCCCCGTCCCCACTTTCTCTCTCCCCGTCCCCACTTCCTCTCTTCCCCTGTCCCACTTCGTCTCTTCCCCCGCCCCTCTTCCCTGTTGCCACTTCCTCTCTTCCCTCCATCACCACTTCCTCTCTTCCATCTGCTTCCCCTTGTCCCTCTGCCTCCACTTTCCCTTCTGTCTCTACTTCCGCTCTTCCCCATGTCGCTTTACTTCCTCTTCCCCATGTCGCTTCACTTCCGCTCTTCCCCATGTCGCTACTTCCGCTCTTCCCGCATGTCTCTACTTCTGCTCGTCGCCACTCCTCTTCTTGGTCTCCACTTCCCTCTGTCTTCACTTCCTCTTTCCCTCCGTCCCTCTGCCTCCACTTCCTCTCTTCCCCGTCCCCATTTCCTCTCTCCCGTTGCCACTTCCTCTCTCCCCATGTCTCTACTTCCGCTCTTCCCCATGTCTCTACTTCCACTCTTCCCCATGTCTCTACTTCCGCTCTTCCCGATGTCTCTACTTCCACTCTTCCCCATGTCTACTTCCGCTCTTCCCCATGTCTCCACTTCCCTGTCTTCACTTCCTCTTTCCCTCGTCCCTCTGCCTCCACTTCCTCTCCCCGCCCCTACTTCCTCTCCCCGTCAACCACTTCCTCTCATCCCGTCCCACTTCCTCTCTTCCCCCACCCCCTCTTCCCTGCCGCCACTTCCCCATGTCTCTATTTCCGCTCTTCCCTCTGTCGCCACTTCCTCTCTTCCCTCTGTCGCCACTTCTTCTCTTCCTTTCTTCCTGTCTCCACTTTCTCTTCCCCCGTCTCCACTTCCTCTCTTCCCTACGTCGCCACTTCCTCTCTTCCCTCTGTCGCCACTTCTTCTCTTCCTTTCTTCCTGTCTCCACTTCTTCTCTTCCTTTCTTCCTGTCTCCACTTTCTCTCTTCCCCATCCCCACTTTCTCTCTTCCCCTCATCCCCACTTTCTCTCTTCCCCTCATCCCCACTTCCTCTCTCCCCGTCCCCACTTTCTCTCTCCCCGTCCCCACTTCCTCTCTTCCCCTGTCCCACTTCGTCTCTTCCCCCGCCCCTCTTCCCTGTTGCCACTTCCTCTCTTCCCTCCATCACCACTTCCTCTCTTCCATCTGCTTCCCCTTGTCCCTCTGCCTCCACTTTCCCTTCTGTCGCTACTTCCGCTCTTCCCCATGTCGCTTTACTTCCTCTTCCCCATGTCGCTTCACTTCCGCTCTTCCCCATGTCGCTACTTCCGCTCTTCCCGCATGCCTCTACTTCTGCTCGTCGCCACTCCTCTTCTTGGTCTCCACTTCCCTCTGTCTTCACTTCCTCTTTCCCTCCGTCCCTCTGCCTCCACTTCCTCTCTTCCCCGTCCCCATTTCCTCTCTCCCGTCGCCACTTCCTCTCTCCCCATGTCTCTACTTCCGCTCTTCCCCATGTCTCTACTTCCACTCTTCCCCATGTCTCTACTTCCGCTCTTCCCGATGTCTCTACTTCCACTCTTCCCCATGTCTACTTCCGCTCTTCCCCATGTCTCCACTTCCCTGTCTTCACTTCCTCTTTCCCTCGTCCCTCTGCCTCCACTTCCTCTCCCCACCCCTACTTCCTCTCCCCGTCAACCACTTCCTCTCTTCCCGTCCCACTTCCTCTCTTCCCCCACCCCCTCTTCCCTGCCGCCACTTCCCCATGTCTCTACTTCCGCTCTTCCCTCTGTCGCCACTTCCGCTCTTCCCTCTGTCGCCACTTCCTCTCTTCCCTCTGTCGCCACTTCTTCTCTTCCTTTCTTCATGTCTCCACTTTCTCTTCCCCCGTCTCCACTTCCTCTCTTCCCTACGTCGCCACTTCCTCTCTTCCCTCTGTCATCACTTCTTCTCTTCCTTTCTTCCTGTCTCCACTTCTTCTCTTCCTGTCTCCACTTTCTCTCTTCCCCGTCACTTCCTCTCCCACCCGTCCCCAATTCCTCTCCCACCCGTCCCCACTTCCTCTCTTCCTCCCGTCCCCACTTCCTCTCTCCCCCTCTAACCCCCACTTCCTCTCTCCCCCTCTAACCCCCACTTCCTCTCCCCCCTCTATCCCCCACGTCCTCTCCCCCCTAACCCCCACTTCCTCTCTCCCCTCCATCCCCACTTCCTCTCTCCCCTCCATCCCCACTTCCTCTCCCCATCCCCTCTTCCTCTCCCCATCCCCACTTCCTCTCTCCCTCCCCATCCCCACTTCCTCTCCCTCCCGTCCCCACTTCCTCTCCCTCCCGTCCCCACTTCCTCTCCCTCCCGTCCCCACTTCCTCTCCCTCCCGTCACGTCCTCTCCCCCCGTCCCCACGTCCTCTCCCCCTCTATCCCCACGTCCTCTCCCCCTCTATCCCCACGTCCTCTCCCCCTCCATCCCCACGTCCTCTTCCCCACGTCCTCTCCCCTCCATCCCCACTTCCTACCTCCCCTCCATCCCCACTTCTCCCTCCCAGTCCCCACTTCCTCTCCCAGTCCCCACTTCCTCTCTTCCCCGTCCCCACTTCCTCTCTTCCCCGTCCCCACTTACTCTCCCAGTTCACACTTCCTCTCCCCATCCCCACTTCCTATTTCCCTCGTCCGCCTGTCCCCACTTCTTCCCCGTCCCCATTCCCTCTCTTCCCCTGTCCCAATTCCTCTCTTCCCCGTCACCACTTCCTCTTCCCTGTCGCTACTTCCTGTTCCCTACGTCGCCACTTCCTCTCTTCCTTGTCACCACTTCCACTCTTCCCTCCGTCACCACTTCCTCTCTTCCGTCTCTGCTTCCCCTTGTCCCTCTGCCTCCACTTTCCCTCGTCCCTCTGCCTCCACTTCCCCTTCTGTCGCTACTTCCGCTCTTCCCCATGTTGCTTTACTTCCGCTCTTCCCCATGTTGTTTTACTTCCGCTCTTCCCCATGTTGCTTTACTTCCGCTCTTCCCCATGTCGCTTTACTTCCGCTCTTCCCCATGTCGCTTTACTTCCGCTCTTCCCCATGTTGCTTTACTTCCGCTCTTCCCCATGTCGCTTTACTTCCGCTCTTCCCCATGTCTCTTCTTTCCCTCTTCCCCATGTCGCCACTTCTTTTCCCTGTCTCCACTTCCCTCTGTCTTCACTTCCTCTTTCCCTCGTCCCTCGTCCTCCACTTCCTCTCCTCCCTATGTCTCCACTTCCTCTCTTCCCCCTGTCCCCACTTCCTCTCTTCCCCCTGTCCCCACTTCCTCTCTTCCCCTATCCCCGTCCCCACTTTCTCTCTTCCCCGTCCCCACTTCCTCTCTTCTCCGTCCCCACTTCCTCTCTTCTCCGTCCCCACTTCCTCTCTTCTCCGTCCCCACTTCCTCTCTTCTCCGTCCCCACTTCCTTTTTTCCTCTTCCTTCTGCCTCCATTTCCTCTTACCTGTGTTTCCACTTCCTCTCACTCCATTCCCCCTCTTCCATCTGTCTCGACTTCCCCTCTTCCCTCTGTCTCAACTCCTCCTCGTCCCTCTGTCTCCACTCCCCCTCGTCCCTCTGTTTCCACTCCCCCTCGTCCCTCTGCCTCCACTCCCCCTCGTCCCTCTGCCTCCACTTCCTCTTTCCCTCGTCCCTCTGCCTCCACTTCCTCTCTTCCCTGTGAGAAGTTGGCCTGGTATATGCGGTCCACTAATTAAAGTGGGCACCTTGTACCAGTCCAAACGACCCTTATGATGTACGAGGTCAAAGATAACCTTTAGAAAGCTATCCTAGTGGTAGCTGTGGAGAGCAGCCTTCAGGCTTAATCTTGAAGGAATGTAAAGCAGCTTGTTTTACCAGAACATCACCTCCTATATTGACCAAATGAAAGGAGAACCACACAGTAGTTATATAAAAATATGCATTTATTAATATAACACTCTCTACTATCCTCTACACGAGGATAGAGCACAAAGCACACAATACGAGATCAATAGAACAGTTGTAAGTAGCACAACACAGTGGGCTCCAGGGGGAGACCAAACCATATACTAAAATAGTGGTATAACAGTCACGACTGAGATCAAGACAAGGTCTGGAACACGTAGAATCGTTGGGACCCCAAGGAACCACCCAAGGTGAGTAGATAGGGACCCCACGGAGGCCAGGTGCATTGTGCTAACACGACCGCGGGCTCCGTACAATTCTATGGGGAAGTCGCAGTTACAATTTTAAAGTTTAAGGACCCTTCTAGGAGGACTTCGAGCAAACCCTTTGGAACTTAAGAGGTTGAAGAGCCACCCCACCTGTGGATACCGTAGTACCCGAGTTACCTATCCCAGAGGAGCCGGGTGCATAGGTCTGGAGTGGCATCGGAAACCACCTTAGTTCTCAATGGAGGGCTGTGAAGAAGTACTGCTGCCGTGGAGGTGAAAAGGGTCCGGGGGAATCCAAGCCTGGATTCGGGAAGGAAGGAACCTGAAAGCAGAGGAGACAGAGTTTGGGTCACTTCAGGGTGACCAGGGGCTCGGTAGACTAATGCCCACCGATGTCGGATGCTTCAGGTGCGAAGAAGGGATGCTTGACTCTGCAGCCTCGAGGACCAGGAGACGTTGAGGACAACCAGGAGCCGGAGGTGAGCTGTCCCACGGAGGATGTCGAGTGCTGAGGGGTCGGTGTCTGGCGGGAGCACCAACAAGCCTTGGCAAAAGCAACCCACGAAGGAAGGTCAGGCAGGTTACGGTGTGGACCAGCAAGGTCCAGGGGACTCACCAAGCAATGGAGAGTCAGGGCACGTCTGGAGCAACCAGGAAAGCCCAACAGAAATCAAGATGACCCTCAGAGAGACCCACAGGCCGAAGGACCAGGAGTCGCGAGGGGACCTCGGGCAAGATTGCAAAGTACCAGCCCACAGAGCACTCTGTGCGAGGAGGCCGGAGTTCTTTGGTGCAAATACTGCTCAGGGTCAGGACTACACGGAGTCCAATGCACAAGCTCGAGAATCGCTAACAAGCATATGCAATTGCAAATGGACGCGGTGCACAGGGGTTCAGGCTATGCAGTCCCCACGAAGGACACTGGCCTCTAACTTGCTGAGAGGGCAGATCGACCTCAGGGACCTTCGAAAACCCACCTCCTGTGTTGCTGAAATCTTCGGAGTCCGCAGGAGCTCAGGAGCAGCAGACCGGTCAGTTGCGTTACGGTGCCTGCAACATCAGGGGAGTGACTCCTTCACTCCAAGGGAGATTCTTCAGCTGTCCTTAGTGCACCACAGGTCCTGCACGGAGCCTGTATGGAGCAAGGGCACTGTTAGAAATGGGGGTCTCTAGTTGGCAAGGGCTTGCACCTTTGTCCAAGTAGGGACCCTTTTTCCTAGTCAGGGTAAGGGAGTTACACTCCTAAAATAACCCCTGCTCACCCCCTTGGTAGCTTGGCACGAGCAGTCAGGTTTATCTTAGAGGCAGTGTGTAAAGCATTTGCACATAACCAACAGTAATACAGTGTAAGCACTACAAACTGACACCACAAAAGTTTAGAAAAATATCCAATATTTTTATATACTTTAAAACAAGACCAAATACGATAAAAATCCACAGTACAGTACTTTAAAAATGATTATGTTGCAAGATAACTTCTTCTTTGCAGGAATATTTAAAAAACAAAGTTCGTACGAGTCGGTAGCTCCGTCCGAGTCTACCGTGATGCTGAAAACCACAGAGTCTAACAGTTCCAGCCGACCGCGTCGATACGGGCCAGCAGAGTCGTGAACAGACTCGGGCACAGTACCTTTTCTCGTTGTGGCGGGCACGGAGTGTGCGAGCCGGTCGGCGTACGTCGCGGTTGCGGTGCAAGATGGAAGCGGTGCAGGGCGCAGTGTCCTCTCGATGCGGTGCAGGCAGCGGCTCGGTGACAATCGTGCAGACGGAGTCGGTGAGTCCAAGGCATGCGGGGCAGGGTGAGACGGTGCTCGATGCGGTGCTGGCAGGTTGCGATGCAGGCGACCAAGCCGGAGGGCGGGAGCTGGCGTTGGACAGCGGTGCGAGTCGGAGCGGTGCGTCACGAAGCGTGCGAGCGGTGCCCCAACTGCGATGCGGTCACGATTGTTGAGCCAGGTGCAGCGACAACGTCGGTCTGGTCCGGCTGGCACAGTGAAGCGATGCGATGCGAACTGCGGTGCCCACAGGTCACGGTGCAAGCAGCGGCTCGGTGGCGATGGCGTCGGATGTCGTCGGTGAAACCAGGGTTGCGGTGCGAGATGCGGACGGTGCGGTGCGGTGCAAACAGGACACCGGGCCAGCGATGGAGTCGGTTGCGGTTCCCTTCCTCTGTGGCAACTGAAACAGCGGTTCCAGAAGCGGTACCCAGAGGGTTGTGAAGTCTTTGCAGTCCCTGAGACTTCTTAACAGGAGGCCAGCTCGGTTTCAGGCCCTTGGAGATTCTCAGCACAAGTAGTAGAAAGTTCAGTCCAGTCCTTTCACTGCCCAAGGCACAAGCAGCAGCTGCAGGCCAACCCAACAAAGCAACAACACAGCAAAGGGGGGCAAGTACTCCTCCTGGCAGCTCTTCCAGCTCTTCGTCTTGGCAGGTTCCTTGATTCCAGCGAGATCTAAATTCATGGGGTCAGGGCCCCAATATTTATATCCCAAATTCCTTTGTTCTCTGAAGGCAGAGAGGCCTTTGCCTAGTCCAAACCAGTTCTGGAGCACTTTGTTGACAAGTCTCGTTCCTTTCTTTCAGAGAGTAGGCCAGGGACATCAGACGCACCACAGGAGGTGGAGCCAGCATTGTGGAGGGAAGGCACTGTCCTATTCAGGTCTCAGGTGCAACTCCTCCCACCCATCTACATGTAGATCTTGCTATTCAGTCCTGTCTCCTGGAATCCCCCAGCCCCTGTCACTCACACTCCAGACAAGGAATACACAACCTAGCAGAGGCAGGCTTGGATGGTTAGACAAGAAAATACCGACTTTCTAAAAGTGGTATTTTCAAACACAGAATGTTAAAACCAACTTCACTAAAAGATGCATTTTATCATTCTGAGTTCAGGCATACTAAACTCGAATTTCTACCATGTTCCCTGGGTCAGTTAGGATCATAGGATGTAATAATCAAAACTGCCCATTCTGGCCTATGGGGGAACAGGTAGCCTTGCAATAGTGAAAAACGAAGTAGGCTGTAATTCACTATCAGGACATGCCACACACACCAGGGCATGTCCTACCTTTCACATACAATGCACCTTGCCCACAGGGGTACCTTGGGCCTACCTTAGGGGTGACTAATATGTAGAAAAGGGAAGGTTTAGGGACTTGCAAGTGTGTGCACTTGCCAAGTCGACATGGCAGCCCCAGGCTGCGCACAGGCTCTGCAATGGCAGGCCAGAATTACACTTTACGGGCTGTTTGCGTGGGTGGCACAATCCAGTGCTGCAGCCCACCAACAGCATTTGATCTATAGGCCCTGGCACGCGCAGTGCACTTTACAAGGGACTGACACATAAACCAAATAGGCCAATCATGGAAACACCAATCCATAACACATTTTATACATGAGCACTTGCACTTTCCCACTGGACAGCAGTGAGGAAACTGCGCAGAATCATTACACCAGCAAAAACAGAGTCAAAAACGGGAGGTCAGAAAGCAAAAAGTCAGGGGAAACACGCCAAAAGATGCCAAGTCTAACAGGCACAGACAAAGTTTTGGATGGAGAGGGAGACGAAGTCGGGCCCAGTCGAAGTCCAGCGAAGTCCAGAGTGTTCAGACGGTCGAAGGTCAGTGGTTTCTTCTTGTAGAATCTTGTCCACGTAGAATCTAAAGTCTTACAGCCAGGTAAGCCCTTATGTACCCACAGGAGAGGGTTGGACAGATTTGGGGGACCCTCCCAGGGGAGGGTCAGGACAGAGGGGTGGTTACACCCATGTCCTTTGTCCAGTTTCGCTCCAGAGCAGGAGCCAATGGCTCCCAGAACTGGTTTGAGCTGGACTATGCACAGGGACACCAAATGTGCCCCGGGTGCAGACTTTCAGGCACTCTCAGAGTGCACCCACCCAGCCCCAATACACTAAATCCTGTCTGGGAGGTGGTGTGACAGGATACCTATTGTGCTGCCTTCCCCTGCTCGAGCTTGGCTCGCAGCAGGAGGGCAGAAGTGTGTCTCTGGTCGGCAGCATCCATTTTGTGCTGACCGGGTCGAGAAGGCTGGCACCGGATAGACCAGTGACCCCACGAAGCTTGCTTCAGAAGGGTGGAATCATACCTCCCACACCGGTTACCGGTGTGGAGGTATGATTCCAAGGTGTTTGATAACAAACACGATATGTTTCTATGCAGCCGTTTGAGATAGCATTTACCGCGAGGTTATAATGCGCCTCTACCTGTATGTCCGGCTGAGTCACAGACAACCCGGGAGAATGGTCTCCGAAAGCTGCAGAGGGGCTCTGCTCATGCAGGGGCACCCTCTCACTAAAAACCCAGCACCCTGCCTTCAGGATTGATAAGGCCTGCTATTGGGGTGACTTATAAGTTAAGTGTAGAGACCTATAGATATAAAGTAAGTGGTGCAAGCACCAGCTTACACAGGCTGCGGTAGCAGACCTGCAGTTCCATTTTGCATGGCCTCTCATGGGTGGCATAACACATGCTTCAGCCCATGGGAGGCCTCTGGGGTACCTATGCCCTGGGTACAGGGGTACCATATACTAGGGACTTATAAGGGTACCCCAGTATCCAATCTGGAGTGTACCAAAGTACATGTGTGACAATTTAGAGGAGAAAGCAGATAGCCTGGGGTCCTGATTAGTAGGATCCCAGTCAGACTAGTCAAAAACCAGCTAAACACCAGGCAAAAAGTAGGGGTAACCATGCAGTCAGATCCTACCTTCCTACATTCCCCATGTCTCTACGTCTGATCTTCCCCAGGTCTCCACTTCCTCTTTTCCAGAGGTCTCTACTTCCTCTCTTCCCTTTGTCTCCACTTCCTCTCTTCCCTCTGTATTTAAAAGCACCATTTGTGGAGCTCCTCAGGACTCTTCTGTGAGCCCTTCACGATTTAATATTTATGTTGCCTCGCTGGAGGCCCCAGTTTGTTCTTTTAGTCTTCTCTCTGTCTCCACTTCCACTCTTCCCTGTCTCCACTCCCCCTCGTCCCTCTACCTCCACTTCCTCTTTCCCTCGTCCCTCTGCCTCTACTCCCTCTCTTCCCTTTGTCTGCACTTCCTCTCTTCCCTATGTCTCTACTTCCGCTCTTCCCTATATCTCTACTTCCGCTCTTCCCCATGTCTCTACTTCCGCTCTTCCCCATGTCTCTACTTCCGCTCTTCCCCGTGTCCCTACTTCCTCTCTTCCCCTTGTCTCTACTTCCTCTCTTCCCCTTGTCTCTACTTCCTCTCTTCCCCTTGTCTCTACTTCCTCTCTTCCCTTTGTCTCTACTTCCTCTCTTCCCTTTGTCTCTACTTCCTCTCTTCCCTTTGTCTCTACTTCCTCTCTTCCCTCTGTATTTAAAAGCACCATTTGTGGAGGTCCTCAGGGCCCTTCATTGAGCCCTTCATATTTGATACTTATGTTACCTCGCTGGGGGGCCCCAGTTCGTTCTTTTAGTCTTCCCTCTGATGCCCAGGAAAGGTTATCGATGACTTGTGTCCTACCCAGATGTGAGCTCCATAATCTAGCAGGTTGGAGGGAGAAAGGAGTGCATCCAATATGTTTTAAAGTACTTCAGGTGTGTAGCAGGTCCTTAGGTAGGTGATATGTTTGAGGGAAATAAGTTGTTTTTTAGGTGTTGGCTAGCGTTGGTTCTGGCAGAAGCAGGATTGGTAAATTATGTGCCTTTGTTACCGGAAGAGTATTGCTGTGTGTTGTGGATCCAGGCATAGTGGTTAGACGGCTGTGATCATGCCCATCTAAGGTACAAAACAGGAAAGTTTGTGTGCAATGTTACTTTCCTTGCTTTGCTGCCACTATTGCTAAACTGTTGTGTCTTCCCTTGCATTCCAATTTTAGGATGTACCTACATGCCCCCCTCCCTCCCCCCCAAGCAGCTGGTGCACGCTGGCTTATCCTCTTCAACCTTGGATTAATGGTTCTGTTTCCAAACTGCAGAAGTGACTAAGGTCACCATCTTCATCTGCTCACCTTTTAGACGGGGAGATGCGACAACCATATCCGGTAGAGCAGTGACTAGTTAAACGTGATATCCACACAGTAATGGTTAAAGGACCCAATCCAGTGTAGTTCCTGCACTTTCAACATACAAATAACTCCATTCCAAGATGGTGACTGAACTAACCAAGAAAGGGGGCAGTTGTTACTTTCTTGACTTTGTAGATACAAGTCAAAATGGGCTCTAGAGGCATCAGACCCTTGCCCACTCTGTCCCACTTTACTGATAATGTTGTGCATTGTATTGGTCTTGTGTTCTTCTACTGCCGTTAGCACTGAGCTCCTCCATCATTGCTCAGATCCAGATTCTTCTCCTGCTACAAATGTGTGACCACACTTCCAGCTCTGATTCACCAAGTCTACTACTGTGGAATCTTGACCTTGGACCGATGCTCCAGGTGAGATAGTGTGCATTCCTCAGAAGTCCTCTGCTCCTGTTGGAGTGCCATCTCTAGAAACCTGAACCTAGAACCTGGGTCTAGTAAGAAACAATTTCTAAATCATGCCCTACACCAAATCATGCCAGTCAACACAATGTCTATTTGTTTGCTCCACGTTGGCATTCCCTCTTCAGTTGGATGTTTGGTAGACCCAGCATCTTCATCTTTCTGCCATGGTTCCCCAGCAGTTCTCTTCAGCAGATTTTGGAAGGAAAGCAGTGGCTGTAGTCAGACAAGAGAACATTTTTCATATTCAGATGTTATTCCTGGGAACCTGTGTCAGATATGAGTAAACTCTAGAACGCGGGACAATGTTGATCCAATACCCTTCTCTCCTTCAATGCACATGAGCCCGGTATAACCTGAGCTACTATGCTGAGATAACTGAAGAGAAGGTGGTTCTCTACCTACAGCATTCTGGTGTAAGAATCCAGTATTTCTTGGTAATCCCTGCCTTTTGTGTCAATTCTTTTTATTCAAGCTTTAGTCCCTAGTGAGAACCAAGTGATCAGCACCAGTCAAATATCTGAAAGGCAGAACAGCTGCTGAAAAGCCAAGCTTCTCTTAAGAGGAGTAAAAATCGTGAAACTTTTGTAAGGAGACTGCATATGTGCAATGTGATACTGAATTTAAATTGAGAAATGATGAACAATTGGAAAATACTACAAGTTTTACTCAGATCACTAAGAAGATCCCAGCTCCACGAGGAGGATAACGGATGGCTGACTAGGCAGACAATATGTATGTTGCAGTCAAAGGTCAAAGTCAATGTTTCAACCACATAACATGTAATGAATACGATAGGGTCTTCATCAGGATGAGAGGGAGGCATCATCACAAAAAAGTGGGACTGTAACCACCCCACCTCTGAAAGTAACACAAAATAACTTTCAATTAGGGACCAAGGTACCAATTTCATTGGGGATGTATCAAAAAACGAGTCTTACTCAGACTTGGAAATGGTGCCGGAATTAATTCTGTAACTAAAGAGAGGCACCACATAACACAAGAAGTAATAAAGTCAGGTGTGAGGGCTACTCTACAGAATGTGGCAAGCATGTCACTGTTAGCAACAGTTGGTCTTACCCCTTGTCGATTCTGGAATGGGCAGAAATCCCCAATGCTCTCTGCAAATGCAGACAAGAAAGAAAGAATTCCATTGCAACCCTCTGCATAAAAAAAGGTTTCTTTACAGTACAAAAAAGTCCTGAGGAAGCCAGGAACTAGGCGTACTCTGTTTGCATCCACGCTGGAGTCTTAAACCATATGCCTCAAGGTCCGTGCATGAGCACATCTCGATAAATAAATGGGCCAAATAAGTGTGCACGCGGTCAGTGGCATGGGAGATGCGGCGTGTCACCCAATAAAAGGAAGCTGAAAAAATGTTGCCAGGAAAACACAAATATAACTAACTATTCATCATCATAAAAACTTTATTCGAATCTTTGTTGGATTCATAAAAAGTACAAACAGTTTAAAAATCATTTTCAGTATAATAAAATAGAATATGATCTTTGATCTTATGTTTAAAAGATTTCGTATGATAACATTAAAATCTTCATCAATACACATCATTTAGTAATCCCAGGTAATAATATAATTTTTCGGCCCAAGACCATCCTTCATTCGGTTTCATAAACAAGTTGGTCTTAAAATTTTAGAGTTTTCCTTCTTTGTATGGCCCGGATTATGAAACCAACAACAGTACTACAGGCTAATTCATTCTCAAGGGTACATATGAATTTCATCGCGTCTTTATAAAAAATAATTTCTGTGTTATAAAAATTGGACGTAAAAATATTTTTCTAATGTCTTGGTAAAATTTGCAAAACAGCATAAAGTGCATCGTGGTCTGGTTAGCTTTTTTCTCACATGGGCACTTATGTTCAATTTTCTGCCATTTGTTAAGTTGTGGGAAAGCCACTAATTCATGGACTGTGCCCAGACGCATTCGTGTCAGATAGAATCTATCTTGTGTGTTTGTCACTTTTACAAAGTAATTTGGGAGGCCAAATGGCTCAATATTGGCCACATATCTTGATACTCTAATGTTTTCTTCCCCTCTCCTGGTTCTTGCTTGGCTTACTTTCTCCAAATACAATTTTTTCACATCATTTTTACCAAATTGTAATATGGCTGTGGGGTTTTTACAGATAAATCTGTCGATACTCTTTAATAAGCTGTCCATATATGCTAGCCAGGGGATCTTATTTGTATTATCCAAAGCTAAACAATCCTTAATGATGTCCCTGGTAAATTTTAGTCCCTCCTTACACCAAATGTTATGCCAGGCACAAAGCGCTCTTACTTGAATTAGATCAGTGACATATAATACATCCAATTCTTTGTGTAGGAGATATGTTGTCGTGGATCTTGGTACAGCCAGTGTACGACAGAGAAAGTAGTTTTCACAAGATTGCAGGGCATGAATTTTTTTTTTTTTTTTTTTATATAGCGCGAACTTAACCCGAATCGGGTATCAGAGCGCTTTACATAGCACCAGTTGCATTACATAAGGACACATTCATTTTTTTTGTTAGGCACGGGGAGATTAAGTGATTTGCCCAGAATCACAGGCTGTTCAGCGTCATTGCCGAGACTCGAACCCAGTTCCCCAGATTCGAGGTCGACCGCCCTAGCCGTTAGGCCAACTCCTCTCCCCATTACAATTGGCATTACCCCACACTAGAGAACTGTAAGTAGCTACAGGTAGGCATTTGCTGCCATATATCTTTAGCATATCCCGGATAGGTTTACTGCCTATCTTATTACAAAATCTAAAAATCGCCTCTATAGTTCTAATAAGTTTGAGTCTGGTCTAGATGGGAAGTCCAGTTGCAGTTAAAAGTGAATAAAACACCCAAATAGGAGAAACTCTTAACTTCAGTTAGCTTATGGTCCCTAACATAATGGGTCTTTTTCTTAACCCTACCTTTGCCACATGTCATCACAAACGTTTTAGAGAGGTTTAATTTTAGATCTTTCTGCTCCATGTATGAATCAAAAGCTTCAATCAGGTTTTGCAATCCATTTGCAGTTCTCGAAATTAGGACTGCATCATCTGCATACAGGAGCAAAGGAGTTGGTCTCGCACCTATTTTCGGGGCATCTGTATTAAGGTTCTGGAGGGTTTTATCAATTCCGTTTATATATATAGTGAGAATAAGAGTGGAGCAATGACACACCCTTGTCGTATTCCCCTGGATACCTTAAAGTTTGTTGTGCATTCACCTCCCCTTCCACATCTTACTCTAGAAGTCAATCTTGAGTATAGTTGTGAGAGAAATGTTATAATATCGACAGGGGCACCCATCTCCGTCATGACCTCCCATAATTTGGCATAACTTACGCAGTCAAAAGCAGAACTCAGGTCTGCAAAGCATAAATAGATGTGTTCTTCCTTTGACATAGTGTATATATTTATAATTAAGTGTAGATTTAAGCATTGCTCTACCGTCCCCATATCCCCTCTAAAACCATATTGGGTTTCAGTCAAGATGTTATCATTTACCCATTTCTCCAGTCTTTCTAGGACTATACGCCCCATGATCTTGACAGATGAGTCCAGAAGGGATATGGGGCGGTAGCATCTCACATCACCTCGGCTCCCCTTTTTGAAGATTGGGACGATAACACTATCTATCCAGGTCTTGGGGACGCAGCCTTTGGCAGCTGCGTTGCAGACCTGGGTTAAAATGGGTACCCATAGCTGTATATAATTTTTATATGCATCGGCTGGAACCCCATCAGGTCCAGGAGCCTTTCCCTGCTTCATCTTATTTATTGCCATGGTTACCTCCTCCAATCTAATTTGTTCGCGAGGTATCACAGCTATAGAGGAAGGCTGTTCTATGTTATTAATAGATGCATTACAAATTCCGCTAAAATGGGTAAACCAATCCTTTGGAGCAATGACTGTTTCGACGAGAGGGTCTTGATCGTCTTTCCACAAAGGTGAGTTTATCACTTTCCAGAATAGGGTGGAATCCCTAGTCTCTGCTGCTTGATTCAGTTCCGACCAGGCCTCCTCTTGTACCTCCCTCTTCCTGTTTTTTAATGCTTGTTTATATGATAGTCTAAGACGCTTGGTTTCATTCCTGTTTCGAGGTATTTTGTGTAGGGCCTTAATTAAATCTTGTTTTGCCCGTGTACAGTCGTGGTCAAACCAGCCATTTACCCGTCTCTTTTTCATTGTAACTTCCTTTCTTAAATTGCTAGATATTGCCGCGGTAATTCTCTCGTAAGCAGTTATAATTTCATCGGGCAAGGAATTGATATCAGTGCAAATAGAAAAACTTTCCATATTATCATTTACGACCTTGTGTAGCATTATATCTTCATCGATACCTGTCCATTTAATAGTGACAGTATTTTTCCCGGCTGCCACTACATTTGGCAGCATTAACTTATCCACAGGCCCGGCTATGGTAACATGTAAGGTCAAGGTCAACGAAGCATGATCACTAAATCTAGTAAATTCGCCGGTTGGCAAGCCACAATAAGTAAGACCGGCAGTGGACACCATCATGTGATCAATTCAAGATGGATTTCCACTGCCTTGGAAGATAGGATAAGTGATTACTCCATCTTCTCCTCTTGGGGCCAATATCTCCAGGCTGTCCTTACAGAGGACTTCATCTAGTGCTGCCCCATAGCAATCATGTGGGAAGTGTTGTAAATTGGTCCCTGTAATGTCTGAAAAACCGCAGACATTGGTTCCAGAGAGACAGCATCTACTAATATTAAAATCCCCCATTCAAATACATATGTATGCGGGGTCTACCCCCTTTATAAAGGTAGCCAGTGCTCTTTCTAATTCATTCACAACTTTATAGCGGGTAGCATTAAAAATATTATTATAAAAATGTACCACTACAAATGGTTGGTTCTTCCCCATTATCAATAGGACTATTTGAAAATAGGGAGAGCCATTGTACAGCTTTTTAAGTTCTATGGGCGCTGTGGTTGAAATAAAAATTGCCAAACCCCCCTTTGCTCGTCCTGAGGCTGACGGTATCGCTGGTGTTGAAATGGTTACAAAGCCTTCAATATATGGCTCGAGTATGTCAGGTCTCCTGGAGACATAGTACTTGGAGTGGTTTAATACTTTCCAACCAATCCTTATCTGTTAGCTTCCTTTTAATCCCGGCAATATTCCATGACCTTATCTTATTTGAGTAGTTGAATCAAAAACTATTTTTACTTGATCATTATTAGTATGCCTAGGAGTAGTTTTCCCCCGGGAGTTTATTACTCTCTCCCCTAGGTCATTTTGTCAATCCTGTTCAGCTAGGTTTGACAGTGGAGCATAACTAACTAATATTAATTCGGAAATATGTTTCAATTCCATGAGTCTAGAGAAAGAGGAAAAAAGAAAAGACTACTCTTCGTTTGACATCTTAAGTACATTGGGAGGGTGGGAGTGATGCTTGATCAGAGTATATTGCACATCAGGGGTGTTGGGTGACGCAGCTTCAGGTGGACATATATGTATATTGTGAAGATGAAAATGTTGCAGAAGGGTATCCCAAGAGTGGGATATTGTAGCCTCACATGATGTGTCATGTATATTTTGGGTGGGTGGATTGGGTGTTGTAGCCTCAGATGGATTCTAACATACATCATTGCTGCTGCTGCTTTACAAGGAGTATCGACTATATCACAAAGGTGAGCGTAGGCGTCCCAGATGGCTTTTCATGTATATGATGAGGGTGCCTTGTAGCCTCAGACAGAGGCCATAGTAAGGTGTTGGATTTTGAAACCTCAGAGCATAACATGCACCATGGGGAGGGCGTTGCAGTATTAGATGAAGTTGCATGCATCTAACGAGGGTAGCCGTAGCTGCATCACATGGACGTATGTACTTCCTTTAGGTATGGGTGTTGTGGCATCATATGAAGTCTCATGTACATCATGGGGGTGGTGGGAAGTTGTAGCCTCAAAATGTGTCTCATCTAAATCATGACGATGGGTGCACTTGCCTTATATGGCCTTTAATTTGTACCATCAGAGTGTCCTGCGGCAGTCTCAGACCAAGTCCAAAGTATGGGATTAGGTGTTGTGACCTCTGTGCTTAACCCAGATCATGAATTTGATGTTAGGACCGCAGATGAAGTTACAGGTATATCAAGAGGTGGGCGTTCTTCCCTCGGATGCAGTGGGATGGTGTAGCCGTAGAATGAGTCTCTATAGCACAAGAATAGGTTACTGTGGCTTCAGAACATCTTTCATGCATATCAGGAGGGTGACGTGTGGTGTCATTCGATCATGCACTTCATGACGGCCGGGTGCTTTAACCTCAAACGCAGTCTCATAAAAAGAGGGTGGGTGGTTGCAGTCTCTGATGGGAGAACCATGCCCATCACAATGGTGAATATGCTGGGTGTTAAAGCCTCAGATGGAGTCAACATTTTTACATGAACAGATGGATGTTCATGTACACCATGACATTGGGAATCTTAGGGAGTAGTCTTGTGTTCATCATGTTGGCTGGGTGTTGTATCCTCAGAGTTTACGGAATGTCATGATGGTGAGGTGCTGTAGGCACAGACGAGACCTCATATATGTCATAAAAGTGGAGCCTTGTATGGAGTCTCATGCACATCACATGGAAGTTGGATCTTGGTAGCCTCCATGGGGTCTCAACTATATTGTGAGGGTATGCGATTACACCTTCAGATGGCGTCTTATGCACAGCATCTCAGCAGAAGGTTGTAGCCTTTGACAGGGATGTATGCGAGTAATGAGGGTGGGAGGCTCAAGTCTCAAATGAACAAATTACAGTAGAAAGTTCTAGTCTCAGATGGCGCCTTCATGAAGATCCTAGAGAAGGCGATGTGTATGCCTAATGAAGGTGTAACATGACGGTGGCAGGTTGTAGTCTCGAAACTGAGCCTTCACGAGGATGGGAGGGTGTAGCCTCAGAGGGAGCATTATGTACGCGAGGTGAAGGTATAGTCTCAGATGGTTCCTTCATAAGCATAGGAGACTATAGTCTTGGACTGTCCTTGTGTACTTCATAAGGATGGAGGGTTTTGGTCTCAGGAGAAGTTTCATGTACCTCATGAGGATGGGTGGTTATATTCTCAGGTGAATCCTTGTGTACATCATGAGGATGGGAGGTTACAGTCCGAGGGGGGGACCTTGTGTACAACATGGGGTTGGGAAGTTATTGTCTCAGATGAAGGCTTGTGCGTTGCATGAGGATGATAAGTTTTAGCCTCAGAGGGAGCCATACAACCCCACGTGAGTGGGAGGATGTAGCCTCGGATGCAGTCACAAGCATCGCTTCTGAGAGTTAATAGTATATAGTTTTTCACATCACTGCCCACTAACATTCTTCACCGCTCCAACAAAACCTTCCAAGTGGAACGTAAGTTGAGGTCTTTCTGACTCAAACTACTCACTGCAGGAATGAAACAGAAGACATGACCATGAGTTTTTGACTGACCTTTTGCTCCAGGGTTTAACTCCAGCCATAGGTTTTAAAGTTATGGGCAATTTGAGCTGCTGGGGGCCTCAACTTCTTCCACTCCAATGCACAAACAAGTCTGCAAAGGGAAGCAAGACTCAATGCAGATAAAGCAGCACCTACAGAGAGCAGCAAGACTGCCATTGCAGCTATATTCAATACCGTTAGAAGACACCTCTGCAAAGGGCAGCAGGGCTCCCATTGCAGCTACATTCGGTACAATTATAAGAACACCTCTGCAGAAGCCTGCTAGATTCCCAGTGCAGCTAGATTCAGTACCACCATAAGGACACAACAGAAGAGGGCAACTATACTCCTACTGCAGATACATTCCTATTGCACCTAGATGAACAAGTTACTTGCAGTCAGTAATATTGTATGACCTTGCAGATTTCTCACCTTCTGAACATCCCAGCTGCCAGCCTGGATCCAGAAACTTTTCAATAGCTTTCCCATGCTGGTAGGGGGCGCTGGCTGTACATCGGCACCGCATGCAGTACCTCGTGGCATCACTGGAGCCATAAAGAACCCCCGTCCTAACGTCAGTTACCATTAATTTATTAGCGTGCCTTCAAGGCAAACAGATGACACAAGTATCAATAAGATAGGTGCAGTTTTCAATTATACTAAAAGAACATATGAACAGGACTACTGGTACAGACCGCCATGCACCGGGTAGGTGGGTGGACCGGTGAGGGATCTACAGGTACAGTAAACACCAGAAAAAAACATTACTGAAGGTAAGTAACTTGTTCTTCTGATCAGGGATGTGGAATTCCTATAGCCTGATGCCCAGGACATATTGTTTGGGGTCAAGGGCTACAAGTTTTAATGTGTATTTTGTCCTTGGGACAAGTAGGCCCAACCCCCTGCAGCACAAACCCTTTGGTTGCCAGTTTGCAGGACCACATTATGGATCAGGGAAGGGCACTGTCTGCAGTTAAGGTAATATTTTTGCCCATATGTTAATGCTGTTCTGTCACGGGGCGGGTGTACCCAGGGAAAAAACGGACCAGACAAGAGACTGGTGGGAGGTACAAGACGTTATCCCACCTCTTTTCCCACGACAGGATGAATGGATTTGTCCTTCCCGAGCAGACCCCACAGAAATGAGCCCCGGTCCCTTTAACTGGGACTCTGTGGTCGAGAACTCCACCCCCAGGGATGACGTCGCAGCCTTCGGACCAACAAGAGGAGAAGAGATCCGGAAGACGGTGTGTGTCATCACCGGAGGACGAGAGGAGCGAGGAGTGAGAGGAGAAGCGAAGAGTGGAGAACGAGACGGAGAGCGGAGGATTACGGAGAGAACATCAGGCCGAGGAGGATCGGAGGAGAATCGAGAGACGGCGGAAGAGCCAGGAGGCTACCGGGAACACGCTTCGCCCAGCCACGCTCCAGGAGAAGCGTGGCTAACACAGGTACGAGAGCGGTTCGCGGGCTGGGTAGGGAGGCGGGAGAGGCCTGAAGTGTAGAGGCTCCAGCTCCTTACCGAACTTTGTATATAGAAATTCCCCTACCCGACACCATCACTCCTCTCCGTTAGAAGTGTATCACTGGTTTTGGGTTGCTCCTTCACTCCCTTTCCCTCCAAGCGCACAGCGTCGCAAAAACACTTACCCACTGTTTTCCTCTTCCATTTTGGGGGTTCCAGAGTGAAACATCGCTACCATCCTGCTCCTTGGAACTTACGGAGGGAGAACGACTGGTATCCGACAAAGAAGGCACCAGGAGACGGGGAAACCGGGAGGGGGCGTACCGGTTGCTTTTGTGTTTACAGCTGCATACTGGCTACACGTAGGAGACGAGTGCTCCATAAAATAAAACCTACTTTAACTCGCCCTATTGTCCCGCCCCTTACTTCAGAAACGTTACAACTGGTGGAGAATGCGGGAATAGAAGAGCCCATCTGTACACAAAAAATGGATACACTAATACAGCACCTAATCAAGGGCCAGGAAAAGCTCGAATGGGCCGTCGAGCGACAGATGTCATCAGCCCAGGCCGACCGTGAGATTTTTAAGGATTCCATCGCGGCCCAGATGGAAGGACTTCAGAAAATGGTTACAGAGCAACCAGTAGCCTCCCTACGCGAAATCCGAAGTACAAGTCACACCCCATCCGGAGTCTCCTTGCAAAAATACGTATCCGGTGAGGACCCGGATGCGTTTTTGACAAACTTTGAGAGGGTGGCAAGAGCTTGTAGCTGGCCCCCGGACAAATGGGCATTTTTTTTTTAGCTCCGCTGCTAACAGGGGAGGCACAAGCCGCTTACCAAGTGGCAAACGCCACTGGGGACGCTTCCTATGCGGTAATAAAGACTATAATTCTTGATCATCTAGGCCTTGATGTCGAAGCATATAGGGTGCGGTTCCGTAAAGAGAGAGGAGCACCCGGGGAAAACCCCAAAACTTTGTTCTTCAGATTGAAGATGGCGGCACCAAGTGGCTGACCCCGGTTACTAGTACTAAAGAGGAGATCATGGAGAAAATATACTTGGAGCAGTATTTAGATGCTCTCCCCTATAACTCACAGAAATGGCTCCGCCAACATACCCACTTGACCGCCGAGCAGGCCATAGAGATGGCGACAACGTATTCTCGAGCACAACCCAGAGTGATGACGTGGGACAATGAGAGAACACGCCAACCAAACCTGAAACCGGAGAAAAAAAACAGACCCTCGCATGAACCGGGAAAACCCCGGCACACGAGGCCAGAGCTACCCAGTGTCAGAGGTCCCCAATGTTTTGAGTGTGGGGATTGGGGACACATAGCCCGCGTGTGTCCTCGGAGGAAACCAACGGAGGAACCCATGGAAGTGGGTTACATCCCGAGATCCATTATGTATACAGCAGAAATGGGGGCTGCCTTTCATGTAAGTGTACAGGTGAATGGTAAAATGATTAGGGCCCTCCTGGATTCTGGGTGTAAACAATCCGTCATACAGAGGGTGTTGATTAACCGGGATCAAATACTGCCAGACACAACCGTACACATCAGATGTGTACATGGCGATGTCAAACCCTATCCTCTTGCGGTAATATCCCTCACTCACTCTAATGGGGTAAAGAATAACAAAGGTGGGAGTATTAGAGGGCCTTCCTGAGGATTTAATCATGGGAACCGACAACCCTGAGTTTCTCAATCTATTCTCACATGTACTACAGGTAGCTAAGTGGAATGAGGGGACAGACAGTGATCCTAAAACTACAGTTCCAGCTCTAACAACCCCGGAACCGTGGCTTTTAGACCGAAGTTTTAAGTTCGCCCAGGCCAACGACACTACTCTGTATAATGCGTGGGAACAGACACATAGTTCCCAAGATCGTAACACCACTGTATATCCCAGATTCATTATCAAGGAAGGTTTACTGTACCGGCAAGCATCCCCCACTGAACCCCACCAACTATTAGTCCCCCTCTCTTTTCGGGATCAAATATTGTTTTTTTCCCATTCTCACCTCACTGCTGGACGGGGGCGGAGAAAACGACCCAGAACGTCTTGAGGCATTTTTTTTTGGCCAGGGGTTTACAAAGATATAAAAATAAACTGCCAGTCATGTGTTATATGCCAAAAAAGGAACACTCATCGTCCTCCAGCCGTTCCCCTGCAGCCTCTCCCCATCATTGGTACTCCCTTCGAGAGAGTAGGGATGGACTTGATAGGACCATCACCCCGCACGAAGAAAGGGAATTTGTATGCCCTGGTAATAGTGGATTACGCCACCCGTTTTCCGGAGGCGTTTCCGCTACGGGCACCCACCACTCGCAATATAGCTGAGAAGTTCTTGGAGCTATTTTCCAGAGTCGGCTTCCCGAAGGAAATACTGACAGATCAAGGCACCCCATTCGTGTCACGCCTTATGAGGGAAGTATGCCAAATCCTGGACCTGCGTCAAATCAAGACATCGGTTTACCACCCCCAAACCGATGGACTTGTTGAGCGCTATAACGGGACACTGAAGGCTACGCTGAAGAAAATGTTGGAGGTGAACAGAAAGGAATGGGATCAGCTGTTACCCTTGGCATTGTATGTGATAAGAGGTCAAGTACAAAGCAGCCTCGGCTGCTCGGCCTTTGAAATGCTTTATGGAAGACAACCAAGAAGACTCCTAGAGATGACAAAAGAGGCCTGGGAGAAAGAAGAGGCGATCGAAACCAGAGACATGGAGTACACGCAGGGCCTCAAAGCCAAAATAGGAAAACTCCGGGACCTGGCCTATTCCCACCTCGTAAAGAAACAGGAACGGCAGACACACTTCTATAAATCGAGGAAAGAAGTGGAGATCCCTACGTATTAATGATTGGGCACTAGTACTGCACCCACGTCCACGAAGAAGTTCAAAACGGAATGGAAAGGTCCCTATAAAGTCATCGCCAACATTGGGAAAACCACATATAGACTACAGATAACTCCCAGCCGTACTCAGACGTTTCATATAAACCTTCTGAAGAAATGGTTGGGACCCATACCCAAGACTACCAATCTCTCCGTTCCTACGCTTACCACCAACCATAGCACCTTAGAAGAGCTGGTAATCAACGAAGACCTTACTCAAGACGAAAAGGCTGAGTTGGAGAAGCCCTTAGCCCGTTTGCCTCCATCTTCTCTGACAATCCTGGTAAAACAAATCTGACGGAACACCGGATTGAGACCCCTCCCGGAAAGGTTATAAAACAACGACCTTACATGATTCCTGCTGCCAGACGGATAGCCATACAGAAAGAAGTACAGGACATGTTGAAGTTGGGAGTGATAAGACCCTCGAGAAGTGAGTGGTCATCCCCGATCGTAATGGTGCCTAAACCCGACGGCAGTATCCGATTTTGTATGGACTTTAGGGCCCTCAATGAGATCTCGGCCTTCGATGCCTACCCGATTCCTCGCATAGACGAACTGATAGAAAAACTAGGAGAGGCCAGTTATATCACCACGCTGGACCTTACCAAAGGCTACTGGCAAGTGCCTTTAAGGGAAGAGGACAGAAAGAAAAAGGCCTTTTCGACCCCGAGTGGGCTTTATGAGTTTACAGTGCTCCCATTTGGGCTACACGGGGCCCCAGCAACATTTCAGCGACTCATGAACACCGTGTTGCAAAACCACCACTCCTTCTCATCGGCATACCTTGATGATATCGTGGTTTTTAGCCCAGACTGGAAGACCCATGTGAAACACCTCCAAATCATATTACAGGCCCTACATGAAGCAGGGCTGCACGTGAACTCCAAGAAATCCCGGGTTGGATACCAAAAGGTAAAATACTTGGGGTACGTCTTGGGACATGGCATGACTACCCCACAAACTGAAAAGGTCAGAGCCATCGCAGAAACCGCTTTTCCAACTACCAAGCAAGACATGAGAGCATTTCTTGGCCTGATAGGCTATTACAGGCGTTTTATCCCCCAATTCTTTGAAGTGGCAGCCCCCCTAACAGACACCCTACAGAAAGGCGTAAAACCACAGATCCTATTACACCCTACGGTACCAATGATAGAGGCATTCCAAACCTTAAAAAGAGCCATAACCACCAGCCCTGTGTTGTCCTCTCCCGATTTTTCCAGGCCTTTTCTCCTGCATACTGATGCCTCAAACCACGGAATAGGTGCAGTACTCTCCCAGCTTTCCCCGGAAGGAATAGATCACCCTATAGTATACATTAGTAGGAAGCTATTCCCTAAGGAAACGATATACCCCACCATTGAGTGTGAGTGTCTGGCGGTGAAATGGGCCATAGACAAGTTACGTTACTACCTAGAGGGACACCATTTCACCCTGTGCACGGACCATGCGCCCCTCCAATGGATGAGCCGTAACATCGCTCATAACTCCAGGGTTCACCGTTGGTTTCTCTCTCTCCAACCCTTCTCATTTACAGTCAAACACCGCAAGGGAGTGGACAATGGTAGTGCGGACTATCTCTCTAGAGTGTTTCCTCTCCCCGATCGGGAGAATCCAGGGGAGGAGGTGTGTCACGGGGCGGGTGTACCCAGGGAAAAAACGGACCAGACAAGAGACTGGTGGGAGGTACAAGACGTTATCGCACCTCTTCTTTTCCCACGACAGGATGAATGGATTTGTCCTTCCCGAGCAGACCCCACAGAAATGAGCCCTGGTCCCTTTAACTGGGACTCTGTGGTCGAGAACTCCACCCCCAGGGATGACGTCGCAGCCTTCGGACCAACAAGAGGAGAAGAGATCCGGAAGACGGTGTGTGTCATCACCGGAGGACGAGAGGAGCGAGGAGTGAGAGGAGAAGCGAAGAGTGGAGAACGAGACGGAGAGCGGAGGATTACGGAGAGAACATCAGGCCGAGGAGGATCGGAGGAGAATCGAGAGACGGCGGAAGTGCCAGGAGGCTACCGGGAACACGCTTCGCCCAGCCACGCTCCAGGAGGAGCGTGGCTAACACAGGTACGAGAGAGGTTCACGGGCTGGGTAGGGAGGCGGGAGAGGCCTGAAGTGTAGAGGCTCCAGCTCCTTACCGAACTTTGTATATAGAAATTCCCCTACCCGACACCATCACTCCTCTCCGTTAGAAGTGTATCACTGGTTTTGGGTTGCTCCTTCACTCCCTTTCCCTCCAAGCGCACAGCGTCGCAAAAACACTTACCCACTGTTTTCCTCTTCCATTTTGGGGGTTCCAGAGTGAAACATCGCTACCATCCTGCTCCTTGGAACTTACGGAGGGAGAACGACTGGTATCCGACAAAGAAGGCACCAGGAGACGGGGAAACCGGGAGGGGGCGTACCGGTTGCTTTTGTGTTTACAGCTGCATACTGGCTACACGTAGGAGACGAGTGCTCCATAAAATAAAACCTACTTTAACTCGCCCTATTGTCCCGCCCCTTACTTCAGAAACGTTACATGTTCACACTAGTATTTATGGTTCATTAATTGAAAGCCTTTATTATTAGGGTGAGCGCTCTAAGTAAATGTTGTAATCTCTGACTGCACTACTGACAGTGGTTCCAGTAAAAAAATGTGTACACACGTTTTCAAAGTTTAGCAATATGAGGCTATGTATAATGCTCCCAGAATGCTCTCCGATTTGATGCAAATATTTGCAGAAACTTGAAAGTAAGATTGATGATTCTTTGCTTTCAAAATAAAATGTTCATTAAAAAAATGAAAGCAGGAAAAAAAATTGCTAAACTACTGTAAAATTTCAGGTACCATTTCTTTGCAGCATTATTTAGTAACATGTGTTGATGCATGCTAGTATTTCCCAAAAATATTCATAATGGAAAAAAATAAACCAGCATTGGCAGAGCCAGTAGGTCTGAAATTGGTGGTCAGCTTTTTAGTTGTCAATGTGACTTGTTTTGGCATGGTTTTGTAAAACCTTATTGGTGTGGGAGCTGCTGGGCCCTCACCATTATAACAAACATTGGCAAAAGCAAAAATAGTTTTTTGGTCTCCAAAAGCACACACTGCCACAGTAGTTACTGGCACTTAACAAAACTACTTTGTGTGCAGATATGCTCCTTGTGAAAGAGAAGAATGCGGTCACTCACAGTGAAGCCAGCCCATACAGAGAGAGAGAGAGACAGAATTTTTATAAACACAAAAGCTCACGGTCAACGCCAGACCAAATTTGGGGCCCAAGTATTTAAGCAAGTCTCAAAAGTGCACCCATGATATATGTCCTTGCATTAGGTGCAGCTATACGGCTTTCGTGAATTCCCAAGAATTTACAGAAGTAGGACAAGAAATAGTACTCCTGGAAAATATTTGTGAACTGCATTTTAGCATGAGCAAATATGCATGTGTAGATTTGCTCATGCGAAAATCTGAGTGTTTGCAAGTTCACTTTCCCTCCAACAACTTTTTTCCCAACTCTGGGAGAAGGTTTACGTCTGCCATTGTCAGGAGTAAATTTCCAACATTTCTCAGCATGGGAAAAGATTAGAGAAGAGTAGTTGAAAACCCTTAATACATGCAAGTTAGTAGGGTTGCAGAGACTCAGAAGGGCATTCTAACCCTGGAACTATTGCTTACCACTACCTTCAGCCCCAGTGTGTAGATCTGCAGAAACGTGTTAACATAAGGGGATTGCAAGTATTCAAACACTACTATGCTATGAGCCCTGGCATAATCAGAGAGGCTATATCAGAGCTCTTATATAATGAGATTGCTGCCATAATTTGTCGCTGCACTACATGGCACCAGAGGGGCAAGAAGATTTTGTTACAGGACAAATAGATTTATGAAACAACCTGCCCCATGGACAGGTAGATATTTTATTAAATTCCACACCCTGTCTGATGGATACTTCTAGCAGCAAATTCATTTCCTTTTGAATTCCTTCTCCAAGCACTCCCACACCTGGAGTTAGGTGCATGGCTAGTTATGCCAAAAAATACTGAAGAACTGAGGGTGCAAAGTGACTGCCCTTCTCAGTTTGGAATCCAAACAGCAGTGTCACGCGAAAGCGTGAAGGAACGACCAAAGCGCCGCTTTGCAGATACCTGCCACCAGCACTCCTCTCACCAGTGCTGAAGAAGACATCACCCGGGTCGAATGAGCATGAATACCTTATGAAGGCTCCCTGTGTGCCATGGGGTGGCAGATCTTGATGCACAGGATTACCCATCTTGAAATTGTTCTTTTTTTGTGGGCTACCCTGCTTTTTATCTTTCCAACATATCCCACAAAGAGGAGAAAATCCAGACTGAACTCACGTGTTCTGTCCACGAAGCAGCCGACCGCTCTCTTGGGTTCAAGACGAAGTCTTTCCTTCTCTTTAGTTGGGTGTGGCGGAGGATAGACTGTGGAAAACGTAATAGATTGGCCTAAGTGGAAGGGGGTAACCCTTTAGGCAGGCCTGGTTCTTAAAACTAGCTTGTCAGGGAAGAAGGGGGTGAAAGAGGAGAGGGGGGGAGAAGGGATTTATGCTCAATGCTTGTAATTCGCTTAACCGCCTTGCTGATGCGATAGCGATTAATAAAATCATCATAAATGTTAGTAAAAGCAAGGAACAACTATGTAATGGTTCAAACAGGGAACAAATTAGGAAAGTAAGAACTAAATTGAGATCCTAATGTGGCATAATTTCGGGGAGTAGGAAGGCATTTATTTGTGAGACCTTTTAGTAATCTCATAACAATGAGAGATTTAAAGAAGAATGGTTGGTTGGGTAGACATAAGAAAGCAGATAACGCTGACAAATAACCTTTAACAGTAGCCACTGCACAGACCTGCTGGGCCAGTGAGAGGGTAAAACAGAGGATGTCAGACAGGTGAGCTTGAAGAGGATCTATGGACTTGTCTGTAACCATTTAACAACTTTGGCCCGTCTGCCAGAATAAATAGTTTTGGAGGAGAGCCTTCTTGAACATAAAAACGTCCACCACTTAAGGGGATATGGAGAAAGAGCTTAGGTTGCCCAGCTCAATCTCCAGGCACGTAGGTGGAGGTTCTGGAGGCCAGGGTGTAGAACCTGCCCCTGCAGGAAGAGTAGGACTACCCTGTGAGGGAGACTGAGCAGAGGGCACAAGAAGAGGTGAATGAGGTTTGCATACCACACCCGTCGTAGTCAATCTGGGTAAATTAGGATTACTTGGGCTCAGTCAAGGTTAATCTTCCTCGAGACGCGATGAATCAAAGGTAGGGGAGGAAATGCGAAAAGTTCCACTTCAAGTGAAATGCATCCCTCAATGCTCCCTGCATCGAATACTGGAGAGCACAGAATTTTGGGCAGCGAGCATTCTCTTTAGTGGCAAACAAGCCTCTCTGTGGAGTCCCCCACAGCTGGAAGATGTCTTAGACTGTCTCAAGTTTGGAGATGCCATTCGTGGTCGATAAGATGACGCTGGCTGAGACTGCCTGCTCGCATGTTGAGAACTCCGGTCAGGTGATTTGCTACTACGCAATTCTTTTGGTCCTGAGCCCAGGACCAGAGAGGTAGAGCTTCTCTGCATAGAAGACTGGAGGGCCCTCATGTGCCAGACTGCATGGGTGACCAACAGAATGCAGGAGGCAAGCAGACCAAACACTCGTAAGACCGTCAAGACTGAAATGATAGCCTGAATATTTTGAACCCTCTGAGGAGGAGGAAAGCATTAACTCGATGTGGTATCCAGTACTGCCCCTATGAACAGGATGTGCTGAGAGGGCACCAGGTGAGATTTGGGCTTGTTGATCAAAAAGCCAGGTTGAACAAAAACGTGGCTGTCGCCTGCAAGTGGCAAGACATCTCCGGAGAGCTGGCTTTGATGAGCCAGCCATCCAGATAAAGTAATATTGCAATCCACATCTGTCTGAGAAGGGCCGCAACTACTGCCGTCATCTTCTGAAGAACAGAGGACAAGAAATTAGGCCAAACAGAGGGACTGCAAACTGGTAGTGTTCAGACCCGACGTGAAGCAAAGATATTTCCTGTGTGATTTCAGGATAGGGATGTGCAAGTAGGCATCCTGCAGTTCGACAGACACCATCCAATATTCTGCTTCCAACGCAAGCAGAACCTGAGCAAGGGAGAGTATTTTGAAGATTTTCTTTTTGCGGAACCAGTTCAAATCCCTGAGGTCTAGGATGGATGAAGACAGTTGTCCTTTTCAAGGATCAGGAAGTACAAGGAGAAGCATCCTTGACCCCCGGCCCTGCTCTGGAACCAATGCCAAAGAGCCCTTTAGGAGCAAAGACTGAACTTCCTGTTCAAGGATATACAAATGGTCTTGTGGAAGTGCATCTGGTCAGGGAGGGATGGGAGGTGAAGTTTGCAGGAAGGGTGGAAAATACCCCCCCCCCCACTCCACGATTTGCTAGATCCAAAATGTCTGTAGTGCTGGTCCTCCATCCTTATGGAAAGGAAGATACTCGTCCTCTAACTGGCCAAGTGTTTTCTGGTAAGACAGAACTAGTACGGCTTCTCTGCTGTGGCTGGGGAAGGGGAGGAGAAGGAAAAAGAGGAAGAGGTAGGGTACGCGGTCTTCCTTTACCGTATCCCCAATATTGTTTGTAGAGGGTGTTTGCTTGTTGTTGCTGCTGTAGCTGATATCGCCGATGGCCTCGAAAGGAAAAGCCTCGGCTAAAGCCTTGAAACTTTCAGAATGGTCTATTATCCCTGGTCTGAGTTTGAAGACCAAAGGACCTGGCAGTAGCTTTACTGTCCTTAAATATCTCCAGTGCAGAGTCTGCCTTGGCACCAAAGAGGCGAGGTCTATCAGACAGAAGGTCTATTAGCGGGGTATGAAAATCCTGCGAAAACAAAGAATTCCGCAACAATGCATGGCGGCGTACAGAGACGGATGTTTCAAATTCTCTTACCACTGCATCTGCAGGGTCTAGGCCAGACTGAATAACTTGTTCTGCAGCCACCTGACCATCCCCAATTAGCTCTGTGAAATGGGTTGTAGGTTCCTCAGAAAAAGTAGGGGTGACTGCTTGTTTAGACTCGAGTAATGCATGTACATATCTGCCTGATATGCATGTGGCATTGATTGATTTAAGAACCATGCTCTCCTCGGAGAACATCTTTTTGGCGAACTGCTCCATTTTCTTTGACTTTCGATCTGATGGAGAAGATTGGAAAAGTCCTTGAGTTAGTTTTGAAGAACAGGCAGCCTATCCCACTAAACTCCCTGGAGACGGATGTGATGAAGTAAATCAGGGTCCCCATGAGCCAATTTGTATCTGCGAGCAACTGCTCTCGATACGACAGCAGAAGTGGTTTGTTTTTCCCATATGGCCAAAATGGGCTCTGCGAGGGTTTCATAGTAGAAGAGTTCCTGCCGTGTGGGAGGTGAAATGTAAGACTTCAGTTAGAATATTCGCCTTAAGTTCAGTAAATGGCAGCTGTAGCTCAAACATGTTTGCTGTCCTCCTTATCACGGTGTGATATAAGGTCACTTACAGTGGAGCAATAGCAGTGGGGGGCAAGGGATCCCATTCCAGGGAAGTGACAATTCCACTGGCATCTTTTAAACTTGAAAAATCCGGATGATAAATGGTTTGTCCATCATCTTCATCTGCACTAGGATCTTTCGGAGTATCTAGATCACCAAAGTAGTATCTGCCCTCTTCAATTAGTCTCTGAGCCTCTCTCCTGGAACGGTGGGGCATCAGTGGCAGAGTTTACGGATGAGTAGTAGCGAATGATTGCAGTGATGGTGATATGGGCTGCGGCGCCCATGGTGTCGCCTGTGGCACTGGAGAACTCGAATGCAGCACCGTAAAAACGTTTAGTTCTGGTTCAAAGGTGGTAGGGTGTTGGGATTCCTCCGATCGAATAGGCCCTGGGACCTAAGGGGCCAGTTGGCACACCAGAGGGGATCATGGCTTGACAGAGCATACTGCACATCATGTTCAGGAGCATGAATGGATCTTTTCCAGGTGGTGGAAACTCTGGATAGGGTTGCCCGAGCTGGGGTCTTGCAGTCTGCTCCGCAGCTGGCACAGTGTCCACAGCTGGCACCAGTTTGGATGGAGCCACAGGCACCAAATCAGATTTAGTTGTAGGTGTCAGGGCCTTCAAGGGAACCTATGTTGCATGTTCTTGATCTAAAACCCGTTGAAGTGAAGCCAAAGGCATCAGCGACTTACTGCTAGAGGCATGACGTCAGGAATAGTGCCTCCTCTTCTTCTCTCTAGGAGATGAAGACTTCTACCGTGGTCGGGACTTTCAACGTCCATGGCGTTCACCTCATGCTCGAACGATAAACATCTTGGCCTCTCATTCCTTAAGCACTTTTTGATGCAATTTCTGACAGGATTTACAGGTGTCAATGTCATGGCCGGATCCAACCCACCAGAGACAGATGTTGTGAGGGTCCATAATGGACATCTGATCCTACCAGTCTCCACAGGGTTTGAAACTGGACTGTTTGGGCAGCGGCAAGGTGTATGAAAACTGCACAAAAAGGTTTTTGAAAAATAGAAATTGTCGAACAATGTTGACAACTCATGAGGAGAATTGGGAGCTTCAGAATGCATCTATGGTACAGAAAAAAGGGAACCGATGTCAGCATGCCGACAGGGCGCTTTATGGCTCCAGTTATGTCACAAGGATCTCCTACGGCGCCAACGTGAAGCTGGCACCTCATATTGGTGTGGGAGAGCTATTGAAGGATTTCCAGATCCAGAATGGCACCTAGGATATTCAAAAGGTGAGGAATTATCCAGTAGAAGTATCCATCAGAATTGACATGTACAGTAAAAACACGCTTGGAGAGTGCAACTAGACTGCCATTGTAACAAGACCTGGCCCAAACTTTAAGAACGCCTCGTCAAGGGGGGTGGGCTACATTCACTGCAGCTAGTCACACTGCAGCAGAGTTTGCACCTACTAAAAGATCACCTCTGAAGTGGCAGCTACAATCCCATTTCAGCTAGACCTGGAAGTCGCTACGAGAACCCTTTGGCAGGGGGCAGCGAGACTCCCACTGCAGCTCAACTTGGCACCCCCTGTAAGAACACGTCTGCCGAGGGCAGCGAGACTCCCACTAACCTGAAGCTAGACTCCAACTGCAGATAGTCTTGGCATGCCCACTGTAAGAACTCGTCTGAAGATGGCATCTACAATCTCACCATAACTGAACTTAGCACCCACTGTAAGAAAGAACTTGCAGACAGCAGCAAGACATCCCCTACAGCCACACCCAGCTAGACTCCCACTCACTGTAAGAACACACCTGCAAAGAGTGGCTAAGCTGCCACTGTAGGTATATTCAAAAAGAACAATTGATGGACAGGACGCTGATCAATGTCAAACATTCACCCCAGTACAGAGATCTGGGCCTAAATTCATAATTTTTTGCTCCCCATGCCATTCCAGTTTAAACCCAGTCATATGCAAATTAGTCTTGACCCTGTTCTCAATGGGAACAGTCCAGCCTGAAATGCCAGGCCAGGTCCTCCCTGGACTGGAAATAAGCATCCTGGGACCGGTTTCGGGGCATCACCCCATATCAGCCAGGCTAGCTTGACTCTAGTGGCTGGACTGTTCCCATGAGGAACAGAGTCAAGACTGATTTGCATATGGCTTTGTCCAAACAGGGGTGGCGTGGTGGGCAAAAGAACAATAGATTAAACCCAGATCTTTGTGACTGGAGGTGAGTGTTTGCATTGTTCAGCATTCAGTCCATCATTTGTTCCTTTTGCATTTGTCGCCCTAAGTGGCAAGGTTATGCCCAGACGTGGGTCCCGTGCTTACTGCACCACTGGATTCAAGCTAGCCTGGTTAATGAGAGGTGATGCCCCGAAACCGGTCCCAGGATGCTTGTTTCCGGTCCAGGGAGGACCTGACTTGGCAGTTCGGGCTGCACTGTTCCCATGAGGAACAGGGTCAAGACTGATTTGCATATGGCTGGGTCGAAACTGGGGTGGCATGGTGAGCAAAAGAACATAGATTAAACCCAGATCTTTGTGACTGGGGTGAATGTTTGCATTGTTCAGCATTCAGTCCATCCTTTGTTCCTTTTGAAACTGTCGGTCTATTCAGCTCTCTGCAGAGGCCAGCTAGACTTCCACTGCAGCTAAACAAGGCATACCCACTGCAAGAATGCTACAGTAGAGAGTATCTAAACTCCAGCTGAAGCCAGACCTAGCATGCCTATTGCAGTCTGCAGAGAAGCTGGACGCACTGCAGCTAGGCCCGGTACACCCATTTTATGAACAGGTCTACAGAAGGCAGCTGCATTCCTACCCACTGTAAGAACACATCTGCAGAGGGCAGCCAGGCTCACCCAACACCTAGACCCGGCATCCAGTACACCTCTGCAGGGCACAGAAGGGCCCCCACTCCAGTCACTCTCCCAAGGCAGCAAGACACCCACTCACCCGACCCCCCATTACCAATTCTGAGGTTATCTCAAAACCACTGCGGCGGGGAACCCGCGGTAATCAAATTTAGAAAACCACAAATTATATTTAAATGTATTATTTACAAGCAATTAATTATCATAAAAAAGGGAAGGCGCCGCCAGGTGGCTTCCATTACGTAAATTAGCGTTAATGGCAATTGCACTGGATTCGGCATTAGCATATGTCGCTGGCACATGGGGCAGGCGCTGGTGCGGAACCGGTTTCCGCAGGGCACCATCGGGCACAGAAGCGTGGAAGGAGTGCCTGGCAGAGCTGAGAGGTTCCAGATGTGCGTGCGCCCCTGCCTGCGCCTCGCTGGTGGCTGCGGCCCACGGGGCTGGGGCTCTGGCTCTGGTGAGGCTGGGAGGCATCCGTGGTCGGGTTTGTCCCTGTTTACGCAGTTTCCTGATGCGGCAGCAGACCCCGGAGCGCGGCCAGAGCACCGCACAAGGGTACGGATAACCATACAGAATGAACACATTCCATCGACAGGCGGTACTTTTGAAACAGGAAATCTTCGGCATGGTTTTTGACACTGATGGCGACGCCTGACCCGGATGTTGTAAGAATCAGTCTTGGCCATGCGGAGGCTCTGAGGATGGGGTTGACAACGTGCTGTCCTCCTCGAGGAGAAGCAAGGATAAAGCTACGTACTACTGGGAAGGGATCGACGAAGACGTAGGGCAGGAGTGGAAACCAAAACCAGCCCTGGCACACATGTTAAAACTAGCCTCACACTACAAGAGGTCATCTGAAAGCAGCTTTCTAAAATGGAGTCCAACAGGAGAATGCCAGCATGAAAGGAAGGCCAGTCCGGCCCTGGGAAGATGGGATGAAGGGACGTAAAGAGGAGAGCCAATCATGCTCCTCTGGTGGTTTGGGCATCCAATGGGGAGCAATCTGTGGGATCAGCAGATCCAGCAATATGGCCACGTGCCCTGGTGCACAAGCTCTTACAGGTTCGTGCAACAAAGTGGCAAGAAGTCATTGGTTAAGAGGGAGGTGTAGAAATTAATTGGTTCAAATCCGTTGACTCAGGTGGCCTTTTGCACTTCTGTGCTCAAGCCTCATGCTTCAGATCAGCCCCGCACAGCAGCACTAGGCGTTGGTTGAACACTTTTGCAGGTGAGGTGAGGGAAGGTTCTAAGGAACAAAAAACAAGTTAGGAAGGTCTTCCCGTGAGGGTCTCAAGGTGGTGGGGGGAGGGGGGATTCGGGCAGCTCCGAGGTCATCCGAAGAGCCAGGTCTTGAAGTCCTTTCTGAAGATTTGCAGTGTCGGGCTTCGTCTGATGCTGAGGGGCGAGTTCGTTCCAGGTCTTGGCCGCGACATAGGAGAAGGATCTGCCCCACGTTCTGGCTCTGTGTTTGCGGGGGACCTAGGCCAGTGCTAGGTGAGCGGAGGATTCCCTTGGGGGCGTTGAAGGAGATTCTATTGTTGAGGTATTGGGGTCCAGTGTTATGGAGGGCTTTGTAGGCATGTGTGAGCAGTTTGAAGGTTACTCTGTTTGACAGGGAGCCAGTGGAGGTCGCGGAGGTGCTGGGTGATGTGGTCTTGGTACCAAAAGTGGCGCCATGGCAGGGTGTCAAGTACTCGCAAACATTTGCCCAGGGGCCACATAGTACGGTCTGTGGTGTGACCAAGGGCTGCACTGATGCCAACAGTGTGGCGGTAAGGGGTCTGGGTGGGTCAGGGATTGTGTAAAGAGGTCTACATTTTTTTTTAAATAAACAGGCAAGCATTTGTTTGCAGGTTAATTAATGCTTAACCGTTTATTTAACATTTTCTTCTGGATATTAGCGCTCAGCAACTAAACAGCAGCTAGTGCTGCTGTTCACCAGGGGACCACATGTAAAGGTCAAGAGGGCCGCAAGCGCCCCCCAGACCGTACTTTGAGTATCACCCTACTAGAAGAACTGAGGAGGGGGCTGGTAAAAAACAGTCCTGCCATGGTGTGACTGGGTAGGACCACTTAGCGGAGTCCTTTGGTTAGGGCGCTACCCCCAGAGTCTCTATATGTCGTTCGTCTTAAACAGAGCACTTTTACATCTTTAAGGAAGCACATCTCAAAGATCACCTTCTGATATGAAACCTCTTGTACTGAATGCGGGGGCCAAGGGGAGGTCATCCATTCTGAGTAACAGTGCCTTCCTATGAACTTCGGCCTATTGCAATGGACCAACAGGTATTCCCTTTAACTCTGGAGAAGACACAGAGCGGTTGAGAGGGGCGTTTTGTATGCAGTTAGGGACAAAGTTGTAGACAAATTTATATGTCAAGCACGATTGGTTGGTAGTGGATGTGGTCGTTCTGTGGCCAGTGGGGTGTTTACCTGCTTTCAGAGACATGATCATTTCTTAGTAGACTAAAGGTAGGTCTGGCTGCGGCATGCCGACTCACCTGTGCCTGTACAATAGGTTCGCAGAGGCCTGAACGTTAGACGTTGCAGAAGTCAAGTCTGTAATTAATAGCAACATCAACTACAGATGACGGATGTTCAACCCAGAGCAATGGAAAGATGTTGCAAGTTTCTTGATTAGGAGAAACAGTTCTTGGAAACAGTTCTGACTCGATGGGCAACGGTCAGGTCCTCATAAATAAGATGCCCAGATTGTTATCCTTAGTGGACAGATTCAACTGATTCGCTGGGAGACGAGGTTTCAGAGGTGGTTTTCTAGAATTAATACGAGATAAAGATTTCTGTTTACGCCTCATTTATCCAGCTATGAGCTGGTTAGTATCCATCCAACTATAGACATCTATCACGCAGTCTTGCTTCACCTCCGGGAATCAAGTTTAATTTCTGATTTTAATATCAATTAGGGTATCTTCATCATAAGACTCAGTAAATTTACTCAGCCAGGCGAACAGAAGAGCTACGTAATTATTACAGAGGGGATGGGAGCGCTCTAAAGAACCCCACAGTTTAAGGTGGACCATTCAGATAGGTATAGGCTAGATATAACCAGCAAAGAATTTCTGTAAGAGGAAAGTTCAAAGAGGCAAGAAGGCAAGCTCGCTCTTCATACCCCAGAAAGAAGGAAGTCAACCAGAGTTGGTTGTTTTAAGTCGACATAAAAAATTTATTTCAGCTTCCCCTGAAATGGAGGCCAGTAAACCGAAAGAAGTCTAATGGATAGTGAGGGAGAGACGCGTAGGGAAATCAAAAGGCATTCACACTCAATAATTAGTGGTTGGTTTTTACAGTGTACCTCACTCGGAGTCTAAACACTCAAAGCTCTATAAACTCTAATTCACACTATAAAAAGGCCCCATTCCACTCTGCCTGGGACCACCAGGTTGGGCGAACCAGTCCTCAGAGATGGGCCACACTCACTCACAGAATGACTCAAACAAAATGGCCACTTGCATGTTCTCGGGTTTTTGAGTCTTAAAAAAATGGCTACAGGATCCCTTACCAGGACAACAGCATCAAGCTCAGCATCTATTTTCCATTCACGAGCACCTCATAGCCACAGTATTTGTCTGACCACCTGTTTGGCTTCTGTTTTATCCCGACTTAACAATGTAGGCTGTTGAAACATTCGCTTCACGGTTACTTCTAGTCCAAGCATAAATTTTAAATCCTCCATTTTGATAATAAAATGTGTGTAGTTCTATTACTGCCTGAGATTAATATTCTAATCCGAGGCTCAGTTTATACCAAGGTGAGAAAAAATGAGTACTCTGCTAGCAGGAACCATGCAGTTCAACTTCAAGACATCAAGGTTCAATCCAAAGGCCGAGGCTTAGGCTTCAAAAGCACAAATGGAGCAAAGGTTCCATAACAAACTACATCCTTCATGCGGCCATGTCCCTAAAGAGCCATGCAATGTTCCAATCAACCATACATCGTTTTCGATGAGTGATACAACTTTACCCATTAGACACATAATGTGGCCTAAGCCATACAATGTGGACAGTTAACCAAATGTATGTGGAAATGAGCCACAAAACTGTCCAACGAACGATAAATCTTGGGCAACGAGCCAGACACCTTGGCCACTGTGCAATAAAATACGTCTTATGAGGCATAACACTTGGCCAATGAGCCATACATTTTGGCCAACAAAACCTTGGCCAGTAAGCCACAAACACAATACATTGTACCAAAGGTCAATAAATCATGAAAACGCCACAGCAAGTCCATGGCACGCTCCCACGCGTGCCATGGAATTGCCCCCACATGAATCACTACAAGTACCATCGCCACCTTGTGATATGGACTGGCTGTGTCTTGACTGCCCTTATAGTCATTCATGCCGCTTCAGCATGACAGGACACACAGACGATGCCGGCAGGTGAGACACAGTGCTTCCCTTTGGGACCATTTGGAGCAGAAAGAAACTGGAGAGTCACAGTGGAAGTGGTAACCAGGGGGTTATTTAGGAGTGAAGAGAGAGGGTGCAGAGTTCAAATGTGCTGTGGAAGAGTAACATCTCAGAGAGGGACACTGGCTTTGACAGCGAGGGGCTACTCTGCACTATGCTCAGCAGCATTTAGCGTCACCGGTGCAGGAGAAAGATGAAATGGCCTCTACTACTGAAGTGGGAAAGGAAACATGAGGGCTTTGGTGGGGACGAGATAGAGTGAGATTGGGATTCATGGAGACTTGGGTTATCCTCAGCTTCAGGCCCAAGAGCGAGTGGATGCCATAACCATAGGGCACACTGTGGACTTCACAACCTTTTGGCACTTGGGTGCTCAAGGCTCCACTGAGTGAATCGGAAGACAGACTAACGAAGTGAAGCGGAAGACTGGGCTTCACAGAACCGAGACTTCAATGGATGCGCACACATAAGCACCACCGTTAAGAGAACATCAAGGACAAGCTAGAGGGGGACACGGCTTCACCAGTGGGCGTCAATTCTTCAGCAAGGGGTGGAAGAGGAACCTACCAGTAGAGAAGACGGTCAAAGAAAATAGCAGCTGCTTTTACTGCCGACTAGACGCAAGGCACACAACATGGGATGGGCTCAGTACCTCAACTATGGCTACAACTGGGCAAATCGCCATTGAAGAATGACTAGAAACTGCCTCCTCCCTGCAGTCAATGCACTTTAACCCCGTGCTGCCCGCAACAAAGGCGGCTAACATTCGACCTGCCATCAGACATGCCGCCACCATCTTCCATAGCAGAGTTCCTCGCACCGCTTCGGCTTGCTCTTTTGAAATATTAAATCTTTATAGACTGCAAGGGAATTGCAACAAAGTGCTATTTGGCAAGAGCAGTATCCTGTGGTAGGCTCATCCTTGTAAGTAGCATTATGACAGATTGCAAAGGCCCCACTCTATGGAGGGCCAACTGTCTGGAGATCTCACTGAGGCAGAGCAGACTTCTGTGCTGAAGCAGCAGTTGCCGTAAAATACTTGTGTCCCCCGAAGGATAGTCAAACAATGAGACTGTGACGCCAGCATAAGCACTCTGGTGATTTTATGGAGGATTACTTTCAAATGCAGGATGGATGAGTAGCCATCATAAGTTAGAAGATGAGTTTTTGGGACCTTTATTCTCCTGATTAACAATCGGCATATCAAAAACACACAAAAGGTGATGGGAGGATGCTTGCGAGATGTCAAAGACTGGCAATCGCGAGGGGTAGCACTCCATCCCATCGTTCTTTTGCTCGCCACGTCACCTCAGTAGACCCATCCATATGCAAACCAGTCTTGCATATGGCTGGCCCATAGGAACAGGTCAGCGCAAACTGCCAAGCCAGGTCTCCCCTGAACTAGAACATTATCGACTCAAAACCAGTTTCACCCTGATTGGGGCTCGTCAATCAGGTGTAGCTTGGTTCCAGTGGCACATATATTGCAAACAAGTGACCAGGGAAGCGGTCTCTTCCAGGACATGCTTTCAGCAATTGTGAATTAAAAATAAACAATCTCTGAGGAAATCCGGGATTATGATAAAAGAAGCCCCCATTTAAAAATTAGGTTATTCCATTTCTATACCCAGGCACCAAGAGGTAAGAGAATATAATCAAGCCTGAATAGAAGATTTTGTTCAAACAAACGAAGAATGAACTAACGAAATAGAGGAAGCCGTCTAATCACTGGGACCAAACTACAATAGGAACTCTCTAATTTTGCATACAACATGCAAATCTATCATTTGACCTGGAAGAGTGGGAGCGGCTGTGTACTTTCACTGGCTGCTTAGGAGATCCCTGCCCAGTGGTCGAGGATCAGACAGAACTTCAAAGAAGTGGCACGTTATCATCATCACACAATCCTAGAAACGGGGGGGGGGGGGGAGACTTTTAGCCGAAAGTTTGGCTCTGTGCACAGCTCTCTGCAACACCCTGAGCTGGGAAGATGCCCAACACACCGCTCCACGCGCTCCAGGCCGGAAGAAGTAAGGTTTCTGTGGAAAACCTTTTTGAATGGACACCCCACAAACACAACCAACTTTGGTCCCAGAGTTTTGCCGACTTCGGGAGAGTTTTCCTCTCTCAAGGAAAACTCACTCAAGGCGAATAGAACTTTCCTCTTTCTGGTTCCCTTTTAGTGGAATTAACTGCTCATTAAATGTAATGACTGACACATGTTGAAAGGTAGTAAACTAGTTATCTGCTAAAATGTAGTGCCTCCGAGAGAAGAACCACACCACTCTGAATGAAAACACAACACTCCCTTGATCCAAACCCATCTCCTGGCACTGCACACACATGCAAAGAAGGTCTTGTAAACGCACCATATCTCCTCCTTATTGCCCTGTGGTCCGGCACGTGCGGTGGCCGCACACCCAATCAGCAATCACAGGAATCAGCTACCTCATACTTTCACCATCCCATATCCTGAGGTATATTACCATCTGTGTAATGGTGAACATAGGGTCACCTGCCTACCCTTCCAAGGGACTAGGGTGCAGGGGTTCCCTTCCTGTGGCCAGAGGATGCCTGTCTAGGCGTGGACTGCATCTTCCAAGTGCAAACTAGGAAAGCATCATTCATTGATCGCCTATAGATACTCCCTATCTGGTTTACACAAGACAAGGGTGCTCGGCGTCACTGTGTGACGATATCTGGCTCACACAAGACACAGGCGCTCACAGAGTCACTGTGCACAATGTCTTGTGCAATATACACGAGACATGGGAGATAAATGTCACTATTGTGCACACAGTATCAACTCGCACATGGCAATCACAGTGTCACTGTTGTACACGCAATATCTGGCTCACATGATACATGAGCTCTTAATAGCACTATTGTGCACACAATATATGACTCACACAAGACATGGGAATTCAGTGTCACTATTGTGCACACAATATCGGACTCATACAATATGTGAGCACTCAATATCACTGTTGTACCCACTATACCTGGGTCACACAAGACATGGGCGCTCAAAGTCACTGTTGTGCCCACGATACCCGAGTCACACAAGACATGGGTGCTCAATGTCACTGTTGTGCCCACGATACCTGGGTCACACAAGACATGGGCCTTAAGTGTCACTATTGTGCACACAATATCGGACTTATACAATATGTGAGCACTCAATGTCACTGTCGTGCCCACGATACCTGGGTCACACGAGACATGGGCACTCGATGTCACTGTGGTGCACACAATACCTGGGTCACACAAGACATGGGAATTCAAGGTCACTGTTGTGCCCACGATACCTGGGTCACACAAGACATGGGCGCTCAATGTCACTGTTGTGCTCACGATACCTGGGTCACACAAGACATGGGCATTAAATGTCACTATTGTGCATAGAATATCGGACTTATACAATATGTGAGCACTCAATGTCACTGTCGTGCCCACGATACCTGGGTCACACGAGACATGGGCACTCGATGTCACTGTGGTGCACACAATACCTGGGTCACACAAGACATGGGAATTCAAGGTCACTGTTGTGCCCACGATACCTGGGTCACACAAGACATGGGCGCTCAATGTCACTGTTGTGCTCACGATACCTGGGTCACACAAGACATGGGCGCTCAATGTCACTGTTGTGCCCACGATATCTGGGTCGCACAAGACATGGGCATTCAATGGTACTATTGTGCCCACAATACCTGGGTCACACAAGACATGGGCATTTAATGTCACTGTTGTGCTCACAATACCTGGGTCACACAAGACATGGGCATTCAATGTCACTATTGTGCCCACAATACCTGGGTCACACAGAATATGGGCATTCAATGTCACTGTTGTGCCCACAATACCTAGGTCACGCAAGACATGGGCGCTCAATGTCACTGTTGTGCCCACGATACCTGGGTCACACAAGACATGGGCATTCAATGTCACTGTTGTGCCCACGATACCCGTTTCACACAAGACATGGGTCCCACAAGATATGGGCCCTCAATGTCACTGTTGTGCCCACGATACCTGGGTCACACAAGACATGGGCGCTCAATGTCACTGTTGTGCTCACGATACCTGGGTCACACAAGACATGGGCATTAAATGTCACTATTGTGCATACAATATCGGACTTATACAATATGTGAGCACTCAATATCACTGTTGTGCCCACGATACCTGGGTCACACAAGACATGGGCGCTCAATGTCACTGTTGTGCCCACGATACCTGGGTCACACAAGACATGGGCGCTCAATGTCACTGTTGTGCCCATAATACCTGGGTTACACAAGACATGTTTATTTAAAAAAAGAGGGAGATACCCTGATACTAAGAAAAGGGACGGGGTAGCACTAAAGAAACAACAAAAAGTCCCTAATCAAAAATTCAATTTATTAAAAAAATTTATGTGGGCAACGTTGTTCCGAAAATAGGAGCAAGCCACAGTCTGGATCATATGCTGAAAAAGCCTACAGAGTACAATAAGACTGACCATCCAATTGCATTAAACATACAGTGTGCAGTAAATATCAATAAGGTACTTGAAGAAAATACATGATATATCAAAGTTAAATTTATTTTATAAAACGTAAAAAGGTTTTTGTCAATATGCTTCATACATGATTAAAAACATCTCATTTGAGAAGTTACAATATTGTAGACTACTATAATTGCATTTTAAAATACATAACAAGAAAACTAAAAAACAGTTGACGCGGCGTTTCGGTGAGATGCAACTCCTTCACCTTCTTCAGGACAGAGTTTTCGAACAAAGTCTAATCGGAATTCACAAAAAGCAAGGCTTTTAAGTCACTTGATTGTAATGGAAGGCAGAAACTCATCCGTAGATATTATATAAAAAGGAAAGCCTTTAAATTAGTACATAATAGTTTGTTTCTTGTTCGTTAGAGCCACCGGTAATATAACATCAATTTCAATGTTGCTTTAAGATATGAGTCGATTGAGAGCTGAAAAATATACAGCCAAACCAGTGCACCGTGACTTAGGCTACACTTTTTAGGTATCGACGTTTTCAACGATTGACGATACTCTTATCAGGTCGCTTGGAATTGCGATCAGTTCGTTAGAGCAGGGAGGCCGTTTGTTTTTTATCTGATTTTAATCTAATTGCTCCGACATCAATTCCAAGCGACCTGATAAGAGTATCGTCAACGTTGAAAACGTCGATACCTAAAAAGTGTAGCCTAAGTCACGGTGTACTGGTTTGGCTGTATATTCTTCAGCTCTCAATCGGCTCATATCTTAAATAAAGCAACATTGAAATTGATGTTATATTCCCGGTGGCTCTAACGAACAAGAAACAAAGGATTATGTACTAATTTAAAGGTTATCCTTTTTATATAATATCTACGGATGAGTTTCTGCCTTCCATTACAATCAAGTGACTTAAAAGCCTTGCTTTTTGTGAATTCTGATTAGACTTTGTTAGAAAACTCTGTCCTGAAGAAGGTGAAGGAGTTTCATCTCACCGAAACGCTGTGTCGACTGTTTTTTAGTTTTCTTGTTGTGTATTTTAAAATGCAATTATAGTAGTCTACAATATTGTAACTTCTCAAATGAGGAGATGTTTTTAAATCATGTATGAAGCATATTGACAAAAACCTTTTTACGTTTTATAAAATAAATTTAACCTTGATAGATCATGTATTTTCTTCATGTACCTTATTGATATTTACTGCACACTGTATGTTTAATGCAATTGGATGGTCAGTCTTATTGTACTCTGTAGGCTTTTTCAGCACATGATTCAGACTGTGGCTTGCTCCTATTTTCGGAACAACGTTGCCCACATAATTTTTTTTAATAAATTGAATTTTTGATTAGGGACTTTTTGTTGTTTCTTCACACAAGACATGGGCATTCAATGTCACTGTTGTGCCCACGATACCTGGGTCACACAAGACATGGGCATTCAATGTCACTATTGTGCACAAAATATCGGACTTATACAATATGTGAGCACTCAATGTCACTGTTGTGCCCACGATACCTGGGTCACACAAGACATGGGCATTCAATGTCACTGTTGTGCCCACGATACCTGGGTCACACAAGACATGGGCATTTAATGTCACTGTTGTGCCCACAATACCTGGGTCACACAAGACATGGGCACTCAATGTCACTGTTGTTCACACAATAGCTGGCTCACACAAGACATGGGTGTTCAATGTAACAGTAGTGCACACCATTTTTGACTCACACAAGACATGGCTGCTCAGGGTCACAACTGTGCACAGATACCAGAGTCACACAAGCCCTCAACGTCACTATTATACACCCAATATCTGACGCACACAAGACGATGTCGCTCAGTGTCACAGTTGTGTACAGCTAGCTGAGCTGTACATGGAGAATCTCCATGTAGAGTGGTGCAATTTACAGCTTCTAAATAATGCAACTACTAACACAGATTTACTACGTTGTTACGCATAGCCCCAGAACTACAGAGCAGGCAGCGAATCATTAGACAGCCAGACCACTATGTGGTAGCCACCATCAGTACATCCAGAAAAGCATTAGACATCTGGAGAGATACGAGACAGCCAGTCCGCTATGTGGTAGCCACCATCAGTATAGCCAGAAAAGCATGAGACAGCGTGAGAGATACGAGACAGCCAGACCGCTGTGTGGTAACCACCATCAATACAGCCAGAAAAACATTAGACATCTTGAGAGATACGAGACAGCCAGACCGCTATGTGGTAGCCACCATCAGTATAGCCAAAAAAGCATGAGACAGCGAAAGAGATGCGAGACAGCCAGACCACTCTGTGGTAGCCACCATCAGCCCTCCAGAAAAGCATTAGACATCTTGAGAGATACGAGATAGCCAGACAGCTGTGTGGTAGCCACCATCAGTACAGCCAGAAAAGCATTAGTCATCTTGAGAGATACGAGACAGCCAGACCGCTGTGTGGTAGCCATCAGTATAGCATGAGACAGCGTGAGATACGAGACAGCCAGAGCGCTGAGTGGTAGCCACAATCAGTACAGCCAGAAAAGCATGAGACAGCGTGAGATACGAGACAGCCAGAAGACTCTAAGATGGCCAGTGAGGTAAGACACAGATATAGAACAATCACCGCCAGATACAAGATGGAAGCGTGTGATACTGCCAGAAATATACAGGAAGGATAGGGCGATATGAAGTGGACAGAGATCCAGGATACACAGGAAGCTACGAGGAAGCTACAAACATACAGGCCAGAGAGTTATGAGGCAGCGTGAGAGATAAAGAAAAGATAGAAAGCTAGGATATAGCCAATAGATCTATGCTAGCCAATGATCTGGGAGACAGCCAGAGAGATACAGGTTAGAGAGCAAGAGCGATCAATCAGACACACAAAGAGAGAGCCCGGATAGATAAGAGAGCGAAGCTAGCCAAAATACTGGGTAGTTCGAGATCTAGGACCAGCCAGAGCAATATGGCTATATCCAGACAGACACAGGATGGAGAGAGCGGTCATACCCAGAGAGATACTAGGCAGCCAAGAGAGGCACTCTAGTCGCTGAGCTTGGAAACAGCCAGAAAGACCCAGGTTGAGGAGCGACATAGGAACTGGCCGGCAAGCTGCTACACTAAGAGCTCCAACTTTATTTGTACCTTGCAAATCGGTGGAAGAAAACTATCAGGTTTTCTGTGATCAATTAAATTTTACACTTGATCAGATAATTCCAGTAAAGAAGTTAAAGAATAGGAAGAAACCGTCAGCTCCATGGTATAGTGATGAATTAAAAGTACTACGAAAAAATTGCAAACAAGCTTAAAGAAAATGGAGGAAACTCTATGCGGACACAGATAAAAAAAGCTCTGAAAATACAACAGTTGCTATACAAAGAAGCAATTGCTAGAGCAAAAGCTGAATATTATGCTCAATCCATCTTGCAGGCACCAAATAGTACGAGAACTCTTTTTACTATAGTGAAGGAACTGTCCAATCTGGCTTGTGTGGGCAACAAGACCATAGCAACACAAAAGTTGTGTGACGATCTTGCGATCTATTTTGACGAGAAGATCAATAAAATTATTAATGGTCATAATCCAAACAATAAAACCAGTTTGGAGGCGGAAAAAGTCCTATCTGACACATTGATGACAGAGCTACAGGAAGAAGATAGTGACCAACAAGCTGTGCTAGAGTATTTTCAAATCCCCACTGAGGAAGCATTCAATACACTAGCTCGGAGTGTATCCTCTGGCTCGCCTCTGGACCCTCTTCCGCAGAGGATATGGAAAGAATTCAATTCACAAATCTTTCCCCGGCTATGGCATATTTGTTGCCAATCATTAGATCAGGGAATAGTACCAGAGGGTTGGAAGCAAGCTGTGGTGACCCCGCTACTTAAGAAACCCACACTGGACCCCCTTTGCCCAGCAAGCTTCAGGCCTATCTCCCTGCTGCCCTATCAGGTAAAAATACTGGAGCGAGCAGTCAGAAAATCCCTTTCTCTTTTTCTAGAAGAAAATCATCTGCTAGATGAGGCCCAATTTGGGTTTTGCCTGGGACATGGAACTGAAACCGCCCTAGTGACAGTATTAGATAACCTAAGAATGGGGGCTGACAATGGCAACTCGAGTGTACTGGTACTACTGGATATGTTGGCCGCATTTGATACGGTGAATCATAGTATTCTGCTGAAAAGACTAGAGAATATCGGAGTGAAAGGTCTGACACTGAATTGGTTACGTTCATACCTGACGGGTAGACAACAGGCAGTAACAATTCCACCTTTCACATCCTCAAAAACCCCCGTGTGCCACGGGGTACCACAGGGATCAGCTATAAGCCCAATTTTATTCAATATTTATATGCGCCCTCTCATTTCCATTATCAAATCCTTTGACATTGATCTTGTAAATTATGCAGATGACACGCAACTGGTGTTTTCACTAGAAGGGAACCAGGCAGTTTCCCTGAACAAATTTCAGGAGTGTATGCAACAAACTACAAAATGGCTCAGAATCAACTCCTTACAATTTAATGGAGATAAAACGGAGATTGTACATTGCTCAACAACCAAGATTGCTCGTCCCTTTCCTTCAGAATTTCAACTTACTCCAACAGATAAACCTCTGGCACCAGCTAAAACGGTGCGTAATTTGGGGGTTCTGCTGGATGATAATCTCCAGTTGGAATCACAAGCCAACAAAACAGTTAGCACGTGCTTCTCCCTGCTCAGAGCTCTACGAAAGATTCTGCCGCTCTTGCCTGCTGCCACCAGATCACAAGTCGTGAGGTGTGTGATTCTGAACAGGCTGGACTACTGCAACTCACTGTACTTGGGTCCCTCAAACTCAACGATACAGAGGTTGCAAAGGATCCAGTCAATAGCGGCCAAATTAGCTCTGAACAGGCAGCGTAGATCTTCAACTTCTATGGCCCTGAAAGACCTTCACTGGCTGCCAGTCCACCAGAGGATACAATTTAAATCCCTCTGTATTGTGTTCAGAGCAGTACACGGAATGGGCCCGGAACCCCTGCAGAGGAAATTTACCTGGTATGCCCCCATGAGAAATCTTCGTTCGTCAAGTGCAAACTTGGTGAATACCTCAAGGTTTAAGAAAACGAAGTCTGGTGGCAGAGCCTTTGGCATGGCAGCTTCACGGCTATGGAATGAACTCCCCTTAGACATCAGGCAAATTCATTTTACGCTCCCATTTAGGAAGAGGCTGAAAACCTGGCTGTTTCCTAGGTAGAAGTAATCTGAGTTATGATTCCCTGGGCAAGTCGTTTACAGGTACCTTTGTCAACTCGGTAGGTCACAGCGCCAGGATACCCGAAGGGTGACAGCATGCGCTATACAAGACTCCTTTACATTACATTACAACTTTAAGGGAGGTGGAAAGACAGCTCTGGAGAAAGGGGAGGTCCAAAGGAACCTAAAGGAAGCTGAAGCTCCTGTCGGTCCTGCATCACATCCCTTCATCTGGGAGCAGCATCTCCCTGTAAACACAACACTGGTGGTTTTGGACTTGTTGGTATTCCAGGGAAGAACTGTACACAGGTGCCGTCTGCGGCATGTCCTCCACTCCCGCCTCACACCTTGATCCCTTCTGACCCCCTTCTTTACCTCTGCTACTACTGCGCCCAGATGCTTAGCTTGCCACTTGCTGTGTATCACCACTTTTGTTGTGTGTCTTTACTTCACCCGGATACCTACTCTAAATTTTGCTGTGTACCACTACTGTGCCCAGATGCCTAGTCTGGCTCCTGCCATGTGCCGCTATTGCGCCCAGATACCTAGTATGCCACTTCCTTTGTGATATTATTGTGCCCAGTTGCCTAGCCTAGCTCTGTGGGTCACTGCAATGGCCAGAGGACTCGTCTGGTTCGTGCTGTGTGCCACCACTGTGCCCTGATGCCTAGTCTGTCATTTCCTGTGTGCCTTTACTGTGCCCAAATGGACGACCTGTCTATTAATTTGTGCCACTACACTGCCCAGATCCTAGTCTTTTGTCCTGTGTCACTACTCCACCAGATGCCTACTCCATCTCTTGCTGTGTACCCCTACTGCGCCCAGATGCCAAGATGTCATGTCTGCTACTATGCCTTGACATTTAGGTTAGGCATGTCGGCCTAGTACTGCCACAAAGTAAGAGACAGATTACGTCTTGCCATGTGCCACTAATGCAGCCTGCTCTCCTACCATGCGACATTACCGTGCCAGTAGTCAAGTGCACTGTTGTGAGCCACTACTGTGCCCAGATGCTCAGTCTGCCATTAATGCCCCGCTTGCTGTGGGCCACTGATGCCCTCACACATGCCCAGCCTGCGTCGGAGTGTGTCATTACCGCACCCAGATCCCTGATGCCAGGGCAGGTCTGGAGAGGCCCGCTGCTTCTAAAGAGATAAAAGTCCCCGAAGCATGCCAAAAGGAGTGATATTTTGGTTGCAATAACCAGCCTAATCTGGGTTAATGTGCTCTTTGTCCAGGCCTGGCGCGACTAGCAGCATCCCTTTCAAGGGCTCAATTACCGGTCCGTGGAGCCGGCTGCAGGAATGGCTTGCCCCCAATTCGAATCAGAAGCCCACCGGTAATTGGCGAGTCACGGCCAGCCCCGTGCGAGGCTACCTGGGCGGGGAGCGGCCGGCACCCCGCTCCCCAGGCACCCCCTCTCATCAGCATCTCAATGGGACATGCCACAGCAGCCAAGCGGCCCGCTCCTCGGATTGGAGAGTCACGGCCAGCCCCGTGCGAGGCTACCTGGACGGGGAGCGGCCGGCACCCCGCTCCCCAGGCACCCCTCTCATCAGCATCTCAATGGGACATGCCGCAGCAGCCAAGCGGCCCGCTTCTCTGATTGATCACGCAAGATAAGCGCCAAATAACAGAAGCATTAACAAAAGCCTGACATTTGCTCAACATCCATTATTCTGACAGTGATTTCGGAGCAGCAAAGCCCGGGAGTGCGATTAATTGACATTCATATCCCCCCGTGGGCCTGCGGGCGCCATCTTGCAGCCCGCCACGTCTTGGCTTTCCAGAAGGTGTCCCGCGGATGAGTGACTCTGCCTCCCCAGCCCCGCCTGCACTCCCACACGCCGACCCTCTGTCGTTAATGAGAGGAGACAAACTTTTCAGAGATGTGCATCCAGTGGCGCCGCTTGGCACTGCTTGGCCCCAAGTCCAACTTACACCATTGTTAGTTTTACCCGTGCGTTCAGGTGTTTTCTCCGAAATCAGGGCGCGATTCTTTCCTCGTATATGGGCAATCAGGGGCAGCGTCTTCTGGTTCGGAGACCTTTGGTACCCACGACACTGGCCTTGTTACCCGGGCTCTTAGGGGTCATGCAGGATTATTATTTGCACTTTCATTTGTTTTCACCCAGCTCATGGGGAACAACTGAGGGAGATTGTTGACGGACTAATGCTGGGGCCAGGCAGGGCTTTAAGTGGGATGAAAAAACTGGGGGGTCTCTCAAGGGGGGCGTGGCCAATGTAATTAAGGGCGTGGCTTAAAAACATGAAAGCTCAAAATCTGTGCTTAGCATAGTGTGCCGCCTGACTTGTATTTTGCGGTTTCAGTCATTGCATCTAGATATATAATACAACAAGTGACATCATACCTGCAACAAGTCAGGACTATTGGCTTTGTCAATGGTTGTTAGTTGCATAAGATAAATAAGCAGCAACTATGGCTTGCATATAATATTGAAAAAGCTTCCACTTAAAGCCCTGGTGACACCACGACAATGTTACTGCTCATGAGTTTCAAAAAGAGAATGGAAATCCAGAGAGAAAATGACTCTTTAAAAGATTTCCCTTCCCCTACAACGCTCACCTGGCATGACGTCATGCCGTAACTTCTCCACTAGTGAGAAGTGAGCAGTGTGAGCACGCGTGCATCGATGTGCCTGCTGTCACTGTGTGGTAAGTAGACTTTAATCATAAGAGAAGCCACATTTCTTCATAAGTTGAAAGTTTATTGTTGAAGCTTCAGCCACGGCAAGGAGCGGCGCGCACCCTCAGAGGCTCGATCTGCAACTGACAAAAGCCGATCGAACCCCTGAACACGCACACTCCAAGCGCGAGTGAAAGGAACACAACAAGAACAATAACGAGACGAGAAATACTAGCCCACTACATCACCTCCCCCCTTTACACAAAAAAGAAAATATGACGACACCACCTCCTTCCCTTACACAAAAGGATGTGAGCTCCCAAAGAACCACAAAATTAGTATCTAACAAAATCGTTGAACTTGGAAGGGGGTTTTCTAAGACGACACCCCCGGAAAGAATTATCAAAATCACCCCCCAAGGCACAACCAACAGGGCCATCATTCGACGGACTCACATTCTCACCCGTGAACCCAGGCTGTTCATGATCATGCAACCAATGAGTCCACTCAAGATCATGCTCCATCGGCGAGACTTTCCTGCCTCTAATTAATTCCGCTTGATCCATCGTCAACTTCACCAACTGCCTCTTGTTCCACCAACCTTTGCCTTCCAGAAACGCAGCACCTTTACTAACTTTACAGACTAGAACAGGATCCGAAAATACAGATTCACCTTTTTTAACCTTGAATGGTTTTTTAAACAAAACCCAATCACCAACAGAAATTTCCAAATTACATCGGTAACCTCTCTTGTCGAACCTTTTCTTCATGTCCAACTGTTTCTCACTGACAACATTTGCCACACTCCTAAAACCAGAGTCATCACCAACAGATCTTCTACTGTCGAGCCAGGACGGCAACAAAGTAGGGTTTGCTTTTCTACCCCTCAGTAACTCAAAGGGAGTGACTCCGGTGGTACAGTGCGGCGAAGTATTGTAATTCCACACCTTTTCCCCCCAAAAACGTTCCTACATCAAGACCAGCAGCCAGGGCCGTTTGAATTCCTTCTTTAAGAACTTTATTGCCCTGTTCCACCAGTCCATTGGAAGCTGGAGAATACATGGCCACCTTCAAATGCTTGATATCTTGAGTCTCCAAAAATGTACACATCCTATCTAACACAAAATGAGTTCCATTGTCCGTTACTAGAGACCTAGGAGTCCCCTCTAACAAAAACACTCTTTTTAAGAAACAAATGGTATTATCTGTGTTAGGAGCATCCACAAATTTGTAGTACAACCATTTCGAATGGTAGTCCACGGCCAAAATCAAATTCCTCAACTCCTCCGCTAAAACATTATAAGGACCAGAAAAATCCAAGCCAACTTTATCCCAAGGTTTCCCTGGAAACTCAGTTGGATGCAAAGGTAACTTTGAAAGTTTCCAGTGCTTGTCCGAAAGCAGACATTCCTTGCAACCATCCACTAAACTTCTAACCTGAGCATCTAAAGCAGGCCACCAGTAATGTTGCTTTATTTTCATGCAAGTTTTTGTCACACCCAAATAAATGTCCCTCGTGAGCGACCCTAATAATAGAACTTCTCAGACTAACTGGAGGAACAAATTTATCCCCTCTCAGCACAAAACCATCTTTAACTGAAAGTTCATCAGCCACTAAAGCGAAATTCCTCAACTCTCCAGTTAAACTTCTCACCTCCGGCCATTTACTAGTAGAATATTCCAACACCTTGGACAGAACAATATCATTCGAGCAGGCAACCTTCCATTCCGTTTCTGAAATAATTGGACTACAATTTTCAACTGCGTCCAGAACAGCAACACACTCTACCTCATCTTCATCGAAATCTTCTTCATCATCATTCTCCATCAACATCCTTGACAAGCAATCGGCACGAAAATGTTTGCCCCCCTGAATGTGTTTCATATCAAAGTTATACTCTTGCAATTTAGAAACTAAACGAGTCAACCTAGCAGACATAGTATTACTGGTGACTTTGCTAAAAATAAAAGTGAGCGGCTTGTGATCCGCAAAGATTTCAAATTTGCGACCCCAAATATAAATTTTGAATTTTTGAGCCGCCCAAACATAAGCCAACGCCTCGCGCTCAATGGTGCTGTAATTTCGCTCGAAGTGTTTGAGCGATCTCGATGCAAACGCCACAGTTTGCTCCTTGCCATTCACTCTTTGACTGAGGACAGCCCCCAGACCATTCATGCTTGCATCAACTGTAATCATAGAAGGACAATTATCCCGAAAAGCATGCAATGCTTGGGCAGAAACAATTAAATCTTTGACTTTAGCAAACACACCATCCAGTTCTTGAGACCACAACATTTTTTGACCCTTCTTTAGTAAGACGCGAAGGGGCTCAACAATTTGAGCATAATTGCCAACGAATCTTGCGTAATACTCAGCAAGCCCCAGGAAAGAGCGGAGAGCATCTTTATCGCAAAGTGGTTTAGCCTCTTTAAGGGCCCTGATAACAGAACATTTTGGTTTGATACCTTCGCTAGATACAGTATGACCCAGATAATCCAGCTCCCTCACCCCAAACTTAGATTTATCCGCTCTTATAGTCATGCCATGATCACCAAGAGCGGACAACACCTTCTTCAACAAATCAGAATGCTCTTTCGAATTTTTAGAGAAGATCAGGATATCGTCCAAATAGGCTTGCACACCTTTCATGTCCTTAAAAATTGTGTCCATTATCCTCTGAAAGACACTAGCAGCAGATGCTAGGCCGAAGGTAAGCCTCAGGAACTTATAAGCACCAAAAGGTGTAACAAACGTTGTCAGTTCCTGAGACTCCCTAGCCAGAGGAATCTGATGGTAGGCAGACTTTAGGTCGATTAGTGAAAACCATTTAGCTCCCCCCAAATTTGCTAGAAGTTCATGAATTTTGGGAAGGGGATGGCAATCGATCAAGATGTTCTTATTTAGGCCCCTCAAGTCCGCACAGAGCCTAACCTCGCCTGTCTTTTTGCGAGCAACGACGATGGGGGCCACCCATTGCGAAGATTCGGTGGGTTGAATGATACCCTGAGAACATATTTCCTCTGGACTGGGCGTGCTTCTACTCGTCGCCTTTCCCCCGTCTGTGCTGACGCTGAGGATTGCCCAGATTGGTGCTCTCGCTCGAGTGCCACACCACTGGGACTGCTCCTTGTTGCTGGCTCTCCGTTCGGGGAACCTTTCGGTCCGAGCCGCTGCCTCCATCCAGAGCGGTAGCATCCGACATCATCCTGCGGTGTTTCTGAAGCACCAACCACATCCCACACATCGGCCCAATACGGAGCGCTCCCCGGTCCAAGAATCGAGTACTGGGGTGCAGTATAGCAGGCCCATGAAACGCCGAAAGTTGTGCGACCTTCCGACGGAGCCGCCATCTTGGGAGGAGCCGGCGGTGCTCCTCGGAGGCCGCGATCGCCTGTTTGCATTGGTGGGGACCCTTACGTCTGGAGAGGTTTCACTGCGCTTTTCACGCCAAAAAACATGGAAATGTACCTGGGGGATCGGCGGTGGCGGATGGCACTGAGCCGAGTAACGTCATACAGAGGTAGCCAGACGGCAGCCGACTGGCGGAGGATCGGGATGCAGCAGGCACTGCCGGTGACCCGTACAAGCCCTAGCGGGGCCGAGCCCGAGATCCGGAGACCTGGCAGCCAGACGCCGACCAGGAAAGGACCCACACTCGGAGCTGTCCTCTACCGGTGGAAGGTTGAGCGGCAGGATTGGCTCCACGGTCCGGTGAGCGTGAGAAGCGTGATACTGGATGAGCGGCGGACGCCAATTCCCCGCCGCGCGCCACACAACGGGGATTGATGAATAACCCCCGTGAAAGCCGTGAAACAGTTTCCCAGCGGCAGCAGTGAACTCCGCAATGCCCGGTATTTGTGGTTGGGGGGGGGCTTTCCATATAGAGAATCATGCCCGAAATAGAGGTTGTGCCTCTGCACGCATACAGCCGACATTCTACTGCCCTCCGCCCTTCCTTGGTACTGTGCTACATCCCCCCCCACGACCCTACTCGACGGAACTCTGCTCTCTTGGTTTCTTTTTGTGATCATGCCTTGTATGTAATCCTGCCATTTTGAGATGGTTCCCTTCGATACCCACGACCCGGATCCGCCATCTTGTTGAACTTTGTCCTTTCCTTTGTTCCACTGGACTCCATCCTGTCGACCTTCAAACATTTCTCTTTTGCTGGACTGCCTTAACTCAAACTCCCCCTCAGGTCCCCCTCTCTCCTCTCACCTATCTTAGCTTCTGACTCTGGTCTTCCCCCAGCTCTCTCTACCCCTTTTGTTGTTTTATTTCTCCGTTCACGCCACCTACTAATAATGCATTCTTCTGTAATAATTAAGCTTTCATCAGTTCCTTGTGTTCCTGTTCCATGGTTTCTCACCCCCCGGGCTACTCTGACGCTCCCTGAGCACACCCGTTCACTATCATGTCAGCAGAGTCCGAGCATTATGTCCGACGCCCGGTGGAGCTGCTTGGTTCAGCTATTGAGGAGATCGGCCCTGGTCCATCACCTCGGCCATCACCTACCCAGCCGGACTTTGGGCACAGTTTCTCCCCGTCTCCCTGTTTCTCCCTTCCCTACCACGACAAATTTTCTGTAACTCTGCCCTTTTTCATTGGTTACCAAGTTTTGATTGCTTTTGATTGCTTTTAACAAATGTAACATGTTAGCCTGTAACTCTGATCCTCATTGTGTAACTTATGTAAAATGTGTAACTTGCAACTCGCTGTTCCTTATGTAAAGCACTCTGAAACCTACGGGTCTAGCCAGCGCTATATAAAACTCAAGATAAAAACATAATCCTTCAAGCATGTATCTCAACTCCTCTCTCGCACTCAAGGGTACAGGTCTGACCTTGTGGATCACTGGTTGAGCATTAGGTAATAACCTAATACTGTGCTCGAATCCCTTCACGTAACCAACGTGATCATTGAACACCGGTTTAAATGCATCCAACAAACTCTTAAAATCCACTTCTGACTCACCCACACTACACACAGAGGTTTCCTTGACTCTAACTGGATTATCTTCACCTGGCACTAAATACAGGCCCATCCGAGCAAGATCTTTCCAGCCCACAATGTTCTTTCCCTTTAGAGCCACGTACACTTTAGTAAAAATATTGTGGCCCAACATTTCAACTTTAGACATAAAAAACCCCAACATGTCAATGTCCTTCTCTCCGAAGGCCTTCGGGTTCACATCCGTATGGGACAAAGTAACCTTTTTGCCCCAGTTCTCATAGAAGTAAGAATCACGAAGGGTTGTTATTGGAGATCCAGAGTCAGCCATAACCTTGGTTTCCACTCCATCAATTAAAGCGTCACATAAGGGGCCTTTAATTTCCAAAAGATCATCTTTATAATCCAATGTCAAAAGCAAATTATCAAAGGACTCAGCACACCTGTCCATTTCGACGTTCACGCTGCCCACTTGGACAGGTTTTCTCGGACTCCTGCAAACTTTTTGAAAATGACCTATTTTTTTTACAAATAGAACAGCGCTTACCCAACACAGGAGAGCCAGGAAAATTACCAATGTGGAATTTCGAACCACATCTGTAACAAAAAGATTGGCCTTTCTTTTGAACAAATTTTGTAGACTTATCTTTTACCCCTACAGCAAGCAAACTATCCTCCGGGGCCTCCTCTTGGTCAGAAACCAGGTTAACTTTAACAGGAGAGCTTGCTTGCATGGCCTTAGTAGAAATGACGGACCTCTCAATGCTTAAGGCTAAGTCTATTACTTCCGAGAGAGGAGGATTTTTACAGCTCAGAATCCGCTCTTTTATTTTGTGTGAAGCGCAATTAAAAACAAATTGGTCCCTGATGAAATCGTCCAATAAAGGCCCAAACCCACAAGTAGCAGCCAGGACCCTTGGAGCTGATATGTATTCTTCCACTTTTTCCTCTTCACCCTGTTTGCGTTTGTAAAATTTGTGCCTTTCCAGTATTATATTAGGTGGTTCAGAAAACTGCTTCTTAAGTCTTGCGATAGCTTCTAAATAAATATTCCAGTGTCTGTCACCAGATTGGCCAGGAGGAGGAGGAATTGGAGGCAAACTGTCAAAAATGCGTTGCGCTGCCTGGCCCAAACTGCCAAAAAGTAGAGCAAATTTGTGTTGAGGAGAGTACTCTGTGGCATCAATAGCCACCAAGTGATTTTCAAACAAACGAAACCACTCTGACCAGGGCATACATGGCTTACCAGGTTTCCCAAGAAATGGAGGAGGCTGAGTGATTTGTTGTGGAGAAGCCATAGTTGAAAGAGCACCTTAACTTGAGCTTAAAAAAAACAAATTATTTATCCAAATAAAGTAAATACTGCAAAGTTTGTAGGCCAACTTAAAAGCTCCTTTCCAGAATGTGGTTGAAGAAATGACAGAGGTCTGCGCGTCACCGAACACGCAGCTTGCCTGAAATGAACCATTAGATAAGTGAGCGCATCACCAAGTTGAATAAACTGCCGGAATGAAGAATTATTGCTAACTGAAAGGTGTGCGCATCACTGAGATGCGCGCGATCTGCTGAAATGATTCGGAATTGAAGGTGTGCGCATCACCGTGATGCGCGATCAGCTGATCGCGAACTGCCGTCAGAACTGTATCCCAAGCCAAGATGGCCGCTGAACGTCCTCACGCATCGTGAGCACGTAGATCCACGTACTTGAGGATCTGATACGCGCTGAGCATACGCGCGTGCCACCTCCGAACCTTCGTTTCAGCGCGTGAGCCCAGCGCGAGGAGCCAACGGTCAACTAGGTGAAATCCACGGAAACAGCAGGAAATAAAGTGGAAAAAGTCCTACCAGTTCCCACTTGTCACCAGTAGAAACGACAAAGGTCCGGATGTCGTTGAAGGGTTTAAGAGATCCGACGGACAGCTATTGGCGAGGTGATCCCACCGCGTGGAGTTCTTCTGACGTATCGGGTGGCTGAAGCTGGTTCCAGGTCGTCGCCAAATGTGGTAAGTAGACTTAGCTGTGCGTTTGGTAGGGGCGAGATGCCGCCCCAGTTCAGTGTAAGTAGACTTTAATCATAAGAGAAGCCACATTTCTTCATAAGTTGAACGTTTATTGTTGAAGCTTCAGCCACGGCAAGGAGCGGCGCACCCTCAGAGGCTCGATCTGCAACTGACAAAAGCCGATCGAACCCCTGAACACGCACAATCCGAGCGCGAGGAAAAGGAACACAACAAGAACAATAACGAGATGAGAAATACTAACCCACTACACACTGCAGTCCGGAAAAAAACGGACCACCTGTGCCCGGGCACAAAACAGAGCCCGATAGAGATCCGTTTCGAGGCCCCCTTTAAAAAGCTGCCAGTGCTCAGCACCGGTGAGACCCGGCCCACTTAAAGCCCTGGGGCCATGGTTCAACCGGCCCTGTGAGGTCATCAAAGCATGTACGACATCACATTTCCATCTCCCGCCATTTTGTTGCCCACATGATGCAGTCAGGGGCTAGCACCTTTTTTATGGGACCCTTAGAATAAGCTCTGTTTTGTGCCCCTGGGTGGACTCTACGGAGACCTTCTCAGGATCTGAAAGGGGTTGGGGGATTCTCAAGCTTGTGAACACGCTGAACCAACTTTTTGAGGCAAATAGCAAATATTGGCATCCAAATATTTAAAAACGTATTAAAAGACGTTAGGAATCAACTGAACCTATTCACACTCTCAACAGTACGTTATGCTTATACACTGTGACGTTCACTACACCATGTGTGAAGCACGTCTTGGAACCTCTTGCACCTCCTCAACACCTCCAACAGAGACCAAACTACACCCGACACACTACCAACCAACCAAGCAGGGGCCAGGAATCCGATGCTATATAAAACCGTTTACTCGCAATTCTGTTTCATCAAATACCTGTGAAAACAAAATCATTTTCCCTGACGAAGAATGTCAACTCGAAACGTGTAGGCAATGTAATGCAAGTGTAATTATTCAAACAAACTTTTCGAAATAAAGATTGTGAAACAAACCAAATAAAGCTGAGGAAATCTTTCTTTTTTCCACACAAGTGTGCACTGCCGCCAAGAAAAGGCTTCTAGGATATTCAAATTTCTATATAGATCACATGACTCCCTGATCACCTACGATCCCAAGTGATCCTGAGAGTACCCACCACAAGCCAAAATGCCTCTTGGCTTGTGAACAACAGGTGCTACTGGTACCCGACTCGCTGGTACTTATGTTATCGCTCTCGGAAGGATGAGAGGCCTAATAAGCCGTGCCAGGTGGTCGCACCAGTGGTGTACAGGTGACTCGAAGACCTCTGCTGAGAAGGTCCACCCGTGCAGGCCTTCTTTCTTATTACTACTCTGATACCACAAGAAAGGAGCCGGAAAACTGGAGACAATGTCAGAAACAGAACCACCGATTTACTGGTCTTGGCTGCAGTAGAAACCAAGGATACAAAGTGCCTGCTCATTTTCGTTGTAAAAATAGATGCTGGTGAGAGTGCTACCATTTTTAAAATGTGGCCATCCTAAAAAGGGTACTTTTCCCCCCAAACATGCGAGGCGGGTCCCTGGGTTAGCTGGTGGTGTTCCAAACAGCAGTAAAGACAGGCCTCAGTTGTTTCTAGTTACCTTGCATTGTCTACGTGTGACGTCATACACTGCACGGCTCATCTTCAGTCTGTCTTACTCTCACTGCTGGTCCTCGGCAGCCGAGGACCATTTCCTATTTCTGTTTGTGAACTTGTGTTCCTTAAAGTGCGACCCTGGGGCAGTGACTGTGTTCTCTTAACAAATGAGTGATTAAACCCTATACTTAAGCGCTATACATAGGGTGAACCTTCTGCATATTAGGGGAAGGAGTCCTTTATGTTGAAAACTGCCCTTTAAAATGCTCTCCGCTGCAATTGCTTACTCTGGCCTTGTTTCATCTGAATCTTTTAACTGATTCTTAAAAGAGCTTTTAACAAGCGGCGGGGACAGCTGTTGGTCCCAAATATATTCATAGGGCAGAAGGAACAAATTGAGGCAGTGAGGGCCTGTTCATCTGAAGGCAGAGCTTGAATGCAGCCCCCTCTCCGCACCTCATTTTATGAAAAGGCCCAATTTGAATATTCTCCACGCCATGATGTCTGTGAGAGTCTGGGCACTTGACGGAGCCACCTTAAAAATGTATTTTTAGGGGTCTGCGGATCATGAATACAAATGGAACAGACATGAGGCGGGAGGCTCCATATTAGCAATGCGTCTCCTCCATTGTGCAGGATGGTCTGCGACAGCACCGAGGCGAATGCTTCTCCCACCGGATCCTTTAGCACCACCAGCAGAGGCCAGGCAGGCGGGCAGGAGCGAGCCCCTGCAACATCTGTGCTATAGGGCTCTGCATGGGTTCTGCTGCTGCCACCCACCAACAGAAGGGGCCACAGCTTAACCAGGCCTTCTGTCCCCAACACATCTGTGCCCTCTTATTATCAGTCCAAGCAGAGGCGTGGGACCAGCACCTCGCACCCACCACAACAGAGCATCAGGGAGGAGGGCCACGTGCACAAGGGAGGCTGTGCATTCTTCCCTTCCAAGACACCTGCCATCACAAGGCCATCTTGTAAAGTATAGGATTCTGTGGAACCGAACTACTGGGAGCAGCTGTCTTCAGAGAGAAACACATACCTTACCACTCAGCCTAATGACCTGCCTCAGGGCCCAGACTTCTATCTGGCAACAGTACTATAGAAGTTGAAAATATTGAAAACCTTATGCGCAGGGGTGGTTCGACAGATCACACCAGCCTAACCCCCATTCCTGTCCGTCTCAGTCACTTTCGAGGCTCAAATGCTTATGCATAAATGTGCCTGGCTGTCCCTCACTCAGATCACGAAACATACCGGACTGGCATTAAATCGACTCCAACCGACGGGTGGAAGTCATATACAGTTTCTTCTGAGGCTCCAAACCGGCTGGTGGAGATCCTTGGGAATTAAGTTTCTACTTATACCTGACTAAGAATTCATCCATTAACAGGCCACCCAGGAATCTACTTTTGGGCTGCCGTTCCTCCCCCCTCCTGCCTTGAGGAAGACCCGCCTGGACGCACTTCCACTTTTTGCACGATATACAGGGTCGAAATGTCGGCGTATTGTATATGTCCACGCAACGCTGATGATCACAGTCCCATTAGTCATTGGATCATTTAAGCATATGTGCTAATAACAAGGACATTCATGAAATCTTTTTCCCTCCCCCCTCCTCATTTTTTGCACAATTGTTTTTGTATATAGTAGATTGTATTTATCACTATTCACCACATGTCACTGTTGCACTACAGTCACGTATTGCAATTGAAATTATAAATTGCGACAGACTTTATTATTTGATTTTCTCCTAATATTATTTTGATTCAAAAAATCTTTGGTGTGTGTTATATCTGTATTTATTTCATTTGTGTAGAAATTATTCAATTGAGTTATAAGTAAGTTGTTACTACTTGTTCTAATTAAGTGATACCCCGACAGAACCTTTTCTCTTTAGTATACGTATACCCAGGTTCTGAGGGACACTGGGTTGCCCCATTACGTCTAACACGTGCGTGTGATCAGGCTTTCGCCAGCAAGCATTGGCTTTCGCGTGTTTTTTTGTTAAAAAAAAAAAAAAAGGCCCGCGATTGGGCAAAGGAGGGCGCATGTCCCGCCGTTGCAACGCCCATTCCCGTCCGTGTCTAGCACGCGCAGCAGCGCGCGTTCGCCTCGCTGCCGCGCTCCCTCGCCCACGCTCCTCTGTGGTGCGCGCGCACCACTGGTTTTTTCCAGATAGTATCTGAAATAAGTTTTGCAGCTGCTTTTAAAAGTGTTGAAGTATTGAAGTATTATGCATTGCACTATGTTCACTATGTTCACACAGTATAAAAATGTCTGCCCCATCTTTAGGCCGCTCCTCGGACTTCTGTGAGGCAGAACTCCCGTGTTTTCTGCTGACTGTCTTTGGCGTGGATGTACGGAGGAATGTTTGATTACAGTGTAACAGGTTTGGTGGCAAACTCCAGATAAATGTACACCACGCACGCAAAATGTTCCTTTGGGCATTCAGTTCAGCTACTTGCAGCGGTGGAGGGCTCTGCTCTTCGATGTACTTCCTGACAGACTGCTAAGTTTGAAGTGCCTGTCGGGCACAGGTTGCTCTTTTGAAACTTTCTTAGATTTTTCACTGAGGAACATGTCATGATAACAATGAGAATAGCACTGATGATAACAATGGGACTACTGCCGATGCCAACAATGAGAATAGCACTGATGATAACAATGGGACTAGTACCGATGCCAACAATGAGAATAGCACTGATGATAACAATGGGACTAGTGCTCATGACAGCAATGAGAATAGCACTGATAACCATAGGACTAGTGCTCATGACAACAATGAGAATAGCACTGATGATAACAATGGGACTAGTGCCAATGCCTACAATGAGAATAGCACTGATGATAACAATGGGACTAGTGCCAATGCCAACAATGAGAATAGCACTGATAACCATGGGACTAGTGCCCATGACAACAATGAGAATAGCGCTGATGATACCAATGGGACTAGTGCCGATGCCAACAATGAGAATAGCACTGATGATACCAATGGGACTAGTGCCCATGCCAACAATGAGAATAGCGCTGATGATACCAATGGGACTAGTGCCCATGCCAACAATGAGAATAGCGCTGATGATACCAATGGGACTAGTGCCGATGCCAACAATGAGAATAGCACTGATAACCATGGGACTAGTGCCCATGACAACAATGAGAATAGCGCTGATACCAATGGGACTAGTGCCCATGACAACAATGAGAATAGCACTGATGATACCAATGGGACTAGTGCTGATGCCAACAATGAGAATAGCGATGATGATAACAATGGGACTAGTGCCGATGCCAACAATGAGAATAGCACTGATGATACCAATGGGACTAGTGCTCCTGACAACAATGAGAATAGCACTGATGATAACAATGGGACTAGTGCCGATGCCAACAATGAGAATAGCACTGATAACAATGGGACTAGTGCCGATGCGAACAATGAGAATAGCACTGATAACAATGGGACTAGTGCTGATGCCAACAATGAGAATAGCACTGATGATAACAATGGGACTAGTGCCGATGCCAACAATGAGAATAGCACTGATAACCATGGGACTAGTGCCCATGACAACAATGAGAATAGCCCTGATGATAACAACAGGACTAGTGGTGATGATAACAATGAAAATAGCTCCGATGATAACAATGGGACTAGTGCTCATGACAACAATGAGAATAGCACTGATGATAACAATGACTACAGCTCTGATGAGAACAGTGGGACTAGTGCTAACGAGAACAGTGAGAATAGCGCTGATGACAACAGTGAGAATAGCGCTGATGACAACAATGAGACTAGTGCCGATGACAACGAGACTAGTGCCGATGACAACGAGACTAGTGCCGATGACAACGAGACTAGTGCCGATGACAACGAGACTAGTGCCGATGACAACGAGACTAGTGCCGATGACAACGAGACTAGTGCCGATGACAACAATAAGAATAGCGCTGATGATAACAGGACTAGTGCAGATGGCAAAACTGCATGATTAAGAGACTGTTACTCAGGGTCCGCACTGCTCATTCATAGGAGACACTGTCCTGGACTCACATGCCTCTCATCAGTGTGCACACTGGTCTTTAACCATATTCCTCCAACAGATTCTAGCACATTATTACAGGTTAATATGTTCCTTGTGAGGCCTCCTGACTCCTGCCATTGGGATTTAAGTTCTGCCACTATGTTGATTATAATTCCAGTGCTGGAGCATTGTGCTTTTGGTTACACGAAGCCATCTCGTGCTTTACCTGTACTTGTTTGTTTTTGTGAGTAACGTTAAAGGAGCCAGTATGCGCTGTGGAAAGGGCTTTTCGGTAACAACAGCATTTGCAATGTAATAGGTCTCGCATTTACGCGAGTTTGACCTATTGGCATTGTAAATGACAATGGCTTTTATTTATGTTTCAAAAACCAAAACATAAATAAAAGGCAATGTCATTTACAATAAAAATAGCTCAAACTCTCGCAAATGCGAGACCTATTGCATTGCAAATGCTTGTTGCCCTAGTTGTGAAGGAGCTGTAGGGACCCATTATCAATTGGCATAATTTTTTGTGTGCATTCTTTGCTCCTCATCTGGTCTTTTTGTATCCAGTGGCATCTTGTGCGAGGTGTGTTATGAAGTGGGGAGTGTGTGTGACATTGTAGGTTCTCTCAGTTTCTGCTGTGCCTTCTTGGCATAAGGACATGTCAGTGGTACGTGTGCATATCACTGTCTTGATAGGTAGAGCACTTGGCATAAAAAAGCGAAGCAGTAACTCATGCTGCTAGGGGTAGGGCCTAAGAATACTTTAGACAAAATGTAACTTGTCACTGCTGCTTAAGCAATCTGTCATTCAGAGACCTGCTGCTTCCGGTTCACCTGCATGTTACACCGTCCTCCAAAAATACTCCCACTGACCAGGCATACATGGTTTGGGCTCCTGCAGGACTCTTTCCTCCTGGGCGGGCAATGAAAATAATGGACCCATTACGGTGTCCTGTACAAACCTCACAAGTTGATTGCTGTGCTACAGTGGAGCCATGGACTTGTGTATATTCAGTGTCTATTCCTAGAACCTGAATGCTAATCATTTCAGAACCCACTGGTCACAAATGACCACTGTGCACTGCACGCGTCGGTATGCCATGGCCAGCTGGGAGCCAAGGACCGTTGATAATGAATAATGAATGAGTGAGTAAGGATGGGTGACTTGAACAGACTCCGCTCAGGCCATTTGAGAGTGACCCTCAGACAGTGACCCTCAGACTCCGTTGGACACTTCCTTTCTACAGGTGGTTTGTGTGGAACTTCTCACTTCGTGGACCTGCCCCTGAGATGGAGTGAGAAACAGAATCAAGAGGAGGCCCAACTATCTAGAAAACAAATTTTATTTCATAGACTGACAGTGGACATGTGGAGAAGGCAAAACTCAGCAGACCACTGCAGTCAAACAAGTCAAGCAGTTTGTTTTTAATCAATTCTACTCAAGGAGTTCATGGAAGGGGGCACCCAAGAGTCCACCTCGTTGATCCACAGAAAGAGATGTTCCTGTAATAGGCTGAATAGGAGGCCGCGATTTTGTTTTCATTTTATACAACTAAACTTTTAAAAGACATCAAAAGTCTCATACAAATATATTCCACACCTACGTTTAGCTCAAATTTTCAAGAGAAAAACAGGACAATTCATGCAGTAATATAAAAGAATATTGGCAGATTACAGAATTGTTTTAATTATTAATACCGTGATATGTGAGAACAGGAAAGTGTTTTTCCTTTCAACAGGCATTTGACAACCACCACCTTTTTGCCTTCAAATCATCGGTAAATATAAAAGTGTTTGGTTGGAAAAAATATTTGTTCGGGCGCATCTTCAGAGCTAAACAGAACACCCTTTGTTAATATTTATTCGCTGTAATAGTGTTTTTTCGACACGTGTGAATGTACTTTAATTGCAATCACCAATGAGGTCTCACAAAATAATTCTGGACATTTCCAGTTATTAGCTTCCATAAAGCCCCTTTAATTAGGAGAGTTTAAATTAAAAATAATCGAAGGTACTGGTAGAGTGATCTGCAGACCCGCTGCCTATATTCCTTGCAGGAGTAAACTGAATATACACATTTTTGGCTTTCCAAGATATTTCCGCGCTGCTGCCAGACTGGAGAACAGTTCCCAGCCTCCACCGGCGCGGCACTTAGGGGGATAAAGAGTGCCACAAAAGAGGGCCTCTGTCACAGGGCCGTATTTTATTTAGTGATGTAATAAGCTTAACAACATATATCAGGGCCAAACCGGTCGTGCTCGGGCAGGCAGGCAATCCATCACTCGGCCTGCCAGGAGTGACGGCAAACAGACGCTAACAAGGAAATGCCTTCTCTAATAATCACCCGCGCCGCAGAGAGGCCGGCCTGCTGCACAACACCTCTTAAATTTTTAGCAATAATATGCATTTAATGCACTTCTGTTTCTTTGACACGGCAGGGAAGTGAATTTATGGGGCTGGTGCGGCCTGGACTGTACCGCAGCGATGGTGGTTCTTCGAGGCTGCGGGTGGAGATCTAGGGATATAGGGCCTGTCTGAGCAGGCCTCCTCGAGGACCGGGGTGGCGGGATAGAGCCTGCCGGAGCAGGCCTCCTCGAGGGCCGGGGTGGAAGGATGGAGCCTGCCAGAGCAGGCCTGATAGAGGGCCGGGGTGGAGGGATGGAGCCTGCCGGAGCAGGCCTCCTGGAGGGCCGGGGTGGAGGGATGGGGTCTGCCGGAGCAGGCCTCCTCGAGGGCCAGGATGGAGTGATGGAGCCTGCCGAGAGCAGGCCCATAGAGGGCCGGGGTGGAGGGATGGAGCCTGCCAGAGCAGGCCTGATAAGAGGGCCGGGGTGGAGGGATGGGGTCTGCCGGAGCAGGCCTCCTGGAGGGCCGGGGTGGAGGGATGGGGTCTGCTGGAGCAGGCCTGCTGGAGGGATGGGGACTGCCGGAGCAAGCCTCCTGGAGGGCCGGGTGGAGTCTGTCTGAGCAGGCCTGATAGAGGGCCGGGGTGGAGGGATGGAACCTGCCGGAGCCGGCCTCCTGGAGGGCCGGGGTGGAGGGATGGAGCCTGCCGGAGCCGGCCTCCTGGAGGACCGGGGTGGAGCCTGCAGGTGCAGGCCTGATGGAGGGCCGGGATGGAAGGATGGGGTCTGCCGGAGCAGGCCTCCTGGAGGGCCGGGGTGGAGTGATGGAGCCGCCTGAGCAGGCCTGCTGGAGGGCCGGGGTGGAGTGATGGAGCCTGCCAGAGCAGGCCTGATGGAGGGCCAGGGTGTAGTGATGGAGCCTGCCGGAGCAGGCCTCCTGGAGGGCCGGGGTGGAGGGATGGAGCCGCCTGAGCAGGCCTCCGAGGGCCGGGGTGGAGTGATGGAGCATGCCGGAGCAGGCCTGATGAGGGCCGGGGTGGAGGGATGGGGTCTGCCGGAACAGGCCTGATGGAGGGCCGGGGTGGAGTGATGGAGCCCGACGGTGCAGGCCTGATGGAGGGCCGGGGTGAAGGGATGGGGGTCTGCCGGAGCAGGCCTCCTGGAGGGCCGGGGTGGAGCCTGCGGGTGCAGGCCTGATGAAGGGCCTTGGTGGAGAGATGGAGACTGCCGGAGCAAGCCTCCTGGAGGGCCGGGGTGGAGGGATGGAGCCGCCTGAGCAGGCCTTCCGTAGGACCAGGAGCACAAAATGGCCGCCCTGTGGTCTGTGCAGCACTGCCAGGTGTTGTGCCTCCTTTACCCCCACACCCCAAATCTGTCCAACTATAAACCCAAACTAACCCCAACGCGAACCTGCAGCAGCCTAGATTAGCCCAGAGGTGTGACTCTTATAACGTTTGCACAGCCATTACGAAACAATTCTAATTTCTACACAAATCACAGTGCTAAAAAGACTAAATGTATTTTGCATACGGAGAATGAAATTGTAGAATCTGGAAAATTGTTACGGGGTGGCAGTGGCAAACATAACTACAAAACAGTTTTTTTTTTCTTTTCAACATAACAATTCTCCCTGTTTGCTTCATTGTTTTGGGATAGTTGGGCCAGCTCGCTATGCACCTGAAATAACTGCGTACATTTCAAAGATGGAAAGGTACATGCATTACTGGCCGCGTGGCAAACCTGCTTGTGGTTTGCAGGGACAACACCTTTCTGGTTTGAAAGACACACTGGCAGTTTTCAGTGCTTTGCATTCTTTTGGCACTTTTAAGAAGAGAGCAGGATGTGCATGCATTCCAACATTAGGGACTAGAGGAGAGGGGGTAGAGAAAATAAGTAGCGCACAGGGCCGGTGTCCAAGCATTTTATCCAATTCACTTGAAGTGTGACCTTAGCCTGTGAGGGCCCCGTGGCATGAAACTAGCTAGCAGACCCCTTGTTCCCCCCCTGCCTAACCACCCCAGTCGCATTACCCGCAACCAGATCTCCCTCTTAAAGCCTGTGCTACTTAGTGTACAGCCCCCTAGTGCTGTGTGCACGTCGGGCACTTCAACCTGTTGCATGGGTCTAGGCCATGTTTGGGTGGGAGAAGATAGAATAGAGAAGGAAGCGACCCAGAAAGATGACCACGGGTATAAGAAAGCCTGTGAGGAAAAGAGAGAAGGTGGGGAGAGGAAAACAGGTACGGGGAGCAAGAGAAGAGACAAACGAAAGCCGATATTGTTTCACAAAACTGAATGCACAATCTCACACAATATGTATGTAAGTATGTATGTATGTGGTAATTCTATAGTAAAAACATAACCGAAAGACAGCAAAGCGGTGTGCAGGGTCGAAGTCATAGACAGCATGTGGAGATGCAGGTTTTTCTTTGTACAACATACTTGACTTATTCCTCCATCATGTGTTCTGCAGAAATAATATGCTCCTTTAATCTGGGGAAAAAACAATTTGCATAGGTCATACAAAAATGATTCTCCCATGAAGAACAGTCGCCTGAAACTGAACTCTGACAAGACGGAGGTCCTCATCCTCGGCTCCACCCCCTCCGCCTGGGACGACTCCTGGTGGCCGGCCACGCGGTGAGCTGCACCGACACCCACCAACCACGCACGCAACCTGGGGGTCATCCTGGACTCAACACTATCAATTACCCAGCAAGTCAACGCCGTCTCCTCCTCCTGCTTCAACACCCTCCGCATGCTTCGCAAGATCTACAGATGGATCCCCACCGGAACCAGAAGGACGGTCACCCAAGCCCTCGTCAGCAGCAGGCCGGACTACGGCAACGCCCTCTATGCGGGAACCACGGCCAAACTCCAGAGAAGACTTCCACGCATACAGAACGCCTCTGCTCGCCTCATCCTCGACATCCCCCGCCACAGCCACATCACTGCCCACCTGAGACCTGCACTGGCTTCCCGTCAACAAGAGGATCACCTTCGAGCTCCTCACCTACGCTCACAAAGCACTCCACAACACCGGACCAACATACCTCAACACACGACTCACCTTCTACACCCCGAACCGCCAGCTTCGTTCCGCTGACCTCGCCCTCACCACCGTTCCACGCATCCACCGAACCACCACCGGCGGCAGAACATTCTCCCACTTCGCCGCCAACACATGGAACACCCTCCCCAACCACCTGCGACAGACCCAGAACCTGCTGACCTTCAAGAGACTTCTCAAAACCTGGTTGTTTGAGCAGTAGCAGCACCCCTCCCCCGCCCCCTCTCCTCCCTCCCCCCCTCCCCCCCTCAGCGCCTTGAGACCCTCACGGGTGAGTAGTGCACTCTACAAATGTATGATTGATTGATGTTCTTTGATAAAATGATGGCCATCTTCATTACTAGCACAATGGACAATATTTACTAAGCAAAGAACTCTATAGTTTATGCCAAACTCTGCAAACCAGAGGCGGACTTCCCAGCTGCACCAATATCCAAGGTGGACATTCTGTTAGCAATCAATACTCTGAAATCAGCTAAGGCTCCAGGGCTAGATGGCTTTAAAGGACATCTATAGGCCTTCCATAGGACATTCACCTCTCAAGACCAAAAGTTCAAGACCAGGCTTTTCCCCCAGTAATTGTCATTTTCATCTGTTTTCCCTAGACCGTAAGCACCGGGACATTCTTGAATAGCCGAGGGCTCTATAAAACCTTTTCACCATCACTCAATTAATCACATTACTGCTAGCACTATCTAATGGGCTAGGTCAAACCTATGGGGTCACCAAGCTAAGACAAGGTAACATCTGGAGGCATCAAGCATTTATAAGACTTCTGTAAGTCCTTCATTTGGGAAGGGAAAAAAAGATTAATTTGGAGACAGCGCTCCGGACACTCTAGAAAGGGGCACTGGGGTATCCCATTTTCTACAGACTACCTATCCCTCCCCATACATGCTGCTAATCAGCAGCACCAACTTCACCCCATGATTAGAAAGGGGGAAATACAAAAATTGGAAAGATGTTTGCTTCAGACTATGGAACCTCGTTGATAGAGTCAATAAAATCCTTTGATGATGCCTTAAAGGGATTTCACACTTTCTGAGACACAGCAACACTGGATGATGACACCCGACTTAAAAGAAGGAACAAAAGAGCTCATCCGTTCCAGTAACTCCTCCGGATGCTCTCCTCTTTGACATACCTGCTGTCTAAACTCCACCAGATCCTAAACGCACAGGAACCCAGCAGCAAATACCCATGCCAGCTTCAGTGGAAGAAAGAGCAGGTATAACTGAGGTTTTCAAGAGAGAACAACTTTGCCAGACATGCTCAGGGTAGAGAGACAATATGTAAGATTCTATATAGATGGCATTATGCTCATACTAGACTGCACACAATAGATCAGGCAAAGTCGGGGAGGATATTTCCAATGCAGTCTTTGGAGTAGGCTGTCTCCCCCCTCCTTTTGGTGGTCAAGAAGGCAACACTGTAGTCAGTGTGTCAGAAGAGAGGTGGGAGTTTGGGTTTAAGAGGGAGGGATGGTGGCAGACCTTCTTGGAAAAAAGGAGGCAAGTAATAGGTAGGTATGACTGCCTTGGGTTTTCTCCTGAACCAAAAAGCTCAATAAAGGTGGATGAATGAAGGGACGAGTGGGGGTAAGTTTTGTCATTATATTTGCTCCTATTAACCGTGCAATGTTACATCACAAGCTCAGCCAGTCGGGCATTTGCTGTTCTATATGGGCAACTGTGTAAAAGTCTGGTTTATTTGAATCGAATAAAATGAATAAAAGGTCATAAAAAATAAATAACGAAATAATTCAATAAAGAATGAAAAAAACAAAAAAAAACTCTCCCGCTGTTCGCAAACACCACGAGTGATTTAAAGAGGAAAAAAAAGAATGTCTTTTTTTCCGGTCTTTAAAAAGCCCTGTCGGGAAAGTTAGTTATAGAAATGCAAAGATGAATCCTCGCCCAGAGAGAGTTTAACCTTCTTAAAGCACCTCATCCAGAAGCCGCTGTGTCCTTCAGAACCCAGTCTGAAAGAAGCAGCTCCCCGGTTCTGAATGACATCCCACCTTTATAATTCCCCAGGTCGAATAATCGGAAAGTGCACTATACCACACCTCCCTATCACAGATTGTGAACCACAAAGAAAAGCTGGACGCTGGAACAATTTACACAATCACTGGTACTTTTTTGCAAAAACATTTGTAACTTTTTACACAGTTAATACATTTAAAAATATTTGTTTAACAAAGTATTTCAGATGGCCACACATTCTCCTTTGTCGCATTCCTCTTTTTCTCCACCATTAAAACACGTCTTCTCCTTGCCATCACCATCTCATTTCATCTCCAATTCTTCCTTCTTTTGTTTCTCTGTATCCAAAGTATCTTGTACTCGCCTCACTCTCATCCAATTCTTCCTTCATGTCTCTGTGTATCCAAAGTATCTCGTACTTGCATCCAATTCCTCCTTCTTTTGTCTCTGGATCCAAAGTATCTTGTACTCGCCTCACTCTCATCCAATTCTTCCTTCATGTCTCTGTGTATCCAAAGTATCTCGTACTTGCATCCAATTCCTCCTTCTTTTGTCTCTGGATCCAAAGTATCTTGTACTCTCCTCACTATCATGCAATTCTTCCTTCTTTTGTCTCTGTATCCAAAGTATCTTGTACTCGCCTCACTCTCATCCAATTCTTCCTTCTTTTGTCTCTCTGGAGCCAAAGTGGCTTGGACTCACCTCACTCACATCCAATTCTCCCTTCTTTTGTCTCCGTTTTCCAAAGTATCTTGTACTCGCCTCACTCTCATCCAAATCTTCCTTCTTTTGTCTCTCTGGATCCAAAGTATCTTGCACTCTCCTCACTCTCATCCAATTCTTCCTTCTTTTGTCTCTCTGGATCCAAAGTGGCTTGTACTTGCCTCACTCTCACAAAGGTGCTTAAGTTCCAAGGTTACCTCACTGTGAACTGCATCACTGAAGACATTGTACTTGATGACAGCACGAACAACCAACTGTTTCAGGAACGGCTCACAGAGATACAAAGGGGCGGCTTCATGCAACAACTCGCTGATGGCACCAGGTCCACGAAGACACCAAACTCAGCTTCTGGACCCACACAGCCCTCTAGACCGATTGACCGGCACAAACCAGCCCTGCTCCACAAAGGGAAGCCCCTTCTACCAGAGGCAGACATCAGAATGGTCTCCCAGTGACATTTCATGTCCCATCTTGATGAAGTAAGCTGCCTGCTGGCCGGCATCCTTGAAATCTACCCTACATCCCTTTAGAGTGGTCTTCGGAAATACAACAGGATAATGCCGACCCTCCGAGAAATCCACTAGCTTCTTCGGTTCACACACTTCACATTACCAAGATGCTGCATTATCTACTGGGCAGTCAAATCCAGCATTCCTTTGGTGCCAAACAACTAAGAGCGGCGGGTGAGGGGTGCAGCAGGTTGGAATTCAGGAAACACAACGAGAAAACTAGAGGCCAGGTCCAACTCTGCTATGCCCCCAAAGTACAGAACTTCATCCCAGTCCAGATTTACCAGGTTATGTAACTCCTCAACCTCAGGCAAGAACTAAAGAGCTCCTTCTTCAAGCAACAGCTAGTTAACAGTGTAACCATCAGCCACCGGTCCCATCCAAAGAGTCCCACTTCCATATCCTTGCAGGCATACTCCTAATATCCCCTTACGCAAACACAGATTCCTCCAGTACGCACCTCTTCGTCACAGCCCTCTGCTTCCCTTCTGTGCGCCTGTCCACTTGTTACTCTTCCATCTCCAGCTGTAATACCCCACTCTCATCAGCACTGTTGTTCTGTAACTAGGTTTGCACTCTAGAAGTCGCCTCTGCGCGCGCACACACATGCATAGACAGGATGCATGTGGCGCTACGGTGCCGATGACTCACTGAAATGTTGTACAACGCAGTGGCATTAACTCGACAGTTCTCAAACTTAGGCAGGAACAACAGGACAAAAAAAGTTCTCGATTATCACCATCTGCTCTTGAATTCCCAGAGTCAAAGCAGAGCAAGCTGATAATACAATAACTGCAGACTTAAACCGCGCCGAAAGCCTCGGATTGCTGTAGCAACAGGCGTTTCATTTAAAGCTATGTTATGCTAACAGAGGTTTAAATAGCGCATAGAAAAATCTCTGCTACAGATGTATTATGCCATTGAGGTATCTAACCCACAGTGGCTGGCTGCCATTCTACAGGACTAAAGAGGAACAAAATAAGCTTATACGTTTATTTAAATAGTAAAAGTCCTTCACGGCGGAGTCCCAACAGTCCTAATGGGGATTGTATATTTATTCAGCCAAGGTAAGGGTTAAAAGCGTATCAGAGTTCCCCTTTCTGGGATTCGAGCAGTCCACTGGGTTCGACTTCCAACAAGCATTGGCATAGGAGGGGAGAGGAGTAGAGCAGAGGAGAGGTGTAGAGTAGAGGTGTAGAGGAGAGGTGTAGAGGAGAGGTGTAGAGCAGAGGAGAGGTGTAGAGCAGAGGAGAGGTGTAGAGCAGAGGAGAGGTGTAGAGTAGAGGAGAGGTGTAGAGTAGAGGAGAGGAGAGGTGTAGAGGAGAGGTGTAGAGTAGAGGAGAGGTGTAGAGGAGAGGTGTAGAGTAGAGGTGTAGAGCAGAGGAGAGGTGTAGAGGAGAGGTGTAGAGGAGAGGTGTAGAGGAGAGGTGTAGAGGAGAGGTGTAGAGGAGAGGTGTAGAGGAGAGGTGTAGAGTAGAGGAGAGGTGTAGAGTAGAGGTGTAGAGTAGAGGTGTAGAGTAGAGGTGTAGAGTAGAGGTGTAGAGTAGAGTAGAGGAGTGGTGTAGAGTAGAGGAGTGGTGTAGAGTAGAGGAGAGGTGTAGAGTAGAGGTGTAGAGTAGAGGAGAGGTGTAGAGGAGAGGTGTAGAGCAGAGGAGAGGTGTAGAGCAGAGGAGAGGTGTAGAGTAGAGGAGAGGTGTAGAGTAGAGGAGAGGAGAGGTGTAGAGGAGAGGTGTAGAGTAGAGGAGAGGTGTAGAGGAGAGGTGTAGAGTAGAGGTGTAGAGCAGAGGAGAGGTGTAGAGTAGAGGAGAGGTGTAGAGGAGAGGTGTAGAGGAGAGGTGTAGAGGAGAGGTGTAGAGTAGAGGAGAGGTGTAGAGTAGAGGTGTAGAGTAGAGGTGTAGAGTAGAGGTGTAGAGTAGAGTAGAGGAGTAGTGTAGAGTAGAGGAGTGGTGTAGAGTAGAGGAGAGGTGTAGAGTAGAGGTGTAGAGTAGAGGAGAGGTGTAGAGGAGAGGTGTAGAGCAGAGGAGAGGTGTAGAGCAGAGGAGAGGTGTAGAGTAGAGGAGAGGTGTAGAGTAGAGGAGAGGAGAGGTGTAGAGGAGAGGTGTAGAGTAGAGGAGAGGTGTAGAGCAGAGGTGTAGAGCAGAGGAGAGGTGTAGAGTAGAGGAGAGGTGTAGAGGAGAGGTGTAGAGGAGAGGTGTAGAGGAGAGGTGTAGAGCAGAGGAGAGGTGTAGAGTAGAGGAGAGGTGTAGAGTAGAGGAGAGGTGTAGAGTAGAGGTGTAGAGTAGAGGTGTAGAGTAGAGTAGAGGAGTGGTGTAGAGTAGAGGAGTGGTGTAGAGTAGAGGTGTAGAGGAGAGGAGTAGAGGAGAGGTGTAGAGGAGAGGAGAGGTGTAGAGGAGAGGAGAGGTGTAGAGGAGAGGAGAGGTGTAGAGGAGAGGTGTAGAGGAGAGGTGTAGAGGAGAGGTGTAGAGGAGAGGTGTAGAGGAGAGGTGTAGAGTAGAGGTGTAGAGTAGAGGTGTAGAGTAGAGGAGAGGTGTAGAGTAGAGTAGAGTAGAGGTGTAGAGTAGAGGTGTAGAGTAGAGGAGAGGTGTAGAGGAGAGGAGAGGTGTAGAGGAGAGGAGAGGTGTAGAGTAGAGGTGTAGAGTAGAGTAGAGGTGTAGAGTAGAGTAGAGGAGTGGTGTAGAGTAGAGGAGTGGAGTAGAGGAGTGGTGTAGAGTAGAGGTGTAGAGTAGAGTAGAGGTGTAGAGTAGAGGTGTGGTGTAGAGTAGAGGAGAGGTGTAGAGTAGAGGAGAGGAGAGGAGTAGAGGAGAGGAGTAGAGTAGAGGAGAGGTGTAGAGTAGAGGTGTAGAGGAGAGGAGTAGAGGAGAGGTGTAGAGGAGAGGTGTAGAGGAGAGGTGTAGAGGAGAGGAGAGGTGTAGAGGAGAGGTGTAGAGGAGAGGTGTAGAGGAGAGGTGTAGAGGAGAGGTGTAGAGGAGAGGTGTAGAGGAGAGGTGTAGAGGAGAAGAGTAGAGTAGAGGTGTAGAGTAGAGTAGAGGTGTAGAGTAGAGTAGAGGAGAGGTGTAGCGTAGAGGAGAGGTGTAGCGTAGAGGAGAGGTGTAGAGTAGAGGAGAGGTGTAGAGTAGAGTAGAGGTGTAGAGTAGAGTAGTGTAGAGGAGAGGTGTAGAGGAGAGGTGTAGAGGAGAGGTGTAGAGGAGAGGTGTAGAGGAGAGTAGAGGAGTAGAGGAGTAGAGTAGAGGTGTAGAGTAGAGTAGAGGAGTGGTGTAGAGTAGAGGTGTAGAGTAGAGTAGAGGTGTAGAGTAGAGGTGTGGTGTAGAGTAGAGGAGAGGTGTAGAGTAGAGGAGAGGAGAGGTGTAGAGTAGAGGAGAGGAGTAGAGTAGAGGAGTAGAGGAGAGGAGTAGAGTAGAGGAGTAGAGGAGTAGAGTAGAGGAGAGGAGTAGAGTAGAGGAGTAGAGGAGAGGAGTAGAGGAGTAGAGTAGAGGAGAGGAGAGGAGTAGAGTAGAGTAGAGGAGAGGAGTAGAGTAGCGTAGAGGAGAGGTATAGAGTAGAGTAGAGGAGAGGTGTAGAGAAGAGGAGAGGTGTGGAGGAGCGGTGTAGAGTAAAGTAGAGGAGAGGTGTAGAGTAGAGGAGTGGTGTAGAGGAGAGGTGTAGAGTAGAGGAGAGGTGTAGAGTAGAGTAGAGGTGTAGAGTAGAGTAGAGGTGTAGAGTAGAGGTGTGGTGTAGAGTAGAGGAGAGGTGTAGAGTAGAGGAGAGGTGTAGAGTAGAGGAGAGGAGTAGAGTAGAGGAGAGGAGTAGAGTAGAGGAGAGGTGTAGAGTAGAGGAGAGGTGTGGAGGAGCGGTGTAGAGTAAAGTAGAGGAGAGGTGTAGAGTAAAGTAGAGGAGTGGTGTAGAGGAGAGGTGTAGAGTAGAGGAGAGGTGTAGAGTAGAGTAGAGGTGTAGAGTAGAGTAGAGGTGTAGAGTAGAGGTGTGGTGTAGAGGAGAGGTGTAGAGTAGAGGAGAGGAGTAGAGTAGAGGAGAGGAGTAGAGTAGAGGAGTAGAGTAGAGTAGAGGAGAGGTATAGAGTAGAGTAGAGGAGAGGTGTAGAGTAGAGAGGAGGAGAGGTGTGGAGGAGAGGTGTAGAGTAAAGTAGAGGAGAGGTGTAGAGTAAAGTAGAGGAGCGGTGTAGAGGAGAGGTGTAGAGTAGAGGAGAGGTGTAGAGTAGAGTAGAGGTGTAGAGTAGAGTAGAGGAGAGGTGTAGAGGAGAGGTGTAGAGTAGAGGAGAGGTGTAGAGTAGAGGAGAGGTGTAGAGGAGAGGTGTAGAGGAGAGGTGTAGAGTAGAGGAGAGGTGTAGAGTAGAGTAGAGTAGAGGAGAGGTGTAGAGTAAAGTAGAGGAGCGGTGTAGAGTAAAGTAGAGGAGCGGTGTAGAGTAGAGGAGCGGTGTAGAGTAGAGGAGCGGTGTAGAGTAGAGGAGCGGTGTAGAGAAGAGGTGTAGAGAAGAGGTGTAGAGGAGAGGTGTAGAGTAGAGGAGTGGTGTAGAGTAGGGGAGAGGTGTAGAGTAGGGGAGAGGTGTAGAGTAGGGGAGAGGTGTAGAGTAGGGGAGAGGTGTAGAGTAGGGGAGAGGTGTAGAGGAGGGGAGAGGTGTAGAGGAGGGGAGGGGGGAGAGGAGTAGAGTAAATGAGGAGAGGAGACGAGTAGAGAAAAGGAGTAGAGTAGAGGAGTAGAGTAGAGGAGAGGAGTAGAGGAGAGGAGTAGAGTAGAGGAGAAGAGTAGAGTAGTAGAGTAGAGGAGTAGAGGAGAGGAGTAGAGAAGAGGAGGAGAGGAGTAGAGGAGAGCAGTAGATTAGAGCAGTAGAGGAGAGCAGTAGAGTAGAGCAGTAGAGTAGAGCAGTAGAGTAGAGCAGTAGAGTAGAGGAGAGTAGTAGAGGAGAGGAGAGTAGAGGAGAGTAGAGGAGAGGAGAGGAGAGTAGAGTAGAGGAGTAGAGTAGAGGAGGAGTAGAGTAGAGGAGGAGTGGAGTAGAGGAAGAGTAGAGGAAGAGTAGAAGAGGAGTAGTAGAGCAGAGTGGTTTGGAGTGGCCTAGAGTGGGTGGTTTGGAGTGGCCTAGAGTGGGTGGTTTGGAGTGGCCTAGAGTGGGTGGGCTGGAGTGGCCTAGAGTGGGTGGGCTGGAGTGGCCTAGAGTGGGTGGGCTGGAGTGGCCTAGAGTGGGTGGGCTGGAGTGGCCTAGAGTGGGTGGGCTGGAGTGGCCTAGAGTGGGTGGGCTGGAGTGGCCTAGAGTGGGTGGGCTGGAGTGGCCTAGAGTGGGTGGGCTGGAGTGGCCTAGAGTGGGTGGGCTGGAGTGGCCTAGAGTGGAGTGGCTTGGAGTGGAGTGTTGTGTTGAATGGTAGCACACTGCCATTACAGTCAACATTTTCAATTGAGATTACCATTACATTTGCACATACAGTTTTACTGATAGAACTATACAGCGCACAAGTGATAATGTGTGGAAATGGCATCACCTGGTGTACCTATTTGTCTCGATCGTATTAAAATATTCAGAATTACAAAAAAACTTGCTTCATTTGTGCTTTCATAATTCGGATATATTCTAACATATATGCACAATTAATTTACAGACATTTAAATTCTGTTGTGTGCTAGGAAAACCCCTTTTCTAGCACAGCAATACTGCCAGATAAATCCTTTCTTGTTGAAGTCAGAGAAAGAAAAGTGAACAATAAGCTCCCTCAGAAGACAGAGCCTGACATTTGACCTCGGTCTTTGAAAGCACAGCAAATATGACCAGATAAGAACAAGATTTAAGGGCCTGTTTACAGAAAGAAAGCACTTGTGAAAGAACACAGTAAACAAGGGATGCTCCATGGGAAGGACGAAGACATGCTGGACAGCCTAAAACAAATAAAGCAAATAGAAAGCCAACATTTTTTATTTACAAAGCAAATGGTAAGCAATGGGCCAAATGCTTTCTGAGGGAAGCTTTCAGGATGCCCACAAGAAGTCTGTTCGCAACCAGAGAGCTGTGCTATCTGGTAGGCTTCGACCTAAATAGTGGTTTCCAGCTTCTCTGGGCGTGAACACCGAGGCAAAGGCGTAAAGGAGCACACAGGAGGTACAACTGGTAATTGAGAAAGTACATGGTGGAGGTTGTGACTAAGGTATAGGATGGCAAGCGCAGGAGGGGTTGTTCTCAATAACACAAGGTCTATTGTCTGAAACATTCATGGAAATATTTTACTACCCTGCTGTGTAACAAATGTCTATGGGACCCTACAAGGATATTGAACGCAGCCAATTGAGAAGATTTGTGATTTTTCTATTGAAAAAACAATTGAAAAAAATTGCTAGCGATTTAGATAGGTTACTGGCTTTCAAAGATTGTACACTTACATTAATATATAAAAATATTTTTATTAGAAACCCAGCATTGAGTACGCCTTTTACTAGTTTCTATTTTTTGGGGGGTTTTATTGATGCCCTTGATTTGATCTACTCGAACAATCATGTTATATATCTTTGAACAGTTTTGTAAAACAATTCCTTCAGGAGTTTTTGTATTGTTTGCATTATGCACCCATCTCCTGAGGGAAGACTCGGTTGTCCTATTGTGAGTAGAAACAATCTCATAAGCAGGCACAGGCCTAACCCAATAAGCATTTCCATTCCCTTACTAAACATCAAACAAGGATGAAAATCATGAGTATCTTCCAGGTGTGGGCCTTTAGTCAAACAGTACTTACTTAGCATTTTCTTCTGTTTTTACCTTCAGTCACATAACTGTGACTGAAGTGGTTAAAAAAATGTTTAATCCATAGTTGCATTAAGCTGTTTATAGTCACTCTAACTTTCATTTGTTCTACTCTTTTTCAGACCTATAAATACACTTCAATGCACGTTTTGACCACAGAGTTCTCAAAAGGCAGGCAGTATCTGGTGATTGTGATGTGTGTATTGCAGGATTATAAGGCACTTCCAACACATCCAAGCTGTTACACTCAATCTGCTGTAAGGCTTGTGAAAGGGCATAACTTTCATTTTCATTGGCTATTCAAGGTAAAAATACAAACCTCCACTACTTCCACTAATGATCTTGCAGGGTCATCACCACCTTTAATGTAGCACTCCCATAATATATCCTGGCCACACCTCTCACTAAAAATCACCAAACTAGCCAGACACAAAAACAATTTACCCAGTCCAATATTGAACGTCAGAGTGCCTTCCAATGACCAATTTCAATATCTCTGCAATTTCCAATCAAAACACCTGCATTAAAAATTGGCCTTGGTCAAAAACTACAAAAAAGTATTATGAAAGCAGTCCGGTGCAAGTGCAACTGAGAGAAATCAAAACTACTTTGAAAAAGGTACAAAGGAATTGAATGAAATGCAATCTCAATATTTTAAACTTCTTCACTCTGCTACAAGACCATTATAACAAAGATGGCTCTATCATATCAGACTTTAATCCTAAGAATTTTGTAATACTCGCACCTCTGTTTATAACTAAAAACAAATGTAGTGAATTAAGTCTGTATCGTTGGCTCAGGCGCAGCAGGAATGAACTTCAAGATTTTCACCCTTACATTCTTCAATACATTAATAATACCCGTCTGCAACCAAACCCTCAGTCAACAAAGGATTTAGATTCTTTCTCCTCAATCAGCCAAGTGAATGAGACCCAGAGAGCGGTCAGCAAGAACAAACTGCAAAGACAACTCACAGAACAGAGCATCTCTCTCTAGACTGGTGCACCTCTGCAGCCCCATTCCATCCTTCAAAGAGTTGCACTTACATGAAAAGTCCGAAGTAAAGAAACATCCAAGACTATCTGGAATTCAGGAAGCAGAGAAAGACCTGGTGTTAGCCCAAGAAGAGATGAAGAATTGCACCAGCTAAGAGAAAGAACTACTCAGTATCACAAGGAGTGTACGGACATCGCAGAGATATGGATCAAACACAAGGAGTGTACGGACAACGCAGAGATATGGATCAAACACAAGGAGTGTACGGACAACGCAGAGATATGGATCAAACACAAGGAGTGTACGGACAACGCAGAGATATGGATCAAACACAAGGAGTGTACGGACAACGCAGAGATATGGATCAAACACAAGGAGTGTACGGACAACGCAGAGATATGGATCAAACACAAGGAGTGTACGGACAAAGCAGAGATATGGATCAAACACAAGGAGTGTACGGACAACGCAGAGATATGGATCAAACACAAGGACTGTACGGACAACGCAGAGATATGGATCAAACACAAGGAGTGTACGGACAACGCAGCGATATGGATCAAACACAAGGAGTGTACGGACAACGCAGAGATATGGATCAAACACAAGGAGTGTACGGACAACGCAGAGATATGGATCAAACACAAGGAGTGTACGGACAACGCAGAGATATGGATCAAACACAAGGAGTGTACGGACAACGCAGAGATATGGATCAAATACAAGGAGTGTACGGACAATGCAGAGATATGGATCAAACACAAGGAGTGTATGGACAATGCGAGATATGGATCAAACACAAGGAGTGTACGGACAACGCAGAGATATGGATCAAACACAAGGAGTGTACGGACAACGCAGAGATATGGATCAAACACAAGGAGTGTACGGACTCAAGGAGTGTATGGACAATGCGAGATATGGATCAAACACAAGGAGTGTACGGACAACGCAGAGATATGGATCAAACACAAGGAGTGTACGGACAACGCAGAGATATGGATCAAACACAAGGAGTGTACGGACAACGCAGGGCTATGGATCAAACACAAGGAGTGTACGGACATCGCAGAGATATGGATCAAACACAAGGGGTGTAGGACAACGCAGAGATATGGATCAAACAAGGAGTGTACGGACAACGCAGGGCTATGGATCAAACACAAGGAGTGTACGGACAACGCAGAGATATGGATCAAACACAAAGTGTACGGACAACGCAGAGATATGGATCAAATACAAGGAGTGTACGGACAATGCAGAGATATGGATCAAACAAGGAGTGTATGGACAATGCAGAGATATGGATCAAACACAAGGAGTGTATGGACAATGCGAGATATGGATCAAACACAAGGAGTGTACGGACAACGCAGAGATATGGATCAAACACAAGGAGTGTACGGACAACGCAGAGATATGGATCAAACACAAGGAGTGTACGGACAACGCAGAGATATGGATCAAACAAGGAGTGTACGGACAACGCAGGGCCATGGATCAAACACAAGGAGTGTACGGACAACGCAGAGATATGGATCAAATACAAGGAGTGTATGGACAACGCAGAGATATGGATCAAACACAAGGAGTGTATGGACAATGCGAGATATGGATCAAACACAAGGAGTGAATGGACAACGCAGAGATATGGATCAAACAAGGAGTGTACGGACATCGCAGAGATATGGATCAAACACAAGGAGTGTATGGACAACGCAGAGATATGGATCAAACACAAGGAGTGTATGGACAATGCAGAGATATGGATCAAACACAAGGAGTGTATGGACAACGCAGAGATATGGATCAAACACAAGGAGTACCATAAATGTAACGAGTTCAGCTGGTTCATACTAGAGAAAGTGAGTATCAGTAGGAGAGGAGGGAATTTGGACGCCATTAGAAAATCGAGGGAACAATGGTTCATGTGTTATTTAAATACTATTGACAAAGGATTAAACTCCCGAGAAGACTGGATGAAGCTGATTGCCAACCAATAGATAGTAACATCAAAAATGAGCCGGTGAAGTTGTTTGAAAGGTTTTAATATGTATTTAAAATTATAGGTAAAGAAACTCTTTCAGAAAAATGTAATAGAATTATAAACGAGAGAAAGGTAGATCCCAAACATTTAATAGATATAGATAGGAATTGAATTAGTTTTATAGATTCTTTTGTTGTTATCTCTATTAGGAAACTCCGCGGTGTTTAGTAGGAGTAGGAAGGGTAAATACAACATAAAAAATGTGAGTCTAGAGGGATAGAATGAGTAATTTTTAATTTAACACTATTATCCCTGTGAAAACAATACGTATGGAATTTAATTTGATACATGAGTAATGGTGTAACTGGGGCGTTCAACTTCCGGGGTATTAGAGGTAGAAAACGGCATTCCTCCATGCTGAAACTTAAGCTTTTCCGGGTCAAGGCAGGCAGAGATAGTATGGTGCCATGACCCTTGGGCTGACTTCCGGGTCAACTAGGGCAGAACTAGCGGGCCTGTAGTGAGAAGCTTTCAGCCCACAGCTGGTTTGAATTCATTGATGAGCCAATCGCGTGCTTCCGATTTAGGTATTTAAACGCGAACGAGAAGGGCATTTCATTTGGATGACCCACGGCGGAAGGACGTGTTTGCAGGCTTTCTACACCAATTTTAAGGTAATTAAGAGGGAGATTATGCTAGAGGGATGCTTTAAAACAAAAGTTACCCCTTTTTAAATTAATATCTACATTTTTGAGATTTTACCAGCAGCTATGGCATCTCTCCCCTTTCTGTCTTTTCAGATAGTTGTATTGAGAGACAGAAAAAGACAGTAAATAAATCCCTCTTTGTGTGAGGATTACGCCGGTAAATCAAGAAGTGAGGGAGTGAGGATTTTCTCCCAGGTACGTTAGGGGACCTAAATTAAACAATAGTATTGCACATTCTATTAAATAGAAAACTAATTTTATGTTTCTTCCCTAGATCGAAAATTATTGATTTTAATGCAACATTTTCAGTGAAACAATCATAAATAACGCTCTGCCTAGAAATTACAATAAAGATCCCATCACTAATTCTATAAGGTGAGAAGAGGACATTGCTTATATAAGGTGCTTATAAATTTAGTGTGTTATAATAATTAGTAATTCTTTTAGCATTGATTTCGGATATATATTTTATAGGTTCTCAGGACCAGAGTATCCTAATATGACCAACCAATCAATACATATGGAGTTGGCAGGAAAATGAAATAAGGTATAATACCTCCAGGTTGTCTTTATAACCAGTCTCTACACTGGATTTATATGGGATAGGCCTTTTTTATAAAGATGGTAGAATGTACAAGGGTGGTAGATGGGATCATAGGCATATACCAGAATGGGTCCATCTGATAGATCAAATAGGTACGATGTTAAATGTTGGATAAAACATGTATGTCATGTTTCTGCAACTGTAGAAATACTGAATATATTTTGTCTAATACTCAAGGTAGTGGGTACTGAAATGATATATTTGAAAAATAACGAATAACAAATTGTTACTATAACCAGTTAGCCCTTTTAAAAATGTAGCCTTTTAATTATATAAAATATTAATATAATTAACATCTGCCTACAGGATTGAGATTAAAGGCAACCATACAGTGCCAGCCAAGAGAGACTTATTGTTTGTCTTGAAAAAGATGGGAAATTGTTAGAACCATCGAAACGCGTCGACGCTCCATTCAACACAATCCGTGGAAACAGCTCATCCTATAGATAAAGAGTAGAAATTTTATCTAGGATCTGTATTTTAATTATTTCGACCGGATGTGTTTTTAAATGACAAATTGTATTGTCTATATTTGTCTCTCCGTTACGTGTTTGTTGGCCTATTTTAGAGACTATAATCCCTGTAATGATTTTTTTGTGTGTTTAATATTTGTGCTGTTTTTATCAGTTTGTGTTGTTACTTGAATGTTTGTAACACAGCTTTTTAATGGTATATGAAATTGATGTTATTTTTAGTGTAATGAGCTTTTACATTTGTCTTTTGTATACATTGAGTGATGAATTTTAAATAAAACAATATTTTTAAATACAATTTATAGTTGTGTAGGAATAACCCTAACTCAGTATCTTTCTAATATATGGGCAAAAAAAAAAAAATCCTGTGTACTGGGAATTTAGAGACCCAGTTATAGTATACTTTTTCACCAAGGGATTTCTCCTTTTTACTTGTCAATAGTACCCCATTCCCCTGGTTTGAGCAAAGGGGACCCTCTTTTTCTTATTGTATTTATGGTACAGCCGTTGTGGCTGGAGAGGACTAATACGGATCTGAAGTCTTTCAGTCCGCTAGTTGTTTAAGAAAGTTATCCCGGAGTACCATATGGATAATTTCAAAACATTCGGTTTCACCGAGGATCAATTTAATAGGCTTATAAATCAGAATCCAAGACCTGCAGGTAAATCCATGATTAACAGTAGTAGTCATGAACAAGTAATAAAGATTCTTAACCTTAAGAAAAAATTAATTAGAACAGAACTCCATGCAGAATTTTTAATCGAATATTTAAAAGCTGGAGTAATACCCATAGGATTACGTATTAGAAACGAACCTGGGCTATTTATAGAGAATAAAAAGTTTTTAGAGGTTTGGACTCATATAGCCAACCGGTGTAGTAGGGATTGGCTAATTTTAATAATAGAAACTGCACAAGAGATAATGATTATTGAGAGAAAACAAATAGAGGAGTTAGAAACTATACTCAAACAAAATACGGCCTTCGAAGATGCAAAGAAAAAATTGGAGGAACTAGATTTAGAAACCAATGGCTAGCGGGAATATCTTATCAATAAAAAGACAATCAAGCTTAGGAAGGATATTGAAAACTTCAGTGCAGAATTAGTTTATCCATTCCTGGGCAAAGAATATTATAATACAAAGAGAGAACAGAGGTGGGATAAACCTCAGTATCAGAGACAAGTTTATTCGAGAGGAGGGGGTAATAAGAGAATAACATTTTCTGAGTCCTCTGGAACTAGTAGTGAGGAGGAACAAACTAATGAGCAGATGGTAAGACAAGTCCCCAACTTTGAGCGGGAGCCTTTTTTAGGAGGGCGCCAGAATCGGGGACAGAAAAATTAGCGGAACTATATCAGGGAAGAACCAATGAGGAACCATCCACCTCAAAATTACCCAACCAAGGATTACCTCAAGACCAGGAATCAGCGGTATTGGAGGTAGGGGAATTTCCTGTCATCAATCTGTCCCACAAGGTATTGACAGATGATGAGCAAGAGGTTTTAAAGAAAGGGTTTAGTTTTGCCCCTACTGCCCCCTAACAAATTCGAATTAGAAAAAGATATGAGGAGTTTTTTTAGAAAGATTAGATTAAATAGATTTTTCTCAGAGAAGACCTATGAACCAACTCACAATGTCTCAGGTTTTAAACCTAAATCAATTTTTACTCCCAGTTTGAGCCAGTTAGATAAAAATGTGGAACTATTTGAAAAAATAGTAGAGATTGAAATAAAGAATACTGTAGAAAATGGTTATAATCAGAATAACAATATATCATTGTGCCATAGGAAGGCCTTGAGATCATTACAAGAATGTGATACAATTACCATTAAACCTGCCGATAAAGGCGGAGGGGTTGTGGTTTTAGACACTATTGACTATGAAAATAGAATGAGGATGCTTTTAAATGTTAAGAATCATTACAAACGTGTTCCGTTTACACTGATGGAAGATTTAAAAAAAGAGGTAGCACAACTATTAAATACTGGTAGAGAAGAGGCCTGGATTTGTGATAATGAATATAAGTTTCTTTTCAATAATAACCCTATGATTCCAGCTATCTACGGGTTGCCTAAAATCCACAAAGATGTAGTAAACCCGCCAATGAGACCCATTGTGAGCAGTCTGGGCTCACTTCTTGAGCCATTAAGTAAATATGCTGATTTCTTTTTGAGACCTATTGTTCAGAAGCAAAAAGCATATCTCAAAGATACAGCTCATACAATCTCTATTTTTGAGGGTCAGGGCTTCGACAGGGTGACCCAATTTTAGGTCACCCTGGACATCGAAGCCCTGTATACGAATATCCCACAAGACGACACCATTAGGGTGATGTCGTCTATTTTAGAGAGGGAAAACCTCAATGGTGGACATAAAGAATTTATTTTGAGCTGTATTAGAATGGTTTTAAAGAATAACCTTTTTCTCTTCAAGGACGAACTCTACAAACAAATTAAGGGGACCAGCATGGGGGCGACCTGTGCCCCCAGTCTGGCCTGTCTTTACGTGAGTAACTTTGAAGAAAAACATATCAACAATGAGGTGGCACCATACTATGAGAATGTCTCTTGCTGGCACCGATTTATAGATGATATTTTTATTTGGAACGGTGCCAGCAATGAGTTGATTTTGTTTTTAGAATGGCTCAACCTGGGGGATCAAAATTTGAAATTCACAGCCAAATATAGTGAAACCAGTGTGGATTTTTTAGACATCCGAGTGAAAGATGTGCAAGGTACATTGGAGGTTGAGCTGTTTTCAAAACCTACTGATAAGAATACTTTGTTGAGGTATGAAAGTAATCACCCCCGATCACAGAAGGATAATATTCCGTTTGGTGAATTCTTGAGGTTACGGCGTAATTGTACGAATCTCACTGACTTTTATCATCACTCGGAAATTATGAAAAATAAACTGAAAGATAGGGGTTACCCTAAAAAACTAATAAAACACTCGTTTAAGCGTGCCAGATTCTATGATAGGGACTATCTTCTAAATATCAACAAAGGAAGCAAGAACAAAAACACACTGGATAGAATAGTGTTTGTAAGCCAGTATTCCGGTATGAGTAACAAAATAAAAAACATAATAAATCGGAACTGGAAAATCCTAAATAGTGGATTGTCGATACCTCTGACCAAACCCCTTTTTCATTTAGGCGCAATAAAACTATAAGAAATGCGCTAGTGAAAACATACAAAAAAACTGACAGTGAGAATCAAATTAATCTGCATAATCAGAAAGCGGTAGGGAACTATAAGTGTGGTACCTGTTCCATCTGTCCAAATTGTATTGAAATGAAAAAATTGAACTTTAACGGCAAATTGTTGGTGGCTAAGACGCTCAATAACTGCCGAAGCAAAAACGTGGTTTACCTGCTTGTCTGCCCATGTGGTTTGGGATATGTAGGGGAGACAAGCAGAGAACTGCGTGTTCGGCTTTTGGAACACAAGTCAGCACTGAGAACCAGGAAAGAGAACGCGCCGCTGACAGACCATTATTTAGTTAAGAACCATAAATGTAACGAGTTCAGCTGGTTCATACTAGAGAAAGTGAGTATCAGTAGGAGAGGAGGGAATTTGGACGCCATTAGTAAATCAAGGGAACAATGGTTCATGTGTTATTTAAATACTATTGACAAAGGATTAAACTCCCGAGAAGACTGGATGAAGCTGATTGCCAACCAATAGATAGTAACATCAAAAATGAACCGGTGAAGTTGTTTGAAAGGTTTTAATATGTATTTAAAATTATAGGTAAAGAAACTCTTTCAGAAAAATGTAATAGAATTATAAACGAGAGAAAGGTAGATCCCAAACATTTAATAGATATAGATAGGAATTGAATTAGTTTTATAGATTCTTTTGTTGTTATCTCTATTAGGAAACTCCGCAGTGTTTAGTAGGAGTAGGAAGGGTAAATACAACATAAAAAATGTGAGTCTAGAGGGATAGAATGAGTAATTTTTAATTTAACACTATTATCCCTGTGAAAACAATACGTATGGAATTTAATTTGATACATGAGTAATGGTGTAACTGGGGCGTTCAACTTCCGGGGTATTAGAGGTAGAAAACGGCATTCCTCCATGCTGAAACTTAAGCTTTTCCGGGTCAAGGCAGGCAGAGATAGTATGGTGCCATGACCCTTATGGTCTGACTTCCGGGTCAACTAGGGCAGAACTAGCGGGCCTGTAGTGAGAAGCTTTCAGCCCACAGCTGGTTTGAATTCATTGATGAGCCAATCGCGTGCTTCCGAGTTAGGCATTTAAACGCGAACGCGAAGGGCATTTCGTTTGGATGACCCACGGCGGAAGGACGTGTTTGCAGGCTTTCTACACCAATTTTAAGGTAATTAAGAGGGAGATTATGCTAGAGGGATGCTTTAAAACAAAAGTTACCCCTTTTTAAATTAATATCTAAATTTTTGAGATTATACCAGCAGCTATGGCATCTCTCCCCTTTCTGTCTTTTCAGATAGTTGTATTGAGAGACAGAAAAAGACAGTAAATAAATCCCTCTTTGTGTGAGGATTACGCCGGTAAATCAAGAAGTGAGGGAGTGAGGATTTTCTCCCAGGTACGTTAGGGGACCTAAATTAAACAATAGTATTGCACATTCTATTAAATAAAAAACTAATTTTATGTTTCTTTCCTAGATCGAAAATTATTGATTTTAATGCAACATTTTCAGTGAAACAATCATAAATAACGCTCTGCCTAGAAATTACAATAAAGATCCCATCACTAATTCTATAAGGTGAGAAGAGGACATTGCTTATATAAGGTGCTTATAAATTTAGTGTGTTATAATAATTAGTAATTCTTTTAGCATTGATTTCGGATATATATTTTATAGGTTCTCAGGACCAGAGTATCCTAATATGACCAACCAATCAATACATATGGAGTTGGCAGGAAAATGAAATAAGGTATAATACCTCCAGGTTGTCTTTATAACCAGTCTCTACACTGGATTTATATGGGATAGGCCTTTTTTATAAAGATGGTAGGATGTACAAGGGTGGTAGATGGGATCATAGGCATATACCAGAATGGGTCCATCTGATAGATCAAATAGGTACGATGTTAAATGTTGGATAAAACATATATGTCATGTTTCTGCAACTGTAGAAATACTGAATATATTTTGTCTAATACTCAAGGTAGTGGGTACTGAAATGATATATTTGAAAAATAACGAATAACAAATTATGTTACTATAACCAGTTAGCCCTTTTAAAAATGTAGCCTTTTAATTATATAAAATATTAATATAATTAACATCTGCCTACAGGATTGAGATTAAAGGCAACCATACAGTGCCAGCCAAGAGAGACTTATTGTTTGTCTTGAAAAAGATGGGAAATTGTTAGAACCATCGAAACACGTCGACGCTCCATTCAACACAATCCGTGGAAACAGCTCATCCTATAGATAAAGAGTAGAAATTTTATCTAGGATCTGTATTTTAATTATTTCGACCGGATGTGTTTTTAAATGACAAATTGTATTGTCTATATTTGTCTCTCCGTTACGTGTTTGTTGGCCTATTTTAGAGACTATAATCCCTGTAATGATTTTTTGTGTGTTTAATATTTGTGCTGTTTTTATCAGTTTGTGTTGTTACTTGAATGTTTGTAACACAGGTTTTTAATGGTATATGAAATTGATATTATTTTTAGTGTAATGAGCTTTTACATTTGTCTTTTGTATATACATTGAGTGATGAATTTTAAATAAAACAATATTTTTAAATACAATTTATAGTTGTGTAGGAATAACCCTAACTCAGTATCTTTCTAATATATGGGCAAAAAAAAAAAAATCCTGTGTACTGGGAATTTAGAGACCCAGTTATAGTATACTTTTTCACCAAGGGATTTCTCCTTTTTACTTGTCAATAGTACCCCATTCCCCTGGTTTGAGCAAAGGGGACCCTCTTTTTCTTATTGTAAAGTTTTTGGTACCAAGCAGGTATGATTGGAGATAGAAACAAAGCCCATCCCATCAGATCTCACCATTTCTACCATCCCATGTCTGAATGTCATTGTGAGATGGAAACAATGTGGTCCCACTGTATAGCTAGTTGCAACCTTTATTTCTGGACTAGATTAGAGTCCTCTGTTTGACCAGTATTGTGTGACCGAGCCCTCCAGTTACTCCTTACCTGTTCAGATGGTGAAGGTTTAGTGCCTGGTACAGTTCTGGCTGATGGACAAGACCTGTAGCACATGTCTTATGTTAGTTTAAGAGGATTAAGATCTAGTTTGCTGCTGACCGCTGAGTGAATAGTATTAGTATTAGTACATTATATATGCAATTGTAATGTTAGCCTTCTTTGCTCACATGGATACAGAAAGTAGTGTGTTCGATGGGTTGTGCCATATCTTAGGGCTGTAAACTGTACATTGAACTCGAAGGTGCGATTATCATTGGGAGTTAAAACCCAGGGTTGTGGGATGATGTAGTTATATTGGAAATACTCGTGTCTTCAACTGTCATCTGAAGTGTACATGTTCCTAGATGCTTCGAGTCTTGACTGGCGCCGAGTGTCAAAGCTTAGCGGTTTGTACTGAAAAAGCTGTGCCTCCTATGGGTGTTTATGATGATCTGTGGTACGAGCCTGGAGCAGTGTCCAGTTTTATTTGCTTTGCTTGAATTGTCACATGAAGGTATCGTGGTCCTTTCCTTGAGAGGTGCCGTTGACAATGCTTGAACACTGCCCTTCTAGCTATAAGTAGCCAGTGGAGTGACTCCAGAACTGGAGTCATGCAATCTCTTTGGTGAAGGCAGAGAAGGAGTCTTGTGGCAGCAATTTGGATCCCTTTTATTTTGTGTATGATGAACCTGGGTGTGCCAAGGTATAGGCTGTTGGCATATTCAAGCTTGGAGATTAGGAGAATGAGGATGGCTTGTAGTATTGTTACTATGGGAAGATGCGAGTCTTTTCATTGTGTAGCAGGAGCTCTTTATGATGTAGTTGACATGTGGTATCAAGGATAAGTCTTAATGCATGGTCACTCAAAGGGTTCTGACTTCTCATGATGTTGTTGGAGGGGCCTAGAGTTCCTTAGGCCAGATGCCAGTAAGGTGGTATTTTTGCCATTGTCCGCAGGTCATTATGTCTGTCTTTGTGGTGTTGAGCTTCAGGTGGTTACTCATCATCCATGAATTTATGGCACCCAGGCAAGTTTTGAGTTGTAGCGGTCCTCTGGCCATCCATTTTTAGAAGGTTACACTTGCACCCCACACCCGTCCAAACAAACACAACAATGCCTTATAAGTTTAAGTGGCCTACTGTTCACTCATCTTCTCTCAATGACAGCCCTGGTGCAACGTCAAGAGACACACAACTGTGACCATCACACAGGACCTCCAAACACTTCCCACATAGTACACATTACAAACCCACATTGTTCCAGCTTAGTACAAACTACAGGATAGCATGCCGACTGTGAAAGCAATACATACATGCCACTCCAATCGAGCAATTGCAGCAAGGATCACCCATTTGAAATTCTATGTAAAATTTTGCAGTTACGCTTTTCTTGCACTACTACACGACTCTAGTGCTAAAATAATATTGTGTTGAAGCTTGGGATTAGTTTCTGCACTCTTGCACCCCAGTATTTTCTTTCTTTCAAAACAGTACAAGGTTTTCAGACTCCTGGGAAGAGTCAGGAAACCATCACTGGTGTAGCGAGTAAGAAGGGGTTTGTTAACAATGTTTAGTTTATTAAACGTTTATGTTTTGGAAATATTTGCATCTTTTGTGCAGATTTCTTTGATGTCTTTACTTGGTCAGGAGCCTAGCATGGGCTTGTGGGATTAACCACAGAGAAGTGGATGTTAGGCACCTTACTAGGTGTAGAGACAAATGGAGTCTGAAAAGAATTAGCATTTACATGCAAGTTATAGAGTGCACGCCAAAGAGAAAGAAACACAGCAGTGCTGCTGCCTACATGGTACCTCTGTGGGTCGGGGCAGGTTCTGCCGGACCCCCAGCTTGCACACCACCCCGTAATATAGCCTTATAGCCCGGTGAAGAGGGCTATGCCAGTTGTTAAACGCCCCGAACCCTCATAAGTGCTTGACTCCAGCCAACTTGCTTTTAAGAAGGGTTCTATACAAATAAAAGCGCATCAAGAGATCAGCCCATCCCTTTCACACCAAGGCCAATCTAAGTCCATTTGTCACGTAATAGTTTAATTCTGCAGATGTTTGTGTTTATTGTAAACCGAAATAAGAGGGACTATGAAGAGATAACTGAAGGAAATAAGGAATGTGGAGATTATGATGAAATATGGCGTCTTTGTGCAGTAGAAACTTAGAGGTGCATAGTAAGCTTTTCTTTTGCTGTTTTGTGGAAGAATTCGTTGAGATTACGGTTTTAAAGTACAGCTGTTTTAATAGGCGTGACCTTGAACGGTCTGGCTCCGTGGTTGAAGAAGAGTTACAAGGTGGAGAAGGTGTTTAAAGCAGAAAAGGAAGCACTGTCTAAGGGATGTGATCTCCAACCACTGAGGGCCCAATCAAGCATGTACTGTCCTACTTCAGCCCAGTTGCGGAAAAAGCGTAAAGAATTGAAAAGGATAAAAACTGAAGACAATTCTAAAGCAAATGATAAAAAAACACTCAAACCACACAGCGCCTGGATACCCTCAGGGGTGACAAGCAGCGCTCTACAAATCCACCTACCATAACATTACATGGATACTAAACACGATAGTAAATCTGCTAACACCATCAATGACTTCCACCTGCCACTAGACTTGGGTCTCTCTGGAGGTCCTGCATTCAGCGCCTGAGTCCACGCAGCTAGGATTCACAGTGTGACCTACAGGCTACCCCCTCCCCCCCCACAGGCCTGCAACAGGCTCAGAAACCTACTGAGCTATAATACAGCATACGTAGATTCCTCCAAGTGGAAGAACATGGAGTGCACTTTCATGATACTCGCTGCGCCTTCACCTCATATGGCAGGCTACTTCCACAAGGATCCATAACTAATAACTTTCAAGTGCTGTGAAGTGACCACAAGGTGTGGGAAGGCACAGTACAAAACAATTAATTACATAAAATAATACTAAGGCGTATCATTTAAAGGGCCAGAAAAATGACAAAATGCAGTACAACGGCATTTAAGCTTATAATATCATCATTCAAGGTTGACATGTGCGTCAAGAGGATTCAAACAACAAAAGCAGATCACAAAAAGAGAATAGTGAAAAGAGCCAGGCTGGGAACAATTTAAGCTAGCCTGGGCAATCTGTGTGGGGGTGGGGTGGGCTCAAGCCTCAAAGACTCTACAGTGCCCCACTGTACAGAAAGGAGCTTTCTTCATCTGACTAGCTGAAGTAGATCTGAGCTCTTACACCTGGGACGATGGGGGTCACCGCCGGCTGTGATAGGTCATTTACTGATGAGCCGCCTTAAGACAGCTGCCTCAGTCGGAAGCCATTCCAAGGCGGCTGAAGGACAGCCAGAGAGCCTTCACTTCCATGGGATATATATACATTGTACTCCATCTCAGGGCTCCCGCTCCAGGCCTCTCATCAGCAGGGCGGCAGATGATGGATGGGCCTGGCAATACGTCCTGTCCTGAGCAGGACGTTTCCTGCTTCCAGTAAGAGAACCTCAGGGCGTCCAGAGATGGTCACTGCAGGTGAAGACATTCCGCATGTTCTTTCCATTAAGGCCCCTGACGCGCTTTTGTAGGAAAAACAATCCTTCGCCGCATTTCATTAAAAAGGGACCTCGCGCCCCTTCCCTGGAATGTGATTTCCCACGTGCGGTCATCTGCGTGGTGTCTCATCTCATAAAAATGACAACGGAATCCTGTGCTCACAATCTCGTATTTTCCTTAGAATTGGGTAGAAACCCGATTTTAATAAAAACACAAAAGCTAATACCATGTATAACTTCTTGAATCTCGCTCACTACCACTTGATGTAAGCACAACCGCGACAAATCACAGAATGAGCTGTTATCCTTTGCACTTCCTGACACCCCAACACCCCTTCCCTTGTTGCACCTCACTCCAGATCTCATGACCACCACAAATCCTTAGCTTCCTACACTCAGGAGTTGTCGGCCGCATTACGCTGTCACGCAGTTCTTTAACACTCCTCTTTCGCATCACACGGAAACACAACACCACATTACAAGAAACAAGGAGCGATATTAGCTTCGGTGCCTTTACCAAAACCACAGTTTCCTACTCAAACATGGCGAAAATCTGCATGCTAGCTCAAGATACAAGACAAGTTGTGGACCACTGAGGATCAGGCACAGTCAACAGGTCTAAAATGATGACCTCAGAAGACAACTTCAGTAATCCCATGCAAGCCTCCAACTGCTATAAAAAAAACTTTTAAGCTAATTCACATACCGGAGAACGACCTGAAACTGAACTATTCATTCCTTACTCCTTTATGAGAACTCTCAAACACCTAGTAAGTAATGCAAGATTCTGACACATCAAGCTGCTTGTTAGAAATCAACAAGTGATCAGCGTCTGGTTTCATCAAATTAATGATCTTATGATCATGGTCTCGTAAACCTGGGCTTGAAATTCTCAGTCCTTCCTAAAAAGACTTTCCCCCCCCCCCACATCTAAGGCTGCACATCAAGCACCTTCCTTTCCACACCAAACACCGTAAACTCATGACTTTATAGGACAGACCGGGTGAACTCACCACTATCGTTTATCTTCTTGAATCAACCAAACATCTCAAATTGACGCAGCCAAATCAATCAAAATCCAGCAAAATGAAGACAAGACTACCTCCTCCCACCAGACCATGGCCTGTAGAAACTGTACATGTGTAACTATAAACTGTAATGTAAACAGTTTACATGCGAAGATAAAAAAAGTCAATATTTCCACAACCAGGTTGTAAAGTACCCACACCTGAGCCACTATCCTTTGCTTGCATTCTCTGTTGTCCGCTGAGCCCATTACAAACCAATGCACCCCATCAGCCTGTTTCCAAGTTTCTAGCAAACCCAAGGCTCTCTAGAATCAGCCACACAACTAGGAGAACATGACCTACCAACAGCAAGTGGCGTAAGTCACCCTTGGAAGTTTGGTAGCATATCCAAGCATAGTGGTAATAATGGGCAATTCACTAAGATCTTTCTCACTAGACAAGTCCTGGGATTCCACAGCCAAACCACTAATGCCTTTTATCACAGGCTCCATGGCAGATTCATAACAGACCATCAACAGGTTGTCCTTTCTCAAGAGAATATAACATTTTCACCTTCTCTCGGCCAAGCTCTTTATCACAGATGACCCCCACCATTATTTTTCAAAGAGTTGATATACAAACAACTCTCCTCCATTGTACAACCGCCTCCCATTCTTACCCCTTCACACCAGGTACCGCACTCAATTAACCCAAGCCAGCCAGCTTGGTTCTCGTTGTATTCTTCACTGTGATGCCCTAAGTGCACCAGCTAGGTTATCCGCAGACGTGGGCCCCATGCTCACTGAGCCACTGCTGCACCCGACTGAAGAGGCCCAAATAGGCCAAACCGGTCTTGGGTTGCTGGTGTTTTGGATCAGTGAGGCCCTGTCTTGGCAGTTCAAGATGAACTGTTCATACAGGAGTCGGACCAAGGCTAATTTTCACATGGGTCGGTCTAATCTGAGGTGGCATGGTGGGCATATTGTACTTGGAGTCTCCATTGAGAGTGGAATGATTCACCACTTTTGACACTTGTGGATTTATACCCTTGATGTATTTTGAGTCCTGGATTGATTTGGACCAACTTTGCCTTGTCTAAACTGAGGTCAGCTATTATGCCTTAAAGCATTTAGTCCTGAGAAAGGTCTCACTTATTTATTAGCTTTGAGACCGAAACACCAACAGAACTCTTCACTTTTTGCCTTATAAAAATCATGTGCCAGCCTATCAGCAACACAAGTGAAACTACTTTGGACACTTCATCGTTTAAGAGTGGATTAGCACATATATATGTACTAACGGACATTGAAAGATTGCTTTACTATTGTACATATATGAGCATGTGCTATAATGTAACCCCTAACGTTTTAAAGTATTGAAATAATCAAAAAACTGTTAAATATCTTTATATATGTATACCTGCATTGTTCTTTCACTAATTGAAACGCGATTAAGTCCACATCCATTGCACTAGATAGACGTGATATATTTTTCTGTCTTTCACTAAAGGATTAATACTAATACTGCAGTCTATATAATTGAAAGTACAAACAATTCCTTTGACAGCAAACCCGCTTTTTTGTCTTATATGTTGTATAGATGCAAGCTCTCAAAGGGTTACTGGGTTGCTCTTTGTATTTGTACATGAAATTAATTCAAACATCCCATCCATCACTTTTTCCTCCCCTATTGCCCATACAAATCTACTCTTTTCTTCATCACTTGGAGTCAGAAGCCTCATTCTTCCCAAAACTAGGCCCTCACCTACATTTCCCTGTTCGAAGCCCCCCAATCAATTACAAAATCTCCTAGCTAAAGTAGACGAGAGTACTTCTCTGATGGTGAGCAGCAAGAAAGAGGGAGGTGTGCAGGGATGCCAGGTCATTCAGTGAAAGGCAGTTTATTGTGAGGTGCAAAGATCCAGGTCATAGTGTTTTCCGCCTGTTATGCTGAGTTTTAACACGTTACTCTCCATGCCTGGACTTAAAATCCAGGCATACATGTACAGAACTGATGACATCATATCCAAGTCCTCCAAAATACGGGAACTGTAATGAATGATGATGGGTGCTCATGTAGTCAGAGCTTTCATGCGGTCTTATCAAGGAGAGGCCCTAATAATAAACGTTATAGGACCTCCTCCAAGGACTGGAAGTGGGGTGAGGTGATAAGGACCTACTTCAAGATCTGGATCTTTAAAACAACAGCTTGGATGGATTGTCGCAACACCTTATGGATGCATGGTATCTCAGATTCAAAACTGTCACCCATTAGAGCCATGCTACACTCCAAGCACGTCTTATCCAGGCCCTGAAAAAATAACTGCTGAACTTGGTAACGTAGAGTGATTCCCATGGAAAAGCTTCCCTGCATAGCACAATACATGTTGTGCCCTTGTGAGGACTGACAGCAATAGGTCAGTCACTGCAGGTGTAAGAAGGAGTTCTGGTGCCTACTGTAAGCATCTGTAATCTTACTTTATTAATTAAAAAGCCTGGTTAAAAATACCTAGTTTTGGTAGAGGATTTACATGCCATAAATGCGGTTATACTGCCAACCCTATCGCACCAATCCTGCTGCTTCTGTGTGATGGAGAACAGCAGCTGCTGCATGGTTTACTGCTATCGGTTTATGCTCTGCTTCTTTTCTACACCCGCACACCCTGACTGCAAATATCACTTTGTATTCTGATTGTCCAGAAGCTAAGTCAAGCAGTCTTGATTGCCTCAAGGGTACACAGAATCACTTTCTTGCAGGCACACAAAGATCTGTATACTATCACCTTCCCAGAAGGATCTACATTAATTCAATAGGTCAATGATTTTTTGGGGTTGCTTCTGGACCAATGCAGTTTATTTTCAGTATCTATTGACTGAATTAGCTAAATAAAGGACATAAGACATCTAAAATGAAAGTACAATTTTGTTTGCCGAGTGCTTAATATTTAAATCACAACATCTCAGCACGAGAGAGCCATCTGTCCATTGTCCGCATCAAAGTCCTCCGTAAGCTACCCAGATCTGCTACCGCCTTCCACGCAAGCACTCTTATGGAGATGGTGGGATATTGTAGGCAGTGGGTTTTTTGGGCGTGCTTTCGTTGTCAAACGAATATAAGATTTTGTTAAGATGACCCCAAACTCCTGCCTTGGCCAAAGAGGTAGATCATTTGCATCCTTGAACCTGGCATTCTCCTCTGCACCGCCTTTAGAACTGTCTGATAATGCCAAACCTTCCATACTATATTTCCAAGATAGGGAGGGGGTTGGTTTGAGAGTGTTAGTACAAGGTGATGGTGATAAAAAGAAAATGATTGCTTACTACTCCTCTGCACTCGATCCCATAACGGCTGGGCTGCCTATATGACTGGGCGTGGTAACACAGCTCCTCATCTAAATGAAGCATATAAAAAAAATTGTGTTGGGGGTATCACCTCTCACTGTTGCTGAATGTCAAGCTGTGGCTGCCCTATTACTGCCCACTAAAACTCAGCACCTTTCCATGTGCAGGTTGTCTAATATGAAATACTGCACTCGCATATCGTGTTTGCAAGATGTCCTGAGTTAAATCCTACTGCTCTTTTCTCCATGGCCGTCAAAAGGGAGCCATGAGACTGACCGCTCACTATGTCTCACATGTCCAAACCTCACCGTTATCAACTTGTTACCTTGTATGATATGCTGATAGGTCATGTGCCAGAAATAAATAAGGACTTTTAGCTGCCAATATATGCTGTTTGCACTTTATATGAAATTGCTGAACGTGGAACCCTCACCCTTGCTTGTCTCTAGCTACATAAACAATATTTGACCACAATGTCAGCCAAGTTATCAGAGATGGCATGATTCATGGCTCAGGTACCCACTGGTTGCTCCCTATTTCCCTTTCATTGCCCAACATATTGTCATATCTGTGCCACCTACCAAGCCTTCAATACCAGTAACGGTGGCAAGACTACCCTCGCTGCCCATCCACCTCCATGGGACCTTTGTTCATATGCAAATAAATGTCATTCAAATGCCTCAATGCTGTTCTTATGTTTATGTTCTAGTCCCAGTGAGCATGTTCTCTGCAAGAATTAAAGCCTACTCCATTCCCGAGCTGATGCTATTACTGTCACCAAGAAACCGCTCTGAGATTTTATCCCATGGTTTAGAAGTCACCTCCAGATCGGGAGCGACAAAGGAACTAAACGTTGTGCACAGACCAAGAACTATGTTAAGCTGTATGAATTAACATGTTCATTGTGCTTACCAACCGAGTCTTCAAGGAAAGTTGAAAGATATAATGCGACTTGGAAAAGCAAAAACCTAAGTTTATGCAGAAAAAGGCTCAAGTGGCCGAGTGCTCTACCTATGACACTCTGGTCAATTCGAGCCACCCCCAACCATAAGACTAAGTGGAGTTCATAAGCGATAATTATAGGCCATCCTGTGGTACTTCCTGCCACTCCGCCTTCAACTTTACTTTATTTGCACTTTAATAATGAGGGGACTCCAGCATAGAGCAAACTGATTCCCTGTCTCTACAGCTTCCGATGTCAGGTCAAAGCTGCCCTGCCCACCAGCGCGACAAAAACCTACCACAATTTGCACGCATGTGACTATGTTCATATGAAAATCCACCAATGAAAGTGTGCACTTAAGTTCAGGTAGCGAGGCTCGTACTGGATCCTGCTTAGCAGAGTGAAGCACAGCGGACTGCAGCAAACTGCTATCTGGATGTACCATCGCACTGCAAGGCAACCACTAAGCTGAAAGGCTACGGGCCAACCAATCGAAGAGCCCCTGACCCTGCTTCTGCAGAACAGAGTTTTCCTGCTGAGCTCCAACAAACCAACATTCTTCTCTATCTGCAACCCACAATGCTCCTGTGCCTGCACTGTACAGATGCCATCATTCAATGAGGGCCTTGTTCGGAAGGGGCTGCTCATCACTTGATTTCCTGAGCACTGCAGCTATGGTAGATTGTTCAGCGTCAGGGGTGGGACTGTAGTTTCTATTATTCAGGTGAGGAAGTTTCTAGGCAGGGCCTTTCCTTCTGTGTGCCTGATTACTATTACATGAAGGCTGAATGACAGTCAGATGCAAGAATTGACACTTCATTGTGCCTATGTTGTGGGTGCTTCAGGTTGAAGACAGCCCCTGTGCCACCTGCCCTGCGAAGCATTACTGACACAAACACTGAAACAGACTCTGTTCTCCTTTATCCCGTCCATAAAAGAGGAGGAGCATCTCTAGTACACACATTTAAAACACAACATTCCTGTTTCCTTGTGTACTTCCACTGGAATTTATGGGAACATAAAAGCATTTTATTTTAATTGTATTTACCCCGTGGATGGATGGATGTGGGTGTTCCCAAGGACTACAGTGATATTGCATCACATGGAAATAACGTTTTCACAGTTTTGCACGCAATCTCAAAAAGCCTCCAAAACAATCCTAAAAATCCTGCATGAAAATGGACTTTGACTTAAAGCATCTGATTGTTGACACTCCTTTTCCTTCAGAAAAACTCTCCATCCTCTGAATGCCTCCTCTTCCTGAGCACGCCTACTCTAAGTCACGTGTATGTTTGCCTTAATCCTTATTATTGTATGTGTGAAAATTGTCCACACCTCATTTCAAAGACCACAACCTCTCATGTAAAAATCATTACCCTGCATACTCCGGCACTCATCTATTAAATCCACCAACCAGAGCATGAATTCACATACAGCCGCTCCACTAAAGTCCCAGCTAACTCCTACTGATTTAATCTACCACATAGAAAATGGAGTAAATGTATGGCATGGTTTCCTAAAGAGTGCAAAACTAAATCCCTATGACAAAAAAATCCCTACTAACTGTGGGTTTTGGAGCAGCGAGCTGCCCGGCATAAAGTGGTACAACACCTCATCAGGGGTAGTAAGTGCTATATAAATGCAATTACAATAGAAATACAATATACAACCCACTCTAACAGTAATTTCACAACACTCAGTGGTTGGGCAGTCAATTGTGGTTCATGCAGTTTGCATAATAATTCCCTTTTACTGCTTTACACTTCCACTCGCATATGACAACTGCAGTACCAGTCCACAACAAACGAAACTCCCAATGACCGCTTCCTGACACATCACAGTGGCAATCCGATATGGGATGATTTTAACAAAGTCTATCCCAGCAGATCTCTCCACCATTTCTCCCTCTAACCTATGCCAGCTCAGGACCATACATTTTAAACAACATATTCTAGAATGAAGAACTGTGTTGAGTAACCAGTTAAGTGGACTATAAACATAATAACATAAAGAAGGGGTCTTCAAACTAGGGGCGGGCCCCTCTAGAGGGGTCTCAAGGGATCTCGGGGGCGGAGGGGAAGGGAGGCCAATTATGCTGATAACAGTGCTTTGTTTTCATCAGCAAAAAATGAGCGTCAGTAATGGGCCATCACTAAAAACTTTTGTTATTTATATCCTGGCTGGGAGAAGGTGTCAAAAGGAAAGGGACTTCAAATATTCTTCTAAACCCCCACCCCCATATCTAATGATCACACTGTGGATCCTTTTACAGATTAGAAAGGCCTGCCTGACCAGAATACTATGCTTGGCAAATCGTGTAATTGACTGCATTTGTAAAACGGTAACAGAACTTAACTGCAATGTTTAAATAAGTCTATACATATTTAAACATGGCCAGTTTAATAGAATTATTGTGAAAAATTGAGGGGGTCGGTGATTTTTGGGGGGGGCACGGCATTAAAAAGTTTGAAGACCACTGCCACAAAAGGGCTTGCAGAGCTGCTCGTCGCTGCCAGCTTGCTGAAAACCATAAACTGTGCGCCTTTCTCTCTCACACTTCTTCATCCATCACAGTGCTAAGCGATGCGTCCTATAACACGCAACCACGCCTCGAAGTTCCTCTCACACAACCTGGAAACACTTCTCACAGAGGATCAAAGCGAAGACAACAGACTGCCAACCACACACCCTACAAGGTGTAGTGTGATACTTATGCCCCACATGAGGGTAGTAAGCGCTATATAAATATTGAAATACAATACTATACAATGATGCAGTCTATTCTCCTGCCGATGGCTAGGGCCTGCAACCCCATAAGTGGGCCGCGTCACAGCTACATCATCCATCAATGGCTCTGGCCAGCCCTCTTTGCGGCAAACCTGCTTGACTGGCTCATCGTGTGGCAGTGTCTCTAGAGAGCAGGCAGATGTCGTGAAGCACTCAGCTATACTGAGCCTGTTGGCCACCTTATTTCATGCCCGCCATTAGCCATTTTAAGTCACACACGACCACTCAGACTTTTTCGAGACTGCTCGGATCTTTGCTATTTTCTTCCCTGCTTGTGGAGGAGGGAACAAACTCAACTGCCTTATGTTTGATATCTGAACAATTAGAGGCCCAAAGATCTGTGATTCTGAAATACCTAGTGACTCTTGATTTTGTACTTGCTGTCAAAGTTAGAAATGTAGTTCTAAATCGAAATTCGAAGTGGAATTGTGGGTGCGGAATGATGTACTTTCATTGCAAATGTTTCCCTAGCCATATATGGTCAGATTGAGCATATATATATATAAATGCTTGAAAGGATTGCATACCCGTGACAACACCACTACCTTTAAAATAGTTTGGTCACACTTGAAAAGTACATTGAGAAGTTGGAGGAATGAGGATTATTGACTATTAGTCATTTTCACTGTCCTTCTGTTCTTGTCAGAGTCCGCATTGCCTGCATCTCCGGTTTTGCTACAGGTAAGAGTACATCCCCATACTGCTCTTTTAAGTACTAGCTAATACGGAGGATACACTGACGGAGAGTCCGATTATGGTTCTTTGGAACGGTATGATGAAAATCTGCAACTGGAGGCGAATAGATGACAAAATATGGAAGATCGTACAAATAAACAGTGCAAAAAGAAAACATGGTGGGATACATCTGCATTAATCCAACTGCAATTCGCTTCAGCCATGTCATATGCTCATCCTAGCAAATGCCTAAAAGTGTCCATCTCTGACGTTTCAAGCTCCTTTACACACCACGAGACGAGACAGTGTTGATTAGCTTTTTCAAACAAAATGTTTACACAATAGCTACACTCTGAAGGTCGTCTTCTTCAGAAACCTGTATGCTCCTCCTTTGTTTGAATGCATCATGTCTCCACTGCAGACATGTTTGTACACTTTATAAACGTGTGCCTTGCCCTTAGTTTCAGAGTTCGCGCCAATCCAGGTTGCAGGGGGCTCCTCTGGCACCTATGGGACTCGGACTCCGGTTGGCGCGAGTGAAGTTTCTTAATTAACTACATGAAGAACATCTTGAAGGTTGTGAAAGAACCTCCCACTAGGCCCTGCCGTAAAAAGATCCTCCGTCTTCAAGAGGTAGAGGTTCTGCATTCAATGTCTGGACAAAGTGGACACGTGAATTGCCAAAAAGTACCAGTACTGTCCGGTCTTCTTTATTTGACCAAAGCTGGCCTCCGAATTACTTCTGATAAAGAAAATATGTGTCAGCTGCATGTATAACAGATCCAATTCTTGCATAGCTTTTGTCAGAGTACCCATGATCAAGGATTTACTAGAAGATTTTAGGAAAGACTATCCCCACCCAGAAAAGATGCTTCTCTGAGAGTTAATATTGTGCTGTCTAGTTTAATGTATTCCCCCTCCCGCCCTTTGAGTCTCCGCACAATACAGAACTCCTGCACCTGTCTCGGAACGCACAATTTAGTTATATCATGTTACCTACTTCAGTCTCAGACCCCCCCCCACCCCGAGTAGCAATACGGACCCCAAGAGGTCCCAGGACCACTGCTCTAGAGGTTGAGTGAGTCTAGGATATTCTCTAGATAGGACTAAGTCTAAGAACATATGTAAGGCCGAACTTTGGAGAGGTTTGGTTTCATCTCTTTTAAATTAATCTTGGTTATATAAACAGTTTTCTGTATCAGCACCTACTACCAAATGGCCAGCATGCATTGGCCTCAAGTCCAGAGCTCCTTCCACTGTTGAGGCAGAACAACAGCTTCTCTGATGACAAATGTACCAATTCCTGACCTGTGCAAGGCTGCTTCCTGCAGTTCAGATCAACACTCTGTGCGCATTTGTTCGCACAGTAATACTTCTGTATTTTGAGCTATGCTCCTGGCCTTCGCTCTCAGGTACACATGGGATTGCTACTCTATTTTACTATTCATGAAGGTCAGAGAGAATCCCACATGAGAGAAGGAAACGTTACCTACTGTTAATCCGGGGTCAACTATCACTGGTTTTACTTCTAAATCCATAAGCATCTCCTCCTCCCTCACATGGACAAGAGAGACCATCAGGGGGTTCCTCCTCTAAGTAACCTAGGAATGTGAGCGGCAGCAGTGGCCCTGCTGTGCGCGATGGGACAGTGGAGCTTCTGGAAATCTTAAGAGGTCATTTTTTTCTCATACTAAAGCCTCCACAGGAACACAATACTCTGCTTCGTTTTTTCTTTTCAAATGCATTTCTAGAATGACAGTCAAATGTAGTTTATTATGACCGATTTGTTTGACCAGCTATAGAAAAAGAAAATACAAAATGTTGCTTCTAACAGGCATGTGTTAGCGGAGTTATTTAAAAAAAAATGTAATATATATATATTTTTTATTATTCATGTATTTATTTGCACATGCTCAGAAATATTCTGCCCTTGAATTAAGAGAGAATACGAATGACAGAACTAGAATGACAAGCAAGTAGCTTTTCATTAGTCTACATTTCTAATTCATTTTTTTCTACTCAGTCTTACATGGAGGACAAATTCTACACCCCCTTCAGCATCCACTTGTTGCCTTATCAACTGAACACGGGCTCTGGGCTTCCTTCTTTCCTTGAAAAAAGTCTCAGATGTCCTCTCATTATTAACATTCAGGCCCAGCCTTTGTCTGCATGACATCTTTCTAGGGAAATTCATTTCCAGGCTGGTTCGTTTAATAGAAAGGATTATCCTGCCCACTTCACAATTAGCGCTTATTAAACGGGGCCAATTTACCAGCCTTGATGAGCCTTTCGGAGCCCTAAAGCAGCCCCTTCTTAATTAGGTGGGATGCAATTTGCCAGGGTCTTGCCACACACAGGCCTTTAGCATTGAGCAGCCTTTAGCATTGAGCAGCCAATCATAAAACAGTACCATCAAACACTTATCGAAATGAAATAAGCATATTTCCGGAACAAATGTATGCAGGAGTAGATACTATTTACAATGCGTTACACGGAAGGGCTCTTTGATTCCTCAGAAATACAGCTTCTTTCAGCAGTACATACAAAGCAACGGCTTCATCCTACAAACCAGCAAATGAAGTTTCTATTCAAGTGGAAACCTGTGCCTTTGGGATAGCCTGGAGGAGGCGAAGCAACAATTTGTCAAGTTGCATTTATGTCTTGACTTAGTTCTACCCCAGGTAGTCAGGGATGATATGTAAGCGGCTTCTGCTTTTTTGTTCTTCTTTTTTCACTTGCCTGACCACCTTAATGTACCCTCATGTGAAGAGGCATTGAACCTTGACCAAACTAATACACATACTCAGACCATCCTTCAACAACTCCACGAAGGAGACGCCCGCCCCAATACCAGCACTCCAAATTCAAATAAAGTGCTTCAGAAAGAGGCCACAAGATGCTCCAACATAAATAGCTTTCTTCAGGCCAATGATAAAAATATGGTATGCATCTGCACCCCCAAACATGATGGAGGTATTTATGCCCATACCAATTTCAGTTCCAGCGCCCTTTGAGGAGACACCCCCACTGATCTATAGTTATGACCTCAGTTGTAATTCCCCAAGGACAAGCCCTTCTCAGGTTCCTCCATAGAACACTCGTCCAGAATACTGATCAATGAATTCAGCATTATCCTAATCATGTGTCAACTTAAACATATATTCGGAGAACCCCAAATGCAAAGCTTTCACGGCTCCTGGACTGCTGACGGTTCATCTTAGGACGGAACATCGCACTCTAGCAGTAGTTACTGGGCACTATATTGTCTTGGTGTTTTGATTTGTGTATTGTCAATGGCTGAGCCCAAGAGTAGCCATCAGTGAATTCGCAAAGTTACAAACCCACTGCCATGGTATTTCTGTGTGGGTATTGTTATGACCTGAACCCAAGTGTATCTTTCAGTGAATTAGCAAAGTTTTTTTTTAGTTTGTTTTTTTATTCTGTTTATTGGCATTTTGAGAAATAAGTGCAATACCTCTGCCTTGCAAGGCAGCACAACAATACCAAAGCATATAACCACTCTGTGATCGACCTTTGCACAATCAGCTTTCTAATAAGCTTCACATCAGTTTCAACAAATACATTTGCGGTAGTATGAAATCCTATACACATTAACATCATCTCCATTAAGACTTTGAACTAGTGGTAGCCTGTTGTTGTAGGTATTGGCGTAAAGGCTCCCATATGTATCTAGGTCTAGATGCTGTCGGCAGTTCTTCTGCGTACAATGTCAGGTTCTCCCTACAATACAGCAAGTCTTTGATCCAGCTCTCGGTCTTCGGGGCCAAAGTGCTTTCCCAGTGCATAGAGACTCGACGCTTGGCCATTAATAGTGCAATGCGCACGAATTTACCCATTGTACCTTTTAATTGAGGGACGTAACATAACAAACAAATTGATGGTATACATTGCAAAAGGATCCCAGTCATTTCCTGTATATGCTCCAGCACCCCCCTCCAAAACAGTTGCACCCGTCTACATTCCCATGAATTAGCAAAGTTACAAACCCACTGCCATGGTATTTCCATGTGGGTATTGTTATGACCTGAACCCAAGTGTATCCATCAGTGAATTTGCAAAGTTACAAACCCGTTGCCATGGTATTTCCATGTGGGTATTGTTATGACCTGAACCCAAGTGTGTCCTTCAATGAATTAGCAAAGTTACAAACCAATCCAGAAAGCCAACATTCATGAAAAGCCCCAACGCATTTTCTTCCAGGAGAAAATCTGTCAAAGTGACAGTTCCCACACAGAAAGTCCATAATGTATGGGAGTATTTAACATCACAATCCTGATTTATCCATTAAAGCTCAGCAGTGTGGTCTGCTTCCACTACCATATTGCTGGATAGTTAGGCAAGCGTGTACATCTCTAACAAACTTATAAGCTATGTCTTCGATTCAGGCCAATAAACTACAGCCAGTCACTTGGTCCCACATGGTAAAGATCATCACAACCTGTGGCAGCTTCCAAAACACCTTTGAATGCAGACTCATCCACACACACTGTATGTCTTCACATAACCCAACCACCCTCTCTACATTTACTGCTGAATCACCAACCTTGCCATTGTATGGAACAGTCAGAGAGGACTTCTAGCATCAGACTTCAACAGTTCGCTATATTTGCCAAGTTATTGAACAAAACCTCACTACACTGCAAAACGCTATGCAGCAATGTGTCCCCCACACATTGATTTTACAATCAACAATACATTGAATAAATCGGTCACTGACCTATTGCAAGGGGGCGAATGAGGTGTGACCTGGCATAGCTGCCTGCCAGTTTTACATAATTGGGCATTCATGTGACCCCCAGAGCTTGCTTGGGAACTGAACCTAGCACCACTGCTGAAAGTTACAAGGACAAATCTGGGCCAAAGGGAAGCACTGCCTATGCGGACAGCAGGATGTCACATTATTTAAAATGCTCTTCCTGTTCAAAATATTCTACGTACTGCAAAACTACAACTTTCAGATTCCCAAAGCATTTTTTTCCAAAAAATAAAAGGAGGAACCCCTCACATTTCTATGGGACATAAGACACCATGGTGGCATTTACTAAATGCTTGCTGTCATGGAGTTAAAGGAGCCTGGCAATGGCGAATGTCCAACATACTACTGGGTGGCTCATTTACCTGTACTGAATGGCTGGATATTTGGAAGGAGGGATGATCTGGCTACAGTTGATGAAATGATCAGACACAGTGATAGCTGTGGAAGGGTGTGCACCCGACTGCCAACAGTCAATGTTTGGTAGCTGGAATAAAGCATTAAAATGGATTGTACGCAACAAACATATAACACGTGCAACACCAATGGGACAAGGAAATTGATTCAAATAGGTTAACGTCAAGGGTTTCATGGCATGGGAAACTATAGGAATATCCAAATTGGAAGAGGTCTAGAATATAGATCATTTGATATCCTTCACGGATTTAGCACAAGAATTTGAGCTACACAGAACACAAATGTATAAATATCTGCAGCTGGGACATGCATTATCATGTCACGTAAAGATGACCAACAGCATCCTTGAACACAGGCGGGCAAGACCTTCGTAGGTCATATTGAAGATGGAAATCAAATTGCACAGATACACGAACCCTGATCAAAAACGCTCCAAATGAATCAAATGGCATTTGTACACTGTCACCCCTAGGGGTATCTGGAAGCTGCATGGGAGGCTGGCATAGGAAAGACAGAAAAGGATGACTGTCAAGAAGCCAAAATGGCGACTCATACACTAGTAATATCCGACACTTAAATTCATCACATTTAAATTCATGCAGGGAATCTGCTTTACACCAGAGCAGCTCTGGAAAATGGGTAGCATACTTTCCCTCTACGCCACTGGTGGGAGAGAGGTGATTTCTTTCATGTAACTCGGTCATATGCGACATACCTGAGCTATTGGTCCCCTACTGCAAGAATCGTGACAGAGAAAGCACAGTTACCATTTAACTTTATCACCAAACCTAAAGTTGAGGATTCTGAAGGAGGTGGCTTAGCAGGGTACATGAGAATACAAATAGGAACGGGATGTCTTACTCCAAAAGAGATCGCTAGATGCCACGGACAGCACCAACAGTGCCAGGATGGCAACGAGTTAAGGACCAATGCACCGTACTATAGAAATCTGTGTATTTGGAACGAGAACGAGATTGTCCCCAGAAGCATTCCAAGATCTGGGAACCAGGGATTGAATACTCAACCAGCCTTGATATTTGAACTTGGATCCTCCTTACTGGGTCCTGACGAACAGCGAGGAAACTAACTTATTATTTATAAATTGAGAAGTGATATCTGTATAATGCGGTGATATACTGCTTCGTCAATGTTGTTATATTGTTGTCATAAAAATGAATAAAAAGATTGATAAAGGAAAAACACTGATGATGTACGTAGTTCACAACTCTCAACCTGCCATCAGCTTTCTACTCCCCAGATTACGGTAAACCACTTCGTCTAATACCATCCAAGACTTTGAATAACTTCAGAGGAGTGAAGCGGCACAAAGAAAAAAGCCTATAATATTTTATAAAACAATAGTATTAAACCTTGTCTTCATTAGCATTCTGCTGAGCTATAGTTTGAATACCAAGAAGCATTCTCTGGACCCATCCTACATGTAACCACCTCCTTTCTCTCTTGCTGCTCTCATCTCATACTCAACTATTCTCTCTCTCATGTCACAAGGCCATAGACTCACCCCTGCACTCCCCCTCTTCTATCATTCTGCCCTCAAGGGTAGGAGCCTGAAAACCCCAAGCAATCTTTTGGTAGGCAGGCTGGCGTGCCACTCAGTCTCAGTGGAGTAGGTGATTGGATGTGCTCATACACAGATGGGAGTATGGGTTCCACAGCCAATGGCACTGGTGGACGCACAGACCTCAAGGCACAATGCCATCACAACAGAGACATGCAAAATTTATTAATGGAGAGCTAGTACATGAACCCACAGCCAGTCACATTTTTTCATTTGCAAACATTTCAGTTTAAGTCTGAGGGGCACGTATTTTCGCTTCTGGTAAAGCTCTAGAATTGTTCGTATCCTCCTTAACAGCACCACAAATGCAGCAGTAGGCAAATCCTCAGAGGAGTTGCCCCTTTTGGTGTCCCTAAAGGAAAACCAGGAAGAAGTTCCAAAACATGAAATAAAAAGCACTGCTACAATTGTTGATGTCTTCCTTTCGGGTACCGTTCTAGCTGTGACCTTGAATGTACCCATTGTGAATCAATTTTCAAAGAGTTCAAAATATAAATATATTTAGATATTGTATCGGATTGTATACAGCAGAGACTGGATTAGTCGCAGATAACACAGCCAGTAAAGTAATTTAGTCAATGAAGGTTCATCCACTAGTGGTCAATTTTGTACATGCCACATTCGATAGCTAGGGGTCCGGTAAAGCAAAGCCGATATATATATATATATATATATATATATCTCTCTCCCCCTTCCATTGGAAATTTTGCATTTGGGATATATAGATAGATATATATATATATATCCCAAATGCAAAAATTCCAATGGAAGGGCCAAAAAATATCGAGGGACAATCCACCACCGAGAGGACGGGGCAGAAGCCAACCAAACGCCGAAACAGAAAAAAGAGACTCCAACAACGTTGGCAATGCAGGCAGAGGAAGGGGCGCCATGGGAAATCGCAGGACACGCTCCAACAAGAACTACTAATGGATATTGAAATGGTAAACAGAACAGTTGTCAACCTCTCAAAAAGACCGATGAGTGATGTGGAGAAACGGACTCTATGTTTAGGTCTCTCCTTTTGTCCCTCTTCCCCTTTTAACTATATTAGCACTCGCATTGATCTTTTTAAATTTGTGAGGAAGCTTAAATTAAAGAAATGGCACACATTGAAGAGATTGGGACACAGTCATGTTAGAAGTAATAGTAACAGGGGACTGACAGTAATCTCTTGATTAGTGATGTAGACACGCTCATCACCTTGGTCGAATTGGAACAGAACACGGGGGAGAGTAGCGATCTTACTAGTGCCACGCAAACACTTGAGAGCATGGATATAGAATACGATGCAGCCGCACGCACTGATTTTAGGGTTAAATCTACTTTCGTACCCCTACTCCCACACGACAATATCGATACGTTTCACGACTGCACTGTCAGGGCACTCAGTGATTTGAGACTGAAAACTAGAAAACAGCAAGGACGTTTCAACAATAATCTCTCTCTCTCGCAGAGACAGGCACTTAAGGCTCTTACTGAGGATCCCAAGATTGTCATTCGTCCAGCGGACAAGGGTGGCAATGTGGTTATTCTCAATAGGGATGATTATATTAATGAGGCCTCACGACAACTTGAGGACAATAGATTTTACATGCATGTTACCTACGAAACATACAATCTGAGTATTACTGACATATGGGACAAGCTGTTAACTTGGAGGGACAAGGGTCTCTTGGAGTGGGAGGAGTTCTGCTATTTGAAGAATGACCATCCCAGACTCCCCATATTGTATCTTTTGCCCAAACTCCATAAGGCCAGCACTAGACCACCAGGGCGCCCTATTGTGTCATCTATAGGGAGTGTCACCGAACTTATTTCCAAATATGTCGATAATTTTTTAAGGAATTTTGTCATACAATTACCTAGCTACATAAGGGACACAAAGGATTTTCTGTGCAAATGGAAAATCTGACATGGAATCCGGACTACTTTATCATTGTCCTTGATGTACACTCCCTATATACCATAATTGATCATCAGCAGGGTCTGGAGGCATGTGAACATTTTTTGAAGCATAGACCACTGAGGTATCGGGAGCATAGTCGCATGATTATTGAAATGACAGAATTCTGCCTTAAAAATAATATTTTTGCCTTCAATGGCGCCCTCTACAGGCAGACTACAGGCACGGCGATGGGATCTTGTTTCGCTCCCAGTTTTGCCAATCTGTTCATGGGCTACTGGGAGGAGGAAATCTTTGCCAGCCTCACCCTTAAAGAGGACCTCCAGAAAGTCATCATGTGGTTACATTACATTGATGACCTCTTCATCATCTGGAGGGGCTCCAAGGGTGAGGCTGAGGATTTCATCAAGAAATTGAATATGAACAAGTATAACATCTTCCTCGCTGGTAACATCGATGCCACTAAAGCAGAATATCTTGATGTTTGCCTTGAAATAAAAGGGAAAGTATGTACTTCTCTGTTTCGGAAGGCCACGGCAGGTAACAGTATCCTGCATGCCCTCAGCAGCCACCCGGAGGCACTCAAATGGAGTATACCGTATGGAGAACTGCTGAGGGCAAAAAGGAATTGTAACAACGCTGCAGCCTATGCTGAGGAGAGTAAGATTATCATCAGCAGGTTCAGAACCAGGGGCTATCCTAACTGGGTCCTGAACAAAGCTAGGGACAGGGCGGCGGGGGTAGAGAGAACACAGACCCTGCAAGATAAACCAGTGGTGGAAGGGGAACAGGAGATGGACAGTACACGCATGATTCTCACTTATAATTCTGATTCACAGAAAATCAAACGTATCTTAGCTAAACACTGGGATATTTTGAAAAGTGATGGGATCATAGGTAATATCATGACAGAGAGACCGAACGTGACATACAGACGGGATAGAAATATCCGTGACCTAGTGGTCAAGAATGACATCACCAACTACCCCACTACCGCTAGCCATGGCCTCATAGGGTTCTTCCCTTGTGGCCATTGCAAAGCGTGTAGACACAGTAAATTCAGGGGAACATTGGAGTACAGGGGTGTCACCAAGAAAATCACTAGCTTTGTCATTTATGCCATTGAGTGTAGTTGCAAGCTATGGTACATTGGGAGCACCACATGCACAGCGAAGAAAAGGGTCCTCGAACATCTAAGGGCTATCACCAATAACGATCCTAAATATCCGGTGGCACGTCATTTTTATGACAAACATTTTTCCAACATGGTAGAGCTAAGCTATCTGATTCTCGAACAAATTCCTAAAAATCCCAGAGGAGGGGACAGAGTGCTTACACTTAGACAACGTGAATCTAGATATATTATTGAATTTCACACTAAAACCCCTGGAGGGTTAAATATGGATGAGGAATTATCTATACATCTAAGGGAGAGCTGTTGAGTGCTCCCTTGAGTCTGGTTTGCTGAGATGTATGAGTGCATTTTGCTCCCTTTAGGCTTTTTTGGCAAGAGGACTCTTGCCATTTTTTAGCCGTTTCCTCCCTGTCCGGGTGTGCATCAGAAGAATGTTTTTAATGTATTTTTATAATTGTTTGTGATAATGTTTGCTTAACATTAAGTCACTTGATTTTAACCTACTACTTTTTTCTTTTGTTTCTGTTGCAGGCGAAAAGGAAGGGGCCCATTCACTGGCACATACCCACACGGGCAACCTACCCTTTTCACCGTTTGCTCCCCTGTCACTTCACTCCTCACTTTTGTAAATTCTAGTATAGAAGATGTTAAGGGAGTTGATTATTGTCAGAGGCTCGAGCTTTTTGCTACCTTCTGCGGCTGGATTCAAGGGCACTTGCATTACATCACGTTATTTATTACCATGTTAACCAGGATGGCTAGCCACTGCAATATGCCAGGGCACTTGCCCTTTATTTTGCTTGACTATGAAACAATAATAAACTAAACACGTCGATCGTGTAGGTAGATTGAGGATAATTGTTGAGCGGCTTAGCCCCGTCGTACTTTGACGTGGCTTGGATTTCTTCATTGAGAAGCGTGACTGTGGGCTTGAGCCAGAGTACATATACGTATTTGAGCATGTATTGTGACTCTGCATTATTATGTGCGCGTATTTTGCTTTGATTATATTTTTGTATGCATATATTTTCTTTTAACCGACGATATGTAAAGGAGTTTGTACTTTTACTGTTACATCATGGCCGCCAAGTTTCTGTCTATTGACATGTCCTCTTTTGATTTCTAGTGTTTGTACTCGTGCAATAACTTTATTAGCTACCGCATTCTATGTGCTCTTTCCACGTGATCAAGGCTGTTTACAGTCGAAACGCGTTGTGGAATAAACTTGGATTAACTAGACTGGTGTCCTGCCTCTTATCCTGAGAGCGTACTTCATTGGACTTTTTGCATTTGGGATAATATTGCCAGTACGCTCTGCCGGCGTGTACGCCACCCTTCTCGGGTCCCTGCACTCCAGAAGGAGCTACGTGTGTTTTTGGATCTGGATATATCTAACACACACTAACACACACTAACACACACACACACACACACACTAACACACACACACACACACACACACACACACACACACTAACACACACACACACTAACACACACACACTTTTTGGGAAACATGGTGCAGCCCATGCTCTAATGTGAACACTGCAATTTGGGGGCGTTAGTACTACCCCACAAGTTATCAAGTAACGTCTTGACGTACCACCATGCAGCAGCTCAGGTTATAGAACATTGACACGTATCTTAAAGGTGCGTTTTCAGTCGATATACCAAACATGGTTAATTTGAAATGTATTTTTGGTCCCATCTTCCATAAATACATTTCAGATTAACTAACCAATTATCTCCCACCCTAAAAATACATAGTTTAGAAAACACAAAGAATGTATTAAAAAAAGAAAAGAAAAACCAACCTGCCTGCAACCTCTGACACAGCTCTGTCTCTGCCCTGACAAACTTGAACAGTTGCACTGAGGTGTAGTATAAGATAGTCAGGATTTTAATCTGTACCAATCTAAACCCAGCTCCAATTACAACTTTCTGTGTGTCACCCATCCTGACCTTAAACCATCCAGCCTTCCCATAGTAAAGTTATCTCTATTCATGATATGGCTTCATAATCAGGGCTCACAGCTTTAGTGGGAGCCATCCTGGATTGGTGAGGGTCATGGCAGGCGTGAGAGGTCGATGCACTTCTCAATTACAAGTATCTAAAGATTTCAGCACCAGCCATTTAATATTAAGCTTGTAGTTGTGCAAACAATGTCAAACCTTTTCATCCCACATATGCCCGAAAGTAGAGATCCAGGTCACATGCTGTTTGCCCAAACATGGGAGTTGGTTCAACTCCCTTAATGTATCATTAGCTCAAAAGGAGCTGCGATCAGTCAGTACTGTGGGCCATCCCCCCTTTGTCACAATCTGCCCCACCTTCACTACAGTTCTTGTGTGTTCATGTAGCTGTTTTATCACCATATAATGCAGTTGGACAGCCCACGTTTCCTAGATCATGTCTATCCACTCTAAGGGATGGTTCCTATTGCTGTGAAGGGCCAACATTAACTTCCACCAATTGTAAGGCTCAGTAGTACTCGACACACTGTAGTTGAGATTCCATGAGGGCCCCTGTCAATTGTTGCATTTGTCCTTGTCAAGAAGTCTTCCAGGACCTAGCAGGGCATACTCGGAAGCAGATATAGAATCATGGGATGAATCATCATCTTATAAACTGTTGGGAGCAGTGGCAGCTTTCACCAGTGGCGCACATGGTGCAGTGTCAGAATTTTGACTAGTCTGCATTGGAGTGTTTCCATAGGCCAGTGTGGCGAGTACCACGGAGTGGAACGTGCTTTTGATTATGCATAATCCTGATGCTGGTCTTCATCAACCTTACAATGTAGTTATCAAAAAGGAGAGCGAGTCCTTTTGTACAAACATAATACAGGAAGCTTCTTCTGGACTACTGTCACCCTAGAATGACTGGTCTGCTTGGTACCCTGATCTGGAAGTCCTTTTAAGTCTCTGGACTAGGGTACTACCTCAACCCTCATGCAATTCTGTGTAAAATGAAGACACCACCACTCATTGCTTCAGCACAGGCAAGACATCTGACCACACTCTGTGCCCTCTAGCAGGCCTTCCCTAGCTTCCGCTGCAAACAAGAGTGCAGTTTACATCACAGTGCTGCATCTCTGCCTATAAAATACAATGCTGCTGGTAGATGTAATAGTTTCAATCTAATGCACCAAGACAAACAAAAGGGGAGCTCACCCTTTCTCTTCAACATGTAAGCCAACATCCCAAACAAATGTCCACAACCTGCACGGTCCTTAAAGACATCAAAAGGCCACCTTACATAATCCCCCTCCTCCACCAACCCTTCCCCCCCCCCCCCCAAAAAAGAAGCTTTACTAAAGATGTAGACTGTGGTACTGTGCATGTACACGTGTATAAATGAATGTATATCTATGTTTGCATATGTATGTGTGTCTTGGGACTTGTATGGTGTGAACCTAGCTAGCAAGCACCGGAGCACATACCACAGCGGGGAATGGGTCGATCCAGAAGTACACAAAGGGCCCGATTCACTTTTAGCTGCCCTGCACCCCTCCCTCCCCCACCAACTGAGAAGAAACCTAGACCCTGCAGCAATGATGGATGAGATTAGTTTTGAACTTCCTGGTGGGACAGCACCTATCAGCATGTGTGTGCAGAGTGCTTCCTGCATACCGTGCCAACTTTAACTCTTTGACATTGCTAAACTGCCCTTGTCCTGTTGCTTCTAGGTAACCCCCACAAACTCAGTGTGACGCACCCGACAAACACAAAAAAAGAAATGTTAAAACAACCCTCGCTGCCACGGAGGTGAGAGGTCACACCAGTCTTGGTTCCTGCACAAGTGTGGTGCGGCTGCCGTGCTGTGCGCGTCCACATTCTAGCACCTTTTCTACAAGTTGTCGTGTTGATACAGAGTGGATACGAATCGCCTGAAATATTTTGGGATCCATAAGTGCTGAACCAAAGACTGATTATATTTTTCAGGATTTCAACGATGAAAGATTGTTTTAATCATAAATATCGGTAACCATTTTTGCAACAGAAAATGAAACCTGCCAGGCGTTCCTTGAACCTCACGTTTCTAGCACAACGGCACTGACCACCTAAAACAGCAAAACTGGAAAAGTAAATACATCACCACAGCCAGAAGAAACTGTAAATGAATACTTTTAATTTTAGAATATTTACAAAACTCCACTAGGGGTGCAAATTCAGAGGAGAACCGGTTAATGAAGCTCCGGTGATCCAAGAAACATTCCCAGAGTGAGGTGTACTCCGGAGCCGGCTGATGGGGTGGACGGGTTGGTAGAGGGTGGCGTGAGCCAATAAGTGAGTGGGTTGGTTAGTAGTATTACGTGAAGGGGTGCTTGCGACGGTGGGTGAGAGTTAAGGCATCGAGGTAGGGCAGTTAACAGGTTGAGTGAGTTGTGTAGTTAAGGAGTTGAGAGAATAGGTGGGTAGAGAGTTTGGTGGGTAGGCAGATGAGCATGTATTGAAGCTAAATGAGTGGGTAGGAGAGGGTTGGCAGATGAGTGACAGAGCGTTGGGTAGGTGGGTGTAAGGATGCTGGTAAGGTGCGGGAGGCTGGTTGGTGGGGTGAGCATGTTGAAGAATGGCTCTTAGTAGAATGAGCGGGCGAGAGAGTGGGCCTGGGATAAGTATGGTGGGGAGGTCAGTGGGTGGACGGGTAGCTAGCTGTAAGTTGAGTGAGTGGGTTGGTGGCTGGGTAGGTCACTATGTGGAAGGGTGTCTGAATTGAGTGAGCAGGTGGGAAGGTGTCTGGGGAGATAGGCGAGTGAATATGAGGGTGGCTATGACTTGAGCGAGCAGGTGGGAGGATGATTGGGGATTAAATAGGTTATGGGGGTTTAAGTGAGTGAGTAGTTAAGGGGTTAAGTGAGTTTAGGGACAAAGTAAATGGATGAGTGAGTGGGTAGGGGTGAGAGAGTATTCAGGTTGAGTAAGTGGGTGCGAGGGCTTGATGGTTCAGTAACGAGTCCGCTGTTGGCTGGTGAAATGAGTGAACGGGAGGTTGGCTGGTGATGTAAGGTTGTGGAATGATGGCTGTGAATGAGTGGGTGCAAGTGGCTTGGGAGGTGAGGTCGTGGGAGGGTAGCTGAGGTTGGGAGGATGGTTAGAAGTTGCATGAGTTTGTGGAAGGGTGTCCATATCCCGGAGTGAAGCAGGATTGTTTGATTGCTGCTGTTGTGAGCTCTGCAGGCCCCGGACCGATCCCCATGCTTGCAGCAAGGTTAATAAAGTATTGCTTGCTATGGACCGATCCCTATGCCTGCAGCAAGGTTAATAAAGTATCGCTTGCTATGGACCGATCCCTATGCCGTCTGAAAGGTTACTAAAGGAATCCTCGCTTGGTAGGGACCAATCCCCATGCCTGCAGCCAGGTTACTAAAGGAATCCTCGCTTGGTAGGGGCCGATACACATGCATGCAGCAAGGTTACTAAGGGAATCCTCACTTGGTAGGGACCAATCCCCATGCCTGCAGCAAGGTTACTAAAGGAATCCTCGCTTGGTAGGGGCCGATACACATGCATGCAGCAAGGTTATTAAAGGAATCCTCACTTTGTAGAAACCGATCCCCATGCATGCAGCAAGGTTACTAAAGGAATCCTCACTTTGTAGAAACCGATCCCCATGCCTTTAGCAAGGTTACTAAAGGAATCCTCACTTTGTAGAAACCGATCCCCATGCATGCAGCAAGGTTACTAAAGGAATCCTCGCTTGGTAGGGACCAATCCCCATGCCTGCAGCAAGGTTACTAAAGGAATCCTCGCTTGGTAGGGACCGATGTCCAAGCATGCAGCAAGGTTACTAAGGGAATCCTCACTTGGTAGGGAACCGATCCCCATGCCTGCAGCCAGGTTACTAAAGGAATCCTCGCTTGGTAGGGGCCGATACACATGCATGCAGCAAGGTTACTAAAGGAATCCTCGCTTGGTAGGGGCCGATCCCCATGCATGCAGCAAGGTTACTAAAGGAATCCTCGCTTGGTAGGGACCGATCCCCATGCATGCAGCAAGGTTACTAAAGGAATCCTCGCTTGGTAGGGACCGATGTCCAAGCATGCAGCAAGGTTACTAAAGGAATCCTCGCTTGGTAGGGACCGATCCCCATGCATGCAGCAAGGTTACTAAAGGAATCCTCACTTGGTAGGGAACCGATCCCCATGCATGCAGCAAGGTTACTAAAGGAATCCTCGCTTGGTAGGGGCCGATACACATGCATGCAGCAAGGTTACTAAACGAATCCTCGCTTGGCAGGGACCATCCCCATGCATGCAGCAAGGTTACTAAAGGAATCCTCGCTTGGTAGGGATTGATGTCCAAGCATGCAGCAAGTTTACTTAAGGAACCCTCGCTTAGTAGGGAGCTATCCCCATGCATGCAGCAAGGTTACTAAGGGAATCCTCGCTTGGTAGGGACCGATACCCATGCATGCAGCAAGGTTACTAAAGGAATCCTCACTTGGTAGGGACCAATCCCCATGCATGCAGCAAGGTTACTAAAGGAATCCTCGCTTGGTAGGGACCGATCCTCATGCATGCAGCAAGGTTACTAAAGGAATCCTCACTTGGTAGGGACCGATCCCCATGCATGCAGCAAGGTTACTAAAGGAATCCTCGCTTGGTAGGGACCGATCCCCATGCCTGCAGCAAGGTTACTAAAGGAATCCTCGCTTGGTAGGGACCGATGTCCAAGCATGCAGCAAGTTTACTTAAGGAACCCTCGCTTAGTAGGGAGCTATCCCCATGCATGCAGCAAGGTTACTAAAGGAATCCTCACTTGGTAGGGACTGATCCCCATGCCTGCAGCAAGGTTACTAAAGGAATCCTCACTTTGTAGAAACCGATCCCCATGCCTGCAGCAAGGTTACTAAAGGAATCCTCACTTTGTAGAAACCGATCCCCATGCCTGCAGCAAGGTTACTAAAGGAATCCTCACTTTGTAGAAACCGATCCCCACGCATGCAGCAAGGTTACTAAAGGAATCCTCGCTTGGTAGGGGCCGATACACATGCATGCAGCAAGGTTACTAAAGGAATCCTCACTTGGTAGGGACCGATGTCCAAGCATGCAGCAAGGTTACTAAAGGAATCCTCGCTTGGTAGGGACCGATCCCCATGCTTGCAGCAAGGTTACTAAAGGAATCCTCGCTTGGTAGGGACCGATCCCCATTCATGCAGCAAGGTTACTAAAGGAATCCTCGCTTGGTAGGGACCGATCCCCATGCATGCAGCAAGGTTACTAAAGGAATCCTCGCTTGGTAGGGGCCGATCCCCATGCATGCAGCAAGGTTACTAAAGGAATCCTCGCTTGGTAGGGACCAAAGCCCAAGCATGCTGGACGGTTACTAAAGGAATCCTCGCTTGCAGTGGACTGATAGCATACATGCAGCAAGGTTACTAAAAGAATCCTCGCTTGGTAGGGACTGATCTCCAAGCATGCAGCAAGTTTACTTAAGGAACCCTCGCTTAGTAGGGAGCTATCCCCATGCATGCAGCAAGGTTACTAAGGGAATCCTCGCTTGGTAGGAACCGATCCCCATGCATGCAGCAAGGTTACTAAAGGAATCCTCACTTGGTAGGGAACCGATCCCCATGCATGCAGCAAGGTTACTAAAGGAATCCTCGCTTGGTAGGGGCCGATACAGATGCATGCAGCAAGGTTACTAAAGGAATCCTCGCTTGGTAGGGACCGATCCCCATGCATGCAGCAAGGTTACTAAAGGAATCCTCGCTTGGTAGGGACCGATGTCCAAGCATGCAGCAAGATTACTAAAGGAATCCTCGCTTGGTAGGGACCGATCCCCATGCTTGCAGCAAGGTTACTAAAGGAATCCTCGCTTGGTAGGGACCGATACCCATGCATGCAGCAAGGTTACTAAAGGAATCCTCACTTGGTAGGGAACCGATCCCCATGCATGCAGCAAGGTTACTAAAGGAATCCTCGCTTGGCAGGGACCGATCCCCATGCATGCAGCAAGGTTACTAAAGGAATCCTCGCTTGGTAGGGACCGATGTCCAAGCATGCAGCAAGTTTACTTAAGGAACCCTCGCTTAGTAGGGAGCTATCCCCATGCATGCAGCAAGGTTACTAAGGGAATCCTCGCTTGGTAGGGACCGATACCCATGCATGCAGGAAGGTTACTAAAGGAACCCTCACTTGGTAGGGACCGATACCCATGCATGCAGCAAGGTTACTAAAGGAATCCTTGCTTGGTAGGGACCGATCCTCATGCATGCAGCAAGGTTACTAAAGGAATCCTCGCTTGGTAGGGACCGATCCCCATGCATGCAGCAAGGTTACTAAAGGAATCCTCGCTTGGTAGGGACCGATGTCCAAGCATGCAGCAAGTTTACTTAAGGAACCCTCGCTTAGTAGGGAGCTATCCCCATGCATGCAGCAAGGTTACTAAAGGAATCCTCGCTTGGTAGGGACTGATCCCCATGCCTGCAGCAAGGTTACTAAAGGAATCCTCACTTTGTAGCAACCGAACCCCATGCCTGCAGCAAGGTTACTAAAGGAATCCTCGCTTGGTAGGTACTGATGTCCAAGCATGCAGCAAGTTTACTTAAGGAACCCTCGCTTAGTAGGGAGCTATCCCCATGCATGCAGCAAGGTTACTAAGGGAATCCTCGCTTGGTAGGGACCGATACCCATGCATGCAGCAAGGTTACTAAAGGAATCCTCACTTGGTAGGGACCGATCCCCATGCATGCAGCAAGGTTACTAAAGGAATCCTCGCTTGATAGGGACCGATCCCCATGCATGCAGCAAGGTTACTAAAGGAATCCTCACTTGGTAGGGACCGATCCCCATGCATGCAGCAAGGTTACTAAAGGAATCCTCGCTTGGTAGGGACTGATCCCCATGCATGCAGCAAGGTTACTAAAGGAATCCTCGCTTGGTAGGGACCGATCCCCATGCATGCAGCAAGGTTACTAAAGGAATCCTCACTTGGTAGGGACCGATCCCCATGCATGCAGCAAGGTTACTAAAGGAATCCTCGCTTGGTAGGGACTGATCCCCATGCATGCAGCAAGGTTACTAAAGGAATCCTCGCTTGGTAGGGACCGATGTCCAAGCATGCAGCAAGTTTACTTAAGGAACCCACGCTTAGTAGGGAGCTATCCCCATGCATGCAGCAAGGTTACTAAAGGAATCCTCACTTGGTAGGGACTGATCCCCATGCCTGCAGCAAGGTTATTAAAGGAATTCTCACTTTGTAGAAACCGATCCCCATGCCTGCAGCAAGGTTACTAAAGGAATCCTCACTTTGTAGAAACCGATCCCCATGCATGCAGCAAGGTTACTAAAGGAATCCTCGCTTGGTAGGGGCCGATACACATGCATGCAGCAAGGTTACTAAAGGAATCCTCGCTTGGTAGGGACCGATGTCCAAGCATGCAGCAAGGTTACTAAAGGAATCCTCGCTTGGTAGGGACCGATCCCCATGCTTGCAGCAAGGTTACTAAAGGAATCCTCGCTTGGTAGGGACCGATCCCCATGCATGTAGCAAGGTTACTAAAGGAATCCTCGCTTGGTAGGGGCCGATCCCCATGCATGCAGCAAGGTTACTAAAGGAATCCTCGCTTGGTAGGGACCAAAGCCCAAGCATGCTGGACGGTTACTAAAGGAATCCTCGCTTGCAGTGGACTCATAGCATACATGCAGCAAGGTTACTAAAGGAATCCTCGCTTGGTAGGGACTGATGTCCAAGCATGCAGCAAGTTTACTTAAGGAACCCTCGCTTAGTAGGGAGCTATCCCCATGCATGCAGCAAGGTTACTAAGGGAATCCTCGCTTGGTAGGAACCGATCCCCATGCATGCAGCAAGGTTACTAAAGGAATCCTCGCTTGGTAGGGACCGATGTCCAAGCATGCAGCAAGTTTACTTAAGGAACCCTCGCTTAGTAGGGAGCTATCCCCATGCATGCAGCAAGGTTACTAAAGGAATCCTCGCTTGGTAGGGACCGATCCCCATGCATGCAGCAAGTTTACTAAGGGAATCCTCGCTTGGTAGGAACCGATCCCCATGCATGCAGCAAGGTTACTAAAGGAATCCTCGCTTGGTAGGGACCGATGTCCAAGCATGCAGCAAGTTTACTTAAGGAACCCTCGCTTAGTAGGGAGCTATCCCCATGCATGCAGCAAGGTTACTAAGGGAATCCTCGCTTGGTAGGGACTGATCCCCATGCATGCAGCAAGGTTACTAAAGGAATCCTCGCTTGGTAGGGACCGATGTCCAAGCATGCAGCAAGTTTACTTAAGGAACCCTCGCTTAGTAGGGAGCTATCCCCATGCATGCAGCAAGGTTACTAAGGGAATCCTCGCTTGGTAGGGACCGATCCCCATGCATGCAGCAAGGTTACTAAAGGAATCCTCGCCTGGTAGGGACCGATACCCATGCATGCAGCAAGGTTACTAAGGGAATCCTCGCTTGGTAGGAACCGATCCCCATGCATGCAGCAAGGTTACTAAAGGAATCCTCGCTTGGTAGGGACCGATCCCCATGCATGCAGCAAGGTTACTAAGGGAATCCTCGCTTGGTAGGAACCGATCCCCATGCATGCAGCAAGGTTACTAAAGGAATCCTCGCTTGGTAGGGACCGATGACCAAGCATGCAGCAAGTTTACTTAAGGAACCCTCGCTTAGTAGGGAGCTATCCCCATGCATGCAGCAAGGTTACTAAGGGAATCCTCGCTTGGTAGGGACCGATCCCCATGCATGCAGCAAGGTTACTAAAGGAATCCTCGCTTGGTAGGGACCGATGTCCAAGCATGCAGCAAGGTTACTAAAGGAATCCTCGCTTGGTAGGGACCGATGTCCAAGCATGCAGCAAGTTTACTTAAGGAACCCTCGCTTAGTAGGGAGCTATCCCCATGCATGCAGCAAGGTTACTAAGGGAATCCTCGCTTGGTAGGGACCGATCCCCATGCATGCAGCAAGGTTACTAAAGGAATCCTCGCTTGGTAGGGACCGATACCCATGCATGCAGCAAATTAATAAAGGAATCCTCGCTTGGTAGGGACCGATGTCCAAGCATGCAGCAAGTTTACTTAAGGAACCCTCGCTTAGTAGGGAGCTATCCCCATGCATGCAGCAAGGTTACTAAGGGAATCCTCGCTTGGTAGGGACCGATCCCCATGCATGCAGCAAGGTTACTAAAGGAATCCTCGCTTGGTAGGGACCGATACCCATGCATGCAGCAAATTAATAAAGGAATCCTCGCTTGGTAGGGACCGATGTCCAAGCATGCAGCAAGGTTACTAAAGAAATCCTCGCTTGGTAGGGGCCGATCCCCATGCATGCAGCAAGGTTACTAAAGGAATCCTCGCTTGGTAGGGACCGATACCCATGCATGCAGCAAATTAATAAAGGAATCCTCGCTTGGTAGGGACCAATCCCCATGCCTGCAGCAAGGTTACTAAAGGAATCCTCGCTTGGTAGGGGCCGATCCCCATGCATGCAGCAAGGTTACTAAAGGAATCCTCGCTTGGTAGGGACCGATACCCATGCATGCAGCAAATTAATAAAGGAATCCTCGCTTGGTAGGGACCGATACCCATGCATGCAGCAAATTAATAAAGGAATCCTCGCTTGGTAGGGACCGATGTCCAAGCATGCAGCAAGGTTACTAAAGGAATCCTCGCTTGGTAGGGGCCGATCCCCATGCATGCAGCAAGGTTACTAAAGGAATCCTCGCTTGGTAGGGACCGATACCCATGCATGCAGCAAATTAATAAAGGAATCCTCGCTTGGTAGGGACCGATCCCCATGCATGCAGCAAGGTTACTAAAGGAATTCACAGTTGGTGGTTTTACATTTAAGAAACCAGGAGGCCTTCAGCATTAAACCAGGTAAGGAGCGATGTAAACTGTGACTAAGGGAGGAGAGTTCAAAAGTAAAAACACAATGGACTCTATCTAGGCCATTAGCACTTAAACTGGATTCAATCCATTCCAATCTTTGTTTTAGTTCTCATGAACCACTATGGACAGGACCCAACCATTTGTACATTAGTTTTGGCCTCGACCCAAAAGAGGCAGTCAAGCGTGGCCAGCTTGGCCATGGCTGCTCTTAACAGGAACACAACCAACACACATGGCCATAATGGGCTCACCTAGAGAAGGGAACCCTTGGTACAAATGCCCGCCCCAGGGTGTATTGACCACTCTTTTCTATAAAGCTCCCAAGGACGACACCTTCACGTCATCTGACCACTCACTTAGCCTCAGCTATTTCCAAACAGTGGGACTCTCCAGGGTACGTCACCACCTCAAGGGAAGGGGAGGTACAAAAGGACCTATGAAACACTAACCCAGGAAGGAAAAGAGCAGCCACTGGGAGCTTCCTGCTCAGAAACTCATCTAAGATGGGCCCTCTTTTGCCCATGCACACGAAAGAGAGAAGGGACTCGTGGACGCCTTATTAATGGCTGCCACAGATCACGGAGCAGGTGGTGCAGAGCTCAGTAGTGGGGGGGCACAGTCTGTGCGCTACATCGAGGTCAATAGACTGCGCTACTGATGGGTAGATGAAACGGAGGGGTACCCTTGGGCTGAAACTGTAGAATCAGAGTGATTGTGTGAGTGAGGGACTGAATTAATTACTCTGAATACACTTGTATCCGGTACTATACGAAAACCGAGCACCTGGGTTCTTGGTTGGGCCTAATAATAGAAAGGTGAAGTATACAGACACACAGAACGTGGCTTCCACGCTGCACCTATTAACAGAGTGGAGTTAACAGAATATTGTGCATCGGAGGAGTCCTTAAATCATGGACGTACGAGCGGTTTTAAAGAATGATGGAGTCAGAAAATGAATCCCATTTATACTAATGATTTCGTAACAAATACAAATGGTAAAGTGCAGAACTGACGGACACAGAACACAAGACGTTCCCCATCTCAGTGTAATGATGTCTGCTGCTCAGTGCCGGCTAATTTCAAATGCCCCACACTCGCATCCCCCACAAGCAGGGCTTTAAGTGGGATGAAAAAACTGGGGGGTCTCTCAAAGAGGCGTAGCCGACGTAATTAAGGGCGTGGCTTAAAAACACGTAAGCTAAAAATCTGAGTTTAGCATAGTGTGCCGCCGGACTTGTATTATGCTGTTTGTCATTGCCTCCAGATATATGATACAAGTAACATCTTACCTACAAGGCCACAAGTACATCTGCAGCAGTCACCCCGATGCCCAGGGTTCGCTGCGCCCGTACCCCTAAAATCAGCTCGCTGGAGCAGTCCGCGAGTCCACCCTGGAGCAGCAGGAGCTGCTGCCCTCACATGGAGGTCCCTGCCCCTCACCACCTCCCGTACATACAGTACAGCTGCTCATTAGCAACAGAGGTGCAAGTTTATGAGTGCCCCACATTAACCAGAAGCCCCAAACCACATAATGGTAATCCCAGGGACAGCCCCAAATGCAAACTGGCCTGGAAAGAGATCAGCATTTATTATAGGCGAGGGTGAACCCACAGGGAGTCTGTGATGACAACGTCAGAGTGCCTGGAAGGAAGTCGGACCAGCGTTGTACAGCATCCTGCACTATGTCAGGCCTGAGGTTTAAAGGATATAACTTAAAAGATATTCCGAAACATATCACAGAGGCGCCGATAGCAACTCTGTAGTTCTGGTCAAATCAGACTTTCAATTAAAAGAGCTTTTTTTTTCCTTAACTTTTGCGCAGTTCAATTAATCTGCATAAAACTCTCCCAAAAATGTACATCCACTCTAGTTTCTCGTGGCAGGTTTCGTGCAGATCTCAAAGCGAGGCCCTAAAAGTAGAAGCGGGCCCCAAAGAAACATTTGCCATGTTAACTCCCTTAGCATTTTTTGCTTTTATATCCAGAAAAAAAATGACAAAGAAATTAAACCAAACTTGACATGTAAATAGAACTTTCCGCAAGGGAGTTCCTTTACTTTATATGGTGAAAATCCATGCAGTAGAACAGGGTCAATCTACCCTGACCCCCTACACCCACATGGAGGAGCCTTAAAGGGATCCCTTGGCAATAAAACAATTAAATGATTTATATCACAGGACTCGCAAATCCGTTAAAAAGGCAAAACAGTATTCAACGCACTACTTCTACGATTGGCCAAAAGCCACACACTGGGGCTGCCAGCGCACAGTGGTGTGGGAGCAGGGTCTGGCCACCGTCCCACCCTGCAGCCAACCTACGCTGTTCACGGAAGAAGGTTGTAAGTAGTAGAGGTTGGCTGCACAAAGTAGGTTGCATGCAGGGCCTGGCCACCTTTGGCCGACCCTTGCTGCGGATGGCTAAAGTCCAGGAGGGGCTTGTGCAGGTAAGGGCAGTGGGGCCGGGTGGGGGGAGGAGGGGGTACTCGACAGACGATGACGAGGGAAAATGAATTATTTAATTTTCCCTTGTCGTCTGTCGAGCTTTCCCCCACCCCGCCCCACAGCTCTTACCTGCACGGGCCTCTCCTGCCACGGAGGGTTGTGCGCCGGAGACCAAGCGCTGCTACCAAACCCTGCATACCCCGCACACACAGCCGAAGCCCAACAGTTGTGGTTATTGGCCGCCAGTGGAGAGATGTAGGCAGTGCCTGGCTGGAGGTCAGGCACTGCAGCCAAGCTCGCTATGTATGGCAGGAAGCTGTGCGAGCAGCGGTTGCATGCCTGTGGAGGTCTGGGTGCAAGGCCTGGAGACGAAGCTCTGTTGCCAACCGTGCTGCGCATGGCCCTTAGCCATGCCAATGTAGGAATGGCTGCCTGCGGATTGTTCAGCGCAAAGATTGGCCTCTGGTGTATTGGCTGCCCACAGACAGAACAGCCATGTACTGTGGGTGCTGGCCGCTCACAGCGGGAGAGGCAGTGCACTGTAGGCTTAGCTTCCCATGTAGAGGTGGGTTGGGTGCAGCGAACTATTGAATATGGAATGATCAAAAACCCCAAAAATTCACCAAAATAAGTTAAAAGTGAAGTTATTATTTGCTTTGTTTATATCACCTAAACATGTGTAAAAAAAATTCTCAGAAATTCACCTAAAGAACCACAATTAGAGTGCTATTATAATTACAAATTAAATTCCAAAACCCACTGAAATCTGCATGTTATGGTCGGAAGCACAATCCTTAACTCGCACAACACCCAGCAAATCCATAACTAGCACAACACCCAGCAAATCCATAACTAGCACAACACCCAGCAAATCCATAACTAGCACAACACCCAGCAAATCCATAACTAGCACAACACCCAGCAAATCCATAACTAGCACAACACCCAGCAAATCCATAACTAGCACAACACCCAGCAAATCCATAACTAGCACAACACCCAGCAAATCCATAACTCGCACAACACCCAGCAAATCCATAACTAGCACAACACCCAGCAAATCCATAACTCGCACAACACCCAGCAAATCCATAACTCGCACAACACCCAGCAAATCCATAACTAGCACAACACCCAGCAAATCCATAACTAGCCACAACACCCAGCAAATCCATAACTAGCACAACACCCAGCAAATCCATAACGCGCACAACACCCAGCAAATCCATAACTAGCACAACACCCAGCAAATCCATAACTAGCACAACACCCAGCAATTCCATAACTAGCACAACACCCAGCAAATCCATAACTCGCACACTAAATGCAATGCTTATGATCTCCCAATGTTTATATTAATAAACAGCACTGAAAAGCAAAACGCATTTAACAACAACATATAAACAAACTAATAAATAATACTACAACCATAGTCATCTCAGTCAAAGTGGTATGGGTAACAGGATATGTAGTTTCAGCCGCAAGATGACTTACAACATTTATAACAGCAGCTGTTTCATTAAGGATGAGGTCATAAGCATTGCATTGGAGGTGCGTATTATGGCTGGCGCGAGAGTTATCGATTGTGCTCATACTATAATTTATGAATTTGGTGTTGTTTTTCTTAACCATAACTGCACTTTAACTGAGTTTTAGGTGAAAAAAATATATAAAAACAGACTCAGCAATAGGGAATCTGTAGTTATTTTAATGGAAACTTTAACCATATTTATAGTTTGTTTTTTAATGCACTGTTCGACAAATCTGCATGAAGTTTTCTAAACAAAAAATTAATTTGGGCTCGGCATGGCAATTCTAGCGCAGTTCCATCAAGTGTGGGGGGGGAAACGAAAAAGTGTGTTTTTCTGTTTTATCTCCAATACAATTCTTTGCTCCCTAATGCAGGAGGCATGGCTGGGTCCTGCATCCTTAAAGATAAGGCGCCATAAGGGCAATGGTAGCATGCCTAAAATCCTTGGTTCAGGTAGAGGACCCCAAAGATTAAAATTATTTAAAAGTATATTTTTCTGAAAGGTTCACGGACACCAGTGCAACGCAAATGTCCGCATACCTTGCCATGGGATCCACGAACTCTCAGCAAGGGCTCTTGCATACATGTAGCTCTTAGTTCGCGAACCCTTGCTCATGGTCCATGAACCCACAAAGGCTCATGGGCTCTTGTTGAACCTCCCACAGGGTTCATGGTTCCTGTACAAGCAACGAGTTCAAACATGGCTCAGTGACATGAACCTTGACAGCTTTGAAGCCCAACTTTCACCCAATGTGAACTCCCTTGGATTCACTATGGAAACCAACATCACCCTCAAAGAAAACATTGCCAAGAAAACAAAGATGGCTTGGTATCAGTTCTCTCTCCTAAAGAAAGCAAACCTGTTCCTTTTAGAAAGACACTCAAACTGCTGGTCAAGCCCTCATACTCTTGAATCTGGAAGGTGACAACATCTGGCATCTTAGAATCTACACTGCCCCTCTTGCAGGTCAGGTTGCACCAGGGCTACTCAAGGCCTCAAAGAAATATTATCACATCATCCAGATGATAAAACTCGACTGGCTTCCCTTGCCGGCCTGCACCTGCTTCAAAACCATCTGCATCATCCACAAAGCCATAACGACTAGCACCTCTGCCTAACTAGCAGATAAACTTGCAATCTCTGGCGGTTCTCAGTACACACACAGCCAGGGCAGCATCAGACTGGAGAATAGGAAGGGTGAAAATAAAAAAACCGAGACAGCAGGCCTTTTCCATGTATGCAGTCAGGGTCTGGAACAACCTCCCCATATCCATCAGTACCACCCCAACCTTGCTCCACTTTAGGAAAGAATTGAAGAGGAACCTTTTTAAAGATCACTACATCACGATGTAGTAACAGCACACTTCTGTTCCTAGCAGTCCGCTATCTCGCCAATCACACACTGATTGTATCTTTGCTTTTGACCCTGTACAGCATTCAGTGCCTTTTGGCTAAAAGTATACAAATGCCACAGACATACATAAAATACAAGATGCAAAGTAGAAGTGGGAAAGTAAAGTAAGAGGGCAGAGAAATCAAGGTTTGAGTGAGGAGGAGTATAGAGAAGCAGGATAGGAGGAGGTGGGGAAGCGAAGATGCAGAACCAGGTTAGAGTGGAGAGGAAGTGTTCGAGAGGGGGAGGAGTACGGATGAGTCTTGACAGGAAGAGGTAAGGTGGGTATGAGGAAAGAGGATAGCGTGAGGTGTAAGAAAACATAAGGAAGAGTGGGGAGAAAAGTTCTGAGAGCAGGTGGAGTATGCAAGAGGTGCAGTAAATGGAGTCAGGGAAGGTCAGAGAAGGGTAGAGTGGTTAAAGGGGAGAGAGAGGTTGCGTTTGAAGGACTAGGGTAGAAAAATCAATAGAAGGAGGGGCAAGATGAGTGTCATGGCAAGAGGGGTAAAAAGGGGAAAGAATGTAAGAATCTTTCCGGGAAGTGGGCGAGGAAGCTGGAGCAGGGAGATGATATGTCTGGTAATGGACAGCAGCCGGAACCTGAAACTTTGTAAAGTGGGAGGCACAGCTTCTTAAAACATCAGGGATAGTAGTGTATGGAATCAAACTCAAGGAGAGTAGGCGCAAACCACACGAAGACCGATTTCAAATACCATGCAGTCATTTGAAGTCTATGACATAACCTAGAAACATAGAAGTAACCGTCAGAAAGAAATAGCTTAAATAAATAAAATGGTTAACTTGGAGATCTCATGATCCATTCAGCGGATGAGTGCGAAGACTTATTAGTTAACAGTTTGACAATTTCATAAAAGGTAGGAGAGTGGGAGGTGAATGGACAGTCTAAACAAAGGCAAGTCCAAGAGGAGAATGGGGAGGTGAGGAAATAACAGCCAAGGATTCTAGCCACAGACCTTACTTCGCTCTAACACATCCTAACAAGGAAGCAGGATTTAATACATCACATCAAGACTGTGTCCTCTCTCTCATCCCCGGCTTAACAATCTGGATTCCTGAATACATTTTAGAAATTTAAAACGTGTCTAACAAGGGTGGTTGTAGAGGATACCAACAACCATTTTAATGAGTAATGCATGCATTTGGGTTAGTGAATGTTGTAAGTCTTTGGTCTGTAATCAAATTGTTGAGTTACAAAATTACTTGTGTGATAAAAATCAAAAGGTAAGAAGGGATGGGTTTCCTCAATGAGGGTGGAGCAATGTTTTAGTAAAAATGATGATTAAACAACATTTATCCCTTACTCAAAGTAGCAGTTTAATTAATCTTCCTGGTCAGTCAACCGTCTCCACTCATGGCTGCCTTACTGAAACATCGCACATTAAATTGACATCTTTCTGCGTCCACGTTTTAAAGAACTGCTGTCCCATATAACAAAGAGGTAGGAGTCTAGAGAAGACTGCAAAATAATTCATATACATTTGCCACTGTATAAGCAGGGCCACTGGAATTATGCGATTCTGCACTGTTTCCGCATAATTATGGGTTTGTCACATTTGCCACATAATCCATCATCAGCTGCATAATCTGCAGATTTTAATAAACAAAAAACAGTTTCGAACTCGAACTGATCAAAGGTAACTAAAAACGTGGCAAAATGTGTGGAAGGCCTTTCGCAAAACTAGACTAATCATCTTCCAGTTGCTAAATGCTGAATTTGGTTGTTAAATAGTTAATAATGAGGGGAAATCTTTGCCCAGTGTTACCATGAGTAAAAACGACAAAATCATGAAGTAATACTATCACAAAATCTGTCATATTATGCCGCATAATTTGCCTTTTCTTGCTGCATAATTTAGTCAACCCTGGCACATAATTTAACCCTCTCCCGGGCCATAATTCCAGCGCCCCTGAGTAGAGGTGTCTTTGACATCATTTATGATTATGAACACTCAGGCGCTTTCTGCAAACTTGTTTAGCTGGTCTGCGGCAACATACCCAGAGGTTGATTGTTTATGGTCAAAGTTTATTCAAGCAGCAACAATTTTCTATTCGTTGATCTGTTGTGTGACCGTAATGCGGGTTATCTTTGAACACTCTTATGCAAACTGTTTTACAGAAGAGATGGGCACCAAATTTCAGGAGTATTCAAAATGGTATCAATGCAATACATCACCAACTTTATCATTTGTTTATTTAATGCTTTTCAGTCGCATTCCAGTAGATGTAGGCGATTCTAGAAAGCTGTTGCTGTAACTGAAACAAAAAGAGGGATTGGGCTTTGGCTGTTCTGAATCTAGGTAGTTCTAAGTGCTGTGGGGGAGGGGCTGCTGTTTCTTACACCTCTTTTCCACCAGAGATGTCAAGTAGATCTGTCAAGTATGCAGGATTATTCGGGTAAGGCTTTATAGACCAGGCTCCAGTCTTACATTTGACTCTAGCTCCTATTGGTAACCAATATAAGTTAGAAAAGTAGAGGGGGAATATGAACTTTCTCGCAGAAGGTAAGAGGCTGGCTGGTTGTCTGAATAAAGCCAAATGTGGGTTACTGATTACCTACAGTTACTGAATCAAAAGCCATATTATCTACAATTTAAATCACAATATCTCTATCCAGGCACCCAAGTAGTAATTATTTGCATATCATACTGAAGGTAAAAATCAACATGGCATCTACATGAAATCCACGTCAACTCTCCTAAAGGGCTATTCCATATTATCATGGCTGGATGGGCACTGCATGGTGTGTGCCTGATGAAGGCAGAGCCTATCCAACCATGTTAAAGTGGAATATCCCTTCCGAGGAATTTCTCAGGGCTACAAAATATGCTCTTACACACATGACTTCTGAAAAAGGCAACATAGTTCACTGCTACCGCAAATGGTTTAGAAATTAAACATTTGGGAAAGTGGCATGCATCACTCGAGAGGACGCTTATATTACTAAACAGCAATGGTTATTACTGAAAAACAAAATATGACAGATCTTAGCAGTAAAGCAGAAGAGGGCAGATCCTGCAGGTTAATTCACCAAAGTTGAAGCAAAACTAGCTCAACACAGGATTATTCTGAAACAAAAAGGGCAACTGGTAGTCATACTCTCGCATTCACTGAATTGATACACCAGTAACTTTGGAACAAGCACCTCTCCAGCCTATGGACCATGAATGGCACAGTCATATGCCCACAAACAGCAGAAAGAAGTTTATTTTATTTATTTTTTACTATTTTTTATTTTGTATAATACATAAGCAGAAGATGAAAAAGCAAAAGCAGCATAAGTCTGTATATACATAAATACATTTCGTAGCGCCCATATTTCCATAACTATAACTAATGAAATTCATACAGCAATGCCGGCTAACCACCACAATCTAAAAACCACAAAAAGAAAAGGAAGGTAAAAAAAGAAGAAAAAAAAAGTAAATAAAATTAACATATGATTTATACCAATCACAAACAAAGAGCAATATCATTTAAAATGCAATTCAAATGAAGAAAGAGAAATCATTATTATATTTTGATCGAAAGAGAAATAATATCAAACCAGGCCTCATATACTTCCTAAAATGCAGCAGCCAAAAACATTATTAATCACAATGTGCGGATTAGTCATCCTGAGCTAGTGCATTAACCCAAACCGTTCTGGGACCCCAGATCTTCTTCCCTTTAATTCTCCCTTTTTTGCCTCTCCGGTCATAGAGTGCTTTTTCTAAATTAAATGTGTGTAGTAGACGACCTTTCCACTGCTGAAAAGTTGGGGGGGGAGGGATCTAACCAGGCTGAGGCAACACATAATCTGAGAACTGACATTGCTATAAATATAAGCTCTCCACCAGATCCCCCATCTTGTTCGGTTACCCCTAATAACATGAGCTGAGGTGAAAGCAAAACATCTTCCTTCAATACATGCCGCAGAAAGCCAGATATTTCTCGACTCATTAATTCTAAACTAGGGCATGTAGAGAAGATATGAACCAAATCCGCCCTGTATGCCTTACACCTAAAACACTGAGTCCCTTACGCTCCACTTCACTTAACAATTTTAGCGGGCGTAATATACAAATCAAACAGAGTTTTGAAATGTTGTGCCCGCAAATTGGCAGAGCATAATACAGAGTTACCCATCTCCATTGATTTCATAAAACAAAAGTCAGAGACATCTAGCCTGTCCTGCCATTTCAGCCCATGCTTTTCTAGATCATCAGTGACTCCTTCCAACAAAGAGCTGTACAATTGCGAGATCGAAGGGCCAGATGTACTAATTAATACCTCAATCAGAGACACCGGTGCAAAGCCTACTGCCCCCCCGGCTTTTCTAAGAAGGAAATACCTTATTTGTAAAAATTTTAAAAAGTCCCGATGCCCAATATTAAACCTAGCCCTAACTACCTCAAAGGAAGCAATATGATCCCCCATCAAAAGATCACCTACCCTGTAAACGCCTGCTTTCTCCCACCTTGCCAGACACTCGTCTTGCAGAGCCTTAGGTAACTGATCATTACCAATCAACGGAGTATATCTACTATACCTGCCAAGCCCAAGTTTTTTTCCGAATCCCCGCCCAATTTCGAAATGCTGCTATTAGGGTCTTGAACCGAGTCTTTTTAAAGTAATTTGGTTCATATATTTTTAGCAGGCAGCCATTGGCCCGTGAGCCAAACAGATTCTCAAATATTGACGGGACAAAATTAGGATCGCTTGCTTCCCTTGTCCTAATACCAAAAAGAGGCCAATAATATTGTAAAGCTGCTGCTAGATAGTATAATTTAAAGTTAGGTAGCCCAAGACCGCCCCTGTCCCTTGGAAGAGATAAAAATGCACTGGATCTTCGAGTCCGCTTGTAGGACCAGATAAATCTAGCAACCTCCCTCTCGATTTGCCTAAACCAATCATTATGTATTTCGAGAAGGATCGTGCGAAATATATATAGTAGTTTGGGCAGAATCGTCATTTTAATCAGATTACATCTACCGATTATAGACAATTTTAAAATTGTCCCATCCCCGCATATCATTCTTAATTTTACCCATTATAGGAGCAAGATTTATATCTACGATATCTTCCACCTTTGCCCTAATACGTATACCCAAATATGTAGCTTCCTCCACAATCCTGCTATCAGAAGCTTAGGTATGTCTATTTATTAAGATCTGAGTTTTTGCTCTATTCAGCGAATAGCCCGATTGTATACCAAAGTTTTCAGCCACTGCTTCTACTTCGGCCATCGCTCTGTCAGGGTCAGAGGTAATGATCGCAACGTCATCGGCATATGATCGCAACGTCATCAGCATAGAAAGAAGTTTTCAAGTGAGGAAATGTTACACAAAACAGGACCTCGAACAGGGAGGACCTTGCCCCGACTATCTCCCTGTGGGTACCCTGTGTACTCATTTTAACTACCACAGTCCATCCCTCATAACACGCCCACTCTATTATAAGAGCCATTATCCATGTAACCTCGACAAGTCTGTCATTACTATATCATAGGACAACCACATTTTCTGCCAGTTTTAGAAAAGATAATTCACTTGAGCATCTTATTCAATGTTTATTTTTTAAAAGAAGGGAGTGATGTCGCACTAGCACAACAAATCCTCTGGCAATGCCCTTCCTTGGACGTTTATGCATTCAGCATCTTTCAGGTCCTCTCCTGCCACCCTCCCAGCGCTATGCCCAACCGAACCGGTCACATTCAATGTAATTCACACCATCATGCAAGAGTCCTTCTTTCACAAGGACTCCATAATCAATCCTTCACTCCAACATCCAGCTCCAAGGCACTTCAAACAGGATAGCCCGCAATCCGTAACACCGCCTCCTGATTTACGCACAAGTCCTTTCCTATCTGTTTCAACTGGTCCAGTCATCACCCCATCTCCTTTACGAACCGGCATCCCAATCTAATCCAGAAAGATCAAAGATTAAACTGGGCTTCGCCATAGATCTGCTCAATTTGAAATGGCTTCAAAGTTGATGAGGAAGTCAAAACCATATTTGATATCTACAACCTCTTCATCCAGCACACTGCCAACACTCATCCCACCAAATGATCAAAACAGTCAGAAACTAAATGCCAGCAAAAGACAAAACGGGCGCAACAGCTAAACCTCTGAACTAAATTTGACTTCCCCTCAGATCTCACAGGGCTTAATAGAGGTCCACTTCAAATAAAAAATAGATCTCTTTGACAAAAGCGGATGTTTGCACTACCAGAATACCTTATACCAGTGGTTCCCAAACTATTTCGGCCCGCGGCTCCCTTGACCCATTTGCCATTGCCCGTGGCTCCCCACTTTTACTTTTTTTGGAGGGTGAGGGGGATGTAAGCCCGGCCTCGGGAGTACTTGCATTTTTCTCCCTGAAAATAATTGGGATGAAGCTGATGAAGGTATTATAATCATATACGCAGAGTGTTTCGTATTACTAAGGCGGCACCTCAAATAAAATATTCCTAGTTACACTTCTTTGACTATGCCTTTTTAGAGTACCCTCTCAAACTTTTTACCCCACTTACAGTGCTAGATAGCACCCCTATGCATGTAAGCCCCATTGCCAAAATGTTTCTGCGCTTGAACAATATCTGCATGCACTTCCATTTCTACCCATAACATACGTGCCAACACACCTGTCTCAGCAGGGCGATCCACGATTTTTTGCTTTCAAATGTTAGCATTATGCTGTATAGGGTGTTTTACTTCCCTGTGCTCAAGGAGAAAGCAGGCCTGTCTGGAAATGTGTGTGAACTGAAAGAAATATGTACTGGAAGTACCTATGGTTCAAGTACAAGTGTCAATACTTAATAATACTTAATGTGTTTAATAGACAGGACAACTGTACTTTCCTGATAACTTGCATTGGTGTAAAATGCATTTGGAAAAAAACTAAACTATTAACGAGTCTAACAAAATAAATCAGGCATCTTCTGCTTACTTTGGGAGTGTTGGAACGTGGGGATCAAGTGAAATATGGAGGTTATGTTCCTCGACATGCCATCAATTAAGCACTACGTTTACAGATTTAGGCATGTCACTTACAAATCATCGACATCATGCGTTTAAGTCCAATTAGTTTAACTGAAGCCAACAGACTCTTCAACATTAAATGCATTAAAGTGCTTGGTGCGCGGCTCCCCTGGCTAGGTTTGGCGGCTCCCCAGGAAGCCACGGCGCACAGTTTGGGAACCACAGCCTTATACTGATGGTCACGGCCCGCTTCAAAGTGATACATCTCTAACTGGGTGCAATAACCATATTACTATCACCTGAATCCCTTATGAACAATCCACTAAATGAAACAGCTAACAAGACTTAAGACTCCTCCTACATCTTAAGCTCACTCAGCCACTTCTTATAAGGACAGCATTATCCCTTCCCCAAAATCAAATATCTACCCAATGGCATGCTCGACCCATTAAACACACTATCAAAGCGACAATAACATAAACACAATGAACTGTGCCCCGATAACTGACCAAATCCATAGCATGCTAAGTAAATCTCATGTTGATCAAGTAAAACCCAGAAACCAATGGCCCATTACCGATCTCGGATTCCTTGAAAACAGTAACTGCAAAACCATCCTCCCTCAAATTTGAGGCACATATTGAAAACCACATCCCTATAAGTGGCAATGAATCCAGCTGCAGACATAGATGCAGAACCGAGACTGACTATCCAAGTGGCTGATTTGGTCTTATGGATCCATGGCAGCAGTGCCCTCTTACAGCAGTTTTTGTGACTGTCAATAGCAGAGCCAACAAGGTAAAAAAAAAAGTTGTTCTGGCAATGCAGAGTACCCAGTAGAACAATCATATCCTACTGATATGTTATTAGTACATGAGACATTACTGTCCTACTGCAAGACAAAGCATTTGCCAATCAATAGATACACTGTAGGAATAGGGAAGAGCTAATCACTCACTGCTGAGTTCCGCTCCCTGCACTATACAACTACTCTCCGAGTGCAGCATGCAGATCACTGATTTTCGGGCCAATAAAATTTCAAATATGCACTCAACAATATCTAAAGAGGACATCATCCAAACGTAAAAACTATTGTCTCACAGCCAGGCTAGATCATGTTGAAGCATGGCTGTCAATTGCCTACTTTAAATTAAATTAGACGGAACAAAATTCTCTCTCTTCTCCAAGGTCAACCCTGGCCCAAACATACCCATCGGGCTTGACAGCATAAAGGCTTCTCCTTTATCTTTTCGTCCTGAACAAAATTCCTGGGTTTCTACATGGAGGTCCCAGAGACAGACTATCAAAAAGGTTCAGGAAGCCTTGTATCAGCTGAGCCAGCAGGATCAAACTTTCTTATAGGCAAAAGCCCCATCTCATGTATTGTTGCAGACGCAGAATGATAACTCCCTCCTCACAGTTTAACAAGAATGCACAGCAGGCTGTTGAAAGCAGTACTCCACTACCCTGCCAAACTCCTCAAAAGCCAGAGAAAATATGATCATATCACTGTTGCAAGGCCATGACAACCAATAATCAATCCCCTATGGAGACACACTCAACCAGACGAAAGGTGGCTAGATCCAATTCCAGTCAGACTCCAGACTTCTCAACCCACCACCCCATCCTACCCCCACAAACTCCTTGTCCCTTTCAAGCAGGCGATAGAGGTTAGTAAAAATCTGTGTTCTTACCTGGGGTCAACAATATGTTCTAAATGCTGGATATTTTTCAAGGAAATGTTCTCTTGCAAACTCCTTAAATCTATATACACCCCAAACTCCAACTATGCTTTTTAATGATATTGATCGGCTAGTCGCAAGATTTTGCTGGTTCTATCTTCACAGAACCTACTTCTTTCTTTGCTGTCAATGGAATCTTACATCCAGGCTGGCATATTTACAGGAAAAGCTGAAGAGTCGAGGTGCAGTTTGATACTTGAACGCTCTCAGAACCTCTCTCAACAATTCTTCGACCTCCATTTTTATATCTAACGCTGCACATCCCACTCATACCAACAGCTGTGCTGAAAACAGAACAGTCTTTAAATGTTAACATACATACTCTGGCTTTCCACTTACAAACTTTTCAATGTTATTTCTACTCTTACTATTTAAAGCAGCCTCAAAGTCTAACTGCTTTAAAAATGTAATGGCTTGCGTCTCATCTCCTCCACCATCAACCCGTCCAAATTTTGGGATTTAGGTTATCAGGTACTTGTGTAATCTTCTACTCACCCATATCTCTACAGAACAACTCCTTAGGCATTAAGATATAAGGCAACCCTGAAATAGCCAATACAATAATATTCCTACCACACAACATGCAAGCCTACATTCTCCTCTATGTTCTCTCAATGAAAAACCCCATTCGAAACGCATACACCAAAATGTATTCTCTGAGCCTTTGAGACAGGATGTCGTCCATATTAAATACATTCTTTTAGCCTTAAGATGAGGGAAACTAATCAGCTATATGTTAACCTGGCAAAATGCATGTAAGGCAAGTGAGTCGCCTGTCATGTGCATATGTACATCATGTTTCTGCTGACTGGTACAGACACATCAGCCAGTGTATTGATGGCCGACGTACTGGTAACTGTGGTACTCACTTGTAAATTAGCCAGCATAATGTCTTCTGGCATGTAGGCCACTGCACACTAGGCTGGAATGTCAGCAAGTGTGCTGCCATTTGATAGATTGGCTAGTGTATGGGTGGTTTGCAAATACACTTGTGTCTTATAATCAGCTCGATGACTAGTGTGCTGCTGACTGGCAAGTATGCCAAGGAGCTGGAATGTTGGTCCACGTGTTATCCCACAACATGTTAGCTAGTGTGTAACTGGCCGACATATTGGCCAGCATGCAACAGACTGAAATGGCAGAGTGCTACAGGCTTATAGGGTGGTCAGTAGTTTACTAGCTGGCATCTCTGCTTACGTGCTACTGGTTGACATGATAGACATTGTGTTGTCATAACACTGGTACTGAAAAATCATCATTCCTTGACAATTCGGTTCACAGCAAACTAACCGAAACAGGAAGGACAAGTGGCAAACATGCCATGTGACACTAGAATAAATTTGACGTCCCTCAATGAGCAGAGGTTGAGTTATGCACATCTCACATTTTTATAGCTGTTTTTGTATTGGCAGAACTTGTGCAACCGGGGGCAATAAATCTCCCAGAAGGGTTACATTTCTGCAGCTGAGAAATATTCTTTAGCTGCCTTTTCTGACGAACTCTTCTTTTTTACGAATATTCACGCTTTCTGTATTTCAGGCTGTAACTGGTATACAAATTTGGCATAAAAGAGCAATTAATGAATAATAGTCATTGAAGCACTCACTTTTTACAGGAGTTGCAACATAAAGTCACATATTGCAAAGTTTTCTTTACATTTTTTAATGCTTTGATACTGAACGTATCAATGAAAATGTTCATACCGCTGGTACCATATTTGTAACTTGGTAAAAACACGTGACAAATATCTGGGAATTATTCATTTTCCACTAAAACCTTGAGTGTATTTTTCTCAAAACACTTAAACACTTTAGGTATGAAAGAGAAAACATCTTTAAAAGTATACCAAGGCTCACTTTGCCACTGGATTCAAGCTAACCTGGCTGATGAAGGGTGTTACCCAGAAACCGGTCCCAGGATGCTTGTTTCCGGTTCAGGGAAGACCTGGCTTGTCAGTTCGAGCTGGACTGTTCCCATGAGGCACAGGGTCAAGACTGATTTGCAAATAGCTGGGTCTGAACTGAGGTGGCGAAGTGAGCTAAAGAATGATGATGGATTCAACCCAGATCTATGACTGGGGGCGAGTGTCTGAAAAGTTTCAGCGCTCCGTCCATCATCTCCTTGTGGAGGCTTCATTCGAAGGCATCAACAAATTAATAAAATGTTAATTGACAAATACAAAATAATGTGACATAATGGACAGGTCTTTGAAAGGACAACTAATACATTATATTACGTGTAGTTTTGATATTTTCATTATAAAACAGAAAGGTATGTGTTTTTGAATGCTATGGAAAAAAAGGACTCGCAACAACAGCATTTCACTATTCAGTTTTATTCAGACAGAATGTCACTCAAAGTGGCACGCAGGGCATGCAAACGCCACAAATTGCAAATAGACAATATCACATAGATGCATACAGAAATCTTGCAAGTTATGACTATCAAGGGGATGGTGACATCAATTGTTTGATCAAACATCCATGTAAAAATGTGTAAGAGCGTTTTCTTTTGCCACTGATTTTTCATACACTACTGAATTGAGATTACTGCTCACCACAAAACAAATGCTGTGGTTTTTGCCACTACCAAGATAAAAACACAAAAGCGGCATTAGCTCATTTCTATACGGGATTGGCATCTGCCCTCGCGAAACCATGGTGAGTATACATTAAGGGATTGTGGAAGCATACCTCGCAACCCTTTTAGGTCTACACGAAGGGTAAAAAGAAGTGGTTCTGTTGGTTGATCCCACCAAACTCAATGTAAATAAAGACATTTTGGAGGATGGGGAAGGTGTCCAGGGCAGGTGATCCAACAGAAGTCTGTGGGAAGAAATGTACTTCTTTGGCGGGTGAAGATGGGGGGGGGGTTTGCGGGAAGCGGTTAATGCCCATCCTTAGCACGTGGACTGGAGCATTTAAAAGATGCTGGGACTTACTTGGGGAACTTCTCCTGCAGCCTCCTCATGCACTGCCTGCTGGGCTTCAGGTGAGAGATGAACCTGGCAATCTGGCCATACTGGGCTTTGGTGATCTTCATGTTCACTGAAAGTCAAAGAGCAGAAATCCTGTGAGATGACGAGCTTTACACGATACTATCGGCGCAGGGCAATGCACACCTAGCTGGCTACACCTAGGGCAAGAAGCCGCAATCACAAATGATGAACATAGCATGTCTTTTATATAGAAAAGACTAATGACCCAAGCACACACTAGGCGGCAGCGTGCAGGCGTAGCAATGGAGACTGCAAAAGATAGCAAGGCAGTATTAAGAAATGCACCATTTATACGCAGGACTCCATAAAACAGGGGTATATATAAACGTGGCTGACAGTACCAGCTGCACGCGTGAATCTAGGAAAAGGGCGAATGGCTGTAAACAGTGCACTCTGTAGAGCTCTGCCTGGGGCGAGTTGGACACACAGCGGCTGATAGTGTCAGTAAGCCCGCGCTGCCCCAACGTCCCATAATAACACGCCCACATGGTTTACAGCAGACTCCCGACAGACTACCTGCCATTGCTTCTACGCTACTGCTCGCGCACACAATGTACGTTACGGCTCCTGGTCGGTACCAAGCTCACATAGGAGCGCGTCCGGGACGCTAGTCACGTCGTCACGGAGACAAGACGGCTTTACATCCAATCAGCTTTGCGAATACGGATTTTTCCAAACCGAGGCTTGAAATGGTGAACTTTCCGGAAAACGAGAGTAGCGTCACCTGCCTGTCCCGCGTCGGTCTAGTTTGACGTCCTCAAGTCTGAACTGTTCCGCGGGAAATCTCCTTGTTGATGCGGTGAGCGAGTGCTGGAGCGCGAGGAGTGGTTATTGCTCAAAACTATCTGTGCAAAGTGCGCCGCTTGGCGCCTAACGCTGTCTAATTAGGTTGTCGGGCCTGCCCTTGCAACTACGATCATTAAGTGTCTTTAGGGAGGCCAACTTTCGATTGTTACGTCTCAGAACACTTTTTTTTCCTTCAGATTTATATAGCGCGAACTCGACCCGAAGGGATTGGAGCGCTTTACATGAGCGCCAGTTACATTACACAAGGACACATTAATTTTTTGGGTAGGCAGGAGGAGATTAAGTGATTTGCCCAGAATCACAGGATGTTGAGCCGACGCTGAGTCTCAAACCTGGTTCCCCAGCTCCAAAGTCGGCAGCTCTGGCCTTAATGCACGCATGGAGGTACAGAAACATTTTGCTGACGCATAGACAGCAGAAGTCGTTTGTTGGGGAGTGGGGAGACTATCAGTCACGTAAGGCATGTTTGGGGGGGTACATTCCAAATCTCCCTTTCCAAATCAGGCCATATTAAAAATATGTATGTAAAAACGCATACATAAATAAATTAAGCCAGACACAGTAGGATTGTCAACGGGCTGGTTTTATACCAGTATTTTAATCATAAATGCCAACATTTTAAACCTGTAAAGTGGAAGATTTTGAAAACTCAAGCAGGGGAATGTATTTTCCCCATTGAATTATGTTGGGGTAGGGACAGTTTTAGGCAGGTGACGGCGAATTTTAAGCTGTTTTTGGCCTAAAAACCGTGAGTCTCTGTAGTATATGGCCTCTTGGTAAGTCCTTAGAATGTAGAGTTATGACGTTCTGTATTCTTTGTGGTGGGGATTTATGGCGGTTGTAGAATGTTGTGATTCATTCGAAACTGGACCTGCTTACGTGCTTGTTCTGTTAAGCTACCATTAAAGAGCTTACTACTACTTGCTACTGCTTCGTCGATGTTACTACATCGTTTTGGCGACGATTTGGGATCTACTGATCTTCATACTAAAGGTTGAGAAGCCGAATTCCCCGAGGCTATCTTTACCGAAGACCGTTTCTACAGCAGCTTCCAGTCATTCCTGCGCGACTCAGGGTGATTTTTTTTATTCTGGAGCCGTATGTCAGCTGATCTTTGCTTCGAAAGCGGTTCTCCTGTCTGTGCCGTGAGTACCGTTTTGTTGGAACTTTGGAACTGATGTGAGTGTGCGCAAGCTTCTTTTATTTTTTTTCTTTCTATCTCGCCGCTTTTGGTCCTAAAATTAAGTGGGTGCTTATGCTGGAAAATTACTTCAAGGCCACAGCGCTCGCGCCACTCACCAACGTTTTTTTTTTCTTCTTCATACGTTCGCCTTTGAACACGAGCTCCCGGCTCCAACGTTCTTTTGCTTCATTCCTCCTTCAAAGCATTGTCGATGCATTCGTGACGCGGAAAGGTCACGTTACGTAACTGACGCGGCGTACGTGCTGCCATCTTTATTTTACATTAAAAAAAAAAAAAAACTTCGTCAGTGTTGCATTCCTCCGAGATTCGGCACGTAATTGATGTGCATATTGCGCAATGCCACGGATCTTCTTCTCAGTTCATAAGTGAGTGTTATTCTACAGTACACAGTATACTGTCACCATGAATCCAGCTTCTACTTCTTCTAATTCTTCTACTAATGCTATTGTTCCTATTAACTTAACCAATCCAAAAGAGTTTCTTTCTGCACCAGGGGAACCAATTGTTAAATGGCTTGAGTGGAAAGAGTATTTTATAAATTATATAGCCACTCAAGAAGACAATGTTGGTGTTTTATCTCCTGAGAGGAAAAAAGGATTTTGCTTCATTGTTTAGGATCCGAAGGTTTAAGGGTTTATAACCAAATGCAAAAACCGGAAAGGGCTGGTGACATGGATGTATTTAAAGCAGCTATTCTCGATCTCACTGAACATTACTCTCCTACAGTATGCATTGGTGTTACCAGGCGTGCCTTCTTTAAAAGAAAGCAACTCCAGCATGAGTCTGTGGAAGAATATGTTTCTGATTTAAAGATTTTAGCTGCGCCTTGTAAATTTGGTGTTTTACACGATGAGTTTTTAAGAGATCAAGTTGTCGTTTGTACAAAGAACAAAGGGATACAAGATAGATTGTGGATTGAAGGTGATTCAAGTCTTAAAGATGTCATTACATTAGTCAAGAAAGCTGAACTTTCTGAAAGGAGCTCCAAGGCTTTATCTGATCAAAATGAACCATCCAAATCAGTCCTCAACATTATCGAATCCAAGAAAGTAAAAGAAAGTTCGAAAAAGTCTGGTTTTACTCAGAACAACATTTTTAATCCTAGAAGTTCTTTCAAACCCAGGTTCAACCTTTTTGATTCGGTTTCTTTTGCATGTTATCGTTGTGGTAGTAAGTCCCACAACGCTGGTTTTGAAAAATGTCCAGCTAGATCAACCAAATGTTCTAACTGTGGAATTGTAGGGCATTTTGCAAAATCCTGCAGAAGGAAAGTCTTTCAAAAACCCAAAGTTTCATGTCTTAATGAAACTGACTCTGATTCATCTTCAAGTGACTCTAATGATCTATATGATCAATGTGCTTCTGAACATAGAAAATGTAATATTGTCCTTAATGTTATTTGTAGTAATAGAAGTAAACCGTTGTGTATAGTTAAATTTGGTGGTATTCCCTTACAGGTTGCCGCAGATTCTGGCTCACCTTTCACCATCATTGCTAAAAGTGTGTGGGATGCCAATTTAGTCAATGCCCTCGGTCCACACCTTGAGCCCGCTGATGTATTACCTGAAAGCTTTACGGGTGATAAAATTGATTTATTAGGATTTTGGTCCTTAGTGTTTAGTTTTAAAACTCGATCGGCTGTTTGCAAATTGTATATAGCATCCGATGGCCCATCTGTTTTGGGCTGGAAGGATCAGAGAGCATTACATATAATTCTCGACCCCAATAGTCCTGAACAAGTCTTGGTGGCTTAGAAAGCGAGAGCACCAAGGATTGGGCTCTTAAAGAATTTCCTAAGGTTTTTTCAGGGAAAATTGGTAAGCTTGAAGGATTTTCTCATCGTATCAGGCTTAAAACTAATGCTGTACCAAGAATACACAAAGTGAGAAATATTCCTATAATTGTGAGGGATGAAGTTAAGAAAGAACTACTCAAATTACAAGACAATGGTATTATTGAACCGGTGGAGGCATCCGAATGGATTTCTCCATTGGTTGTAGCAAGACGTTCCAATGGGAAAATCCGTCTCTGTGTTGATTTAAGAAGTCTAAATGAAAGCATAATTGTAGACCAATTTCCTTTACCTAGGATTGATGAAATGTTATCTCTTACCCGTGGTTATAAATATTTCTCCACCATCGACCTGTCGTCGGCCTATCACCAAATTACTTTACATCACTCCAGCCGCAGTTTAATAACTTTTTGCACTCCCTTTGGTTGTTTTCGTTTTAAACGAATGCCTTTTGGTTTAGCCTCTGCGGCTGCTGTTTTTCAGAGGTTAATGTCCCAACTTTTTGGTGATATGCCTGGTATTACCTTTTTCCAGGGCGACATTCTCATTATGGGTCGGGATCAACAACAACATGATTCCAAACTTAGAAAAGTGCTACATGTCCTTGATAAGCATGGTCTTACTGCTGAAGTTTCCAAGTGTAAATTTTCAGAGAATAAAGTGATCTATTTGGGTCATGAAATTACCATAGGTCTTGGTGCTGTTTTAACCCAAATTTCTGAGTCAAAAAAAGAAGTTGTTATTGCATTTGCGTCAAGGTCTCTTACACCCACAGAAGAGAAGTATTCTGTGATTGAAAGAGAGACTTTAGCAGTTGTATGGAGTTTGGAACATTTTAGAAAATTTCTGTGGGGAAAGAGATTTAGTGTCAGAAGTGACCATAAGCCACTCACTAAATTACTCACCACGGATGGTCTGTACAGGGCTACTGCAAGAATTTCTAGACTCTCCATGCGTCTGCAAGATTATTTATTTGACATTCAATATGTTCCTGGAGCCAAAAATGTCGTTGCAGACTGCTTAAGCAGACTTTCATTACCTGTTACCGAAATTGACTCCAATTCTTGGAATGATTTTTCGGTGGCTAATATTCTTTTAATGAGAATCGTGGAAATTGTATTTCCCAAGAACAATGGTTAGAAGCGGACATTCAAGATTCTCTTTTAAATGATATAAAATCTAAGGTTATTAATGGTTGGAACATTTCTAACAAAAAAGATCTTACGGACAGTCTCAGACCTTTTTGGGAGGTTAGGGATGAACTTACTGTTGCTGACAATTTGGTTTTAAGAGGTGATAAAGTAATTCCTCCCACATCTGTGAGAGAGTGTATCATCCATTTGTCACATGAAGGTCATCCTGGAATTTCTCGTATAAAGTCTAGAGTCAGAGATCTTTACTGGTGGCCTGGTGTTGATGGGTGTGTAGAAAAACTTGTTAGATCGTGCATTAGTTGTGAAACTTCAGATAAGTAAAAAAACTTTTAATCCACCTTTAGGTGTAGTTCATTCCCCAAATTTACCATGGGAAGAAATTGCATTGGATATTATGGGTCCACTCACCTGGATTGATGGTACGATCAAATTTGTTCTTGTCCTAGTTGACCTATTTTCCAGGTGGTTTGAGCTCAACATTGTTGATAAAATTGACACGAAAACTGTTATCAATTTTTAGAATCGGTTTTCTTACAAGAAGGATTCCCTGCTTCTGTACTTACTGATAATGGGGTACAATTCAAATCGAAAGAGATGTTGAGTTTTCTCTCTGTCAATGGAATTAAGCAACATTTTACTCCTTTATATCATCCTTCCAGTAATGGTATTGTGGAGAGGTTAAACAGAATTATAAAAGATACCTTACAGTTATGCAGGAATTCTAAGCTGTCATGGGAAGATGAGTTAAAAAGATGTTATGGTCTTACAGAGTTACGCCACATCCATCCTTGGGCAAGAGTCCTTTCTCCCTTATGAGATGTAGAGTTCCCTTCTCCAAGACCAATCCTGGATGGATGAAGCGAAATGGTATGTTTTTTTGTAATATGGATGTTGTCAAGAGCACTTTGACCGATTCTCAGACAAAAACAAAATGTATTATGATGCCAAACATGGTTTATTTTTTTGTTTGTTTGTTTTTTTTGAAAAGGGGAGGATGTGTAGTATATGGCCTCTTGGTAAGTCCTTAGAATGTAGAGTTATCACGACGTTCTGTATTCTTTGTGGTGGGGATTGATGGCGGTTGTAGAATGTTGTGATTCATTCGAAACTGGACCTGCTTACGTGCTTGTTCTGTTAAGCTACCATTAAAGAGCTTACTACTACTTGCTACTGCTTCGTCGATGTTACTACAGTCTCCCACCTGAAACAGGTCTTTTGGCATGTATGATTTAATGTCTCTTCTGGTACATAAAATCAGGAAATAACCTAATGCTGTTTTTTCCCTTATCAGTACATGCTTTAAACAGTAAATGTAAGAAGAAAACACTTTAAAAAATGTTCATACGGCTGCCTTAATGACCAACTGGCTGATAAAATGAACAAAGAGAGAAAGGCCATGTTAAAAATGAATAAAGACAATTTCATATTAAGTTATACTGAAGAATCATGTCCGAGCAGAATCTTGTAGTGTCCTGCTGGACACACGTGTGTTTTAGCACGTACCAGTTTACCAGCCATTCCCTGAGTGCTGGCCTTTACGCCCACCCAACACAGGCGTCACCAGTCAGGTGACCCTGGCAATAAAAGAGCCCAAGCGCTCAAGCTCGTGGCCAGTTGAGTACTCCACTAACTTTTGTCTCTGTCAATTATTACATAGCATGTGGGTATAGGGCCCACAACTTTACATTGGCAATGAGGATTCTGACCCTCATGCAGTGCCGCTTTGCAGCTCGCCGCCGTGCCTGGTGAGGAATGCATCGGCGGTGCCACTATCGCCTGCCCTGAGGAAAAGGTCATGTCGCCCCCAAGAAAAGGGTGAACCCTTTCCTCGCCGGAGAGAAAAAATGGAGATGGTCCGTCTCCACCACATCATTGCAACTGCTGCTGTCTGCCTGCAGAGAGACTCCATGAATCAGCGGGCGGCATACAAAAGAAAGAGCAGAGCGATCAGCAGGATGCCAATGTCAGACGCGCCCTGGCCCATCAAGAGGTGACCGGAGAAGCACTCCTGTAGTCGATCGTGGCAAGACTGAGGAGAAAGACTGAGCCCGCACCGGCAGCGCCCGCATTGGTGACATGGCACTCAGCTTTGAAATAGCTGCCGTGACATCCTGAAGTGGCTGCAGTGCCACCTAGCAGTTGCTCTCTGCACTGCGGCCCCTCGGTGGAGCCTTATTTGTGCAAAAGACAAGCCGCCCGCATTATTTAAAAAAAAAAAAAAACAATGATAGCGTGACGTGCCCCCAGCTCCAGCGCCCTCCGCCTCACTTTGCCTGCAGAGCACCGGTTGGTGAATGAAGAACCAGTGCCTGGTGTGTGGCACTCCGCCGTCCATGCCATCCGTAGACTGTTGGTTGCGGCACCCTGTGAGCAGGAGAGAAGTTTGAAGCCGCACCTGTAATGAGAAAACCCTGCACTACAACGCCAGGAATGCCCCCGGCTGCATAAGGAAAGGCAGGAGAGAGTGAAGGAGCAGCGGTGTCCTCCGGCAGTCAACCAGCACTGTGTGTCCCTACCGGCCGGTAATGGGGCCTTCATCCTTTCATGCTGCCAGCACAGCGCCCGCCAACGCTCTGGACAGAGGCCGTGTTTCTCTCGGCCGCACTCTGGGCCTTTCCTGCTGCCAAGCCTCTCACCCCGGTGTGGTGCGCATCCGCAGCTCCCCCTAGTGATGACTCATCACACCGCACCCAGCATCGGCACTCAAGAAACCCACAGCGGACCCAAAAGACCTCAAGAACTTCCGGCCCATCTCCCTGCTCCCGTTCCCGGCGAAAGTCATCGAAAAGATCGTCAACAGGCAACTGACCCACTTCCTCGAGGAGAACAACATCCTGGACCCGTCCCAATCCGGATTCCGCAGCAATCACAGCACTGAAATCGCCCTCATCGCTGCCACAGACATCAGGACCCTACTGGACAGCGGCGAAACCGCGGCCCTCATCCTCCTGGACCTCTCGGCCGCCTTCGACACAGTCTGCCACCAAACCCTACGCACGCGCCTACACGACGCAGGAATACGTGACAAAGCACTGGACTGGACCACCTCCTTCCTCACCGACAGAACCCTTAGGGTCCGTCTCCCCCCATTCCGTTCTGAAGCCACCAAAATCATCTGCGGCGTGCCCCAAGGATGATCCCTCAGCCCTACCCTTTTCAACGTCTACATGGCACCGCTCACCAACATCGTCCGCTCGCACAACCTCAACATCGTCTCCTACGCCGACGACACTCAACTGATCCTCTCACTCACCAAGAATCCCGCCACCGCCAAAGCCAACCTCCACGAAGGAATGAAGGCCGTCGCCAGCTGGATGCAGAACAGTCGCCTGAAACTTAATTCGGACAAGACAGAGGTCCTCATCCTCGGCTCCACCCCCTCCGCCTGGAACGACTCTTGGTGGCCAGCCGCCCTGGGAGCCGCACCCACACCCACCAACCACGCACGCAACCTGGGGTTCATCCTGGACTCATCGCTCTCAATGACCCAGCAAGTCAACGCTGTCTCCTCCTCCTGCTTCAACACCCTCCGCATGCTCCGCAAGATCTACAGATGGATCCCCACTGGAACCAGAAGGACGGTCACCCAGGCCCTCGTCAGCAGCAGACTGGACTACGGCAACGCCCTCTACGCAGGAACCACGGCCAAACTCCAGAAAAGACTCCAACGCATACAGAACGCTTCCGCACGCCTCATCCTCGACATACCCCGCCACACCCACATCACTGACCACCTGAAAGACCTGCACTGGCTCCCAGTCAACAAGAGGATCACCTTCAAGCTCCTCACCCACGCCCACAAAGCACTCCACAACGCCGGACCAGCATACCTCAACAAGCGTCTCACCTTCTACACCCCGAACCGCCAGCTTCGCTCCGCCGACCTCGCCCTCGCCTCCGTCCCACGCATCCACAGGACCTCTACCGGTGGCAGATCCTTCTCATACCTCGCCGCCAAGACATGGAACACCCTCCCCACACAGCTGCAACAGACTCAGGACCTGCTGACCTTCAGGAGACTTCTCAAGACCTGGCTGTTCGAGCAGTAGCTGCACCCCTCCACCCCCCCCAGCGCCTCGAGACCCTCACGGGTGATTAGTGCGCTCTACAAATCAATGATTGATTGATTGATTGAGGCATCCCGACAGGGCTAAGTGTTGAACAAGACAAGCCGCACTGCCGCCCACAGGATGAAGAGCCCGTAGTGCCCCCGCGAACACATAACAGGAGAGCGGCCCACTGCACCCACGCACACAGAGCCTGTGACAGCTGAATCAGCGGGAACAAGTGATTTGGGTGTGAGGCCCCATGCCTGTGTTTCATTCCAGTATACCTCAGAAGGAGGTAACATAAAAAAAAAAAAACAGCAACCCTGAACTGTAGCCACGTTTACTCTATGATTTATCAGAGGTGTGCAGTGACCTGCATTGCTCCCTGCCCCCCCATGCAGCAACAGAGACCACGGCAGTGCAGGAGAACTGCACCTGGCTGAGAGAGCTCTGCACGCCCCCCTGGTGGTCAACTGCTGCCACCGCTGCCACCAGAAAGTTGCCCCGGCCAGAGAGGAGAAACTGACTATCTCTCTCCCTGAAGAAGGAGTAGAGCATTGTGCGCCCCTGGAGGCAAGTGGCCATCACTGCAAGAGAGAAGAGAAGGCATACAGGGAGCCAGCAGAGGGCACACTGGAAGAGACTGAGCAAGTTTCAAAGTAAGCATCTGGGTACTCTGCCATCTACCTCACACACCTACAGCACCACCAGCGTTCCCCAGAGACAAAAGGGGAGCAAGGGCCCAGTGTGGCCCGAATGCAGGAAGGAGATCGTTTACACCCTAACTGCAGTAGCATCGTCCCACAGTGGGCCAGAGACTGTTCGGAGAGTGTCCTCCCCCACACTGCCTTAAGATTGGGTCGTACATCCCCTAGTGGCAAGCTGCCACCACTGCAAATGTTAGGAGACCCTCACCTCCCACGGTGATCCAGAATTGCACTCTGAATACCTTGTCCAGGAGAAGAAATGTATGGAAGAGGCTGCAGACCGGATCCATGAAAGCAAGCCTACCTCCACTGCCGTCCACAAACTGGCTGACGCACCTCTGAGAAGACGCCCAGTCCTACAGACAGGACAGGACCTGCGAGAGGTCCAAGATGGTAGAAGATACACAGTCCTACAGACGGGACGGGACTGGCAGGAGGTCCAGGTGGTGAAGACTGATGACATGTGGCCTGACGCCACCTCACACAACACAAGATGAAGAGGAGAACACATGCATCTCATGGCAGGACACCACACTATAAGCAAGAATTATAAAGGAGAGAAGAGTGTGTGACCAGACCTGTCACACTGAAAGATCTGACGACCACAGATGCGCAAGAGCAAAAGATCAAAGGGTGAAGAGACTGAGGACTCGTGCCACTACCGGAGAGTGCACCTACAGACACAAGCCAGCTACCAATGTGGAGCATTGTCCCTGGTGACAGCTCAGCGGGAGAACCAATTGTAAGTTATCAGCAAGCTCGAACCGCATGTCTGCCCCACACTTCCCAGTGCGACCATCCATTCACAGTCACCGGCTGCTTGGTGAAAGATGGCATCATTGCTAACGACAGCACATGCCGGAAGGAGAAGAATAGCACCAGCAAACACACCGAGCTATGTTGATGTGTGGTCCCAACAGTCACCCTCACTCCCTGCAAGTCTTTATCACCTGTCGTCCAGGTCATCTAATGGTAACCACACCATCAGTGCCATGTGCATCTCCCTAACCAAAGAAGGAGCATCTCACCACCAGGGTGGAGCCTCACACCCGCAAACAATCAAGAGACCAAGGAGGCACTCCTGGCACCATGGGTGACCAATTGTTCAGTGGCAAGTTGATAGCCCCACCTTTACCTGGGTCCTGTTGGCGAGCACAACCGACCATGTATCATCTACCCTTGCGTTTGCACGAATGACTTGGCAGTGGTTTCTGTCGGCAATCCTGCAGTGGCCTACACGCATCCCTGCACAGTCCATGCGGTCCTGTGGCGACCCAATGGAAAGGGCTTCAAGGGAACTCCCGCACAAGAGATGGTCTGGAATCTGCTCCACCCACAAGGTACCAGGAAGCACTGGGGCATCCGAGGAAGATGTCAAAACATCAGCAATGCTGTCCCAGTCCTAACAAAGTTGTCCTTCACGGAGTCAAGACACCCCCAAGAGCAAGCTCTATAGCGGACTCCACCGACGCTCCTGATGCACCAAGTCGGGACTGTTGACACCAACCTCATCACCGACCAATATTGCGTGAGTGGACTTTGACCCAACTGACATGCTTTCAAAGGATCCGGACTCCATCTACACCGTGTTCATGCCCAGAGGTATTTGATTAAACCATGGACGCATGCAGAGATGTCCAGGTGATCCCAGCTGCACCTGTCAACTGCCGTCATGCAGACTGCCTCTGGAGCCTGAGAGACTTAGTGGTGTCTAGTGTGTTTTTTTTTTATTCGCACAGGTTGGACTCGTTTTTGTTTTCAATAAAGTTTGGGAGGAATGTAGTGACACATTGTGTGCTTGAGCACATACCAGTTTACCAGCCATTCCGTGAAGGCTGGCCTTTACTACCACCTCACACCCATCCAACACAGACCTCATCGGTCAGATGACCCGGCAATAAAAGAGCCATAGCGCTCAAGCTTGTGAGCAGTTGAGTACTCCACTAATTTGTGTCTGTCAATTATTACATGCATAGCATGTGGGCCCAGGGCCTACAACATTACAAATCTTGCAACACGGACAGGTGGCCAATAATTTGCTTTTGGAAAGGTGGCAACCCTAACAGATAGTGATCTAATTGAGTGTGATTTCTATTCATACTGTATTTGAGTACTAAACCCTCTACCACCACCAAGAGTAAACCTTAGAGATGAGCGAGACAAAAAATTACCACGGAGAGCAAAGACATAGGTGTGCTCTTGCTCTAAGAGCCTGTGCAAGAGCGGAACCATGACAATATCAGGCATGTAAATCATGCAACAAACGTCATGTTAAAATGCAATAATGTGTTTCTTTAACACACTGAAGCTTTTCACCTTAGCAAATCAGTTTATTTGAAAAGTATTTATTAAATTTGAGAAGTTGTACACACAAACTTAGAAACATTCCTCCTCCCACCCCATAACAATGCTGTTCGTGATCTAAGAGGCAAGTTAGGGTCATGTGTACCCTATATGTGGCCTAGATTCTTATTACAGTTGGAGCAACATTATAGGTTAGTAAATCAAACACAAGATGTTTTTATACAGCGTACACCCTGAACTTGCCTATTTGAAGGTTCTCACCTATGTGATAAGGAACAGAAAGGAGATTCAATTAAATAAAATATTTGCCTAGGATCATACAATTTGGTCAAGCAGGAGTTAAAAAATATGCTGAAAATGAACATTGTATTCTAAATCTGGGCAGGGGTCACAACACAGTGACGTTTCCCTGAGAATGGCAGACCCTTGGATTGCCATCATAATCCCCTGCCAAGTTGTGCTCTATTTGACTACTGCAAATTCCAGAATACAAAGTAAAAAGTCAAGACTGAATTAACTAGTCGCAACTGGCGTGCAAAAGTTTCTGAACTCTGTTTTATAAAGACAGCTTTTATGTATAACTTGTATTTTTCAAGAAATGCATATTTTGTGTTGTATATTAACAATTTTGGTAAACTAACTTACCCTTAGTTTGGAACCATAATGAACTTGTGCCAGGTCATAATTATCAAGCTTAGTTAATGTGGTTGCACTCCAAGTGGTAGTTGCTGATCTTTGAAAGCGGTGGGGTGTACTACACCGAAATGTGAGAGAGCGTACCTACTTCTTTAGGAGGGTTAGTTGATTTCTCTCCCTGAGAAAAGTTTGAAAAACTGGACTCAAATACATTTTAATGCAAATGTTATATGCATTGCTAAGAAATAGGCTCTGAAAGATCACGCACAAAACATATAATTTTACAGTGTGGTAATGAAGCCTGTCACAACCTAGGAGTTAACCTCACTTTTCTCATAATTGGCAGAGTGTATTCCTTCCCTATGTCAAGAATTACCTCAAGTATGCCAAGGACTGCACACTGCCATGGGTGCCACCTTATGCCAAGAACTATCTGCAATATGCCAGTGCTAGAATTTTGCAATGGATGCTAGCCATATATCATGCCTGCCCAAATGTCAAAAATTGCCTCCAGTATGTCAGATTCAGCAATTAGACATGGTTGTCAGCCACCCCATATGCTAAGGATGCCCTCCCTTATACCAAAATAACCTCCAATGTCCTGTCCCGCTGCTGGCATTTAGCCACAAGTCTCCCTACTATGCTAAAGAAGTATTTACAGCATGCAAATGCCTGCATTTTGCCACAAGTGCCCCTCCCTAATGGGTAGAATTACTTCCAATATGCCATCACCACCATGCTGCCATAGATGCTCCCATAAGCCAAGAATTAACTCCAGTGGGCCATGATCAGCAGCAGCAGACACTCAAGCATAACACACACTCACACATTCTTATTCTCTTTCATACTCCCTCTCCCTCTAACGCATAATGCCTCCCACAAAGTCCCTTATTTATTTACACTTAGACACTCACTCTCAATCACTCCACCTTACTCTCTCAGTCATTCTAACTCACCCTTACTGTTTCATCGTCACTTATCCTCTAAAACTGTCACTGTCATTCATTCAGTCCTACTCTGGGACTAATTTTTACTCACCCACTTTTCCTGTACTCACTCATTATTAATAGCAGATCCAGACTCACACTGGTATGCAGTATAAATTACAATTACACATTCACACACTCATTTTTACTCACTCCCACACCAAGAACTCGCTCACTCCTGCACCCAGAACAACCTTGCTTTCTCTACAGATGACTGTTCCATGGCAGCAGCAAGGCAGGGACCCAATGCTGCAAACAAGGAGCCAGAGAGAGGTACAGGATGACAGAGAGGAGATGACCATCATGTGTAATGATCACTGAGACATTATGTGGAGTTTAACAGGTGTCAGGACAGGACCCTGACACCACTCTTGACAAGCCGCCATGGTTCTCGGTATGTTACTAGTGCGAGCTAGCATGGTAAATGTGAACATACCAAGGCAGGAACGTCAGAGCTCAGACAGACTAAGGGAGAGTTGATGGCCCCTTATGGGTGAGAGTCTATACTTGTGCACTAAATTGTAATAGTTTAATGTCAGAGCATGACAGGACTCCTGGGTTAACAGACATCAAAGTGAGACGACGTAGGATCACAGTGTACAAGAGATATGGGATGCCCTGCTTCATGTAGGCCAAAGCTGATAAAGCTGGGTTCAAACTAACCAAAGGATGGATGGCCCTGTTCACATGGACTTCATTTCAGACCAGTTTTCTGTTACAGGGGAAGTTAAGGGCGGCTAGGCAATCCTTGTGTGACTTGTTGCTGTTATCCCTGGCTCCACAGAAGCCAGATACTACTGTAAACGCACTGAAATGCCTCATACCTCCTGTTTAGATTTAGGGCTCTAGGGGGTACCAAGGTTGAACAGTCAAAGCTTACTCTTGAAGTTTGGTTGGGTAGTAGAATGATAGTATATTTGTTGCACAATAACTTAAATATCCAGGTATTGTGATGTATTTTAAGAAAATATATAGGACTTATATTTCTGTTAGGTATAAAAGTTCAGTATTCAAAGCAATATAGCACACAATACTCTAATGCTATGTGAAAGGGCTTTTGGACACTCAGAATAACCTCTCACGGTTCAGTTGCATCGAGGTGACTTTTCTGGAGCAGACATAAGTCGGTCTTGCCATGGAGTCACTGCAAGAGTGCAGGATCTGCTTTTTCAAGAGAACGCACGTTCTTGTAATGCTATTTTTCTTCTATCATCAAACCGTTCTGCAGCATTCAAAGCTGTAGGAGGTGATTCCACCCGGCTTTGGTGCACCAGCTAGGTGGCAAGTAACAATCTCTTGCTCAGCAGTGTTGTGGCAGGTTGCAGCTGCTGCAGAAAGGTCCAGGACTGTTGCATCTTATGACATAGTCCTAAGGGGAGCAGGGGACAGCAGTAGCTGGGCGCAGTCAGGGAAGCAGGGACTTCCTATAGCATGCGCAGTCTAAAAGCACAGGAAGCACAGTCTATCAAGGGCAGTGTAGCTGAGGCACAAAGTCGGGAGAGGCGGCTCCAGGGAGTCACGCAGGTTACAATTGGGTGCCAGGCTCAGCCACCTGTACCCTTGGGGAGCAGCCTCAGGGATTCACTGCAGGTGGCAGAGGGCTGATCAAAGTTGCAAATGTCTGGGCGATCTCGGGCCAGAACTACTTCAGGTCTGACAGAAGGGGCTGCCTGGTGATAGAGGGTAGAAACCGAGAGATCACATGCAGTCCTCATTTTCACATAGTGATCTGCATATCAGCTTCTTGACTTTCTCCAGGCTTACCTGAGATCACATAGTTGCAATCCTTTCTCAATGCATAGATGGGAACTTTGCACACAATTCTGAGCTGTATTGAGTTGATCTGGGTAGCCGCAACAAATCTCCAATTTGTGGATCATTTCTCCTAACAACAACACGTCGAGCAGCTAGCTCTGTTATTCTGGCTGAATGAAGGCCAGTATTTAACATGCCAGAGTTGTCGCCCAATTTCTCCTTTCAGGTTAAAGCTACAGCAGCTATATTCCTCCTTCGGGGAGATAGCCACGGTTTCTTGCCTCTGGACAAGTGTACAGAACCCCTTGAAGCAAGAAGGTGAAATCTGAACTAACTCACAGGCCAACTTATATTCAGAAACAGCAACAGCTGGGCCCCAGTCAACTAGCCCCTCAAATTCAAAGCTGTTCCCAGGTCTTTGGAGGGAACCAATCATAAAGTGCAAGGGGGTACATGTTTTACAGTTCCATCGCAACAAACTACCAAAAGTGCAACATAACTCCAGTTTCCTTGGGGATGGATAACATCCCACAATAATGTGCACTTTTTGTGTGTGTTAGCACCAAACAACCACCCACCCAATTAAGGACCCCTGCTGGGCTCTTGCTTCTTGGGGTGATCATGAGGGTGGGCAAGCAGGACATCTGATTTGTGTAGGTGGGTCCCAGCGGCATGCACTTGCCCTGACTTCTGTTTAGAAGTTATTTTATGTTAATTTAATTTGATATGCGCCCAAATAACCCAGAGTGGGGTATCTCGGTGCAAGGAAGTCTCATTTCCCAGGCCACAAGCTTACTTGCTGGATTTGGCTTCCTCCAGGGAAGGCGAGCACAAAGAAACCTTTCTGTTCATTGAAAGGCATGTAAATCCAAACCAGACACATATACTTACCCTTGATAAGGTTGTAGGAGGGAGGAGGAAAGAGAGGTGTGCAGAGGAACACACATAGACCGGGAGACAGCAGACCCCTGAGTACCACTAAAGGTAGGAAGCGCCCTACAACCGTTGGAGGACTGCAGGACCCCAAACTGGATACTCCACTCCACTAGAGTCTAAGCACTACCTGTGTAGTCTAATCAAAACAGCCAACAGATTTACAAAGGCCGAGTCATTGGGCGTTCCGCGTCTCAGGGGTGAGATACAATGGCCCATACCCTATGGCTGCACAGAGGCTGCCCCAACCATTAGTCATGACATGAGAAGAGGAGCGTTCCCCAGTTTCCTAACAGAATCTGAACTCTTGGTGAGCAACATCCCCAAACACATAGAGCATGTGTCAGGGGACTTCTTCATACCAGAACGTACTAAGTCGACCAGAACGATAAAATGGAAGCATGTTGGTGATCGCACCTGAAGCTTGTGAGCCGACAGCTGGCCACAGTTGTAAGAAATTAGTCTTTTTTCTTGGAAGAGGTACTAGATGCTTCCATGGCCTAGGTACGCATTTCAAAGAGAGCCACTACGTTGCAGGTTCTGCACCTTAAAGCAACAATTGGATAGATCAGGCATGAGAAATAAACTGTGTTTATAACATAACATTAATTGATAAACACATTTCCGTGGGGACTCCCACTCTGATAGGGTATTCATAGACAGTCAAATGTCCCCGCATACTAAAAGCCAGGTGCACTTGCTAAATCACACTGAAATTGAAAACCTGGCAGTATACCCTTGCCTTGTATTGTGGCAGTTTAGCTTGAGGAAAGACCTCCAAAGGAGTACTTGATTGGTACAGGTAACAGAGCATCCGTGCACTGATTCACCCATTTATGCACTGGTGACATGTTCCAGTTGTCAGTAGATCAACGAATGTAAGACAGGTGAACGCTTGCAGCAAAACTTCTTGTGCGCACTGTGGAAAGTCAAATGGGTAGCATAGTAATGGCCAAATTTGGACTGGCAGCTGGAACATCCAGCCATCTTGGTGGATAAGCTGGCAAAACACCTTTGGAGGATAGTTCACAGCAATTAAACTTCCCAACCTCCACCGCAGGTGTTTGCACCAATAGTAGCTTTCACTAGCAGATAGGAGCCGCTCCTGGTTGGCTAGCCTGGGGTACTTCACTAGGTCCAGCATGGACGGTGATCGGGGTCACAAGAACCCACCCACAAAGCTCAACATAGGTCCACGCAATCCATGCAAGCGCATGAAGTGTGACTGAGGCCGAACCTAAAAGGGCTCGTTTACCATCAGGCAGTGGCTACGGTAAGAGACGCTGCAGAGGAAAAACTCTCTGATGGAGGTTCCACCATGCCTTGATGGTATGGTGGAATTTCCACCACAATATGTGGGTACTGGAAGTGTCTGGTGGTTTTTCGCCATAGATTTTCTTCAGGATTTAGTACTTTGTTCCTGAAATTGGAAGACTTTCAATTATCACTCAGCTCTAAACCAGGCCCTAGAGCTTAGGAAGTCAACAGGACGCCTCAAGGCAATGCTGAGGGGATTATCCAACCGATCCACGCCTACTGCTCTACAATAAAAAGAAAACATCAAAGCATGGGGGATCGCTTTTAAGTGTTTTTCTCAGAAGTCTGCGAGTTGTTTTAAAGGATACTATGCAAATCACGGAGTTGGAATCAACAGCAAAACACAGCCATTTTCATCAGCTTCTGTCGCCAATGCATTGAGTAGAGTTCAATAAATTAAGTTGTTGAGCATGTGGTCTTGTTTCAACAACCGTAATTGCATAGTTTCTCAATTTAAGCATGCTTTACCATTAATAGGCTGGCCCTGCTGTGATGGTGACATAGATTAAGCTATGGAGTTCCAAGGGACATGGGAAGTATAGGGGTCTATACATCCAGGTCCTAGATCTATTCTATCTCATCCTGATACGTAGTTTAAATGCAGAGAGACTCTGAATAATCAGGGCCGTGGCCTGGAGTGTTTATTTTTGGGGGCCTGGTCCCAGTAATAACTTTACAAAGGTAGGCATTAGGGCGAATGGATCTGGTCTCCTGAACAAAGCTATCAACTACTCTACAGAGCAGTTCGTGACTGGACTCTACATACATTGTCTGCTCTCCTTCCGTCTCATCCTTGCTACTATGCTCCTCTTTGTCTCACGATTATTTTCTCATTAAATATTGGCTCAACTCTATATGTCCAGCACTGTGAAGTGACCTGTCTGTGCTATTTAAGGACTTTAAACAACCATAAAAATAAATCTCATAACATTCTAAAAGCTACTGTGGCTTCAATCTTTGAACTCTACTGCCTTAACATGCCGCTGTGATCTGGGGAGAGAAAGGGAGACCTGCTAGGAGGAGTGACCCAATCCCTGGGAAATCCTGAAAAAGGCCCGCTAGTTGGGAGACCTTTGTGCAGACAGCTTGACGAACGCAGCCTGCCCAAGTGACACAAGGTCCCCAACAACGCTAGGAGGTAAGAATAAGAGCATCCGAGTCATGGAGCTGTTACAATGCTGTCACTGATGGAAGTTGACCCTGCTTCTCCCTCAACCCATCGTGTGCATTGAAGGGTATCTGTATCGCCTGTTCTTCAACCCCAGAGAGAACAAGTTGAAGTAAGTTTTCATACCCCCAGTGAAGGTCCTGGTTTCAATAGCTGGAGGTGGTGGACCTCAACCATCTTTCTAGCCCGTAGGGTTCTGGAGATATTTCTGGTTGAAGTTACCATAAATCTGACCAGTTCCTGTTGGGATTGGTTCCACCACAAACTCTTGTGGGTGTTTGACGTCATGTGGACGCCCCCATCACCCGAAAATCTTGACAGTCACTGTCACATCTCAAGCTACAGGCCCTTAAAGGAAAGTCATGTTTTGAACTCAGTAGATAGAGCTGACCCACTATTCCTATCCTTCTCCATAAAAAACCTCGAGACCAATTGGATCCTTAAGATGTGCCCGGCCTCCAGCTCACTGTGGACTGTGTCTCTAACCAGACACAGGTGACTGGACACTGGGTCCCCTGAATATCACTTGGAGCAGTGGGAGCATGAGATAGGGTCCAAGCTGTTTGGGTGGTGGGTTTTTGTCTCTACCTTTTTAGGGTGACACCTTTAATTCTTGCCTTCTCCTGCTTTTAGGGGGACACCGTTTAATTCAACCTGTGGTATCTCAGGGGTATCCATAGATCAGCGTTGTGTCCAGCCTCCACACATCTATATCTATTGCCCAAATTCAGACACACTTTTAACACAGTTTTGCTCCTGCTAAGAAGTAGGGAATCGTATGTTTAAGAAACTCCCTGAGTCAGTCCAAAACAAACCTCAACTGGATAACATTTTAACAGAAATCCAGTGCCTAGGGCCAAGAAGTTATAATGATGTTTGGCGTCATATCTTAGCCCTAAAAGATGCTGTGTGTGCCTTCTTTTAGTGGATCTATGTACTTACTTGTTGAAGATACTTATTTATTCTCCTTAAGCTCTTTCTGGACACTGATTTTATCGAGTGTTATTTACTTGCGCGTGCTAAATATGAGTTTCTAACTTCTTACGCCCATTGAGGTAAGTTGTCACTGCTCATCCTCGAAACCTTAAGGTAAAGTCAAGTACCTGAAATGAGTAACTTGGAAATCCACCAATATTGTGACCTTGGAAAAACAAAGGTAAATAATAACCTTACGGATACTCCCCAGTAACCATGGATTGCACAAGAATCTGTGTGCGAGTTCATTGCCTTTTCCCAGTGGCCATGTAAGATAAAAACAAGACACTTGTTCTGAGCCACTGATCTAGCACTGATCTAAGAAGCCCAACTTGGATTTATCTGATCCTAACAACTTCTGACCTATCACCAGCATCATGACGTTAGCCAAACTGCTCGAGAAATGCGTCCACAAGCAGCTCTGCAACCAAATAGAGAAATTTCAACTACTGGACCTCTATCAATCCGGTTTCAGAGCAAGGCATAGTACTGAAACTGCTCTAACGCACATTGTGGATGACGCCCTGAAATCCCTTGATCAAAATGTCCCTTGTCTCTGATCCTTCTGGACCTGTCTTCTGCATTCAAAACCATCAAACATGAAACCTTGATTAATCTTCCTCAACATAGGATGGGTCTAGCGGGACCGGTCCTAAAGTGGTTTTCCTCTTTCTTACATAACCGCACACAAAGATTTAAACTCAACCAGTCCCTTGCCTCTAGTACCCAGGTCAGGATTGGAGTTCCGCAAGGATCCGCTCTCTCGCCCACGCTCTTCAACCTTTTTATCGAACCTCTCACTGTCATTCTGAACCAGTCTAACATTCTTTACCACATGTACGCGGATGACACGCAACTTTACTTGAAGATCTCCTCTCCAGATGACATTAAAACTTTAAATGAGGCTCTTTCGCAAACTCAAAAATAGTTAGCCCAGAACCATCTTTTGTTGAATACCCTCAAAACTGAATTCCTGCTGATTGCCCACCACAATCACTCGGCACCTACCCTGGACTGGCTAAAGCAACTCACAGCCCTTAACTGCACCCCTCACGTGGTTGATTCCGCTAAATTGTTAGGTATTACCTTGGACAAATACCTTAATATGCAAGCTCACATCAGTGCCACTATTAGGGGTGCCAACTTTCATCTTAACACCCTCAAGAAAATCAAACCTTTACTTCCGACCGAAGACATACAGCCTGCAGTACAATCCTTGGTGATCTCACGTCTTGAATATGGTCTGGTGACCCTTGCGGGGCTTCCTAAAGCGAGCTTGGCCCCTCTCAGAGCCACTCTCAACGCATCGGCCAGGCTCATCACAGGCTCCAAAAAACACGATCACATTACTCCTGACCTTTTGCAGCTTAACTGGCTGTCTATTGAAGCGAGGATTCGTTTTAAAATAGCTTGCCTCACGCATAAAGCCTTGCATTACAACACTCCGGCCTATCTGGCGAACAAGCTTGTTCTTTCTGGTTCAGGTCGGAACTTAAGAAGTACGTCCACACTACTCTTGAAAACTCCCAAATTCAAAAAGAAAAGTACGTACAAACGTGCTTTCTCCGGCCTTGCTCCTAGAATTTGGAACGCTCTTCCTACTGATATTAGATCCAATCCTTCCACTGCCTATTTCAAGAAACAGGCCAAATGGTTTTTCCTGAATGATCATTAACTGCATCATCGTGTACTCTTTTGCTTGACCCCATGTTGACAGATTTGACATTTATCCCAACATATCGCTCTCCATTTATCTATGATTGGTTGATAATTGTTATTTTACCCTAGGGCCCTCACCCTACAGTTTTGTCACTTATTTTATTATGTTGTGTCTTTTGATTGTTTTGCTGAATGTTACAGGAAATATTTTGCACTCTAGGAGAATTTGATCTAGTGTGGCCCACTACCAGGTCCCTGATCTTGATTATGTACTCCTTGCTGTTTCACATTGTTGGCCTCCATTGTACGGAGTTTATTCATGCTTTCGCCTTGTGTACAGTGCTCTGATACCCGCAAGGGTCATGTTCGCGCTTTATAAAACTTTTCAAACAAATAAATAGCAGTGGACGTGAAGACACATGCATGTGCTGGAAATACATGGTTCAGCCTAGGACTGTAATACCCTCAGTGGGCCACCCTCACCCTTAAAATCTGCTGCTTCACAATTTTGCCACAAACTACCTTGCTCCTCTATGCACTTCTTCACCTCCCATGTCATCAGCAGGATAGCTGAGTGTGTTGAATGCTTGCTGCTGGAAGATGTAGCCCAAATATGGGTCCATATGGAGATCACGAGGTTGAAACCCTGGCCAAGCTGCATCTATCCTTCTGACTCTGGTAAACTGTTAACAATTAGTTGCGTTAACAGTAAAACCATGGATCTATAAAGGTTGGAAATGGCAGCAGTGCAGAATGGAGCACTAAACAAAAAACAAGTTATAATAATTTGCCTCTCTGCCATGGTGTCTTTTGCTTGCCTTCGTCTGCCACAGTAGGAGCTGCCCTGTATGATGGTACACAACATTTGTCAGCACGAGCACAGAGCCTCTTACCTGTGTCATGGAGGGAATCAGTCACAATATCTAATTTTAAATATCGATATGGCAAAATATCGAGTTTAAAATATAGAATGGACATAATATCGACTTACAAAAATATAGTGGTGCAGAATATCGAAATGCAGCTAAGAAATATCGTTTTTCATAATATCGAAGTTAGTAATATCGACAGTCATAATATAGTTGTTAAAAATATCGATTTTTTTATAGTGTTTTAAGTGTTCGTATATGTGTTAAAAGTATGTATTATTTTTGTAATGTATGTTTGAATTTTTTAAAAGTAATGAATTTTAATTAAATTAATTTTTGCGTAATTTAATTCCGTAGTGGGTTGTGGGTTTATAGGGGAATAGGGTGGGAAGTAATTTAATTATAATATATATTTTTAGAATTATTTAGAAATAATTAATTATATGTTAATTATTTTTTGCGCAATTTAATTCTGTAGCGGGTTGTGGGTTTATAGGGGAATAGGGTGGGAAGTAATTTAATTGAAATTAATTAATTATTTTATTAATTAATAATTTAGGGGCACATTACGATACCCGGCGTAAATAAATCCGCCAGGCATGGAAGCGGCAAAAATCCGCCCGCACACACCGCCTGAACACCGACCACGCCATTACGATTACACAAACCGAAAACCGCCATCGGCGGAAAAAGCACACAAAATACCGCCCGCCAACGTCCGAGTCGGAGTCAAACCGCCCGCCACGGACGGAAACACGCACGACAACACAAAACCGCCCGCCCTCACGGCCGACACACCGCACGTGAAATTACGATCGCACCGACATGAGCGCGGAAAAACCACAAATATACCGCCCGCCAGCGCAAACAACGCCGATGAGAATCGACACGGCAGAAGCCATGGCGCCAACGTACCTGCACAGAAACCATCCGCACACAAAACCAATAGCACACAACATGGCCAACAAGTCCACACAGCAAGGCACGCACAAATACACAAGCACAGTACACATCCCGAAAACACCCCCGGACAAACAAAAAATACAAAGGCCAGAACCCCAGACACAACACACCTGAAAACAACAGACCATGAGGACACACCCACATAGGTGAGTACAAAAGCAGCACTCCCACAGACCACAACCCCTTGCTACATTGCAAACCAGAGAGGAGAGGAGAGGACACAGTGACACAGCAAGGACAGCAGCACACCACAGAAACGCACACATCACTACCACCACCACCACCAAACACCACCACCACCAAACACCGGCACCACAAACCCCCTGCACATTACACAACACACACCGCACCAGCACCACAAACATCATGGCACCACAAAGAATGCCCAAGTTCACGCCCATGGAGCTGACGGTCATGGTTGACGAGATCATCAAGGTGTACCCACAAATCTATGGGAACATGGTCCAGCACACACCACTAGCCACCAGAAACAGAATGTGGAACCGGATCGTAGACCAGGTCAATGCAGTCGGGACCCTGCCCAGGAACAGAGTCGAGATTAACAAACGTTGGAATGACGTAAAGAGCCTGGTCAAGAAGAAGGAGGGCAAAAACAGAGAGCTGGCTGCCGTCACTGGCGGAGGGAATCCCGCGCTCTTTAAGACCTTCAAAGCGTGGGAGGAGAAGGTGCGAGTCGTAATCCATCCTGAGATCCTCGCCGGATTAGCAGGGGGAGTGGAGGCTGGTAAGTACAAACTAATGTATACCAGCACACCGCTATGTACTCACATGCACTACCACCATGCCACAGCTCCCAGGGACAAACACCCCCATGTCCAGCACACAATACACAACACATCACACACACATGCAACAGACACTACCACACACAGCCCAAACCGAACAACTGTAAGATGCGTGGGGACATGTGTACACTAAGCCAGCCACGTAACCACCAACAGGTCCCCAAATATGCCAGAAGCGCCACAACGAGCACCCACCACACCCATGTGTCCGCCACAGCTGCACTAACCGACAAGTAACAGGTAAGTGGCAGGAACACAAAGTGCAGTGGGTGGGACGGTGGACAGCCCAAGTACAACACACACCAGGCCCCAGTCCCACAGCACAGCAAGGAGGAGCATCCCCCACACCCCACAGCCACGTGTCAGCCACCGCAGTGCACAACGACAGCCGAAAGGCAGACATCACGGTCCACAGCAATCGGTGTCAGTGGGTGTCCAGCCACCCCCACGACCCACAACACCCCCACAGACCTGCAACATGGAGCACCCCCGCTTAGAGCCATGTGGCATCCAGTACAGTGCACGCACGAACAACTTGCAGGTGGGAAACTGGACAGGGCTGGATTACTGGAGGCATGAGGACCATAACACGACCAACACATGGGACATGTCACGTAGCAGACGAACACGCAGCACCGCCCACCGTCACGAACAAGTGAACAATGTGCACACGGACATGTACAACAGACTCACACCCCACATGACCCATCACAGACATAGCAACACCCAAGGAGCCACGTCTGCATGCACAAGCCACACTGAATATAGTCCCACACGGCAGCCACTGTGCAACTCATCACACACAACCGAAACACCATTGAAGTCCTGTCCATGTAGCCCCTACTGCCTGTCAACAACACACCCCACAACTACGCCTATGTAAGACAAACAACACTAGACGCAACAGAGCGGAACAACATAAATGCACACGAACACCACTGAACCCATCAAACTCACAGACACACCATGCACATACAACATACCATCCATCCCATCCGTCAGCCCCAGTCTCATGAAAGGCATGTCATCCGCACAGCTGCCACACATACAGCAGTCACGCTAAGACACATGCCCATGACCAACCATGTGCCAGAAGTCAATTAAGCGCACGACACACTGTGAGCAACAACACACAACATGGGCCACACCCCCCCGAGCACTGCAGTGATGCACATGGCACAGGGCAGCACGCACACCAAGGAGATGGGACAACTGCAATACGTTGGCTGGCACACAACTATCACTCACTCATAACGATGCGTCCAATGCCATGTCCAGTAATCACAACAGACAGCAAATATGCAGGCCATGTCAAGCATGCACACACCTCAAACCATGCACTGTCATGCTGCCACAACACATGTCACGTTCGGCACCCATGGCTCACAGCATGTACCCCAAAAGCATATCCCCTCCCAAATGCGAATCTGGGGCATAGCCCCCATGTTGCCATATGTGTTCCTAAGCGTTCCATTTGAACCCCAAAAGCATATCCCCTCCCAAATGCGAATCTGGGGCATGGCCCCCATGTTGCCATATGCGTTCCCAAGCGTTCCATTTGAACCCCAAAAGCAAAGTACAAACCAGACCCAGGATGGGCCAGGAGCCCGCATACACCAGAGTCACAATAAGTAGGGGCACAGCAACACACCCATCGGCATGGCCAATCCGTCCCATGCCACATGTGCACAGCACACAGTCCCATTGCCAAGCACACACAACTACAGATGCTACAGCCACACACACGCCTCCGGGAAACCCATGTACGAGATTGCACGAACTGTCAATGTCAGACGACAAATACATACTTCGCCAGGTGCAACACAATAACAAATCTCATTCTCTCCACAGGTGACGAACTGCTGGATGCTGGGGATGGAGCCAGCAGCCAGCACAGCCAGCCTACAAGCCCCCAACGAGGACACACAGATCTGGAGGATCTGTCCTCCTCTTCGGACACGGACAACCAAGCAGGCCCATCTGGTGTGGCAGGGCCCAGCCGCTCCCCAGGACCCCTCCTACCCACCAACCCATCATCCAGGGCTGCTGAACATTCACAGCCCCCTGCTGCCACTGTCGTTGCGGCCACACCCACGGTCATTGTGGCCACTACCACTGCCGCAACCGCCACCATCGCCGCACCGACCACCACCGCCGCCACCACCGCCACGTCTTCGCTGGCACCAGCCCCAGCGCAGGTGGTGGCCCGGACGACTGGATCCACCCTGGGAGCCACAGCGAGGACCGTGGTGAGCAATGTGGCTAGTGGGCAGGCCGGTGGCAGCAGGACTGGTAGGAGGAGCAGGGTCAGGGAAACGCCAGCCTCCCCTGGGAGCCATGCCCTGCCTCACATGGCCAGAGTCCTTGGGGCCTATGAAGAGGCCCAAGGACAATGGGTCCGGTCTGCTTCAGACACGCGTGAGGTGCTGGGGGTGCTGAGGTCCATGGACGCCCGTATGGGCCAAATCGTGGACCTCATGGGACAGCTGGTGGTGGCGGTGAGGTCACAGCCAGGGACAGCAGCTCCCCCTCCGCCACCACCTGCCGGGGCGCAGGGTGGAGCAGCAGTGTCCAGTTCCCCTGCGTCCACAGCCAGTGATCACACCTCAACCACCAGCATGTCGCAAGCAGGCACCCCCTCGCAAACGTGGAAGGGGCCGTCCGAAGAGGAAACAGATCTCCCGGGAGGACTTTGCACGCTCCAGACGCAAGTGAGGCAGCCAGCCAGCCTTCCTTGACCAGCCACTGCATTGACTTGGACTACGATCCCACTCCACACAGCCATCTGGATGGCATGTGTGTGTTGGACTATGGACATAGAACCAGTGGGTACACCCTGATCATCACGCAGCCATGACCGACAGCTCATTGTCACTGCACGCACCACTTTTCTCATCACCTTACACACAATCACGTCACAGTTTGTAATAAATGCACCTTTTTCACTAACTGCTGTTTGTGCCCTGTGTCTTATTTGTACGGAATACAACGGCCACCTTGGGCGGAAAGGCACCTGATGCGTGGCATGGCATTTGAATCCGGAGGGCCTGTAGGGACCTAGGGGTGGGAGACAGAACAGGAGCACATTCAATGAGTGTGTCACACACCCATCACACAGTACATGTCAACAACTACAAGCAATGTACACACATCGCACAGAGCAATAGGGAACAATGCCACAGCCACCAACAGTGGCATACTACCCTGGCCATGGAGCGTTGACACACAGCACGCAGTGAACAAACGGCCACCCTGACACAGCACACACACACCTGCACAGATACAGCCACATCAGCCGTCGTACATGGACACTCACCGTCAAGTGAAGTAGCGGGCGATGAGCTGCTGCCGCACATTACCAGCTTCCTCCTCTCCGCTGTCCTCCTCACTCGAGCTGTCCTGGTCTGCGGGCTGGGGCCCTGGTTGATCTCCGTCATCCACGATGAGGGGGATCTGCTTCCGAATGGCCAGATTGTGCAGCATGCAGCACGCCACCACTATCCGGCACACCTTCTGTGGGGAGTACGCCAGCGCACCCCCGGTGCGGTCCAGGCACCTGAACCTGGACTTGAGGAGGCCAAAGGTACGCTCGACCACACGTCTGGTCCTCCCATGTGCCTCATTGTAGCGATCGTCTGCTGGGGTGCGAGGATTCCTCAATGGACTGAGCAGCCATGCCCCATTCGGATACGCAGAGTCACCTGGGTGTGAGGGACACAGAGAACCGTTGCTAATCCAACTGGACAGGGGACAGCATCGCACAGCCAGCACGCTACACCACTCCACATACTCACCGACAATACAGGCACGATCCTGTTGCATATTGGACATCAGTCGTGGCAAGATGCTGTTGCGCATTATGTGTGCGTCATGGGCCGAGCCTGGGAACTTTGCACACACGTGGGTGATCACCATGTCCGCAAGGCACACCACTTGCACATTCAGGGAGTGCGTGTGCTTCCTGTTGCGGTACAGGTGCTCAGTGGCCTGTGGTGGAACAAGGCCGACATGTGTGCAGTCAATGGCTCCAACGACGTGTGGGATTCTGCCAAGGGCATAGAATGCACCCTTCACTGCCGCCAATTCACGAGCCCTGGGGAAGCGGATGTACCTGTTCCGGTACAGCATCATGGCTGCCAGTACATCCCTCAGCACCTTGCTGAACATGGGCTGGGACATCCCTCCTCCACTGCCCACTGTGTGCTGGAATGACCCAGTGGCGAAGAAATGCATGGCGGCCATCACCTTAGCCGTGGGGGTGACAGCAGTCGGATACACCCTGCGGGGACGGAGATGGGGTTCTAACATGGCACACAGTCGATGCAGGGTTGGCCTGTCCAGCCGAAACTTCCTAATAACCTCTGTATCGTCCATGTCCGCCAGCAATTGGTATGGGCGGTCAATGTTCGGTCTCCGCCTAGGGACAATGGCAGAGGACACATGTCAATGCAACACGACACATAGCAATTTCGCATACACATCACTGACATGACTGAGCAAGCACATGAGCCACAGCCCAGCTGTCAAGCTGGGACGGCACGGCCACAATACACTTACACAGGTCTCCCAACAATGGCAATGGCTAGTGATACAAACCACTGCCATGTGCATGCACATGGGGATCTAGGCCCCAATGACTTGCGGGGCGTGCTGATGGGGACTGACTGCATATCCGTCAAGCGGCAACGCCACGGCAACATGAATGTCTGCTGAGCATGGAACTGCTTCCGCGGCTGGATGAGTATGGCACACGACTGACGACGATGTGGGCACAGGCTGAGCGGCCAAAACAAGTGGGACCTGTGGCACGAGGGGATATGAGACAGTAGTAGGTGTCAGCACTGCACCCTATGTACAGCACTGTACGGATCACACCTCCCGAAACATTGACAGGTGTCCACATTGACAGCCCCATGCCAAGACGGCTGTGTGCTTGCAGTCACACGTCACAGGTGAGAGGTTACATTGCACGTGCCAGGTGGCAGTCGTACATAGTGGGAGCTGGCATGTGTGTGCATGTGTCTCCTGTTCAGGATCCACCAGATGGGCGCTGACTCTGTACTGACCATTGGACACAGCATGTTCCGTGGAAGGCTTGTGTGTGTGGGATGCTGGCACTGGATGTGCCTCCGTTGGGTGGGGGGCCATGCACAGGGCGGGTACGTCGATGATTGCGCATTGTTGGTCACGGTGGGTGCACTCACTAAGATGTGTTGCCCTGTGTTCAATTCCTATGTCCGCATGATGATGGACTGTAGATGTGGGCAGACTACACATTGGTCGATGTGCTGTCTATATGCATGTGCCTTCACACCAGGCACAGCTGCCCCTGCACATGTGACCCCTGCTGGACTCGCTGCTGGGTCTGTGGAGCTGATGCACCTTCTGCGCGTGGGGCGGGCAGCTCTCACTTCCCTCATTGCGCATGTCATGACTTTGCCGCAGGTGACATGGATCATGGAGGGCCCACATGTACGCGTGGGTAGGCTACACATGATTGTACACTGGTCGCCACCCCCAGTCAGTGTTTCGAATGGGAAGGTTGTCGTGCTGGTGGTATGTTCGATGTGGCGGATGGGCGGGCCTAGGTGCGGGCTTACATTCCGGACATGGGGGGTAGTTGTATTGGCGACTAGTTGCAGTACACACGGGACACGTCTCTTCCTTTCCACATCTGGGTCATCCCTTGTACTAACTGACAGTGATACAGTCATCTTCGCCCCAGCCCTCATGTCCTCCCCTCGCTCCCCCAATATGCATGCTCACCTGCGAGGGTAGCGCTTGCACAGGCAGCCCCAAGCTCGCACCAGAGAGGGCAAGGAGTGTATGTGTGGGTCCAGTTGCACGAGTGGGCTGTCTCAGGGTATGATGTGTTGCGGGACGCCGTCCACCTGCGTGGTGCCCCAAATGGAGACCCGGCCTGCATGGACTATGCATCACAGTCTTCGCCTTCCGGATCCGCCACCTGCGACACCCAGTGGCTGTGGCTGCCCTTGCGGCCAGGCCGCGTCCGTCTGTGGCTGATGGCCCACACATTCACTCTTTGGCCTCTCTGGGGAGGGCTCGGGGGTGGTGGCGCACGCGCTTGCACTTAGTCGCAATGGCATGTGGCGTGGTTGGTATGATGGGCAATGGATGGGATGGTGCGAGCCACCTCCCGTGACGTCAGTGCTGCTCGTGCTGTGGTGCGTCCCCCCTACACTTCCATGTGACTTGTGCCATGCTAGACGTTGAGGTTCTATTGCCTGCGTGATATAACCAGGAGGAGCGCGAGGAGACCTCTCACACACCATGCTCCACTGCCATCCCGTGCCCTGTATCGCCTGTGCGGATTGACTATGTTGGGGTTACACCTGGTCGACTGGGGCTGTGTGTGCCTTGTCAAGGGGCATGGCGGGCGCACAACAGGATCCAGCTTGTCCACAGAGGGTGGGCTGAGGTGCGCCTGGTACCGCTTTGTACGTGTGCCCGGCTGCTGTGCACACACGTGTTCACTCCCCCCGACAGGTGTCCTCTCACAATGCCCAGGGAAGCGGTGGTGTACTGTTCATGACCCCTCCCAACACGGCGTGCTCCAACTTGGCATGTGCGCATCTACCCGTCGCACCCACCCACCTGAGCACTGCGTCCATACGACTTCACACGACACATGTGTGTCTTCCACAGTAGTGCTACTCATTTGCGTTGACATCCAATACCAGTGGACTACATGGTCATGTCACGACTGCCGTGTACTTCACATACTCTCATCCTCTCTCATTCGTACTTGTGAAATGAGTCAGCGGAGACAGTTTTGGTTTCAAACATTATATTGAGTCTTCTGTCCTCTGTGATGCAGTATAGTGGACACTACTGGCAGCGGAATACATGTTGAGGATATACTGAGCATGATTGCAAATGGGATAGGGTGTGGGGTTACATGTGATTGGCTGTTGCATGTGGGATGTGGGCTTCAGAGTGACATCTGCTTGGCCAAGGCTGTGCTAATGTACATTTACGTATAGCTGCGGAGCTGCGGACTTTGACACAGACGGTATACATGTAGCCTACCAGACCGCTTGGCATCATGGGCACAGTCCATCTCAGTTCCATGTGACAGGTTTGCTGCGGTTGTTCCTCATGCACGCGTGCATGTGAGTTGACATCAGGGCATGTGCTTGCGTGCATGCAGCGGCGTGCCACTTGTTGTTGCACTGTGGTGGTTACTGGACATGTCACAGTCACTGGGGTCGTGTTGTTGTTGTATGCACTTGTCGTCCATGCAAAGGCCCTGGTATGGGATTCCCGGGGCGGGGGTGGGAGGGGTGCAGCACCCACAGACTCCAGGCGACCTATTCATGTCCACTGAGCGGTGTGTGTGTCCATGTGCGCTGGATCCATGTCGTGTCCTGGTTGTTCGTGCAGTTCCGTCCATGTGGGTGCGATACACAGAGCCCATGCCACTGCCTCCCACGATGCATGCGGTGTTCCTGGATGTGATGGGGAACAGTGTGCATGTCCCGGTCATATCCGATGTCATGGCGATGTCGTTGATGGTGTGGTTACAGTTGCCGGTCGTTTGGTATGGCTGTTGTGGTGGTGACTGGCCAGTCCGTGCGGAAGCTAAGCATGGGTGCGGGGTTGGACATCATAGGTCACTCGGGGAACCTGCGTTGTGGTCCGACGTATTTACAGGTTGTCAGGTATGCGATGCCGTCCAGCAGGGCTTCCATGTCATTGGTGGTGTACATGTTTGCCAGCCAATGTAGCGGATGGTGGCTGTCAAGGTGTTGTTCGTAAGTTGTCCCTTGGAGGACCATGATGGGGCATGCTGGGTGACATTCGATGTAGCTGTTCTCGATGATCCGTCGTGTGGAGGCACAGTGGTCCCATTTCAGTGCAGGTGCGATGTTGGCCACATACGCCATGCCCCCATAGGCAGAGCAGGCCCTGTCGTGTGCGTCCAGAGGGAGGAGTAGTGGTAGCAGGTCCGCCTTCAGACATGCCGGGTTGGAGAGGCATATCTCGACGGGATGCTGGTAGGGACACCTCCGACAGTAGAAGACGGGCATGACGCAGCTGAACAATGTGATGCGGTAAGTCAGTCGGTAACTTACGTTCAGCAGGGACAGGAGATCGCATCCCAATGTATGGCACAGGTTGGTTTTGTACAGCTTGAGCTGTTCGGCGTAGTTGGGTAGGTGTGTTGCGGTTGCCATTTCGCAGCGGTTCGTTGAGGTGGCGTGCTCCGGCTGTGTGTGCAGTCTGCAATGTGCACGCTCCGGGGTTGCTGTGAGCTCTGTGTAGTCGTAGGGAGACAGGACTTGTGTTCTGTTGGCTTGTTTGGAGGACACGGGCCCTCTTCCCACATGCTTCTCAGACAGTTCAAGGTCAGTGCTGTGTGACTCCTTCCAATTAACTTGCATGTGGCCGACATGGGGGAGTGTTTTCTTCTTTCTTCCCCGTCCGTTGTGTGCTTCTGTGATATGCGCTATCTGCCCTGTGGTCGGTCTCCTCGGCATGCCTGTGTTGGTCTATTCTTGGACAATGGCTGTATTCACCGGCTTCTGTCGTAGGGCTGTGGTTTCGGAGTTGGAATGGAAGGTCATTCAGTGCTGTCTGCTCTCCCTTGTGTGGGCGGCAGGCTGCCTTTCCGCTCTGCGTTGGGCCTTGTGTGTGAATGTTATTCTTGGGCCACCTGTTGTCGGTCCCCGGGCTCTTTGGTGTTCCGTTTTATATGTCTTGTTCATATGTGCAGGGTGGTATGGGTGTTTCTGTGTGGTACTGGCGTTCCTCTTCCCGAAGGGGCCCTGCTTCTCCTAGTTGGTGTTGCCGCCGCTGTGTGCTACGCCATGTTTGTTACACTGGGGTGTGTCCTGCTGTTGCGTGTCTTCACTGACATGTGTGCGTCGGTTGTGTGTCGTTGGGTGTTGTCCGTGAATTGGGCGTTGGGGACATGTCTGTGGCCGGCCTGTCACGTGTCATGTGCGTTCGGGGTGGGGCTGATGTGTGTGCTGCTTGGTTGTGTCCCTGTGTCTGTGTGCGACGCATGCATGGCGCTGCGGTTGGCCTCTGCGTTGTGCGCATGTGTGGCGGCGTCATCGGCGCTTTGGGGCCGTGACGGGGTGGTTGGTTCCTGGTCCCAGGTGGTGTGTACACATGTGTTCTGCGATGTTACGATTTGGCCTGTGTGTCATATGTGGATGCGATGGTGGATGTGTAGTGTACACGCGCTGGTGGGGGTTGTCCGCTTTTTCCGCCCTTGCACTGTGTGCGCTGTTTGCGTGCACTTGTTGTGTGTGTGCCTACCTGCGTCTCCGCGGTACGTTGCGTCCTTGGTGGTGCATCAGCAGAAGCATGGGGAGTGCCTGCAGTGCTGGATTCATGCTCGGGGAGCCGCTTCTTCGTTGTCCGTGCTCGGCATCCGTGTTACCGCTTCGGTTTGTCGTACGGTATCTCTTGGCCGTGGGAGCCGTTTGTTTGCGGCATCGTAATTTATGCGCCGGGCGGGACGTGTTTCAGTCGGACGGTGTGTGTCAGTTGAGCTGCGCCGCTACATGTACGGGCGCACTTTGATGGCGGACGGTGTTGCTGGCTTGCCGGCGGTGTTTGGCCTACTTTTCGCATCGTAATTGGGCGGGCGTGTGGACTGCTGCGTGCCGGCGGTAACTGGTGGTTTTTGCATCCGCCAGCACGGCAGTGGTGCTGCCGCCCGCCAACGTATTGGGCCCCTTAGTATTTAATAATTTATATTGTTAATTAAGTTAATTAATGTATTGTTAATTAATTATACATTGATTAATCACAATTAATAATTAATTGGTAATGATGTTAATTGTGTTATTTTTTGATTAATTAGTAATTAATTAGATTTTAATTATTAATAATTAATTTGTAAATATGTTATTTGTGTACTTTTTTAGGAGTGGGGTGAGGGTTGATAGGGGAGTAGGGTAGGAAGTACTTTAGTTTTAATGTAATTTTTATTATTTTTTATATTATATTTATTAAAAGTTATTTTATAGTGTTAATTTTGTGAATTAATTTAGATTTGATGGTTATTAATTTTATTGTTAATTGTAATTAGTTAATTAATTAATTTTTAATTAATTATGTTAATTTATTAATATTTTACAATATTGTAGGTGACGTTTATAGGGGAAAATGGTGAGAGGTAAATTAATTTTGAAAAAATAATTACTTGTTAATTAATGTTAATTTTATTGCAGGAGTGGGTATACTAAATTATTCCCCTACACTATCCAACACTTTCCCTACTGTTACACTTGGTGGAGTGGGAATATTAAATTATTCCCACCCGCTATCCAACAATTTCCCTACTGTTGCATTCGCTGGAGTGGGAACAGTAATTTTTACCCTCCCGCTATCCAACACTTTCCCTACTGTTCCACTCACTGGAGTGGGAATAGTAATTTTTACCCACCCGCTATCTAACACTTTCCCTACTGTTGCACTCACTGGAGTGGGAATAGTAATTTTTACCCACCCGCTATCCAACACTTTCCCTACTGTTGCACTCACAGGAGTGGGAATAGTAATTTTTACCCTCCCGCTATCCAACACTTTCCCTACTGTTGCACTCACTGGAGTGGGAATAGTAATTTTTACCCACCTGCTATCCAACACTTTCCCTACTGTTGCACTCACTGGAGTGGCAATAGTAGTTTTTACCCTCCCGCTATCCAACACTTTCCCTACTGTTGCACTCGGTGGAGTGGTAATAGTAATTTTTACCCACCCGCTAGCCAACACTTTCCCTACTTTTGAAACTCACTGGAGTGGAAATAGTAATTTTTATCCACCCGCTATCCAACACTTTCCCTACTGTTACACTTGGTGGAGTGGGAATAGTACATTATTCCCACCCGCTATCCAACACTTTCCCTACTGTTGCACCACTGGAGTGGGAATAGTAATTTTTACCCACCCGCTATCCAACACTTTCCCTACTGTTGCACTCACTGGAGTGGGAATAGTATTTTTTACCCGCCCGCTATCCAACAGTTTCCCTACTGTACCACTTGTTGGAGTGGAAATAGTTATTTTATCCCCTACGCTATGCAGCGTTTCCAGTAATGTTATATTTAATGTCGTGTAAAATATTATTTTTAAAAAAAATATTTATTTTAATGTTTTAACTTATTATATATAATTTATTTTTATATTTATAATATAGGTTTATTTATATATATGTAATTATATTTTAAATTATGTTTTTAACATTTTATAATTAAAAATATTAATTATTTTTAATATTAAGTTATTATATTTAATTAAAAAAATGCATGTTTTTTACATTATATTTATTATTTATTAATTTTAACGTTTTTTAATTATTTTTAAGTATGTTTTACTTAATTATATTGATTATTTAATTAATTTTATATTACTTTTAAGACATTTTAAAAAGTCGATATTTTAGCAAACTATATTATTGACAACGATATTTAGGGTTCGATATTTTTGTACTTACCTGTTTGTAGATAGGAAGTCGATATTCTGTCATTCTATATTTTTTCATCGATATTCTGGCATCTCGATATTCTGCTCCTCGATATTCTGTCAGTGATCCATCATGGAGCAGGGTCCATTCAATGTGTGCCTTGTTCTAGTTTTTGTTTCAACTACTTCACATATTTCTAGGAGTAATCAGTTGAAATGTGCATTTAAAACAATAACTTGTGATTGTTGTCAACACTCACTACATTTTAAATAAATTTAGGAAAACAGCATCTCTATAATCGTTTTTATTGTGATAACATAGTCACACGATGTACCACCAACTTATGTGTAGTTGCAGCATTATACTATGTCTAAGAAATGGCAAAGCATTTTTCTACAGAAGCAGACGTACATCTGTATGCTTAGCCCAAACGTTATGCACACTCAGCGGCACCATATGTACAAAAGTAGCACCATTAGTAATAACTTGTTTTTATATAACACTTTGTACACACTTCTAAGAACCATTTTCCCATCAAATGGAATTCAACTTACTGACATCAGAAGGATGGAAGGCTGAGGTGGTCTTATTAAGATTTGAACCTGTGATTTGCAAATCATGGAAGTTATTACCAGTGAGCATTTAACTCACCTATGGATGAAGATGGTGTGCTGAGTTACATGCTGGACGCTTATGGATGCTGTAATCTGTAGGTCATGGGTTTGATCCTGCCACAGCCAACTCAGACTTCCATCCTTGTGAGGTCGGCAGACTTCTAACGTTACATATGGTAATAATAACACCTGTTATTTACCACACTTAGAAATGGCAGGAGTGCAGTATGAAGTGCTATATAAAAAAACAACTTACAGCAGCACATATTTATTAAAATCATGTACATTATGTGCTAAAAGAACAACCAGTAGTGTTCCATCAAAGTTATCAAGGAGGACATTTACTAACCCTTTGTGCCATATTTGCATCACAAAACCGACACAACCCCGGTGCAAAGTGTTGTATTGGGGTTTACTTTACAATGCAAATGATGATTTGCTTTGGAAAGTTGCCTGAAATGAAGAAAAGTAATGCTATGTGCTACTTTGAGTCAAGGGGGTGTCCCATGGCATTCCTATCGAGCTACCCATCGGTTTTGATGCAAAGCTCTATCTCCTAACATTTTTAGATACGGATTTGCACCAGAAAGAATTTTGCTTTCCCAAGGCCAGTGGAACAATGGAGTAGTGCAGATGGTGAGCTTCTTGGGTGGGTCAATGTGACCACGGTGTCATCTGCATTCATTGCTAATTTATTCCCCTCTCTTCCTATCTTCACCTCTTTTATTTGCTCATTCTGTCTAATCCTCTCCCCAAGGGACTCTACAGTGAGCAAAGAGCATGATGGAGAGTGGATAACCCTGCCTGGTCCGTCTTTCACTCCTAAATTCCGTGCCGTGCCATTCACACCATTGTCTGTTGTATCAACTGAGTACCTATCACCCAACCCAATAACAGACAATGTGCAGTAAAGAGAGCAGCAATCAACCCTATCGAACTCTTTCTCTGTGTCCAGCATGACCATCAGCGCTCCCTTTCAGGTTCTGTCTACCTTCTATACGATGAGAAGCAGTTTATTTGTGTTTCCTCCACATCCCCTGCCCAGGACAGAGACATATTTGTCTGGTTCCTTAAGACCCAGCAGTAGCCTCCCTAGCATTGCCGACAATATTCCTGTGAAGATCTTAACATCTACGTTTAACAGGGATATGGGTCTATATGAACCACATAAAAAAGGGTCTCTACCTGGTTTAAGGACCACGGAGCTCACCGCTTGTATCATTGTCTCTCTTGCGCCCTCAGTCTTATTAAATGTGTTAAACAGCCTAGCTAAGAGAGGAGCAATTTGTGTGCAGAAAGGTTTATAAAAACAACTGCACAGTAACCATCATGCCTGGGGACTTACCTACTTTTAGTTTGGCTATACCCAGTATCCCTTCTTCTGTTCTCATGAGTCTACCAAATTCTTATTTCTGTTCCATTGTCAGCTTTTGCATCTGTTCACTGGATGGGGAGTCTATTATTTTGTCATCTGAAGCTTTCCTTGTAGAGGTTTCATAAAAATGCACCAAATGCGTTTGATATCCCTTCGTCGTCTAAACCCCACAAGCTGTTTTGATTTAGAATTTTCTTTCGACTTTCATTTGTTATTTTCGCCTGCATTTTGCGCACTAGCAGTCGGCCTGTCTTATTGCTGCTATCATAGTATTTCTGCTTGATACACAGCAGGACGTATTCTGTCTTGTTTGTATTGAGCATTTTTACTTGGGCCGTGAGCCCATTGAGTTTCCTCCAGATTGTATTGGAATGACTTCTTTTATTAATGGTTTCTAGTTCACTCCCTTGGTTTTCATGAGACTCTCTTTTATCTTACCTTTCTCTATTGAGCTTCACTTAGATTGCTAAGATTTTTCCTCCTACTACAGTCTGTAGGGCATTCCATTGCACCCTGCTTTCTATGTCACCTCTGTTGTTGTCCTCTAGAAAGAACAACAGGCAACTTTCTAGATCTTGTACTGTGAGCTTACAGCACTCTAGGCTTTCATTCAGTCGCCACCCAGTTCTTCTCCCTGTTTGTCCTGCTACATGAATAGCTGGCTCAATGGACGCATAGGCTGATATGGTTATTAGACCAATTTTCGTGGTTTGTATCTTCTGCACAAGTGCTGATGACACCAGGAAATGACCTAGTCGTGCATATGTTTTCTGGGCCGCTGAGTAAAAAGGATAATGCATCTATTTCCAGCTGTCACAGCCACTTTATGCCTGGTGTCTGATGGACGACCCATCTGGTTTACTCTTTGTGCTGACCGGTCTCTAGAATCTCCCCTATGATAACTTCCTCTGGTGCTACTGTCAGTATATTGGTAATCGTCTCACACAATAATTATTTTTGGGAGTCATCTGGAGCATAAATTGAGCTAATTGTTTATGGCTTTCTACTTCTTGTCTTCCCATATTTGTCGGGCTGGTCCTGCATACGGGTGTTTCAGCAGGATTCCCACTACCCCTGTCTATCCCCGTGAGGAATAGTATTGTCCAGGGAATGTCTTTGACCTCATTCTAGACCAATCTTTTGGGAGAAGATGCATCTACTGTGCAAGGCAAATGTCTACCCCATGAAGTCTAACGTGAAGTACTGCGAGCTGCTTGCCTGGAGCATTAAGACCATCCACAGTCTACTTTTTTAATGTCATCACCATGGTGTGGAGCAAGTGTTTGTCTCCATGTCCACCCTCTTTCTGTGTTCTGTTGTGATGTTTGGCGGGTGTTGTGGCCTCCACCCTTATCCAGGTGTTGTGTACCTCAATATCCCATATAACATTTAGAATTGAACGGGGGGCGTGGCCAAGCAGGCTGCGATGGCGGACATGGTATGCTGAGGCTCCGCACACGAGCATGAAACTCGCCCGTCACACCGCGTCGTAACTTGCCGAGAATCGGCACTTAAGTGCATGAATGTGAGAGGCGCCTGGCGATGGAGGCTAAGCCCTGAGCTGATGCGGGATTCTAGGGGAACAACAACTTTGTCTGGTGCTGGCCCCAGAAACAAGATGGCGACCGGCCACCTCCGGAGCCTACATCCGATCGGATGAGCCCGCGACTGGCCGCGAGACCCCTGCAGCACAATCCACGGGGCAATACGTTCACCCTGGAGAGGCGGCGGGACGACAGATCTCCTGCAGCTACCGGCGGAGACTAGCGTGGTGCCTGGGATGCTTAGGACCGGTCCAGTGTCCGGGAGCTGCCTCCTTTTCCCGCCGACACGCTACTGGCATCGTTGGGGGCCCTGACCCGCGCTGACCGGCATCGCAGCAGTGAGAGGTGAACCGCCACACCCTACGTGATGTCGGCGGGCGGGGCTCTCCTTCCTTCCCGGTCCCGCCACGATTCCTGACGACAATCGTCCTTCGAGGCTGCCTGGCTTCAAAATGGCGCCCGTCGGACATCGCGGCCGATGCTGGAGGAGGAGAGAGCTGCGGCCCACAACTGGAGCAACTTGGATCATCGCAGGGAGGTAGGCTGCCGCACCCTACGACGACCGCTGCCATTGGAGGGAGGCCACTGCACCACCAACCGTGCTGGACTGCTGACTCTGCTGTGAAGTGTGCCTGGCCTTAAAATGGCGGCCGGGGCGACCAGGATACCCACGATGGCTTTGTGCCCTTGAAGCCTCCTCCCCCCAGAACCAACTGGCATACACCTGGAATCCCCTGGATAACAATTAGTTCAGCGGGGATCGGAGGGGTGAGAGTATCGGGCAGGGGAGGAAAGCCGCCTTCCTGTTCACCCTTGCGAACTATACCTACTTGGGTGTGGCACAGAACGACCCGCAGGAGGGGACTTGAGTGGGAACTCGCAACAGCTCAGATCCTCGCAAAATACACGTGGCGGGGAGCGGTGAGTGCGAACGCGAGGAGCGCGGCCGCCTTTAGTGGTGACCGCCGAGAATGTGCCCGGTGAGCCTGCAGAAGCGGCCCAATTAGATTGGGTGCCGCTTGCGGGTAATCTGGGTGCCCAGCTCCTGGTCGCTGGCACTTCCCTCCCCTCCGCTAGGCCGACGCCGCTTTTATCATCGTTTCGCCTCAGTGGGGTGGCCGATCTGTCATTGGCAGAGTCAACGCTGAAGCGATCTGTGAGAGCCTCCGCTCTCTTCTATTGACATTGCCTCCTTGCTCTCCCCCCCACCGCATTTCTGCAAGTGGCGGTCATCCACGGGGGACCCCCCGGATCGTCGGCGGTGCACCCCGCAGATTGGTGTTTCCTATTCAGCGCCCAACCCTGACGCACGAGACGCCCGATCTAAAGAACATCCTCGCAAATAGCATAATGGGGAAACCGAGGACCACGTTGAGTGCGACGGTGCCGGAGATCGCGCCAGAAAACCTCACGAGTACCCGCTCCTCGATTAAGGCAATAGCATCATCATCGGATCAGTCCCTGTCGGACAAACTGGATCAAGTGCTGGCGGCCATCGAGCATTCCTGGGTGTCCATGGAGGAAAGGCTGGGCACCCTGGCGACTGATATCAGCCTCCTCCGTGATGATCACCGCAAACTGGCTGACAAAGTCGTGGACGGGGAGAGGGTAATGGCCACTGTACAGCCCTCAGTCAACGCGAACCAAGAGACTCTACAAACCCTCCTGGGCTGTATGACTACCATGGAGGAGCGCGTTGATGACCTGGAAGGGCGCTCACGGCGCTGCAACATTCGCGTGCTGGGGCTCCCGGAAGGTATCGAAGGCACTAACCCGGTGGAGTATATGGAAGCGTGGACGAAATCCTTCACTCCGAGTGTGGATCGCACTGCATTCTTCTCCATTGAAAGAGCCCATCGGGTCCCAGCACGCAGGCCCCCGCCTGGTGCCCCGCCCAGGCCCATGCTTGTGAAATTCCTGCACTTTTGGGACCGCGATGCAGTACTCAGGGCAGCCCGACAGTCCGGCCCCATCCGTGTTGAAAACAAGCAGATCATGTTATTCCCAGATTACTCCCGGGCTGTGCAACGGCAAAGATCATCTTTCCTGGAGGTGAAGCGTCGCCTGCGGGCAGAAAACATACAGTATTCCCTGTTATTCCCGGCACGGCTCAAAATTATTCACAATGGCTCCACTATCTTCTTCGAGGATGCTGAGGAGGCCCATGATTGGGCAGATCAGAACTGCGCGCAGGGCTCTATTGCAGAGGCCACACGCGCTCGGAGATTAAAGGCGCCGCGTTCCAAGAGACGCCGCTCGCGACAGCAGCGCAGCGGGAAGGACACTGCAGCACAGTCCTCCTCCCTGGAATCACCCGACCTGGAACAAATCATACGTGAACGACGGAAAGCCCTACAAGACGTGGCGGAACTCCAATCTTCACCCCCCACGGAGGACATGGACCAGGCTCCACACCTCTTTTCTTCGGATGGTGATGAGGACAGCGAGGAGACGCAGTCCAGGGTGGACTCGATCACTCCGCCCCTGGTTACCCCTCAGACCGCCGACACCATGATCTGACCTGGACACTAGCAGACTATAAGAGTGAGGCTTCCTCGCCAGCAGCACTATGGTACAACTCATGGTAGGAGCTTACATGCATTGCGACCACAGCACCTACACGGATTCCTCACAGGCCAGTTAGCGCGCAACAATCATACTAATGCCCTAACGGAGAACCACCTCGCAGACATGTAACGTCCCCCCCATATAATTTTTCAAGCTCTCTTCTTATATGAGAGTAAGTTTGGACGTACCGCTCCCAGCGGTAGGCCCCCGGTATTGGGGATGTTCCCCTACCCCAGTTATTTCCCTCTGTGTTCTTACACTATCTCACACTGTGTCACTAACTCCACACCCTCAAAAGGCCGTTGAACCACTTAGCCGGCGTAGGCGCCTGGGGAGGAAGGGGCGGGCCACGATCCGAGGCTGGCAGCTGCGGTCCCTCTTCCTTCCCCAAACCCTGCTAGCTCCCAATGGCGCACCAAGGCACCATCACTATCCTCACGCTTAATGTGCGAGGTATGCACACTGCACGCAAGCGATACTCAGTATACGCCTACATAAAGCGTCAGAAAGCGCAGATCGCGCTATTACAGGAGACCCACCTGACCGCGGGGGAAGTGCCGAAACTGCACAAGCGCTGGCGAGGTGTCCTCTGCGCTACCACATACTCAGCATACGCGCGGGGGACTCTTATCTGGATCCGTCCAGGGATCCCATTCCAGGAGCAATCTAGAACGATTGACCCCGACGGGCGTTACGTCCTTATGCAGGGGCTCCTAGACGGCCAGCCGGTGGTCTTGGGGAGCATCTATGCACCTAATGCAGACCAGAGTAAATTCTGGGATGCGCTTTCATTGCCACTCTACTCTTATACCCAAGCACCTTGGATCCTGGGAGGGGACTATAATTGTGTGCAAAACACGTCATTGGACAGGTCATACCCCCCGCACCCAACATCCCCAATAGCAGTGCAGGCCAAATGCTTTACGGCAAGGGCATCCCACTGGTCATTGACGGATGCCTGGCGCTCTAAATACCCGACCGCACGACTCTACTTATTTCACTCCATACCACACGATCTTAAGGTTCGGGTCGACAGCTTCATGTGCTCCCCCCCCCATTCTCCCCACTATCCTGGAGGCTGATTATCTGGGGAGGGTCCTATCCGATCATGAGGCCCACACTCTCACTCTTGCGTGGCACCCACCCCGACCACCGGTACCCACTTGGCGTTTGCCCAGGGACTGCCTGGAGGACCCGATCTTCCGGCAGACACAGACAGAACATATACAGCACTATTTCCGAGAGAACACGCGCACAGCCACCACTAGAGCCGCAGAATGGAACGCATTTAAAGTGGTCATTAGGGGCACCTGCATCCAACAAATCGCAGGGATGCGCCATGTCCTAGAGCGCCGCATTCACGACACAGAACATGCGCTGGCCGCACTCACATGCGCGGCTGACACCAATGCAGCCACACCCGCCCAAGTGGCAGAAACCAAAACCGCATATGCTGAAGCATTAGCTGATCTCCGCCGCTATAATTTTAGGGCGTACGCTGCATGGGTACACAGAGAAGGCGATAGAGCGGGCGCTCTGCTGGCGTGGCTAGTGAAGCAAGATACGACCCTCCCACCGATTACAACGATCCGCACTGAAGGGGATGCCCTAATACATACACAGGCCTCCATCCTAGACGCATTCCGACGACACTACACACAGCTATATGCAGCCCCGCCTCCAGTGGATGAGGTGTGCCTCACTCGCTTCCTTAACAAATACCCGTTGGCCCGCATTGCGCGTAGTGACAGAACGGACCTGGACGAGCCCATAACCGCAGCTGAGATCAAACAGGTGCTCCAAGCGTTGGCTACCTGTAAGGCCCCGGGGTTAGATGGCCTCCCGCTGGAATTTTACCGGACGTTTGCAACGCAGCTCGTCCCGCAATTGGTAACGCAGTTTCAGGCGGCTGTGGATGAAGGCCAGCTGCCACAATCCATGTGCGAATCGGTTATAGTCTCCCTTCTCAAGCCGGATAGAGACCCACAACAAATGGGCTCCTATCGGCCTATCGCTCTCTTACCGGCTGATTACAAAATTTTTGGGAAGATACTGGCAGACAGATACGCCACAGTCCTCCCGAAATTGATCCACCTGGACCAGTGTGGGTTCGTCCCGGGTCGGAACACCTCCTACAAAATCCGGCGCCTGTTTCACGTTCAGGACCAGATCCGAGACCGCTTTCCCCGCGCGGCGTGCCTGGTCCTGGACTTGGAAAAGGCCTTCGACACTCTTTTATGGCCTTACCTCTTCCGGGTTCTACATAGGATGGGAGTGGGACCCCGACTACTTGCCTACACCAAGCTCATTTACTCCGCACCGACCTCCAGGGTGCGGCTTGGACCCCTTATATCGCCGTTGTTCCCTGTACTCAGGGGTACACGCCAGGGCTGCCCGCTCTCTCCATTGCTTTTCGCATGGCTGGCAGTCAATCATCGCAAGGAGTGCGGGCGCTGGGGTATTCCTATCGCGGGCACCACTCATGCAGTATCGCTCTACGCGGACGACGTGCTTATCTATATCCGCGACGTTGCGTCTGATCTCACCCCCATCATTCGCTTGCTACAAGAATTTGAAGCAGTGGCGGGTCTTAAAGTGAATTGGTCTAAATCGACGGTGTATCCTCTCGTTCACGGTCTTTCTCCTCGTCCGTTACGATTAGGTGGCATTAATATCTCATGGAGCCCTCAAGCGGTACGGTACTTGGGTGTTCGCTTATACTACACACCGCAAGACCTATATGAAGGGAACTATCGCAGGGTAATGGCTGGTATCAGGTCTTCCGTGCACTTTTGGAAAGATCTCCCCCTGGCCGTCATTGGCAAAATCGCAGTGGCCAAAATGATATTGGTTCGCGATTGCTCAACTATTTCACTAACCTTCCGGTGATCCCTTCGCGTTCCCTCTTCCGTGAACTGGACACCCTCCTTGGCACTTCTATTTGGGGCTCGGGTCGTAGGAGGATTGCCCTTGCTAAGCTCCAGTTGCCCCTGACTCAGGGGGGACTGGGCGCCCCCTCCTTTGAGGCCTATTTCTTAGCAGCCCAGCTTCAGTGGGTTTCGAGATGGACGGCGGGCCACGCGCTGGGGGAAACAGCCACAACTACTGGGCTCACTCCAACCCCTACCATACTTCGCATGTTGCTACCTGGGGCAGAGCCGTTAAGAGACCGGCCCCTCCAGATGACAGTGGCACGAGCCTGTCTGACGCGTATACACCGACTGAACCGTGACGCGCCCATGTATTCTCCCGTCCTGCCGCTGGTGGGGTTCCCTAGAGGCCGGGCACATTACACTGAGCGGATGCTCCGTGATTGGACAGCACACGAGGTCACAGAGGTAGGCGCTCTCTATTCAAATGGACAACTGCAGACATTCACGGAACTGGCAACGGATATGGAGATTCCCAGGGGGCAATTTCTTTTGCATCGACAATTGCTAGAAGATTGTCATAAAATGTGGCACACAATAGACACTGAGCCCCCCACACACCCGGTGCTTCACACATTACTCCAGATGGGTCCGGGGCGTCACCTGGTCGCTTGGATATACAAAGCGGTGCTGGCTCTAAAACCAATCACCCTCACACCCCTTCGGGAAAAGTGGGAAGCTGAGTTTCAGAGGCCCCTACATGACAGGGAATGGGACCGGGCATTAGAATTCCCCAAAAAAGTGTCCCGTAACTCCACATACTACACCGCGCCTATTTGACGCCCGAGAAGCTCCAACAGTATTACCCAGACACGCCCTTTACGTGCCCCAGATGCCCAATGCCTGCCGCATCTTTTCTCCACATGTTTTGGGATTGCCCAACGCTTCGCGAGTATTGGACTGCAGTCCATGCCACCCTCCTCACAGTCAAGGGACTTACTGACATTCACACATGGGAGGCCTGCGCACTAGGTATACACAAGCGCCGTAAGTCGCTGAAAGTTGAGACGCGGTTCGCGTCTTTGGCGCTGCTTCTAGCTAAACGCTGCATAGCAATGCACTGGAGGGCGCCAGGGGGACCCCTGATAGCGGCCTGGTGGGGGGCAGTCACCAAATGGGGCGCCGCGGAAGAGGAGGTGCTACGTTCTGAAGAGCCTAAGGGTACCCGCAAGCACCCCATATCTATGGCATGGGCTATCATATTACACTCCTTTAAACAGGAGGCGGCGGAGGAACCACCGTCCCAGAGCGCTTGCTCCCCCGCGGTGAATGTGCACGCTGTGGCTCTCCACTGCAGTCCCTCCATAGAATAGGCACTTAATGGGTCGGAGATAGTAGCCTGGGGCATACGATTCATATACCACTCCCGGTCTGAGGCCCCCTACCCCCCTCTTAGCGCCGCGCAACCAGAAGTTCAATCCGGATGTTTTAATCCGCGAGCCCCGATTCTGCGATGCTATCATAGACACAGTGTACCCCAGTTCTACTCCCCAGTTTTGAAGAGTTCTGATCGTTATTTGCAAGGATAGCAACAAGTCACCCACAGGGCCAGCGTTGAGAGCTCACGCCCGATCTTCAGTACAGACCACAGACCATCTCTCATGGACACATGCTTTATACCCATGTACCTCCCCACATCAGCGATGTAGCCTACTGAACTGACAGATAGGATGTACACTGGGATGTGGCTATAACTGTCGCCATGACGTGCCACCGGCATGATGTTTAATTCCTGTGATAGCTGATATATGTGTACTGTATTTTACAATCAAATGCTAATCAAAACGATTTTTCAAAAAAACATTTAGAATTGAACCAAGAACTTTCTCTAACTTAAGTTAATTGCCTCTTCTGGAGAAGACCACTTGCCCTAGCCTTCTCCATGTAATCCATATGTCATATTCTTATCTCCCTCTTGAGGTCCATTTAATTTCACTCCATTTGTCCTTTCCTGTAATCTTCTGCTTCTCCTGGGGCCAACCATACAGTCTCAAAGCTCCCCAACATGTGGATGATGCACTTCGGCATCATTATACTCAGGCTAGCGCTGTGTATCTCTCTGCTCTTTCTGTGCTCTGTATCCCCAGCTCTTCCTGTCTGCAGTTCTCCTTTGTGTGGGCTGTTGCTTTTTCCCTTTTGGAAGCCCTGTCTGCCTGATTTGGGCCCAGACAATTGATTTTTAGTCAAACAGTTTTCCAGTGCTCTCCTTTCTTTCTTTGTGAGGTGTGTCTGAACGTGTTCGATTCCTCCTTTTCTAAAATGGCACCCTTCCTGCATTCCTAAGACCTGTTTGACCTCCATTTATATCTTAAGCTGGTTCTGCTGTTTGTTCCAGGTAAATATTAGCTGGAATGGGTGGCCCATCTGTATGGCATCTTGTGTGTTCTGAGGATGTCTGCCAGCTCTCTAAAGGAGCATTGTTTCTGTAACGTTATTGGGGAGAGATCTTGAAAAACCGGTGTGCTCTGTCCCTCAAACTCAAGCTTTCCTTTCTCTCGCATTACACGGGTGATCCTCTCTTTTGTATTTATAAATCCTCGTCAGGGTATCCGGGGTGCTCATGTTCTTGTTGTATCTCACCATTCTGTCTGTTTTCTTTAATTCAGTTTCCTCCTTGAAGCCTGGTAGAGAGCGAACCATTGCACAAAGATTTCCAGTTTTCTTTTTCATATTTTCTTCAATAATCCTCTTATGTGGACATTCGGACATTGTGTCTTCTTGTTCTGTTTTCTAGACCTTTTAACTTCCCCTGGAGTTCTATGATCTGTTCTTGCAACTGAAGGAGATCTTGTTTCAAGAATTCGTGCTCCAAATACCTATTATCTCCCAATTCCTATAGGGCAAACATTCTCTCTCCTATGTCACTCATTTATTTTTTTAATTTCTGTAATGTCCTATGTTAGATCAATCCGCAGCGCACTGATGCCCTCCCTTAACTCTTTAAACAATTCTGCCATGAATTGACCAGATCTCCAGCTTTTTCTGACATGCTATCTCTCGAGACAGCTTTGCGATTTCCGCACTTAGAGTTGCCCTGGCATGCAGCGATAGATTTTTTTATAGTGTTGTCTTTGCGCCTTGGCCATCTTGTGTGCAAATGTGTCTTTGTATCCTTCGATGTTGTTGCGCAATCTTGGTTTGTGTTCTCACAAATCTCCATCTATTTTGATTCCAAAAGGATCTCTTTGCTTGTGCCTCTGGTCTCTTTTCAAGACTGTCATTGTTGCTGTCCCCATGTTTCACCTTGCAGGCACAGTGCCTCTACCTGCTTTTATCTTTACTTGTAGGACCACTCGATCCTTTATCAATGCCAGCAGTCCTTACTCATTTGCCTCAGTCTCCATGGGCCACTCAGTTAGTTTAATGGCCAGCTCCTTGATGCTCCAAATGATGAGGGCACTCTCACTATCTGGTGGCCAATGCTGTGTATGTCACAGTCTTTCTGTCTATGAGCTGATTCTGGGCTGTGCGTTATTGTGTTGTCACAGGTGCGCAGTATATTAGTTCATCTAGTGGCCTCCCACAATCTGTGTTTGTTTCAGTGCTCCTGGGGCCAGGATCACCCTGGCATGGCTATTTCCTTGGTGTGTCTATCCCCACTTACTCCCTTCTGAAGGCCTTTTCGGGCTCCCTCACCACCCCCGATCCCTCTTGTGTGTACACCAGCCCGAAGACTTCTTCTGTGGTTGCACCCAGGCTAAGTGCTGGAGCCGGAGCGGGCCGCAGTCACACCACCGCATTCGCTAGGTGCAGTTTGTTCAAAATAAACAGGGGCTTTTGACTTGTAGCAGTGGGCCTGTCGCCCAGTCAGTCCTCTACTTCCAGGCCGGGCTATGAGCTCAGGTTATTACGGTCGCCATATTTTCGTCCCCATCCAGCGCCCAGCTACAATCCTGCTTCAGTTTCGATCTGGTGGCCCCAGCCGGGTCCAAGATGCCATTATGTCAGTGGCAGAAGCTGTGGATTTCTGCTCTTCCCAGTTAGTTTCAGGGACTGCAGGCTGTAGTTTAGCTGACCTGGTTGTAGGAGAGGTGAAACGGCCCTGTTTGATGGTCGCCATCTTGGCGACACCCCAGGCTTGGTTTTTAACGCAATGATTAGCTTTTCAAGATGACTTGAGATATTATTGTTCACCAGCGCCAGATCACCTGAGCTGAACATAACATTTGTTCTTTCATGATTGTAATTGAGATTCTATTTGTAACATTGGCAGACAGGGAACCGTCCAAAAGATATCTGCTTAAAGTCAACATGCGTCGTACCTTCTGCAGCAGACCTCGTTGAATGATATGGCAATGCTGCTTAGAAGCTAACCACCTTTATTTGCCAGGATGAGAAGATTTAAAGATGTATGGCTTAAATATAAACTGAGGATGAAAGGATAAAAAATGTATAGTACACTTTCCCATGATATATCTCAAGACACCATAGAAAGAGATCTAAGGTCATCAATTAATGAGGACAAACTGCTTCTGCGAGATGTGGAGACCCAGTGATTGTCCAGCCCTGACCAGAACGAGTGTGAAACATTCCACCCATGTGCGGGAAAGAACTTTCACAAAACATTTGAAAAAGAAAATAATGTTTTTCAAGCAGTTGCCATCACTGAGATGCTCCCAACAGAAAAACAACAAATCTGCTCCCAGCTGCCAAAAGATAATGAGAAATTGACTATGTTGCTAAGCAACGTACACAACCTGACGTTCAGCGCTTTGCAGCAGTCGTGATTCTGTGTCGTAGGGATGTATATGCAGATTGCAGATGCCATGCTGGTGAGGGTTCTGTCTTGCTACTCTCACGTTCATGCTCTCAAGATTGGCCCACACGATGGAGAGGGGTGGTTTGTGTCTTGTCTGAATTTGGGGCTGTGCCTCGTGATGTTACTTCTAGTGATACTGAAGGCTTGGCAAAAGAACAAAAAAGAAACAGATAAGACAAAACTTTAGTTGACTGGACATTATGGTTATCTTCCAAAGCTTAAAAACGAATGAAATTCAACGGTTACGCAAGCTCCTAATGTGCTTCTCTTAATGTAAGACATAGTATTAACACATAACATCTTTGTTGACATCACCAGTGACATCATTGATGACATCACTCAAGCTGATCAAGGACGCTGTAGGCCGCACTCCACTGGGTTCAACCTTTAGACGTACAGTGCGGGCATTAGACCCATGGACTTCCTTAGGCCAGGCCCTGCTCAATGGAGACACGTGGGCTGAGCCTAGCCTAGCTGTGCCCAATTGATTTTGGGCACAGGTTCGGGCCTTTATCCAAGGTATAGGGGTGAGGGGAAAGGTGTTTCGAGGCCAGAGCTTAGTTTGCTCATCCCTATCAGGAAGACCCTGAGCTCAACACCCTCCACCCAAAGCACATTCTACTTCGCTGTTTGCTGTGCCCTGCGTGCTGTAGGTCTAAAGCCTGGTCAGTGGTTAGGCCTTGCAGGTAGGTCCCGGACTCATAGCCCCTCCTTTCATGGCCGACTGAACATGACCTTCAGATTTGTACAGCGGCTCAGGGTAGGGGCTGGACTCAAAACTCCTAAGCCAAGCACAATCTCTGGCTCCAGGCACTACTCTCTGGTCCTGCACTCAACACCCCTTCCCCAGGCCTGCTGGGCATGGTTTTAAAAGGTGCAAGAAGCTACTGTAGCAACCCACTGGTTGAGAACACTCAGTGCGCTCTTGATGCAGACCTGGCCTTCAGCACACTCGGTGCGCTCTTGATGCAGACCTGGCCTTCAGCACACTCAGTGCGCTCTTGATGCAGACCTGGCCTTCAGCACACTCAGTGCGCTCTTGATGCAGACCTGGCCTTCAGCACACTCAGTGCGCTCTTGATGCAGACCTGGCCTTCAGCACACTCAGTGCGCTCTTGATGACTCAGTGCACTCTTGATGCAGACCTGGCCTTCAGCACACTCAGTGCGCTCTTGATGCAGACCTTGCCTTCAGCACACTCAGTGCACTCTTGATGCAGACCTAGCCTTCAGCACACTCAGTGCACTCTTGATGCAGACCTAGCCTTTAGCACACTCAGTGCACTCTTGATGCAGACCTGGCCTTCAGCACACTCAGTGCGCTCTTGATGCAGACCTAGCCATCAGCACACTCGGTATGCTCTTGATGCAGACCTGCAGACCTGACCTTCAGCACACTCGGTGCGCTCTTGATGCAGACCTGACCTTCAGCACACAGGGTGCGCTCTTGATGCAGACCTGACCTTCAGCACACTCGGTGCGCTCTTGATGCAGACCTGGCCTTCAGCACACTCGGTGCGCTCTTGATGCAGACCTGGCCTTCAGCACACTCGGTGCGCTCTTGATGCAGACCTGGCCTTCAGCACACTCGGTGCGCTCTTGATGCAGACCTGGCCTTCAGCACACTCAGTGCGCTCTTGATGCAGGCCTGGCCTTCAGCACACTCAGTGCGCACTTGATGCAGACCTGGCCTTCAGCCAGCTCCTGCACTCACCACGCCTTCCCTTCAGCCTACAGAACTTGTCATTCACTATGCCTTGTAGACTCTAGACTGGACATGGCCTTTCCCAGTCCCACGACAAGCCGCTCAGCCCTCCTAGTGTCTTGATGTTATCAATGATGTCACTGGTGATGGGATATGTGATTCTAACAGAGGTAATGATGTTATCTGCCACATCATGTATGAGGTGATCTTCAGTGCAATGGGGGATTTATGGTTGCATCCCTCACCATACCTTGAGAATGTATGTAGTTTTGGTGTGTTACATCCTAAACACAGCCTTCCTTCATCAGGAATTTATGGGAATTTTATGTGCTTTTAGTGGCCATTATTTTCTGATTTGAGAGATGAACCATAACATTCCTTCATCTAAGTTTTGTTCTGTGTGTTTTTTAGTCTTTTAAATGATATACTTTGACTACAGGCCAAGATGAGAACCCACTACTTGTCAGGCATCACAGATCTATCTATGCTCACTCCGCTCCTTAGTACCACAACATCTTTTCCCCCAGTTCTTGAGCTGTAAATTGTTGGCAGACTCTCACGTTAAGAAAATTACAGCAGCACCAAATGTTTTCTAGAGCAGACCCAGTCGGGTCACAGAAATGTGTAAATGGATTGTGAACTGGTGAAACGCATGAAATGGTTTGCAGGTCTTGCAATGGCCAATGGAGGGACAAACTCTGTTGGCCAAACAGATATATTTATATAATCTTTGACCCCCCCGACACTCAAATATACAAGGGATAACTTTTCGAAGCCTGCCTAACAACTTTCCTAACGAATATGGCACAAAAGCTACGCTCAGTGATATACACCAAATCAAATAAAGACTCTCGTGGGAGCAAAGTTCTAACTTCATGTCTAGTTTCGTGTAATTCAGTTCTTGCTGGAGCTGAGAACAAACATTTCTTTAAAACTTGAAATGGGATCTGCTACTCTTGGATGACTCCAAACGACCTTGGTTGCCCTTGACCAACCTTCAAGAACATAAAACAAACTTTATTTGAGGAAATTAGGTTTCTTGGAGATTCATTAGGCGCAGCAATGTTATTAGTAGTCTATGGTTTCCGTTTCCTTAGAACAAAACAAGTCAACATTAACTACAAATTTGCTTTTACCGACTCTGTAATATACAAATATAATGTTAGAAAGAAAGGCATAGAGTTCTCATTACAGAAAACTATGTAATATGGATCAGTGGTAGAATCAAGGGTTTCTCGTAAAATAATGAACAAGGCAGGAGAAGAAACTGGAGGCTTACACTGATCCATGAGAACTTTATAACACTCTGCATTCAGCCATTCACAGACAGAGAAGAAAAACCAGAGGCTTACTGCGCTCTGGCTGGACATCCTAGCACGCGACATCTATCTGTGCAAAAGAGTCCAGTGCTTGGGCCGGTACTGAGTACCGGCACTTTTTTATTTTCAGAGAAACGCAATACTTCTAATTGGAGAGTACCGGCACTTCTCAGAAACAAGCAGGTACTCTGGTACAGAGTACCTGCACTTCTATTTTTTCATTTCAAGCACAGGCATAGACCGAGGTGGGGTAATGGCTTCTTGAAACCCCCTTGACTTTCCCTGTAGGCAACAAGGGACACACCTGCAGCACTACCCCGCCAAGGGTCCTGGGGGAGCTGGAATCCACTAAAGCTATGAAATATGAAATCCATGTAAATGACGAACGACTGAAGATCTGCGCCAAGACAAATAGGAAGTACCATTTAAAAGTCACAGGTAAAATAAGAGTGTCAGAGATAACAATACCTTCACAATCAATACAAAATGTGTAAAACTCATGAGCATCCACTTTGAACTAAATATTATTTTGCGATTTTATTAAACAGTGCAAACAAAATAGAGCAAAATAAGCTAAAAGCCCACCCTTTAAAAAGTCTAAGAGGGCTTGATTCAGATTTTCATGAGAAATGAAAATCTTCCAATTTTTGGAGGAAACTCTAAATATGGAGAAAAACCGAGTAGTTGACTATCCTATTTCTGTGGTGAAGGAAATTCAATAGTAGATCTTACTCCATATATAAAGTTTCCTCAATAATGGATCTTACTCCATATTTAAAGTTTCCTCAATAATGGATCTTACTCCATATATAACATTTCCTCAATAATGGATCTTAGTCCATATTTAAAGTTTCCTCAATAATGGATCTTACTCCATATATAAAGTTTCCTCAATAATGGATCTTACTCCATATTTAAAGTTTCCTCATTAATGGATCTTACTCCATATTTAAAGTTTCCTCAATAATGGATCTTACTCCATATATAAAGTTTCCTCATTAATGGATCTTACTCCATATTTAAAGTTTCCTCAATAATGGATCTTACTCCATATATAACATTTCCTCAATAATGGATCTTACTCCATATTTAAAGTTTCCTCAATAATGGATCTTACTCCATATATAACGTTTCCTCAATAATGGATCTTAGTCCATATTTAAAGTTTCCTCAATAATGGATCTTACTCCATATATAAAGTTTCCTCAATAATGGATCTTACTCCATATTTAAAGTTTCCTCAATAATGGATCTTACTCCATATATAAAGTTTCCTCAATAATGGATCTTACTCCATATATAAAGTTTCCTCATTAATGGATCTTACTCCATATTTAAAGTTTCCTCAATAATGGATCTTACTCCATATATAAAGTTTCCTCAATAATGGATCTTACTCCATATATAAAGTTTCCTCAATAATGGATCTTACTCCATATATAAAGTTTCCTCAATAATGGATCTTACTCCATATATAAAGTTTCCTCAATAATGGATCTTACTCCATATTTAAAGTTTCCTCAATAATGGATCTTACTCCATATTTAAAGTTTCCTCAATAATGGATCTTACTCCATATTTAAAGTTTCCTCCGGGTAATGGAGGATTTTCGGTTACCACTGAGCTCTAAATCAGGGCCAAAAAGTCCAATAGAAGGCCTAAGTGAGTCAGGGTCCTTAGAAGGACTGAACTTCCAAGGAAGGTCACCTTGGTGCACACTCAGGATCTGCAGAGTTAAGATCTTTCTCCTTTAGAGAGCTCCACGTGTCCAGGTCCTTGGAAAGACCAACTAGCTGGTCCACGGCATTGAGCAGGCGAGGTTGAGAGAGCTACGGAAAGGTCTCTGGCACTTCAGCTTCTGGTCGATAACAAGTGCCCCCGTCACACATGACCTTAACTTGGGTGCTGCACGGCTTTCACGCAGGGTAGTGGGACTCAGAAAATGGACAGCGATTCACAGCAATGCCTAAGGTTGTAGAAATACCATGACGTGCCCTTTGACCCCAAATGACATCACAATATGTGATATTCCAAAACCTTTGACCCTGATGATATCATAGAAACACCCACAAAAAAAGCAATGAGTACCTGATTAATAAATAAAAATGCAGCTGCAAGTGTATTTTATTTAGCACTCCCATATACAAACGTCTTTGCTGCCCTGATATGTCATGGGTCCATCCTTAATAAGGCATGGCATAAAACCATGATAGGCCAGAGGCTCATCTATCACATATCCAGGCACGTTCACTGTAGGCACAACCATCATGCTCTGAACGAAGACCTACTTTGCTATGCAGAGAGTCGGATGCAAAGGCACAACTGTATTGGGATCAGACATACGTTCAAATGCCCAAGCACAGCCCTCAATACCTCAGTAAAGCTTCAAACTAAATGTTAGGCAAATGCACACTATACTCAACCACAGCCTAAGGCAGAGGTCTTCAAACTTTAGGATGCCGAGACCCCCCTGTCAACATTTTCAGGTGTAAGGACCCCCTCCTGACAAAAATTTGTAAACCTGTTGGCAGGGCTACTGGAATTATGAGGCAGGTGAGGACCAAATTACGCGACAGGATTGACCAAATTGTGTGGGAAGAAAATGTAAATAATGTTATGTGATGCCGCGTATTTTGGGATAGCATTGCTTCATTATTTTGACATTTTTTACACACAGTAACACGGAGGAAAGATTTCACCCCATCAGTGCCAGTTTATAACCAAAATACAGCAATTAACATCAGAAAGATGTCTAGTCAACCTTTGTGATGGGCCTTCCACTCCGCAGGAATACGTGCTGCCACATTAGAAGCTCACCTGGCCCTGGCCTGCAGCAGCAGGGGTCCCTTAAAACTCTGGCGGTCTTGCGCAGAGTTAAGCAGTTTACCCATGCCGCTTTTCTCTCAACCCCTCCCTTCCATCCCTCTCTCCTCTCCTCTACCAATCCCGGATCCCTCTCTCACTTTGCAGGCTATTTTCTTTCACCCCTTTTTACAATTTCTGAACTCTCCCCATTCAACCTCTCACTTCACCTTTAATCACCTCTTGCCATTCTGTCTTTTCACTGCCCTCATCTCTAACAGTCTCTCGCATTTATCTCATGGCCTCTCTGGCCTCGTCACCTCAGCACTTCTCATTCACCTCAAGTCTCTCCATTCAAATTTTTGTCTATTTGTATCTTACACCTCTCCAGTCCCCCATTCATCTTTCACATCTCTCCTTTGTCCTTCCACACCTTCTTGAACCAAGGTCCTCTCCCCTGTTACCTCAGCACCAGTGCTTAATTTGAGCAGGTGGTTTCCGGTGCTCCACACTGGCACCTAATTGTGCACACTGGCACTATGACAGTCTGTCACATGGTGGCTCTGTCTGTGTAATTTAGAGATTAGCAGAACAGCTGTTTATTAATTCAATATACATTAAAAACGATAATCTCCTGACACCCATGCCATTCGTATAGCTTTGGGTGCTTGAAATAGTCTGAATAGTCACACTTGCACAAGTGTTATGGTTGGTAGTTGCATAGGTATTGTCATTGGTCGCGCAGGCAAGGCAATGGGTGGGTGGTTAAAGTTGCAGTGGCCTACTGGTGAGGGCCCTGGCACATGTTTTATTACAAATTAATCACTGCTCAGCACCCACCCCGGTACTCCCTCTCTTCCCCCATCGCTGCTGTCCCTCACCCATGTCGCATCAAATTATCTTTTTAGGTCACAGATCATCTCTCAGCTATCTTCTCTCACAGTTTAACAGTAGCCCTCCTCTGTGCCCTCACCTTTCACTCAAACTCACTTCTTGCGTGTCCGCACTTCTCTTCGGCACTTCACATTTCTCCTCATCCCTGACTTCTTCAATTGAATTCTCTCACTCCCTTGCTGTCCTCTCTCATCCTCTCATCTCTCCTCACCGAGTACACGGGTTGGACCCGTATGCTCCTCTCGGCCTGTGCCACTCTGCTTGTTGTTCCCTAATTCAGGAAGGCACAAATTGTCTGTCTTGCTGTTTTGGTGCAGGCCGCACAGTTATGGAACATGCACCCTCCTTTGCTTTGCTCCACCAAGAATCTATTATCCTCCAGGAAGATATAAAAACCTGGCTCTATGCTCTGTAGGTTACCCCATTTGGCTGGTTCTCCTTCCCCTTCTGTGTGTTTCTCATTTGCCTTCAGGCAGCAGATGGCTATTAGCCCCAGGACACCTTTTGGTAACAGTAGCGCACTACAAATGTAAATAATAATAATAATAGGCAGAAGCAGGGGAGCCACCTAGACCCAAACTTCGGAGGGGGAGGCTAACACTCCCAGCCAGGGTCAGCCCTAGCACAGGTCGCACACGGTGCAACAGTCTTTTTGGTGCCCCCTCCCCCGTTTCCTCCTTCTCCATGAATTCCCTCACTACCACTCACCAACAATGCACCTCATCTCTCTATAGCACCTTTCTGACAAACATTTCATTTTTTTATAGCGCTACTCATAGTTTACTCACACTCAGTTCTGTGATCTGCATGGTACATGTTCTTTGTAGCAGGCACATTAACTCTCTGCACTGTGGGGGTGACAAGAGTGCCCATGTGAGTGCATGGTGAGCGATGCAACAGTGTGAGAGTAGGGTAAGAAGAGTGACTGCAGGGTGAGTGAGGTGACCATATGAATTTGGGTGCGGATGTAAGTGCAGAGTGGGACGAATGAATGTATGATTAGTGATGGGCTTGTTTGAGTGAGTTGCAGATTGAGCAGTGAGTGGGACAGGTGGAGTGAAGTGTCACATGAGTGCAGGGAGAATAGTGTGCTCATGTGACTGCAGGGTGAGGTACAGGGTGAACAGCACAAGTGCATTGTGAGTGCAGAGTGATCACTGTGAGTGCAGGGTGAGCGGGTGAATGGTGTGAGTACATGGTGATCAGTGTGAGTGCATTGTGATCGCTGTGAGTGCAGGGTGAGCGTGAAAGTGAAGGGCAAGAATGAGGAGTGAGTTGTCTGAATGCAGGGTGCATTCCCAGACACTTGAAGTAACTCAGCATGTTATTGACGGCAGCGCAGGGTTTCAGATATAAGGTAAACTATTCCTATTATGACATTAATCAGGGATCGAAGGGGGAGGAAATAAATAATGTGCTGATCCTGCAACAAACTTCCAGTCCTATGATTAGGGTTGCCAGCTCATTATTTTGATGTCCCAGACGGTACAACCTAAAGCCGTATTTTCAGCACCTATCTATGCATACTTTGAACAGCAAATATAAATAGAAAGCACTTTTAATGGTGTTCTAGGGCTGCCTCAATGATCCATGACTGATAATTAAAGGGAAGAAAGAAAAGTCACATAACAAATGAATAATCTTTTTTATTTATAACTCTATTTAGTGTCAAGACGAGGTCTTTGCAGGCTCTTTAAACAATACAGGGCAGGCCTTTATCTTTTGGCAACCCTACTTTATATTTTCTTTTCGTGAAATGCATTCTCACACTACCCCAGTAACTGTAAGTGGGGGCCCAGGGGGTACTGGAACTAGTAAAAAAATAAGCCTCTGTAACCAGTTTACAAAAGGTATGTAAATATGCAAATGGTCTTTAAAGACCTGTGAAAAACTCGGGCGTCCCGGAGATAAGACTCCAGACACTACCCAGCCGAGCCCCCAGCAGCTCCAGCTGCACTGCAGCAGCCCGGGCTGAGACACACGACGGGGGAGGTGGGGGGCTGAAGCCCTTGTAGTCCTATGGGCCTGGGCAGAAGTGTGACCGGGAATGCGCGACCCCTGTCTATCACTCCACGGCCCCCTGGGGGTCGCGCCCCACAGTTTGAATACCCCTGGCCTAAGGTGTCCAGACATATCCGTAAACACATCAGATACGCACTCTCAACCTCACATGCCCAGGAACCTCTTCACCCCTCAGGTACTATTTTAGCTGCAATAGACAATACAACAGGAACGTTGTGAAACCTCACCAATGGAGTAATACCAACAGTGGCTAGAAATGTATACTTGTCAAAAGTTTCTGGGTAATAATGTTTACGCCCCTCTCTTAACTTAAGGGACTCTCCTGCCCCAAAGTCAGGATGTGCCCATCAAGCTTCAATGGCCACCACCTCTGCTATTTCCAGCATGTTACAACCCCCCTGCTATCGCCAGCATGTCACAACTCGAGCTTCAATGGCCACCACCCCCTGCTATCGCCAGCATGTCACAACTCGAGCTTCAATGGCCACCCCCCTGCTATCGCCAGCATGTCACAACTCGAGCTTCAATGGCCACCACCCCCTGCTGTCGCCAGCATGTTACAACTCAAGCTTCCATGGCCACCCCCCCCTGCTATCGCCAGCATGTCACAACTCGAGCTTCAATGGCCACCAACACCTGCAATCGCCAGCATGTTACAACTCGAGCTTCCATGGCCACCACCCCCTGCTATTGCCAGTATGTTGCAACTCGAGCTTCAAAGGCCAACCCCCCTGCTATCGCCAGCATGTCACAACTCGAGCTTCAATGGACAACATCTCCTGCTATCGCCAGCATGTTACAACTCGAGCTTCAATGGTCACCAACCCCTGCTATTGCCAGCATGTTACAGCTCGAGTTTCAATAGCCCCCACCCCCTGCTATCACCAGAATGTTACAGCTCAAACTTCAATGGCCACCACCCCCTGCTATCACTAGCATGTTACAACTCGAGCTTCAGTGGCCACCACCCCCTGCTGTTGCCAGCATGTCACAACTCGAGCTTCAATGGCCACCACCCCCTGCTATTGCCAACATGTCACAACTTGAGCTTCAATGGTCACCAACCCCTGCTATTGCCAGCATGTTACAGCTCGAGTTTCAATAGCCCCCACCCCCTGCTATCACCAGAATGTTACAGCTCAAACTTCAATGGCCACCACCCCCTGCTATCACTAACATGTTACAACTCGAGCTTCAGTGGCCACCACCCCCTGCTGTTGCCAGCATGTCACAACTTGAGCTTCAATGGCCACCCCCTGCTATTGCCAGCATGTCACAACTTGAGCTTCAATGGCCACCCCCCCTGCTATTGCCAGCATGTCACAACTTGAGCTTCAATGGCCACCAACACCTGATATCGCCAGCATGTTACAACTCGAGCTTCAGTGGCCACCAACACCTGCTATCGCCAGCATGTTACAACTCGAGCTTCAATGGCCACCACCCCCTGCTATTGCCAGCATGTCACAACTCGAGCTTCAATGGCCACCCCCCCTGCTATCGCCAGCATGTCATAACTCGAGCTTCAATGGCCACCAACACCTGCTATCGCCTGCATGTTACAACTCGAGCTTCCATGGCCACCACCCCCTGCTATCGCCAGCATGATACAACTCGAGCTTCAATGGCCACCACCCCCTGCTGTCGCCAGCATGTCACAACTCGAGCTTCAATGGCCACCACCCTTTGCTATTGCCAGCATGTCACAACTTGAGCTTCAATGGCCAAACCCCTGCTATCGCCAGCATGTCACAACTCGAGCTTCAATGGCCACCAACACCTGCTATCGCCAGCATGTTACAACTCTAGCTTCAATGGCCAACATCCCCTGCTATCGCCAGCATGTCACAACTCAAGCTTCAATGGCCAACATCCCCTGCTATCGCCAGCATGTTACAACTCGAGCTTCAATGGTCACCACCCCCTGCTATTGCCAGCATGTTACAGCTCGAGTTTCAATAGCCCCCACCCCCTGCTATCACCAGAATGTTACAGCTCGAACTTCAATGGCCACCACCCCCTACTATCACTAACATGTTACAACTCGAGCTTCAGTGGCTACCACCCACTGCTATCGCCAGCATGTTATAACTCTGTCTCCCCTAAAGGGGCGACAGCATGAACTAATTCTCACTGGTGTCTCAATCCATGAGTGGTCTAAGATGATACCGGCAGAACCGTGAGCCAGGAAGGCTGCCAGGTGCTAGGTGAGCCAAGACATCAATCAATCAATCAATCAATCAATCAGGGTTGGTAAAGTGCAACTACTCACCTATGAGGGTCTCAAGGCACTGGGGGGAAGGGGGGCAGCTCCGTTGAGTGCTGGGGTCATCCGAAGAGCCAGGTCTTGAGGTCCTTCCTGAACTCAGGCAATGTGGGAGATTGCCGGAGGTGGATGGGGCGGGTATTCCAGGCTTTGGCTGCAAGGTAGGAGAAGAACTTTCCTCCCGTTATGATCTTGTTGATACGAGGGACGGTGGCCAGAGAGAGCTAAGCTGATCGGAGGTGTCTTTTGGATGCGTAGAAGGAGAGGCAGCTGTTCAGGTATGCTGGTCCTGTGTTGTGAAGGGCCTTGTATGCATGGGTGAGGAGTTTGAAGGTTATTCTTCTTTCAACTGGAAGCCAGTAGAGATCGCGGTGGTGTTGGGTGATGTGACTGCGACGGGGGATGTCGAGGATCAGTCTGACTGCGGCGTTCTGGACAGTCTGGAGTTTGCGAAGGAGTTTCTTATTTATTCCGGCGTAGAGAGCATTGCCGTAGTCCAGTCTGCTGCTGATGAGGGCGTGCGTGACAGTTTTTCTGGATTCGGTTGGTATCCATCTGAAAGTCTTTCGAAGCATGCGGAGGTTATTTGAAGCAGGTCAAGGATAAAGCGTTGATCTGGCGGTTCATTGTGAATGATGAGTCTAGTATGATGCCGAGGTTTCGTGCGTGGTCCGTTGGGATGGGGGGATTTCCGAGGGCGGGAGCAACCAGGAGTCGTTCCATGAGGAGGGGTGGAGCCAAGGATGAGGTCTGTCTTTCCTGAGTTGAGTTTCAGGCAGCTGTTCTTTCTCCAGGTGGCGACGGCTTACATCCCTTCTTGGAAGTTGTGTTTGGTGATGTTGTGATCGTTGGTGACTGAGAGGATCAGCTGGATGTCGTCGGCGTAAGAGACGATGTTGAGCCCGTGGTTCCTGACGATGGTTGCTAGGGGGGCCTTGTAAACGCTGAAGAGGGTGGGGCTGAGGGAAGAGCCCTGGGGCAGTCCACAGTTGGTCTCTGTCGGTTCCAAGAGGTAGGGGGGTAGTCTGACCCACTTGGTTCTGCCAGTGAGGAAGAAGCGTATCCAGTTGAGGGCCTTGCTGCGGAATCCGGCGTCGTGGAGTCTGGTGGCTAGGGCATGGTGGGAGGCATTGTCAAAGACATGGAGCAGTGTAGCTCCTTGCTAAGCAATTGCTTTCTTCCCATCTGAACCGCCGTGTGAATTGTTGTCCGTGGACAGCAGAGTTCCTCCCCTGCCCTCCCTAGGCCCATCAGTGGCAGTAAGAGGTAGGGAAGTTCCCAGCGATGAGCAGTGACAGGAACTGCAGAAAGTAAATCTGGCCCTTGAAGAGCCCCAGATCTGCCCACCTTGGACTCATTATCACACCGTTATTCGGTGTCAGATCCTAGTCGAGGACAGTAAGGTATTTGCAGGTGCAATAGGGCGTTAAAGTGTGATTTCTTTTGGTCTAACAGGTCACACACAGCCATAAAGACCTGTATGCACTGCTATTGCAGTACTAGTCATACAAACCCCTCCCACTTTTAGTCTCTAGTACTCCAAAGTAGGATATGTCATTTACAGGCCAAGTTGCAGAGTTTGGAACTAGGACATACTGGATCAAATCCTGGCTTCTACCTTGAACAAATAGTCTGACCCTGGGCCTCAGGGCCTTGAGGTACCACAATTTGGAAGTGCCTGGAGGAGGTTAATTTTGCAGTGTATGCTTTAAAAGAAAATATATTCACTCAATGTCTAAACTTCACTGAGAGGAAGAGGAAAAGGCTGTCATGAAAGAAGTTCTGAACATCTCTATAGGACAAACACCGATAGCGTTCCTTTTTTCAGGGAAGTAGTTAATGTCTTCTGATCTGGACATCCTGGTCTCATTCTAACTTTTCATTGAAATCCATTGGGTAAGTATGTAGGAAGGGGGCAGTAGGAAACTGGCAAATATTTAAAATAAAAATGTTTTAACGATAGTCACACGAGAGTAGGGAAACATGTCAGACTGGGGGTGGGAGGCATTTTTATGGAACATTGGAGATGTTTATCCCAAACGCCCATTGCAAAACAGGAGGAAAGTGCAATTACAGTGCACTTTCCCCACATTCATTGGCCAGATATATTCATCTTTGGTCTTTGGAGACATCTTTGGAGTTATGTTGAGGTGGGAGGCTTTATCTGGATAATGCAGGGAATATGAAGGCCTCATAAAAAGCAATGTCCGCTTCGAAGGAGCCTTAGGTTTTCATTTCTCCAAAACTGCACTCTTGAATATGAGCATTAAAGATGGGTTTTGGTTATCTGCCCTGACTTGCAAATCGACTTGAACTGGCCCAACTTTACCCACTGCACACCTCGTGCACATTGCACATGCACTCTGTCTGTGCTAACGACTGGAGTCCGCGTGCACACACACTCTGTCCGTGCTAACCACTGCACTGCACGAGCACATGCACTCTCTCCATGCTGACTTCTACAAACCTTGTGCCCTCTGTCCATGGTAATCACTGCACACCTCGTGCACATTGCACGTGCACTTTGTCCGTGCTAACGACTGGAGTCCGCGTGCACACACACTCTGTCCGTGCTAACCACTGCACTGCACGAGCACATGCACTCTCTCCATGCTGACTTCTACAAACCTTATGCCCTCTGTCCATGGTAATCACTGCACACCTCGTGCACATTGCACGTGCACTTTGTCCGTGCTAACGACTGGAGTCCGCGTGCACACACACTCTGTCCGTGCTAACCACTGCACTGCACGAGCACATGCACTCTCTCCATGCTGACTTCTACAAACCTTGTGCCCTCTGTCCATGGTAATCGCTGCACACCTCGTGCACACTGCACGTGCCCTCTGTCCATGGTAATCGCTGCAGGCCTTGTGCCCTCTGTCCATGGTAATCACTGCACACCTCGTGCACATTGCACACTCTGTCCATGTTGAATGTCCTTGTCAAAGTTCTGATTTTCATATAAATTGCAGTTTGACAGATGAGAAAACAGAAGTTAAAACCCTAACCCCCCACATTTGTGAACTCAGTAAGCCATGCTATAAACTGATAGCTTTGAAGGATTCTGTTGTTCTCAGATGATGGCATTCTCGTCCTTCTGCTGTCTAGGATCCATCCATGATTCCAGGGTTCTTTCGACCTCTGTTTCCTGAGAGACATTTATTTTCACTAGAGCTTAACCATGTCCTGACTCCTTGTCACAGTGACTGTGGCAATGCCGGGAGACAGGGGAAGGATGCAGCTCTCAGGAGCTCAGGATTAGAGGGTGAAATGCTCTGCACACTGTGCTGTGTCAGGGACCTCTTGTGATGGGCGTGGGATGTGCTTTCCTTTACACACTGGTCCTACACCATGCACTACGTGGAGACTACGGAACACGCATGTCTTCAGAAGCAGGATGGAAGTGTAGAAAGGGTGGGGGCGCTGCTTGGACAGGAGCCTCACATCTCAGCAGCACGCGTGTCATGAAACACCTGCATAAAGACAAGCACTACATGCCCCATGAGCCCAGAGCACTCTCAAGACTTGCCAGTGGTGGCGGCCATCTTGAAAGTCTAGAATAAGTGCCTTGTGGTCCATACTGTCCTTGCTGGGCAATGTTCATACATAGTTGCTGCAGAATGGAGTTTTTGTTGGAATTCCTGTCATCTTTTCTTCTGTGAAGTTGGAGAAAGACATTTTGGGAGCAGAGAAGTACTTGGCATCACACTTGTAAGGATACAGATTTGCAACTGTTTGCTTTCACAAAGAGCATCCATTAAAAATGACAAACTCTATAGCACTTGTTTGTTTTCTTAGTGATCACCCATTAGCATCACAAGCTCTTTGCAGCTGTTTATTTCACAAGGAGTCATCCCTAAGGATTCTGAACTCTGTTGCACTTGTTACATTTTCACAAAGAGTTGCAGGAGTGGGTTAGGAATGATTTTTGTTGTAAACTCCAGTGGATTTATGTTGGCACAGAATTATTCTTTTATAGTATGCTGATATCGATGCTTGAAATTATATGATAACCGGGGTTAGAAGCAAAATTTGCAATTCTGACAAATGCTTTTCCTGTTACACTCATCTACTTATCACTTTGGACGTAAACAACGCAAGTAAAGTTGCTTCATAATATTGAAGGTAGCTCTCTTTAGCAAACAACCACCAACCTTCCAGACAACTTCGCTCCGCCTCCCTTCCCCTCGCTCACACCTCGTGCATACGGCATAGCCACAGCGTAGGTCGCTCCTACCCCTACCTCACATACAAGTCCTGGAACAACCTTCCTCTCCGGGCCTCACCCTCGCTACTGGAATTCAGGAAAGGACTCAAGACCTGGCTGTTTGACTGAGCTTCCGCAGAAAGATCCTCAGCGCCTGGAAACCCTCACAGGTGATTAGGCGCTCTTTACAAGTAATGATTGATTGATTGATTGAACCTCTTAAAGCCCTAAGTGTGAGTCACAATTACAGTATCAACCTTAATTGTATTTCAACTCAGAAGAATGATCGAGTGTCAATTTATCATACAGAGTGGAAATAGAGTGAAAATAGAGTGGAAATAGAGTGCAAGCAGGGGTACCGGAGAGTGTCTAGTCTAAAGGTAACATGTCTAAACTATGGTCATTCTAAACCGTGCAGTGCAGACTGAGCCCAGCTTTCTAACCGAAAGGGTGATGCTATCCGGTGTCTCTGTTTCTCTGTCTTGTCCCACTCCCCTTTCCATGGCCCTACTGCGAATCGCCACAATATAGTGGGCATTGGCAGGGGATTTGGAAAAGTGCGAAACTACGATTGCTCCGGTTGGATCCGGATTTCCAGGTTAGTGAATCTTTACAAGACCCTATCCCTCTACATAGACTCTGCTCTGATATTTTCTCTAGGCTGCCTCTACCCGGCTCCTCAGCTCTCAGTATCACAGTCTGATACTCGTACATTGTGGTGCAATCTGAGGTGGGATTGACATTAGAATCCCTGTGGTATCACAGCTTCAGTGCACTATAAGTGTGTGTCCCTGACACTCCCCTGGCATACCCTGAATAGGAACCAGAGGATAGTGCCAGAGGAGCACAGAGTTGGCCAGAGGAAGCAAGAAGAGGCTCCCTCAAGCAGCTTGTAAATAGCATCCCTGATCCCTGACACTCCCTGCGCTCTTCTTTGGTGCAAAGAGACAGGCAGCACCTCCACAGGTTTGCGGTGGCATTCGCTGGACGCGTGCTTCTTTTGGCTGGAATCTTGCAGATCACTCACACTCTGGGTTGGCAGCTCTTCCCTTTGCACAGGATTGTTGGAGATTGTGCCAATGCTGGTTGGTGAAAAACTGGCAGGTGCCAAATCACTTGTAGGGTCCACAAGTAAGAGATTCAAAACGGTGGTTTGGCGGGCTGCTTGTTGGATTGATGGACTCGGAGCTGCCTCACCCAAAAAGTAATGGTCCTTGGAAGACAAAAGTCATGCCTCTAGGCACAAAGAGCCCTTCAGGGGGTCTTTCAAGAGCCACATCATAGCTATACCCTACATTCTTCTGAGCATGCAGCAGGACTCTTGACAAGTTCTTGCAGTAATAAGGTGCTGAGGTTCAAGTAAGCCTTAATGGAATGGGATTTTTTATAGAAACCCTACACTTTGTTTGTTGGAACTATCAAGCCGATTAGCTATCTGGATTTGTCATTCCCTTATTAAGGCACTCATAAAGCTCTTTTAGCAACGAGGGCATTATGAACCCTGGGAATGGATTTCTGGTATTCCAAATCACCAGCCACACAATTTGTGACTCCAACAAATGGCTACAAAGAGCTGGCTTGGGAAAAATGACCCCTACTCCATAATCCCCACATTGTCTGCTACACCAATGAACATGACATTTAAATGCAAGGAGGTGTGCGTGAGCCCCGCAGCTCCATGTGGATCTTTACTGCCAAACCTTGCCATCGATCGAGCTCCAGCGGCAACAATTTCCTTCCTTTGAAGAGAACCAAGGCTTACCTATCGGAGGGATCTCCAAGGGACCAGGTAATTATCTCATGGTACTTTACAAGACATATCTACCTCACGTAACATCACAAAGATAAGTGAAGTATTGCATTTCCATTATGTTATTTGCTCTTGGTAGTTACTAATAACCAAATTCATATATAAGAATTTTAACAGCAGTATTAGATGTGCCCCAAAGTTTCCAAAGTTGTGGGCCGCGACTAAAATGATAAAAATACATGTTTGTGAATGAGAAGGAATAGTTCTAACCTAGTACACCAACACTATGTTAAGCTGTAGGCACACAACATGGAGAACATAGTAGTGAGGAAGAATAAAACTATGCGCTTGTTAAATTACATTGTAACTTGGAAGACTTTCCTACTTTGAAATGAAGAAATTGTGTGCAGCATGTGTAATATTGGGTCTCACTATTGGATCAAGTGTCTTCATGGAAGTAGGATGGAGTCCAATCTGGCGCCCCACAATAAAAGAGAACACAGTAGTAGTGCCAGAATATTGGGGAAAGGGTTAGAGAAGGGCTGGTGAGACGAGAACCTACATAGGGTCGGGAACAACTTGTAATAGTTGACATCACTATTCTTGACATACCTGCAATATCTCCGGAGGGAAGAGTTTGGTTGGTCATTCCTTCACAAAATGCCCTGACTGACGAGGGCATCACAATTAAAGATGCAACAATGGTTGGCAGTTTGGGCTGGACTGTTTCTATTAGAGCAGGACCAAGGTTTATTTGCATAAGGCAAATCGGAGGTGGCAAAAACATGTTGGACAGGGATGTGCCCCCTATTAATTACCAGTGGCTGAGATAAATGCAAGCAATCCATTGGTCACTTTTTTGTTTGATCCAGTGTGACACTAAGTGCGAAGTGTATGACCAGATGTGAGTCCCATGCTGTCTGTGCCACTGGAACCAAGTTGCACCCAACGGAGAGCCCCAACTAGGGAAAAACCAGTCTTATCTTACCTATGTTATGGTTTTTGTTCTTGTCAGTATCTACGTACCAGGATGGAATGTGTGCGTGCTCTAGACCGATCCCCAATAGTGGAATCAGCTTCCGACCCCAGCCAGTCAGTTGTATCCTAGTGCTCGCTTACACATTACTTCTTGTGCTCCAGCTGCTGGCTGTCCCACAGATCCTGCTCTGTCTCTGGGGGCATCAAAAGCTGCACCCCCAGTCCTATCAGCCCGCATGTGGAACATGTTCAACAGAGCCTCCTCCTTTGTGTCCGCGCTCTCCTTCTCCTGTGGTTCAGTGATCCGGGGAAATATATAAGGAGGGGGTGGAGCAGTTGGAGCACAAGCCCTAGCTCTAACCCTAAAGTGACTGTTTTGGTATTCCCATTTCTCCTGGGTGTCTCTCAAACTTCGGACTTTGGATTCATGTTTATATGGGTGTGCCTCCATGTGCCACTGTATGAAGAGGGGCCATTGTAAAGCATCTATCTTATTTTTAGGATCCTTCAGTTTTTTCTGTAAGTTTGCGAATCCCTCTACATCGAAGGTTCCGTGTTCAGGAAAGGGCGTCTTCCAGTCCTCATTAGTAAGTCCTACCCACTCTTATAAATATTTGTATGTACTTTAACCATATTGTTGGTACATAGCATGGGCAGGAGTTTCTTTAAGTGGGGTCTCACTATGTTTAGAATTAATAGCCTCCATCATCGTCCCTAAAACTTCACTCACACTTGAGTAACAGGGGAAGGGACTGCAGGCCTTGTGTCTGCAACTCATCCCATGGAGGGGCACAGGGAAGCAAGCAGAAAATGGGATAGATAGGTTTCCCTTCAATTATGTTTCTTCTAACTGATCTCGTGGGGGGGGAGGTGTATCACACTCACACCCAAAGATCTCCTTGCAGTCGACAGTCGTTCAGTCTACACCCTAAAGGACTCATGAAGGGTCGGGCGGCTAGATAAGTGGGTCTTTTTCTCTCACATGTTCATCTTTCAAGGGTCTGTGCTTTGGGTCCTGGCAGTCCTGCTTATTTTCTCTGTTACCACACTATTCCTAGAGCCTGCTCTCTCTATCGCATGGGTTTGCACTTGTACTAATTTTCTGTTCTCTGGACTCCTCCCAGTTTTACATACTTACCTCATTTCTTTCTGTATTCTCCTTTATCTCCTACTCGGATGCCATTTGTGTGCACACTTTTTGAAAATACATTAACCACACGACAACGTAAGCCATTCAAGCAACAAACAAAGGGTGAGCAATGTTGATGATATTAATCTTTATTCGATTATACAGAATAATCATAAAAGATACAAACACAAGTTAAAAAGGAGTACATAAACACGTTAAAAGGAGTACATAAACACATGTTAAAAGGAGTACATAAACACAAGTTAAAAGGAGTACATAAACACATGTTAAAAGGAGTACATAAACACATGTTAAAAGGAGTACATAAACACGTTAAAAGGAGTACATAAACACATGTTAAAAGGAGTACATAAACACATGTTAAAAGGAGTACATAAACACAAGTTAAAAAGGAGTACATAAACACAAGTTAAAAAGGAGTACATAAACACAAGTTAAAAGGAGTACATAAACACAAGTTAAAAGGAGTACATAAACACATGTTAAAAGGAGTACATAAACACAAGATAAAAGGAGTACATAAACACATGTTAAAAGGAGTACATAAACACATGTTAAAAGGAGTACATAAACACGTTAAAAGGAGTACATAAACACATGTTAAAAGGAGTACATAAACACATGTTAAAAGGAGTACATAAACACAAGTTAAAAAGGAGTACATAAACACATGTTAAAAAGGAGTACATAAACACAAGTTAAAAGGAGTACATAAACACAAGTTAAAAGGAGTACATAAACACATGTTAAAAGGAGTACATAAACACATGTTAAAAGGAGTACATAAACACATGTTAAAAGGAGTACATAAACACATGTTAAAAGGAGTACATAAACACATGTTAAAAGGAGTACATAAACACATGTTAAAAGGAGTACATAAACACAAGTTAAAAAGGAGTACATAAACACATGTAAAAAGGAGTACATAAACACAAGTTAAAAAGGAGTACATAAACACATGTTAAAAGGAGTACATAAACACAAGTTAAAAAGGAGTACATAAACACAAGTTAAAAAGGAGTACATGAACACAAGTTAAAAAGGAGTACATAAACACATGTTAAAAGGAGTACATAAACACAAGTTAAAAATGAGTACATAAACACAAGTTAAAAAGGAGTACATAAACACATGTAAAAAGGAGTACATGAACACAAGTTAAAAGGAGTACATAAACACATGTTAAAAGGAGTACATAAACACAAGTTAAAAAGGAGTACATAAACACAAGTTAAAAGGAGTACATAAACACATGTTAAAAGGAGTACATAAACACATGTTAAAAGGAGTACATAAACACATGTTAAAAGGAGTACATAAACACATGTTAAAAGGAGTACATAAACACATGTTAAAAGGAGTACATAAACACAAGTTAAAAGGAGTACATAAACACATGTTAAAAGGAGTACATAAACACATGTTAAAAGGAGTACATAAACACATGTAAAAAGGAGTACATAAACACATGTTAAAAGGAGTACATAAACACATGTTAAAAGGAGTACATAAACACGTTAAAAGGAGTACATAAACACGTTAAAAGGAGTACATAAACACATGTTAAAAGGAGTACATAAACACATGTTAAAAGGAGTACATAAACACAAGTTAAAAAGGAGTACATAAACACATGTAAAAGGAGTACATGAACACAAGTTAAAAGGAGTACATAAACACATGTTAAAAGGAGTACATAAACACATGTAAAAAGGAGTACATAAACACAAGTTAAAAAGGAGTACATAAACACAAGTTAAAAAGGAGTACATAAACACAAGTTAAAAAGGAGTACATAAACACAAGTTAAAAAGGAGTACATAAACACATGTAAAAAGGAGTACATAAACACAAGTTAAAAAGGAGTACATAAACACAAGTTAAAAAGGAGTACATAAACACAAGTTAAAAGGAGTACATAAACACATGTTAAAAGGAGTACATAAACACAAGTTAAAAAGGAGTACATGAACACAAGTTAAAAAGGAGTACATAAACACATGTTAAAAGGAGTACATAAACACAAGTTAAAAAGGAGTACATAAACACATGTTAAAAGGAGTACATAAACACAAGTTAAAAAGGAGTACATAAACACAAGTTAAAAAGGAGTACATAAACACATGTTAAGGAGTACATAAACACAAGTTAAAAAGGAGTACATAAACACAAGTTAAAAAGGAGTACATAAACACATGTTAAAAGGAGTACATAAACACATGTTAAAAGGAGTACATAAACACAAGTTAAAAAGGAGCACATAAACACAAGTTAAAAAGGAGTACATAAACACAAGTTAAAAAGGAGTACATAAACACATGTAAAAAGGAGTACATGAACACAAGTTAAAAAGGAGTACATAAACACATGTTAAAAGGAGTACATAAACACAAGTTAAAAAGGAGTACATAAACACAAGTTAAAAAGGAGTACATAAACACAAGTTAAAAAGGAGTACATAAACACAAGTTAAAAGGAGTACATAAACACAAGTTAAAAGGAGTACATAAACACATGTTAAAAGGAGTACATAAACACATGTTAAAAGGAGTACATAAACACATGTTAAAAGGAGTACATAAACACATGTTAAAAGGAGTACATAAACACATGTTAAAAGGAGTACATAAACACATGTTAAAAGGAGTACATAAACACATGTTAAAAGGAGTACATAAACACAAGTTAAAAAGGAGTACATAAACACAAGTTAAAAAGGAGTACATAAACACAAGTTAAAAAGGAGTACATAAACACATGTAAAAAGGAGTACATAAACACAAGTTAAAAAGGAGTACATAAACACAAGTTAAAAAGGAGTACATAAACACAAGTTAAAAAGGAGTACATAAACACAAGTTAAAAGGAGTACATAAACACATGTTAAAAGGAGTACATAAACACAAGTTAAAAAGGAGTACATGAACACAAGTTAAAAAGGAGTACATGAACACAAGTTAAAAAGGAGCACATAAACACATGTTAAAAGGAGTACATAAACACAAGTTAAAAAGGAGTACATAAACACAAGTTAAAAGGAGTACATAAACACATGTTAAAAGGAGTACATAAACACAAGTTAAAAAGGAGTACATGAACACAAGTTAAAAGGAGTACATAAACACATGTTAAAAGGAGTACATAAACACAAGTTAAAAAGGAGTACATAAACACATGTTAAAAGGAGTACATAAACACAAGTTAAAAAGGAGTACATAAACACATGTTAAAAGGAGTACATAAACACAAGTTAAAAAGGAGTACATAAACACATGTTAAAAAGGAGTACATAAACACATGTTAAAAGGAGTACATAAACACATGTAAAAAGGAGTACATAAACACATGTAAAAGGAGTACATAAACACATGTTAAAAGGAGTACATAAACACATGTTAAAAGGAGTACATAAACACGTTAAAAGGAGTACATAAACACGTTAAAAGGAGTACATAAACACACGTTAAAAGGAGTACATAAACACATGTTAAAAGGAGTACATAAACACATGTTAAAAGGAGTACATAAACACATGTTAAAAGGAGTACATAAACACGTTAAAAGGAGTACATGAACACATGTTAAAAGGAGTACATAAACACATGTAAAAAGGAGTACATAAACACATGTGTAAAGGAGTACATAAACACATGTGTAAAGGAGTACATAAACACGTTAAAAGGAGTACATGAACACATGTTAAAAGGAGTACATGAACACATGTTAAAAGGAGTACATAAACACATGTTAAAAGGAGTACATAAACACATGTAAAAAGGAGTACATAAACACATGTTAAAAGGAGTACATGAACACATGTTAAAAGGAGTACATAAACACATGTAAAAAGGAGTACATGAACACATGTTAAAAGGAGTACATAAACACATGTTAAAAGGAGTACATGAACACATGTTAAAAGGAGCACATACAACGTTTAAAACCATTTTTAGACACATACCAGTTCAATTCATCCAATTTAAAAAGTTCATAAACACATAAAATCCGTTTAAGATCAGGACCCCGGCCTATCATATGCATCGTTATTACTAGGCACACATTATTTTGTTCCAGTATAAGGCGGCTTTTAGATAGCCGATAACTGCCGTCATCACCACCTGATCCTGTAATAACTGTAAGAATAGAAAAGCCCCTCTCTTTTAAAAGTGGTAATAAATATCTTCTGCAGAGAAATTCATAGTATTTACAAAATAAGACCAAATGTGTTAGGTTCACGGGGGAACAGTAGTCACAAGGACAAATTAAAAGGGCATGGGGCTCAAACTGGCCCGGAGGGAAGCAAATCATCATACGGATAGTGCCCAAACGAAATTTAGTAAGTAAGGATCTATCCATGGGGTGCTTAATTGCAGTGAGATAATTTTTGGGGCCACTAACTGATTTCAGCAACAGAAAGGATCTAGTAGAGTGTTTCATCAGCACCCGAGCTTCCCTTTCCTCATTGGCCATATTTAAAAAAAGTTCCATAAGGACTGTACGATCACCCTTTTTAAGGAGGTGTGGCCTATCAAAAATGTCCGTGAGATCGAGGGAACGGGCTACCGATTTAATGTAATTTAACCATGGTATCTTTAGACCATATGTACATTCCATGCAGTCCTCAGTCACACTCCTGTTGAACCACAGGCTCTCATTAGACCAAACAGAAATCCATAGTAACAATGGAGCCAGTTTGACCTGGTCCTCCACGTAGTTTAAACCCAATTCCTAATGGGTGACAAATGAGGAACTGTTTGGACCCACCCCCAGGAGTTTCCTACAAAATCGGTCCTCCTCCAGCTGGATTCCTTTGCACTTACGGTACCCCCAAACAGCAGCTCCGTAAGTCAGGACTGGGAGACACTTCATTCTAAATATTTGTAACAGGGGCAGAACGGGCTTGTTACCTACTGACAATGAAAATCTAAATAAGGCACAACAGGCTTGGGGGAATTTAGAACAGTGACTGGAAATACAGGAAAGCCAGTTATTCTGGTGGTCAAAAGAGATCCCCAGGTAAGGAAATGTGGAAACCTTGGCGATGTGTTGCCCTTTAATATCAATAGGCCTCGTCTTGGCTGTCCTCCTCCCACAGACCATATAATGCATATTAGAGATGTTAGTATCTAGATCCAAGTCATCCATGAACTTCACAAACAGATCCACCAGGAGTTTTAGCCCGTTAGCCGTCCGGTCCATCAACACAACGTCGTCGGCGTATAGGACGGGACCCTGCTTGTCTTTACCCTTGGCAGATCCGCACCGTTTTTACTCAAACTTGTGTTAGAGGCTGTTAATATATAGTAAAAACAGTAATGGGGCCAACAAGCATACCTGCCTAACCCCTCGCGGTAAGCCAAAAGGTTCAGTAGTTTCCCCCTCTGTGCCGTATCTAACGCGTGCATTTACATCCATATGCAGAGCTCTAAGGAGGTTGATCAGATCGGCAGGCAGCCCCATCTCCCCAAGAATGTCCCAAACTTTGGACCTGTTCACCAGATCGAAGGCGCTACTAAGGTCCATAAATGCAAGGAAGATAGATCCCTGCTTCGCCACAACGTATTTCCCTATGATAAGGTTGAGGTTCAGGCATTGTTCTATAGTGCCCATCCCTTACCTGAATCCATATTGGACAAGGCAGATGATGTCTTTAGCCCGAGCTCAAACTTCCACTCACTGAAGTACAATACGCCCTACCACCTTTACCACTGAACATAGCAGAGGAATGGGTCGGCAACAGGAAGGGTCCAATTGATTCCCCTTCTTAAATACAGGGACTATGGTGGCTGATTTCCAAATCGGAGGAAGACCAAGTTGGGTTGTGGCGTTAAGAACATTAACCAGCACTGAAGCCCAAAGATGAGGTTCATCCTTATAAAAATCAATGGGAATTCCGTCTGGCCCAGGTGCTTTATTGGACGGGCTGTCCATAATTGCATTGTAAACCTCCTCAAACTCAAACCTAATCTCTAAAGGGTACAGATTATCTGCATCACCCTGATTAGAGGGGAGGTCTTTGTCCAGCACGTACACCTTTTGATAATGTGTGACCCAAGTGGCTACAGGGATGGAGGAGCCTATATCGTCTTGCACAGTCACATTGAGCTGCCTTCCATTAACCACCGCCCAGAAACCCCTGGAATCTCTAGAGCAGCATGTGTAAACCAGCCGGTCCCAAGAAGCTTCTTTGAGCTCCTCCTTCCGCTTCCCATGGGCAAGTTTATATGCCCTCCTGGCCTCCTTAATATTATCCTGGCTGCGGGGTAAGGTGTTTAAAACCTCCCGCAAATACTTGTCCGCGGACCTTCATGTCATATTGAACCAGCCCGGCTTGGCGCCCCTGGGTTTACCCGCCATGTCCCTTATGGTGTTAACAGTGGATTCATTTAGCTGGCCAAAGGCTTCCACCACTAGGGCAGGTGATGTATCCAGGGCTAACAAGGGCTACAGGATAATAGCGATGTTCCGTGTAACCATTTGCTTGTTCACTTTGGCCATCGAGAGGTTACGCCACTTAACCCTCCGACCCTTATCCTTGGTGGTTAAACCAGTCAGACCACGGACAGGAGTTACGCCTGGGCCGATGTTGATTCCTAACACAATTTCTATGGGGTTATGGTCGCTGAAAGTGGTTTTATGGACCACTCCTGGGCTAACCAAACTATCAAGGGATCTTGAAATAAAGATGTAGCCTATAATGGTCCCTTTTCCCCACCCCACAAAGGTGGGCAATTCCCTGGACAGACTGGAACCCCCGGGCCTTACGTTTCTTAGCCCAGCCTGACCAAGAACCTCCAAAAGCTTCCGGACCCTCTGGTCAGAGTCGGAATCGCTAATCATAGGGTCTTCTAGCGCAAAAGGGTTACCCTCATAGTGGTATTGACCCAGCTTAGCGTTAAAATCCCCACCTATTATTATATTGAAGGACTTAAGATAAGCGAATGATCTGAGATCAAGGCATGATACTACTTCAAAGAGCGCCTCAATCTGGCACCCGCGGTCCCCAGCAGAGTTATAAAAATTCACAAGAAAAAAGTTAAAATCTTTAGAACTAAGAACCCAAAGGATCTGGATGCCGCTATGTTTTCCGGTCCAGGGAAGACATGGCTTGGCAGTTCGGGCTGGACTGTTCCCATGAGGTTTCCGGTCCAGGGAAGACATGGCTTGGCAGTTCGGGCTGGACTGTTCCCATGAGGCACAGGGTCAAGACTGATTTGCATATAGCTGTGTCTGAACTGGGGTGGCGAAGTGAGCTAAAGAACGATGATGGATTCAACCCAGATCTGTGACTGGGGGTGAGTGTCTGAAAAGTTTCAGCGCTCCGTCCATCATCTCCTTGTGTTTGCTTTGTTCGCCCTAAGTTGGCAGGGTATGCCCAGACGTGGGTCCCTTGCTCACTTTGCCACTGGATTCAAGCTAGCCTGGCTGATGAGGGCTGTTAGCCCGAAACCGGTCCCAGGATGCTTGTTTCCGGTCCAGGGAAGATATGGCTTGGCAGTTCGGGCTGGACTGTTCCCATGAGACACAGGGTCAAGACTGATTTGCATACAGCTGTGTCTGAACTGGGGTGGTGAAGTGAGCTAAAGAACGATGATGGATTCAACCCAGATCTGTGACTGGGGGTGAGTGTCTGAAAAGTTTCAGCGCTCCGTCCATCATCTCCTTGTGTTTGCTTTGTTCGCCCAAAGTTGGCAGGGTATGCCCAGACGTGGGTCCCTTGCTCACTTTGCCACTGGATTCAAGCTAGCCTGGCTGATGAGGGCTGTTAGCCCGAAACCGGTCCCAGGATGCTTGTTTCCGGTCCAGGGAAGACATGGCTTGGCAGTTCGGGCTGGACTGTTCCCATGAGGCACAGGGTCAAGACTGATTTGCATATAGCTGTGTCTGAACTGGGGTGGCGAAGTGAGCTAAAGAACGATGATGGATTCAATCCAGATCATCACTTCCAGATCCACACCGATCCCAACACCACCCTCAGAGGAACCCTCATCTACAGACCCCCCGGACCCCGACCACAGTTCAGCGATTCCATCGCTGACTTCGTCAGCACACACGCCATCGCCTCCACGGACTACATCCTCCTCGGGGACTTGAACTTCCACCTCGAGAACAACAAGGACACCAACTCCACCACCCTGATCGACAACCTCGCCACCCTCGGACTCAGACAGCTCGTGACTACACCCACCCACGCCGCCGGCCACACGCTCGACTCCATCTTTTCCGCAAGCCCACACGTCTCCTTCAACCACACCTCCGAACCCCACTGGACTGACCACCACTGCATCCACTTCACCTACAGGAAGCCCACCACGCACCACCGCACCGAACAAATGCCTCGCCGCTGCTGGAGCAGAGTCACGGAAGACCAGCTAACCACAACCCTCGCCCTGAGCCCACCCGCCGAACCCTCCGACCCCGACACCGCCGCCCGCAACCTCAGACAGTGGATCGACGACTGCGCCAACACCCTCGCCCCGTTCAAGAATCCGCCCAACAGCCACACCAGCAAGAAAGCCACCTGGTTCACCAAAGACCTCCAGGCCTCCAAACGAACATGCCGAAAACTGGAGAAGATCTGGCTCCACGAACGGACAGCGGACAGCTACGCCGCCCACAAGAGCGCCACCCGCAGTCACCATCACCTCATCAGATCCGCCAAAAGGGCCTCACTCAAAGACCGCCTAGACAACAACGCACACAACAGCAAAGAGCTCTTCAACATCGTGAAGGAACTCTCCAACCCCAGCTCCAACACCAACGACATCCAGCCGTCGCGAGACCTATGCGACTCACTGGCCACCTTCTTCCACCGCAAAATCGCCGACATCCACGACAGCTTCAACACCACGACCGCCCCGGCAACCACCGAGACCACTGCCCCCACAACCACCAACCGCCTGCTCTCCTGGACCAACATCAACGACGAGGACACCAGCGAGATCATGAACACCATCCACTCCGGTTCACCGCTAGACCCGTGCCCTCACCACATCTTCAACAAAGCCAGTACAGCCATCGCGCCCCATCTCCGGAAAATAATCAACATCTCCTTCGAGACAGCAACCTTCCCGGAAAGCTGGAAGCACGCCGAGATCACCGCCTTACTCAAGAAACCCAAGGCAGACCCCAAGGACCTCAAGAACTTCCGACCCATCTCTCTGCTCCCGTTCCCCGCGAAGGTCACCGAGAAAATCGTCAACAAACAACTGACCCGCTACCTCGAGGAGAACAACATCCTGGACCCTTCCCAGTCCGGCTTCCGCAGCAACCACAGCACCGAAACCGCCCTCATCGCCGCCACCGATGACATCAGGACCCTGCTAGACAACGGAGAAACAGCAGCCCTCATCCTCCTGGACCTATCAGCCGCCTTCGACACGGTCTGCCACCACACACTACGAACACACCTTCACGACGCCGGGATCCAAGAGAAGGCCCTGGACTGGACCACATCCTTCCTTTCCGGCAGAACACAAAGCGTCCACCTCGCCCCCTTCCGATCCAAGGCCACCAAGATCATCTGCGGCGTACCCCAAGGCTCCTCCCTCAGCCCAACGCTGTTCAACATCTACATGGCACCCCTCGCCCACGTCGCCCGACAGCACAACCTCAACATCATCTCCTACGCCGACGACACCCAGCTGATCCTCTCCCTCACCAAAGACCCTCACACCGCCAAAGCCCACCGCCACGAAGGAATGAAGGCCATCGCCGAATGGATGAGGACCAGCCGCCTGAAGCTGAACTCGGACAAGATGGAGGTCCTCATCCTTGGTTCCAACCCTTCAGCCTGGGAAACCTCCTGGTGGCCAACATCACTGGGAACAGCCCCGCCACCCACCGACCACGTACGCAACCTAGGGGTCATCCTCGACCCCACCCTCTCCATGACTAAGCAGGTCAACGCCGTTTCCTCATCCTGCTTCAACATCCTCCGAATGCTCCGCAGGATCTTCAAGTGGATCCCCACCGAAACAAGAAAAACAGTCACCCAGGCCCTCGTCACCAGCAGGCTGGACTACGGAAACGCCCTCTACGCAGGAACGACGGCTAAGCTCCTGGAGACGGCTGCAACGCACCCAGAACGCCTCTGCACGTCTTATCCTCGACATCCCCCGACGCAGCCACATCACACCCCACCTGAGAGACCTGCACTGGCTCCCTGTCAACAAGAGGATAACCTTCAAGCTCCTCACCCACGCACACAAAGCACTCCACAACTCCGGACCAGCCTACCTCAACAGACGACTCAGCTTCTACACCCCCACCCGCCAGCTCCGCTCGACCAGCCTCGCCCTCGCCACAGTCCCCCGCATCCGGAAAACGACCGCCGGCGGCAGATCCTTCTCCCACCTCGCCGCCAAGACCTGGAACACCCTCCCCACCAACCTCCGACAGACCCAAGACCTACTGGCCTTCAGAAGACTCCTCAAGACCTGGCTCTTCGATCAGTAGCAGCACCACCCCCCTCTTCCCCCAGCGCCTTGAGACCCTCGCGGGTATGTAGTGCGCTTTATAAGTGACATGATTGATTGATTGATTGATTGATTGATCTGTGACTGGGGATGAGTGTCTGAAAAGTTTCAGCTCTCCGTCCATCATCTCCTTGTGTTTGCTATGTTTGACAGGGATTGGATATACTCTCAGATTAGCATCAAATCTTACTAGGGTGATTAGGCCTCCACGAGGCCGTCGACCAAGAGAAGGAATTGCTGCCACACAGAAGCTTTCGTAACCATCTCGGCCAACCGGGTCAAGAGCCCAAGTCTCCTGTAACAGAATGATATCATACTCAGAAGTAAAATCAAGCCAATTAGGGTCTGCTAACTTGTCCCTAATACCTGCTATGTTCCAGCTTAAGATTTTTAATGGGCGCCCTGGAACACTTGATGGTATTGGCTCTGCAGGTAATGAGTTTGGGAGACCCTTCACTGAGCTTAAGGGATTAATCCCAGAGGTGCATAAAGATAAGTCCTGGAGTCAATCGTTTTGGTCCAGGGTACTTAGGGGATTAAATCTATTACTCACAGGGATAGCTATTTGTGCAGGGGGGGATGGCTGGGAGCCTAAAAGGACGATGGATCGTTCTGTCCATGGGAGGAGGGTGGGACTGCAAGCACCAATAGAAAAAGCCAAGCGGAAGAATGTTAATACAGGCTTCCTTGATGGTCAGTGCAACAGAGCTGTAGAGTAATTGCTTGGCCAAGTCGGGTGACCTACAGTTGATTACGACACAGTCCCCCTCTAAAAACGTAGGCATTGGCCCAACCCACCCTACCCTCCTAACAAACAAGATATCATTGTACTCCTTATAATTAAAGTCAGCATTGTTTGAGCACAGTTAGTTATTTACCTAAAATGCTGGTTCCATTTGCGCTCCTACTCTTAGTCAATGAACACGTACAGGGATGGTCCGTTCTCCACCTTTGGAGAAACTTCTCCTTCCCTCTGGCGCTGGGTCCCGCCCCTCCTGCTTATCTTCCTCTTTTCCATGGTACTTCTAGGGTGCACTCTCTTTGTACTGTGGATTGCACTCACACTCTCTTTAATCCTGGGACTGTCCTCCCACCCACCTACCCACCCTAGACTGACCTGTCCTCTCCTATCTAGACAACAATTCACATTTCCTTTAGTGTCCCTAAAACATATCTATAAACAAGCACAGAGTTCACATGTCATCAATTTAACTAAAGCTAACACTGTCTGACCTGATTGGCGGGTTGAATGCTGCGCTGCCCTCCACCACAGTTCCCCTGGAGAAATCTATCCCTTAGCTTTGGCACATGGTGAAACATAACATGTGTATTTGTAAAGTGCACATTCACCCAAGGGTATCTTGCCACTGAATAGCAGATGTTTATTGTTGCCCATTGGAACTCATTTTATTGACATCAAAAAGATGAAAGGCTGAGTGGACCCGCCGGGATTTGAACCTGTGACCATGAGGTTGAACACTGGCCTCTGCAGTGGAGGGATTAGTCCACTGAACCACCAGACCCAGTGGCATCATGTGAAGCCCGGTTCGGCTCCCCCCAAACCTCACCCGACTAGATAGTGACTGAGGCACCATGATGTCAGACATAAGAGAAACCAATCTTACACCTACTTGAAATCTGCATAAGTTTATTCAGATAAACGAGCAAAGTGCGATATCGCAATGCAAAGCAGCAGCATTCCCCTCTCCACCAGCAAATGAGCATCTAATGCTATCCCCACCCCTATTTGCATGACTGTTTATATGTTTATTTGATACATACTTGGCCCGAGAAAAAATGTGACAGAAACTGAAACTGAGATGGCAGGTGTACAACATTCTCATGAGAAGAACAAAAACAGACCTTAAAATGATACAAGAAATGCAAACTTCCAGATGCTGAGCTAGTCTTTTGTGAATCCTTGCTTAGTAACACCAAGCAGGAGGATGAGACTGAATACACCGAAGATGAGAAGCAGCAGAAGCCATACACAGTATGGGCAACCAAGATGGCAGCAAATGAATCAACGTGGCATCAGCTATTATGGCAACCACAAAACACATTTCATGCAATTTTTCACTACATAACAATGCCACAGAGTGTGCCACATCCGTTAGCTTTTATCACATAAAATAATGCATAATTCTCCTTTTCTTCTCACATACATTCCCACATAACTTTGTTTCTTTTACCAAATCCACATCAAATCTTTATAACAATTTTGAACAACTCCGAATTATTTTGCCCAACTTGGTGCAACTGGTGGAGAGGAGTCCAATGTGTTCACGTGTAGAGGGAAAATAGAGTCTGATTATAAGTACATGCAAGGAAATGTCTTGACATTCAGGGAAAATGGTTACTGAGACTTTGAGGTCACAAAGCATTAATGGTCCCAAAAGTGGTGCATCACACCATCCATTTTAGACGACTGATATACACACCGCCGTTTCTACCAGCTTTTAAGGAGTGAGTTCACTAATGATTTTGGTCATATTTGAGACTCTGTGAGTTAGGATGCATCCATGTGGTTTCTATCTATATGTTATTTATATAGTGTTTAATGCTTTAGGCGTCCACCCTCTGGCTGCCTCCATTTGGGGGATGCTACTGTCCTTCACCTCTGCCAAAGTCCACGATCACTTCTGCATATATTTGTCTACTGTTTTTTAAAATTTTATTTTTGTAGATATTTATATAGCGCGAACTATACCCGAAGATATCGGGTATCAGAGCACTAGTTTCGTTACAGATGGACACATTCATTTTTTTTGTTAGGCACGGGGAGATTAAGTGATTTGCCAAGAATCACAGGATGTTGAGTGTCCTTGCCGGGACTCGAACCCGGTTCCCCAGCTTCAAGGTCGACCGCTCTAGCCGAAAGGATACATCCTCTCCTGCTGGAATTGTTTGTGTTTAGGTTCACATTCAAATGGAGAGTAGCGGGCAGTTTGGATTTTGCCACCATAGCTTTCCATCCATATGTGGATTCTGTCTCACACTCCTGAATTTTTGCTTTGGTTTTAGTTATTTACCCGAACTTTCTTGAAGGAATGTAGGGTGCATTTTTGATGGGTCATAGGAAGGGATGTTGGGTTTATTTTTGATGGGCCATAGGAGATGTCCCTGTAAGAGCTTGTAGACCTTCAAAGTAGTTTTGATGGTGATCCTTGATTGGCGTCTAACCATCGGGATGACTTTGAAGAATCTTGACACCCTGCAACACCTCTTACTGGAGCCCTCTGAGATTTTGTAGGGGACGGAGGGATTTGTGGGAGATCGAGGCAGATGCTTTCATAGTCAACCTTTGTTTGTTTGTCGCGGCTCACTCACACTTGATCTTGGGGTGCTTATTGTCTCCTTCAGCCACACCACGGAACTCCTCTGGACCGACCACCGCTGCATCCATTTCACCTTCCAGAAACCCACCACACACCACCGCACCCAACAGATCCCACGCCGCTGCTGGAGCAAAGTCACCGAAGACCAACTACGGGCAACCCTCGCTCTCAGCCCTCCCTCCGACCCATCCAACACCGACGACGCCGCCTGCAACCTCAGACGATGGATGGACGACTGTGCCAACACCCTCGCCCCGCTGAAAAAACTCACCCACAGTGACACCACCAAAAGGGCCAGCTGGTTCACCTCGGAACTCCTAGCTTCCAAGCGCACCTGCCAGAAACTAGAGAAGAAATGGCACAGTGATAAGACACCGGACAGCCACGCAGCCCACAAAGACGCCATCCGTAACCACCACCACCTCATCAAGTCCGCCAAGAGAATCTCCTTCAAAGACCGCCTCGACAACAACGCACACAACAGCAAGGAGCTTTTCAACATCGTGAAGGAACTCTCCAACCCCAGCTCCAACACCAACGACATTCCGCCGTCGCAACCCCTGTGCGATTCCCTCGCCACCTTCTTCCACCGCAAGATCGCCGACATCCACGACAGCTTCAACACCCAGACAGCCCCAACTAAGATCGATGCACCAGACCCACCGCACACCATCGTCCACGACCCCCTGCCAGCCTGGGCCAGCGTAAACATTGAGGACACCATCAAGACCATGAGCACAATACACTCCGGCTCCCCGTCAGACCCTTTCCCGCACCACATCTTCAACAAAGCCAGCAGCGCATCGCACCCCACCTGTGCAATGTCATCAATCTCTCCTTCGAGACCGCGACCTTCCCAGAGAGCTGGAAACACGCAGAGATCAACGCCCTACTCAAAAAACCCAAGGCGGACCCGAGAGACCTCAAGAACTTCCGGCCCATCTCCCTGCTTCCGTTCCCAGCCAAGGTCATCGAGAAGATTGTCAACAAACAGCTAACCCGATACCTCGAAGAAAACAGCATCCTGGACCCATCCCAATCGGGGTTCCGCAGCAACCACAGCACTGAGACTGCCCTCATCGCCGCCACCGACGACATCAGGATCCTGCTGGACAACGGTGAGACCGCAGCCCTCATCCTGCTGGACCTCTCCGCCGCCTTCGACACTGTCTGCCACCGCACTCTACGCGCACGCCTCCACGACGCAGGGATCCGAGACAAGGCCCTGGAATGGGCCACCTCCTTCCTCACCAGCAGAACCCAGAGAGTCCGCCTCCCACCATTCCGATCCGAAGCCTCCGAGATCATCTGCGGCGTACCCCAGGGATCGTCCCTCAGCCCAACACTGTTCAACATCTACATGGCCCCGCTCGCACGCATCGCCAGACAGCACGACCTCAACATAATCTCCTACGCCGACGACACTCAACTGATCCTCTCCCTCACCAAGGACCCCTCGCCGCCAAAGCCAATCTCCATGAAGGAATGAAGGCCGTCGCCGATTGGATGAAGATCAGCCGACTAAAACTGAACACGGAGAAGACAGAGGTCCTCATCCTCGGCTCCAACCCCTCAGCCTGGGACGACTCCTGGTGGCCAACGACGCTGGGAGCAGCCCCGACACCCACCGACCACGCACGCAACCTGGGAGTCATCCTCGACTCAACGCTCTCCATGGCCAGGCAAGTCAACGCAGTCTCATCCTCCTGCTTCAACACCCTCCGCATGCTTCGCAAGATCTACAGGTGGATCCCGACAGACACAAGAAGAACAGTCACCCAGGCCCTCGTCAGTAGCAGACTGGACTATGGGAACGCCCTCTACGCGGGAGCCCCGGCTAAGCTCATCAAGCGACTGCAACGCATACAAAACGCCTCCGCACGCCTGATCCTCGATGTACCACGCCACAGCCACATCACCCCCCACCTGAGGAACCTGCACTGGCTCCCCGTCGACAGGAGAATCTCCTTCAAACTCCTCATCCACGCACACAAGGCACTCCACAAGACTGGCCCAGCCTACCTCAACAGACGACTCCTCTTCTACGTCCCCAACCGCCAACTCCGCTCCGCCGACCTCTCCCTCGCCACCGTCCCTCGCATTCGAAGAACCACCACCGGCGGCAGATCCTTCTCCCACCTCGCCGCCAAGACCTGGAACACCCTTCCACTAAGCCTACGACAGACCCAAGACCTGCTGACCTTCAGGAGGCTACTCAAGACCTGGTTGTTCGACCAGTAGCAGCACCCCCCCCCCTTTTTTTCTCCCCAGCGCCTTGAGACCCTCGCGGGTAAGTAGCGCGCTTTACAAATTCTGTGATTGATTGATTGATTGTGGAGGCTGGCTGTTGTTGATAATTAATCTTGCTCTCCACAAGTATTTTCAAGTAAATGTAAACAGACCTTCCAGAAAGACCTCGGAGATCAGGCATCCAAGTAACCTTTACTGAAGGCTAACGGGGTGCAAATGTGTAATCGGGGAATCTTTGTGAAATTGACAAGCTTTGCAAATTCACTAAGATGTAAAGTTTGCCGCCTTTGCGACACTTCCCCTATGCAGGAAGGTACTGCAAAAAACTGTTTGAAGAATTTTCTACAAAGAATTTTTGGCCAAGTAGATTCTTCCAACCAATGTGACCATTTTCTGAGGGTTGGGTTGTACAAACCCACATTCACTGGATTTTTCACTGCGATTTATGAAAAAAACTATTCAGCTTACATGAACTTCTGAACGCTTGCAAAGTTTTGGAAAACACTTCATGAAATCGGCAGAGGAAACATCTTTGCAATTTTGCACACTTCTACTGGGGGCCACTTTAACTAACTCTTACTTCAAGGCCTATGCAAAAAATATATACATAGACAGATATATACATCTCCGCCTGAAGGTATTATTACATTTTTGGTAGGTTCACAATCATTCCCAGAAGTACGCTGGAAAGCTGCCCAAGCATTCCTGGAAGTACGCTGGAAAGCTGCCCAAGCATTCCCAGAAGTACGATGGAAAGCTGCCCAAGCATTCCCAGAAGTACGCTGGAAAGCTGCCCAAGCATTCCTGGCAGTACGCTGGAAAGATGCCCAAGCATTACCAGAAGTACGCTGGAAAGGTGCCCAAGCATTCCCAGAAGTACGATGGAAAGCTGCCCAAGCATTCCCGGAAGTACGCTAGAAAGCTGCACAAGCATTCCCAGAAGTACGCTGGAAGCTGCCCAAGCATTCTCGGAAGTACGCTGGAAAGCTGCCCAAGCATTCCCAGAAGTACGCTGGAAAGCTGCCCAAACATTCCCAGAAGTACACTGGACAGCTGCCCAAGCATTCCTAAAGTACGCTGGAAAGCTGCCCAAGCATTCCCAGAAGTACACTGGAAAGCTGCCCAAGCATTCCCAGAAGTACGCTGGAAAGCTGCCCAAGCATTCCCGGACGTACGCTGGAAAGCTGCCCAAGCATTCCCGGAAGTACGCTGGAAAGCTGCCCAAGCATTCCTAAAGTACGCTGGAAAGCTGCCCAAGCAATCCTAGAGTACGCTGGAAAGCTGCCCAAGCATTCCCAGAAGTACGATGGAAAGCTTCCCAAGCATTCCCAGAAGTACGCTGGAAAGCTGCCAAGCATTCCCAGAAGTATGCTGGAAAGGTGCTCAAGCATTCCCAGAAGTATGCTTGAAAGCTGCCCAAGCATTCCCGGAAGTACGCTGGAAAGCTGCCCAAGCATTCCCGGAAGTACGCTGGAAAGCTGCCCAAGCATACCCGGAAGTACGCTGGAAAGCTGCCCAAGCATACCCGGAAGTGCGCTGGAAAGCTGCCCAAGCATTCCCAGAAGTACGCTGGAAAGCTGCCCAAGCACTCCTGGAAGTACCCTGGAAAGCTGCCCAAGCATTACCAGAAGTACGCTGGAAAGCTGCCCAAGCATTACCGGAAGTTCGCTGGAAAGCTGCCCAAGCATTCCCAGAAGTACGATGGAAAACTTCCCAAGCATTCCCAGAAGTACGCTGGAAAGCTGCCCAAGCATTCCCAGAAGTATGCTGGAAAGGTGCTCAAGCATTCCCAGAAGTATGCTGGAAAGCTGCCCAAGCATTCACGGAAGTGCGCTGGAAAGCTGCCCAAGCATTCCCGGAAGTACGCTGGAAAGCTGCCCAAGCATTCCCAGAAGTACGCTGGAAAGCTGCCCAAGCACTCCCGGAAGTACGCTGGAAAGCTGCCCAAGCATTACCAGAAGTACGCTGGAAAGCTGCCCAAGCATTACCGGAAGAACGCTGGAAAGCTGCCCAAGCATTACCAGAAGTACGCTGGAAAGCTGCCCAAGCATTACCAGAAGTACGCTGGAAAGCTGCCCAAGCATTACCGGAAGAACGCTGGAAAGCTGCCCAAGCATTACCAGAAGTACGCTGGAAAGGTGCCCATTAGTGTTGGCTCCTCCGCTAAGGCGAAGGAGCGTCGCCCTACTGAAAGGAAAAATAAAATGATAATAACGTGATGTTATCATTTGATTCTTCCCTGCTGCGGCCACAGGAGTGCGGGGCTGATCTACTGACAGAGCAGGGGAGGAGTGGTGGGCACACTAAAGTGCGCATGATGTTTTGACAAGCCCTCTTGACCCTGCCAAACAGTCATGCACACTTTAGCATGTTCTCAATGCAGGCTGCATTGCAGCGTTGTGATTGGCTCAGGGGAGCCTGGCTGCTTCCTGTTTGGCGAAGGAGAGACAACGTGGGACAGAGCGGCGAGGAGACAAGTGAATTTTTCTTTTTTTTTTTTTTACAATTATACCTCCTTACCACCTCACCCCACCACCTCACCCCTCCGCCTCACCACCGCAGATCCGTGCTGGCCGCCACTGCTGCCCAAGCATTCCAAGAAGTATGCTGGAAAGCTGCCGAGGCACAGGTTTCCAAGCGCACGTCTGGGAATATCATGTGACTTTTCCCAAAGACTTCTATTCCTCCTGTATGGAGCTCTCCATAGTTGAGAACTCTGCACGGGGGAATGTAGCCTCTTGTGCAAATACACCGGGTTTTTTTCTCTATAGAGAAAAAAAATTTCCCTGTGGAAAAAGCCAGTTCCCTACACTCTTAGCAAATTTGCGATGGTCTCTTCTCTCCATCCTGAAAGGGGAACATCCCTGGTTTCCAGACTGGAAAGGGAAAAGTAGTTAGATAATGCCCAAAAAGATAACTGTTTGGGTGTTCCAAACTCCCAAAGCAAACCACGTCTAATAAATCCTACTTCCCACCCCTTGGATATGATCTCCGCACTCATGGCAGAGAAATCTGGAGAAGTGAATGCTTTTACATCCACCAGGAATACCCCTGTGAATTCCTGATGGGCGTAAAAAGGGTAAATTTGATCACAAACTTACATCTATGCCACTGCTTTAATATGAGCTGGTGGTTTCCAGTGCTCCGCACCAGCACTTATTTGTCAACACCGGCGCTTGTGGATGTCTGCCACAAAGTGGCGCTGTCAGGCTAATTTAGAGATGACCACAACAACAGTTAATTATTAATTCAATATCCATTAAAAAGGATCATTACCTGCCGCCCAAGCTATTCTTATAGCTTTATGGGCCTGGAATAGTCCAAATTGTCACACTTGTAGGAGTGTGATGATAAGTAGGTGTGTTGTTACTAACATTGGCAGCATAGCAGAGGCAATGGGTGGTGCAAATTGCAGTGGCCTCCTGACCAGAGCTGTGGCTTCGACAAATTAAGCTCTGATTATGCCCATATTTGTCCTTGTGAATAGGCCCATTTGTTCTTACGTTAGAAGCAATGGGGATTTCTGAAGGTGTGCTATGCATTAATTTTAATTTTTTGCAGTTTTACATAGCCGAAGTCCACCCGAAAGTGTTGGTGCGCTTTACATGAGCACTAGTTACGTTACACAAGGACAAGTTCATTTTTTTGGGAAGGCATGGTGAGATTAATTGATTTGCCCAGAATCACAGAATGTTGAGCCGATGCTGAGGCTCGAACCTGGCTCCCCAGTGCCAAAGTGGGCTGCTCTGACCGCTGCGCCACATCCACATGCAATCTTCTCCAACAAAAATTATCGCAGGCCTACCACAAAGAATAGGATTAAAGAATCATTGGGGTTTGCCCAAATCACCCTCCACTACATGGGCTAAGAAATAACGCATTATACACAATGGTAATGTGGAGGAATAAATACCTACATATTACCCATAGGGTACATCGAATTACCCTGTTAATGGTGCATCCTCCCGTCCCAAATTTTTCTACATCAAAAAACACATACCACTATGTATTCCTGGTTGGAACAATTCTTCGTTTCGTTTTAATTGGTCTTTAAAATATTTAGACATTTTTTTTTTTCAAAGCTCAACATAAACAACAAAACATTTTACACAAACATATTCTCTTGGCCATGTAAGTACATATCAACAATTCATCATATATTGTTTCCTACCCCCCCCAATTTTTTAATGTCAATGTTTGCACCCTCATTAACGGCAATCCACTGCGAGGTAATCCTATATACACATGAGGTGCCCGCTACACCTCCTGAAACATTCTGTAATGTGTATATCCAATTAAATACCATTTTAGTCTTGATGTAGTGGATCCCTCCAAGCATCAACTTTCGACGCGTTTCAGCCCATATTCCTTCCGGGCCTCTTCAGGACAAGGGTAAAGGGAACAACAGTGCCTCCCACGGGCAATATGTCTCTGGGGTGTGGTCCCCGTACTAAATGCTGTCTTCAGAAATGGTATATGATTGACACAGGCTCAGGCTTGAAACGAAATGAAGAATTGTTCCAACCAGGAATACATAGTGGTATGTGTTTTTTGATGTATACAAATTTGGGACGGGACGATGCACCATTAATAGGGTAATTCGATGTACCCTATGGGTAATATGTAGGTATTTATTCTACCACAAAGAATAAGCACAACATGGAATTGATTTTAATTTCCCCTTTATCGCAAGTTTTTGCCGCTTCATCGTGCCCCCACAGGGATGTGGGATGCCTCCAACACGCCCGGGCTGGCACTGCCTGGCATCCGTCCTCGGTGCGGAGGGCGCTTTTCCTTCCAAGGTGAATTGACAGCAAGAGTTTTTACTCTGAGAAACACTCACTAAATGATGCAATGTGGCAAATCCCCTTAATGCCTCCTGCACGCCCTATAAAGTTTCCCTCCAAACCAGAGCAATCGTACATATTGTAACAATCCGCTTACAGATATTTGTATGTAAACAATCCCATCCAGCGCCGGGAAGCGGCTTCTGCCGGGACTTTATGAGCTGTGCAGAACACAAATGGGTCTAATTATGCCTCCTTGGGAGCGGCAGCGCCGGCCTCAATGACTGGATGTGGCGCTCATCTCAGCAGGTGCCAGTCTGTTGGCACGGCTTTGACAATTACCCAAGTTAATCAGTTGTGAAGTTAATTTCCGTCTGGAGGTGGGGGAGGGGGGAGACGTCGGGCAGCGCCGGAGCGCGCGCCTTGGCGAAGCGCCGCTGAGATCTCCTGAGTGGGAGGGAGGTGAGCTGTGGCGAGGGGTGTGCCAGGGTGGCACAGGGGGGCTCCCTGAGGCGTGCCAGTAGCAGAGACTTCTACAGTGTGGGCAGAGAGCGGGAGACAGAGAGAGTGAGACAAAGAGACTGAGTGAATGAGAGAGAGATGAGCTGTGGCGCGGGGTGTGCCAGGGTGGCACGGGGGGCTCCCTGAGGCGTGCCAGTAGCAGAGACTTCTACAGTGTGGGCAGAGAGCGGGAGACAGAGAGAGGGACACAGAGAGACTGAGTGAATGAGAGGGAGGTGAGCTGCGGCGTGGGGTGGGCCATGGTGGCACAGGGGGGCTCCCTGAGGCGTGCCAGCAGCAGATACTTCTAGGGTGTGGGCGGAGAGAGGGAGACAGAGAGAGGGAGACAGAGAGACTGAGTGAATGAGAGAGAGATGAAGTGAGCTGTGGCGCGGGGTGTGCCAGGGGGGCACGGGGGGCTCCCTGAGGCGTGCCAGTAGCAGAGACTTCTACAGTGTGGGCAGAGAGCGGGAGACAGAGAGAGGGAGACAGAGAGACTGAGTGAATGAGAGAGAGATGAGCTGCGGCATGGGGTGTGCCAGGGTGGCACGGGGGGCTCCCTGAGGCGTGCCAGCAGAAGAGACTTCTACAGTGTGGGCAGAGAGTGGGAGACAGAGAGAGGGAGACAGAGAGACTGAGCTGCGGTGTGGGGAGTGCCAGGGTGGCACGGGGGGCTCCCTGAAGCGTGCCAGCAGAAGAGACTTCTACAGTGTGGGCAGAGAGCGGGAGACAGAGAGAGGGAGACCGAGAGACTCAGTGAATGAGAGAGAGATGAGCTGTGATGCGGGGTGTGCCAGGGTGGCACGGGGGGCTCCCTGAGGTGTGCCAGCAGTACAGTGTCGGCAGAGAGGGGGAGACAGAGAGAGGGAGACAGAGAGACTGAGTGAATGAGCGAGAGATGAGCTGTGGTGCGGGGTGTGCCAGGGTGGTACAGGGGGGCTCCCTCAGGCGTGCCAGCAGCAGAGACTTCTAGGGTGTGGGCAGAGAGAGGAAGACGGAGAGACTGAGTGGATGAGAGGGAGGTGAGCTGCGGCATGGGGTGTGCCAGGGTGGCACGGGGGCTCCCTGAGGCGTGCCAGTAGCAGAGACTTCTACAGTGTGGGCAGAGAGCGGGAGACAGAGAGAGAGAGACAGAGAGACTGAGTGAATGAGAGAGAGATGAGCTGCGGCGTGGGGTGTGCCAGGGTGGTACAGGAGCTCCCTGAGGCGTGACAGCAGAAGAGACTTCTACAGTGTGGACAGAGAGAGTGAGACAGAGAGAGGGAGACAGAGAGACTGAGTGAATGTGAGGAAGGTGAGCTGTGGCAGGGAGTGTGCCAGGGTGGCACAGGGGGGCTCCCTGAGTGGTGCCAGCAGCAGAGACTTCTAGGGTGTGGGCAGAGAGAGTGAGACCGAGAGAGGGAGACAGAGAGACTGTGTGAATGGGGGAGCGATGAGCTGTGGTGAGGGTTCAGCCATGGCGGTGCAGGGGCGCCCCCCATGGCATGCCAGTAGCGGAGGAGTCTGCAGTCCGGGCAGCGAGGGAGACAGACAACGAGAGAGGGAGACAGAGGCTTAGGACCCGGAACCCCCGATAGGACCGGACCCCAACACCACCCAAATGAGTTACCAACAGGACACAAGATAAGCTTAGTTTGTGGATCATTTTATTCAACATTAACATAGCAAAGTTTGTGCAAATCTGATAAATTCAACACAAGAAAAAGGTGCATAAAATCATAGGAATTATATGTAAATCAATCACATACAAAGTGTCAAAATCATGAGGAAACAAACCATCAACACAATAACTTCATTTGAAAATTGAAGAACAATATCCAGACTTTTACCCCAAGGGGCACCTCGCAATCCTTAACACCATTGGACCACACAAGGTGCAACCACCTGCATCCGCGAGGGGCGGTCCCATGCCCCTGTACTCTTGTCCATACAATGGGCACTGCCCCCGAACACCAAGCTCCCCAGGGCCTGCGGAAAAGGTAGGCAGGGCACCCCGTGCCGACCCCCTGAGATCTAACTGTGCGCCCTAGCCCGCAAGCTGGTGTACATCCTCTGGTTGGCCCAGGACTGCCTAACCTTACCCCTTGGGACTGTCCTGAGGGGGGAGGGGGACTGCTTCCGAAGGACCCTCCCCCCCCTGCTAACTGGTGGGGGGTGACTTATGTATTCTAGACCGCGCCATGAGTGCGAACAGGGGCCCCAGGTCCTTCGCCCTCCCCACCACAAAACATCCACTGAGCAAATGCCCAAATGTCCCTGATGAAGACATCCGTCCTAGCGTCTGAAAGATGAACGCCTTCCTCGTAGAACATGTCACCACCCCTGAGGAGTTTGTGTGGTATATTCCAAAGGCGACCTGGGCCCGGGCACAGTCTTGACATCTCAGAGTTCAAACGTCTCACTGACACATTGATTGTCCTGGATTTTATGTTCTTCCCCCAATTCCGGTGTGGCACCATGTGTGACCATGCAATGGCCGCCCCAGGAAAGGCTCTACCCAGTTGTGCAAACTCCAACAAAATGGCCTCCCTGAGGCTTTTATGGTCGTCAGGATGGCCAGGTGAGGAAAAGGCCAAGGCCAAAGGGCACAGGGTCTTTATACCCCACCCTGGCCATCCCGGCGGCGGCGCATAGCAATGACGCACTTCCGGCCGCCCGCCAATCGTGAGGCACGGTGCCGGAAGGCGTGAAGGCCGGATCCGGTTTTGACCACATTAGGCCGGCATCCCGCTGGATCGCGCGAGTCCCGGTCCATGGGGGCCTGGGTCCTAAGCGCTGCGTCCATTCCCCCATTTGGGGGGGGATGCTCTGTCCAGAGTAAATGGAGATGTCCAGTGGTGCGGATTCAGTAATGGAGGTGCAGAGGTGTTCCAGGAGTGGGGGCAGAAGCAGAGACTTCTACAATATGGGGAGAGAGAGAGAGAGATAGCGCGAGAGAGAGAGAGAGGAGAGAGAGAGAGCGAGAGAGACCAAGAGAAGGAAATAAAAGATCTCACTACCAGCCAAGATTCGAAACATCCAGGAGCATTTACACCTGAGAAGGGGGGTGAAAATACAGCTATGTCCAAAGTAACTACATCATCCCACAACCCTGGAGTAATATCTGTACTAATCCCACAACACTCAGGGGTCGGGCAGCCGATTGTAGTTCAAAACAGGTTGTATAATCAGTGATTTATAAAGTGACTGAGGCAATCTTTGGCAGCTTGCCAACAGGACACACGTCCCCCCTCTATGCATATGGCCTTCTAGCACTGTTGACATCTGGTGTTTTCTTAGCATGCAGTTCTGGGATTTGCATCACAGACCAGAGTTTGAATTGTCTTGTAATTATATGTTTTGGGTATTGTGTTCTTGCCTTGTCTTTGGTTTGTGGTGGTTTAATTTTTAATGAGGTGTGTGTGTTTGATTTTGGTATTGCAAAGGTGTAGAGGAGGGCTTTTACCCATTACATACATATGTCTCAGGAAGACAACAATTCCTTTGTGTGGTGATTAGAGGTGGACTGTACCTGGTGTTGATGGACTCGTCACATCTTTGAAGAGTTGTGCTGTTGCGTGTATCTGCATGGTGCATACTGGTGGTGAGTGCGGGAGCAATGTGATTGGTAGCTACAAGACATATCAAAGCTGTGTGGAATGATCACTATAACATGTACTGTTCGATTATTGATTGTTTTGGTTTTCTTCTGTTAGATTTTTTATTTATTTTATTTATTTAAAGTGTTTTTATAAAGCGTGAACATGACCCAAGGGTATCAGAGAATATGTCTCATTACATCGCATACCAATACCACGCGTGCCATTACAACGTGGGTATTACTACGCGATGTCAATGACAACGACATGCCATTACATCGCACACTTTTACCACGACTATGCCTTTACCACACATGCCATTACAACGCAAAGGCATGCGTGGTAAAGGTATCCTCATGGTAAAATTTTGAAAGGTAAGTGACTCTACCCTGTCCTACCCTAAACGCTAATGTAGTACCCCTGCACGACCCTCTCCCGACCCCAGTCCTCTCCCTACATTTACACTACCCAGCACGACACCCCGACACTTCCCTTTAACACTAAAACACTACCCTACACTACACAAACACCACAACACTACCCTAAACCCTAAAACACTACCCCCCTGCATGACCCTCCCCCTTCCCCCAGTCCGGTCCCTACACTCAAACACTACCCTGCACGACCCCCCGACACTACCCTAAACCCTAAAACACTACCCTACATAAACACCAAAACACTACCCTAACCCTAAAACACTACCCCCAGCACGACCCTCCCCCTTCCCCCAGTCTGGTCCCTACACTCAAACACTACCCTGCACGACCCCCCGACACTACCCTAAACCCTAAAACACTACCCTACACTACACAAACACCACAACACTACCCTAAAACACTACCCCCAGCACAACCCTTCCCCTAGTCCGGTCCCTACACTTAAACACTACCCTGCACGATCCCCCGACACTACCCTAAACCCAAAAACACTACCCTACACTACACAAACACCACAACACTACCCTAAACCCTAAAACACTACCCCCTGCATGACCCTCCCCTTCCCCCAGTCCGGTCCCTACACTCAAACACTACCCTGCACGACCCCCGACACTACCCTAAACCCTAAAACACTACCCTACACAAACACCAAAACACTACCCTAACCCTAAAACACTACCCCCAGCACGACCCTCCCCCTTCCCCCAGTCTGGTCCCTACACTCAAACACTACCCTGCACGACCCCCCGACACTACCCTAAACCCTAAAACACTACCCTACACTACACAAACACCACAACACTACCCTAAAACACTACCCCCAGCACAACCCTTCCCCTAGTCCGGTCCCTACACTTAAACACTACCCTGCACGACCCCCCGACACTACCCTAAACCCTAAAACACTACCCTACACTACACAAACACCACAACACTACCCTAAACCCTAAAACACTACCCCCAGCACGACCCTTCCCCTTCCCCAGTCCGGTCCCTACACTGAAACACTACCCTGCACGACCCCCCGACACTACCCTAAACCCTAAAACACTACCCTACAATACACAAACACCACAACACTACCCCAACACTACCTAAACCCTAAAAAAGTAACCCCCCACCCCTGGCCCAATCCCCCATACATCTCTCTCCTCGTGGTTCCTCTCTCCTGGTTCCTGCGTCGTCTAGTGCTCATGATAGCTAAACAAAGACTGACTGTCTCCAAGGCTGAAAACCCTGCTTTAGATACGTGCGCTAGCAATGTGTCATCAGAGGCAATTACTGTCTTTGAGCCTGGAATGAGTTGCACGTCGTTGTGAGGAAACGGAAGAGCCTCAGTTTCCTCACAACAATGTGGATCGCCATTACATCGCAAGCGTTGTAAAAGCGCATGCGATGTAATGGTATGCGTAGTAATGGCTATGCATTGTTACATCGCATGCGTTGTAATAACATGCGGGGAAACAGCCGCATTGTAATGGCTGTTTCCCGTATCAGAGTGCTGTTTATAAGGTGGGAAACTGAAACCTGAAACATAAAAATGAACACCTACCAAAAACACAGTACATAAAATGTAAAACTAAAGCAAGATGTGGTACTGAACTATATAGCATAAACAGAGCCAGGGGGTCCCAACAGTGCTGTGCATGTTTACACTATTGTAGTGTAATCACAGAAGGCCAGCCCAGTTGTTCTTTATGGTGACAGGAGCAGAAAGCTGTGCACCTTTCACAGGCAGGGAGGGATACTGCCTACTTCTGTACTGTAGGAGAGTAGGATCTGCTTCTCATAGTTACCCCCACTTTTTGCTGATGTTTCACTGTTTTCGACTTAGTTTGGCTGGGATCCTGCTATTCAGGACCCCAGCCTATCTGCTTTCTCCTCTAAATTGATTGCATGTACTTTAGGTACACTCCAGATTGGATTCTGGGGTACCCTTATAAGTCCCTAGTATATGGTATACTATGTACCAAGGGCATAGGTACCCCAGAGGCCTCCCAGGGACTGCAGCATGCATTATGCCACCCCTGAGAGGCCATCCAAAATGACAAAACAGGTCTGCTACTGCAGCCTGTGTAAGGTGGTGCATGCACCCCTTACTTAGATATAGGTTCACTATATCTATCCTGATCACTGCACATATAAACCTATCAGTCACCCCTATGGCAGGCCTTATCAATCCTGAAGGCAGGGTGCTGGGTTTTATGTGAGAGGGTGCCCATGCATGAGTAGAGCCCCTCTGCAGCCTTCGGAACCACTATTCCGGGGTTGTCTGTGATGCAGCCAACCATATACTCTTAAGTGCATTATGACCTCGCGGTAAATGCTAACTTTAGAATGGCTGCTAGGAATTATGTTGTGTTTGGTGTCAAACACATTGGAATCATACCTCCACACCAGTAACTGGTGTGGGAGGTATGATTCCTCCCTCCTAGAGGGAGAAATATGACAGCACCGGTACACCCGGTACCAGCTTCACAGAGCCCTGGCATCACAAGATGGATGCTGCCAGCCACAGACACGAGTCTGCCCTCCTGCTGCTGGACGAAACTCCGGCAGGGGAAGCTGGACAATAGGTTTCCTGTCACAGGGAGGTGTGACCACCTCCCAGACAGGCTTTAGTGTATTGGGGCTGGGTGGGTGCACTCCCAGAGAGCTTTGAAGTCTGCACTGGGGGCACATTTGGTGTCCCTGTGCATAGTCCAGCTCAAACCGGTTGCAGGGGCACTCAGCCCCTGCTCTGGTGCGAAACTGGACAAAGGAAATGGGTGTAGCCACCCCTCTTTCCTGACCCTCCCATAGGTGGGTCCCCAGAGTTTGTCCCACCCCTTCCTTGGGTATAAAGTAGGAACCCCTGGCTACAGGACTTTAGATTACACCTGGACTAAACTCTGATACAGAAACCAAGTACTTCGACGATCTACACTACGCTGGATGACTGAAGAATCTCCCTTGGAGTAAAGGAGTTACTCCCCTGCAAGGCAGGCACCTTAAACGCAACTGACCGGTTAGCATCTCCGAAGCTCCCGAGGACTCCGAAGAATATTGCCACACAGGAGGTGGGTTCCCAAAGTCTCTGAGGTCGATCTGTGCCCACAGCAAGTCTGAGGCCCGTATCCCTCGTGGTGACCGTGCAACCCGAACTCCTGGACAACGCGTCTATTTGCAGAAGCATCAGCTTTCCGGCGATCCCTGAGGCTGAGCTTTGGGATACTTATAGCCCTGACCCTGAGCAGTAATTACACTGAAGATTGCTGGCCTACACTCAACGAGTGTTCCGTGGGCCACCATTTTGTGATTCCTCTTGAGGTCCCTTCGCGATCCCTGGCCTGTTGAACTGTGGGTCCCTAAGAAGGCAACTATAACTTTCATTGGGCTTCTCTGGTTGCTCCAGGCGTGCCCTGACTCTCCATCACTTGGGGAGTCTCCAGGACCTTGCTGGTCCTGACAGAAGCCGAATTACTTTGACAGCGTGGGTTGCCGTTGCCAAGGCTTGTTGGTGTTCAATCCGAGCACTGACCCCCCAGCACTCGACATCCTTTGTGGGACAGCTCATCTGCGGACTCTGGTTGTCGTCGATGTCTCCTGGTCCCCGTGGCTGCAGAGTCAAGCTTCACCTCTACGCACCTGAAGCACCCGACATCAGTGGGCATTCGATTGCTCCGCTCCTGGTCACTGGCAAGTGACCCAGACTCTGTCCCCTCTGATTTCAGGTTCTTCACATCTTCGATCCAGGCTTGGATCACCCGGACACTTTTCTTCTTCACGGCAGCAGCACTTTGCAGCAGATCGCCATTGAAATCAACGACGATTCCCGACACCCTTTGACACCTATGCACCCGGCTTCCCTGGGTGAGGTAACTCGAGTACTCCGGTGCTCCTGTGGGTGTTGGCCCTAGAACCTCTTAAGTCTAAAGGGGTTTGCTCAAAGTCCTCTCCTAAGTGTCCTTTAACTTTAAAATTTCAACCGCGACTTTCCCATAGAGTTGTACGGAGCTCGCGTCTGTGTTCCCACACTGCACCTGCTCCTCCGTGGGTCCCCTGTGTCACTACCTTGGGTGGTTCCTTGGGGTCCCAGCGATTCTACGTGCTCTAGGCACTGTGTCTAGTCAAGTCGTGGTTCTTATACCACTTTCTTAGTATATTGTTTGGTCTCCCCTGGAGCCCACTGTGTATTGTGCTATTTACTGTCGTTCTAGTACTGTAATATTGTGTGCCTTGTTCTCTAATCTCATAAAGAGGTTAGTAGAGAGTGTTTAGTAATAAATACATATATTTTATATATACCTTGTGTGGTTCTCCATTCATTTGGTCATTCAAGAGGCTATATACTGGTAAAACAAGCTGCTTTACATTCCTTCGAGACTTAGCCTGAAGGCTGCTCTCCACAGCTACCACTAGGATAGCTTTCTTTAAAGGTTGTCTTTAACCTAATCATCAATAAAGGTCGTTTGGACTGGTGCAAGGTGCCCACTTTAATTAGTGGACAGCATATACCAGGCCAACTTCTCACATTGGTGGCCGTGGTGGGATTCAAGCTTGCTATTGTTTTACCAGATAATCTCAGTGAGTGACTAACTGAAAACCACTAAAGGTACTTAGGTACATATAAATCAAGTCTAGAATACAGTAAGTTCTACTGAACTTAGAGTTGTGTGTCAAGGGCTTAGCACACCCTTTCTACAACTCAAGAGAGTTTAGTAGACCCACTAGAGTAGGTAGGTGCATACACCACACCACACTAGTCATGTCTTCAAAGGCAGAAGCCAGTGGGCCTCTCCCAACTAAGTATGACCATGTCTCATACCAAGAATTGAGGACTATGTGTGCCTCTAGGAAATTGAAGACAGGGAAAAGCCCAACCACACAACATCTCATACAGTTGTTGCTTGCAGATGACCTCAGAAAGACCCCCGGGTCTGATGAGGTTGGCAGAGTGGGTGGGACAGCAGAAGAGGAAAGGCCAGGTAGTGAACGCTACTATGACCCAGACTCTGATGCTGGCCAGGAGGATCAAAATGATTCTAACCTGGAAAATCCAATTCTTCCTGAAGGTGAGGAAGGAGACCCCAGGGGGGCTCTCTTTACCCCACCTGGAAGGGTTAACAGTCTACCTAGAAGATCCAGATCTCCTTCTAAGGAATCTGATCATTCTGGTACTTCTGTAAGGGACCTCTGCTTCTCATAAAAGGGAATCCTCTTATGAGAAGAAATGCCAACTGCTTGAGTTTGAGAGAGTTAAGCTCAGGATCAAGAGAGAGCAATTGGCCTTAGACAGTGAATCCCTGGAGCTTCAGAGAGCTTCTCAGAAGTTGGGACTAGAGTCCCATGGTGGCAGCCACAGTGTCCCTAGAGGTAGAGATCAAACTCATGACCATAGGAACCTGAACAAGATTGTCCCTCCCTACCAGAGTGGGGATGGCATCCACAAATGGATAACTGCACTTGAGAGGGCCTGTAAGGTACAGAGGGTCCCTCAGGAACAGTGGGCAGCAATCTTGTGGCTCTCCTTTGCAGACAAAGGTAGAGACAAGCTCCTCACTGTTAGAGAAGAGGATGCTGATAATTACAAAGTCCTGAAGAGTGCTCTGATTGATGGGTTTGGCCTAACCACTGAACAATACAGGTTAAAGTTCCGAGATACCCAAAAAGCACAGACTCAGGACTGGGTTGACTTTGTTGATTGTGCTACTAAGGCTCTGGAAGGCTGGTTACTTGGCAGTAAGGTGTGTGATTTCAAAGGATTGTATAATTTAATCATGAGAGAGCAGATCCTTAATAACTGTCAAAATCAACTGTTGCATCAGTACCTGGTGGACTCTGATCTGACCTCTCCCCAAGAATTGGGCCAGAAGGCAGACAAGTGGGTCAGAATCAGGGTGAGGCAGAAGGTTCAGAACCAAGGTGGTGACCCTAAGAAGCAAGATTCTAAAAACTCTGATAAGGGTGGGGAGAAGGGTAAAGACCAGAAGTCTTCTCAAGGGCCCCAAAAATCTGCATCTGAGGGGGAGTCACAATCCAATAAGGGAAAAGGCAAGAAGAAACCATGGTGTAAAATCTGTAAGCAGAAAACCCATTGGACAAGTGATCGTACCAAGTCCAAGGACTCAACACCCACCACCAATGCCCTTAAGGCAACTGTTCCCCCTAGTTCAGCTCCAGGTGGTGGGGTTCCAAATAAGGGTGTAGTAGGGTTAACCCTGGGATCTGAGATGGACTCTGGCCTAGTCAGAGTTCCAACTCAGGCTATGTTGATCTGTGATGGGGGCATGGATATGGCCTCCTTATTTGTAAGCCCCAGTAATCTGGGCAAATACAGACAACAGCCTATAATAAATGGAAAAGAGGCCTTGGCATTCAGGGACACAGGAGCAAGTGTCACAATGGTGACAAAAGATCTTGTGGCTCCTGAGCAAATCATACTTGGTGAAATGTACCAAGTGATCAATGCTAGCAATGTCAGGACAGACCATTCCTTGGCAGTTGTTAATTTCTCCTGGGAAGGGGTAACTGGCCCTAAGAAGGTTGTGGTAAGTGCAGACCTCCCTGTTGAATGCTTGTTGGGCAATGATTTAGATGCTTCAGCTTGGGCTGAAGTGGAACTCAGGACTCATGAAGAAATGTTGGGTATCCCTGCAGATGTGTTTGCTATGACCAGGTCACAGGCAAAAATGTCTAACACTGAACATGTCCTGGATCCTGGAAAAATGGACCATGCACCTTCCAACAGAAGGAGCAGTAGGGTTAAGGCAGAGTCTTCCCCCCTGCCTCAGAATCTAGATCAGTCTCTTGAGGGAGCTGATCTTAGTCCTGAAGAAGGAAGTGTCCCAGATGAGCTTGAGCCTGATCAGGTTGAGTTCTTGGGGACAGGGGGTCCTTACAGGGCAGATCTGAGCCAGGAGCAACTGACCTGCCCCTCTCGTGAACCCCTCAGACAGCAAGCTGCTGCTGAGGCTGCTGGGAGTGCTAGTGGGTCCCATAGGATCTACTGGGATGATGGACTCCTTTACTCAGAGAGTAGGGACCCGAAGCCTGGAGCCACCAGGAGGTTGGTTATACCTCTGAAGTTTAGGAGTTTTCTCTTGACCCTAGCACATGATATCCCATTGGTAGGTCACCTAGGCCAAAACAAGACTTGGGACAGAATTGTCCCTCACTTTCATTGGCCTCATATGTCTGAAGACATCAAGGAGTTTTGTCGCTCCTGTGTCACCTGTCAAGCCAGTGGTAAGGCAGGTAGCACTACAAAGGCCCCCCTGATACCACTACTGGTGATGGGGGTTCCCTTTGAGAGGGTAGGGATTTACATTGTTGGTCCCCTAGATCCTCAAACTGCATCTGGGCACAGATTTATACTGGTGGTGGTGGCCCATGCCACTAGGTACCCAGAGGCAATTCCCCTCAGGACCACCACAGCTCCTGTGGTGGCAAGGGCCCTCCTGGGAATCTTTTCCAGGGTGGGTTTTCCTAAGGAGGTAGTATCAGACAGAGATGCAAACTTCATGTCTAGTTACTTAACTGCTATGTGGAAGGAGTGTGGTGTAAATTATAAATTTACCACCCCTTATCACCCACAATGCAATTGTTTAGTTGAAAGGTTCAACAAAACCTTGAAGGGCATGATTAAAGGTCTCCCAGAAAAGCTTAGGCGCAGATGGGACATACTTTTGCCCTGCCTTCTCTTTGCCTACAGAGAGGTTCCACAGAAGGGGGTTGGTTACAGCCCATTTGAGCTTCTGTTTGGACATCCAGTTAGGGGTCCATGGTGTCTAGTGAAGGAGGGATGGGAGTTACCCCTCAACCCCCCTAAACAGGATATTGTGGACTATGTACTTGGTCTCCGCTCCCGGATGGCTGAGTATATGAAGAAGGCAACTAAAAACCTTGAGGCTAGCCAGGAATTGCAAAAGGCCTGGCATGACCAAAAGGCTGTGTTGACTGTTTATCAGCCAGGACAGAAAGTATGGGTGTTGGAGCCTGTGGCCCCAGTAGCCCTCCAAGACAAAAGAGCAAAAGCGAGAGGTTACCTATTTGGTGGACCTTGGAACTCCCAGGAGCCCCCATAGGGTGCTCCATGTCAACAGGCTCAAACCATATGTTGACAGGGCGGACATGGGCTTGCTCATGGCTACTGATGAGGGACAGGAGGAAGAGAGTGATCCACTCCCTGACCTGCTCTCACAGAACCCTGATGATGGTTCAGTAGATGGTGTAGCCTTGGCAGGCAGCCTCACTGACCAGCAGCAAACTGATTGCAGAAAAGTTCTCAATCAGTTTAGACATATGTTCTCACTGACTCCAAGTCAGACTACCTGGTGCACTCATGAAGTGGACACTGGGGACAGTCTGCCTGTTAAAAATAAGATTTACAGGCAACCTGACCATGTCAGGGACTGCATCAGGACTGAAGTCCAGAAGATGATGGATTTGGGTGTGATTGAACCCTCAGATAGCCCTAGGGCTAGTCCAGTAGTCTTGGTACCTAAACCTCACACCCAGGGTGGTAAGAGAGAGATGAGGTTTTGTGTAGACTACAGAGGTCTCAATGCAGTCACTAGGATTGATGCCCATCCAATCCCTAGGGCAGATGAGCTTATAGATACTTTCGCCTCAGCCAAGTTTCTGAGCACATTTGACCTGACAGCTGGCTACTGGCAGATCAGACTAGCTGAGGATGCAAAAGCCAAGACAGCATTCTCAACCCCTAGTGGGCACTACCAATTTGTGGTGATGCCCTTTGGTTTGAAGAATGCACCTGCCACTTTTCAAAGGTTGGTGAACAAAGTCCTTACAGGCCTGGAAGCCTGTAGTGAAGCATATCTAGATGATATTGCTGTCTTTAGCTCCACCTGGGAGGATCACCTGGTCCACCTGCGAAATGTTTTGGAGGCCCTGCAGAAAGCAGGCCTCACTATCAAGGCCACCAAGTGCCAGATAGGGCAGAGCCAAGTTGTATACCTGGGCCACCTTGTGGGTGGAGGCCAGGTTCAACCATTGCAGAGCAAAATCCAGACCATCATGGACTGGGTTGCTCCAACCACCCAGACTCAGGTCAGAGCTTTCTTGGGCCTGACTGGGTACTATAGGAGGTTTGTCAAAGGGTATGGATCCATAGTGACCCCTTTGAATGACTTAACTTCCAAGAGAATGCCAAAGAAAGTTCAGTGGACAGTCAGCTGTCAAAAGGCATTTGATGACCTGAAGCAGGCCATGTGCACTGCTCCCATTCTGCAAAGTCCTGACTACTCCAAACAATTCATTGTCCAAACAGATGCATCTGAGTTGGGGGTAGGGGCTGTGTTATCACAATTGAATGATGAAGGTCAGGATCAGCCAGTAGCTTTTATTAGCAGAAGGCTGACCCCCAGAGAGAAACGTTGGTCAGCCATTGAGAGTGAAGCCTTTGCTGTGGTTTGGGCTCTGAAGAAGCTGAGGCCATACTTGTTTGGCACTCACTTCATTGTTCAGACAGACCATAAGCCCCTCCTATGGCTAAAACAGATCAAGGGTGAAAACCCCAAACATTTGAGGTGGTCCATTTCCCTACAGGGGATGGACTATACAGTGGAACATAGACCTGGGAGTAACCATGCCAATGCAGATGGACTCTCAAGATATTTCCACTTAGAACATGAAGACTCAACTGGTCAAGGTTAGTTTAATGTCCTGACGTTTGGGGGGGGGGGTTGTGTAGGAGAGTAGATCTGCTTCTCATAGTTACCCCCACTTTTTGCTGATGTTTCACTGTTTTTGACTTAGTTTGGCTGGGATCCTGCTATTCAGGTCCCCAGCCTATCTGCTTTCTCCTCTAAATTGATTGCATGTACTTTAGGTACACTCTAGATTGGATTCTTGGGTACCCTTATAAGTCCCTAGTATATGGTATACTATGTACCAAGGGCATAGGTACCCCAGAGGCCTCCCAGGGACTGCAGCATGCATTATGCCACCCCTGAGAGGCCATCCAAAATGACACAATTGGTCTGCTACTGCATGCACCCCTTACTTAGATATAGGTTCACTATATCTATCCTGATCACTGCACATATAAACCTATCAGTCACCCCTATGGCAGGCCTTATCAATCCTGAAGGCAGGGTGCTGGGTTTTATGTGAGAGGGTGCCCATGCATGAGCAGAGCCACTCTGCAGCCTTCGGAACCACTATTCCGGGGTTGTCTGTGATGCAGCCAACCATATACTCTTAAGTGCATTATGACCTCGCGGTAAATGCTAACTTTAGAATGGCTGCAAGGAATTATGTCGTGTTTGGTGTCAAACACCTTGGAATCATACCTCCACACCAGTAACTGGTGTGGGAGGTATGATTCCTCCCTCCTAGAGGGAGAAATATGACAGCACCGGTACACCCGGTACCACCTTCACAGAGCCCTGGCATCACAAGATGGATGCTGCCAGCCACAGACACGAGTCTGCCCTCCTGCTGCTGGACGAAACTCTGGCAGGGGAAGCTGGACAATAGGTTTCCTGTCACAGGGAGGTGTGACCACCTCCCAGACAGGCTTTAGTGTATTGGGGCTGGGTGGGTGCACTCCCAGAGTGCTTTGAAGTCTACACTGGGGGCACATTTGGTGTCCCTGTGCATAGTCCAGCTCAAACCGGTTGCAGGGGCACTCAGCCCCTGCTCTGGCGCGAAACTGGACAAAGGAAATGGGTGTAGCCACCCCTCTTTCCTGACCCTCCCCTAGGTGGGTCCCCAGAGTTTGTCCCACCCCTTCCTTGGGTATAAAGTAGGAACCCCTGGCTACAGGACTTTAGATTACACCTGGACTAAACTCTGATACAGAAACCAAGTACTTCGACGATCTACACTACGCTGGATGACTGAAGAATCTCCCTTGGAGTAAAGGAGTTACTCCCCTGCAAGGCAGGCACCTTAAACGCAACTGACCGGTTGGCATCTCCAAAGCTCCCGAGGACTCCGAAGAATATTGCCACACAGGAGGTGCATTCCCAAGGTCTCTGAGGTCGATCTGTGCCCACAGCAAGTCTGAGGCCCGTATCCCTCGTGGTGACCGTGCAACCCGAACCCCTGGACACCGCGTCTATTTGCAGAAGCATCAGCTTTCCGGCAATCCCTGAGGCTGAGCTTTGGGTTACTTATAGCCCTGACCCCGAGCAGTAATTACACTGAAGATTGCTGGCCTACACTCAACGAGTGTTCCGTGGGCCACCATTTTGTGATTCCTCTTGAGGTCCCTTCGCGATCCCTGGTCTGTTGACCTGTGGGTCCCTAAGAAGGCAACTATAACTTTCATTGGGCTTCCCTGGTTGCTCCAGGCGTGCCCTGACTCTCCATCACTTGGGGAGTCCCCAGGACCTTGCTGGTCCTCACAGAAGCCCGAATTACTCTGACCGCGTTGGTTGCCGTTGCCAAGGCTTGTTGGTGTTCAATCCGAGCACTGACCCCCCAGCACTCGACATCCTTCATGGGACAGCTCATCTGCGGACTCTGGTTGTCGTCGACGTCTCCTGGTCCCCTTGGCAGCAGAGTCAAGCTTCACCTCTACGCACCTGAAGCACCCGACATCGGTGGGCATTCGATTGCTCCACTCCTGGTCACTGGCAAGTGACCCAGACTCTGTCCCCTCTACTTTCAGGTTCTTCACATCTTCGATCCAGGCTTGGATCACCCCGGACACTTTTCTTCTTCACGGCAGCAGCACTTTGCAGCAGATCGCCATTGAAATCAACGACGATTCCCGACACCCTTTGACACCTATGCACCCGGCTTCCCTGGGTGAGGTAACTCGAGTACTCCGGTGCTCCTGTGGGTGTTGGCCCTAGAACCTCTTAAGTCTAAAGGGGTTTGCTCAAAGTCCTCTCCTAAGTGTCCTTTAACTTTAAAATTTCAACCGCGACTTTCCCATAGAGTTGTACGGAGCTCGCGTCTGTGTTCCCACACTGCACCCGTCCTCCGTGGGTCCCCTGTGTCACTACCTTGGGTGGTTCCTTGGGGTCCCAGCGATTCTACGTGCTCTAGGCACTGTGTCTAGTCAAGTCGTGGTTCTTATACCACTTTCTTAGTATATTGTTTGGTCTCCCCCTGGAGCCCACTGTGTATTGTGCTATTTACTGTCGTTCTAGTACTGTAATATTGTGTGCCTTGTTCTCTAATCTCATAAAGAGGTTAGTAGAGAGTGTTTAGTAATAAATACATATATTTTATATATACCTTGTGTGGTTCTCCTTTCATTTGGTCATTCAGGAGGTTATATACTGGTAAAACAAGCTGCTTTACATTCCTTCGAGACTTAGCCTGAAGGCTGCTCTCCATAGCTACCACTAGGATAGCTTTCTTTAAAGGTTGTCTTTAACCTAATCATCAATAAAGGTCGTTTGGACTGGTGCAAGGTGCCCACTTTAATTAGTGGACAGCATATACCAGGCCAACTTCTCACATGTACTTTTACACCCAATGAACCATCACGACTTGTGACGTCAGCAGAACCAATGAAACATTTTAAAGCTTTAGGTTTTCTCCACTCGCCCTGGGCAGGGAGCTGTAAATGGTACAAAGACCTTAGCGTTGTGATACTAATCACATTTAATGTTTCCAGAATCTACGATTTATGGCCAATGAGAAGTCCAATAATTATGCTTTAAAGCAATATTAGCAGGTAGAAGCAGACTCAACCAGGACATGCTTACAGATTCAAGGGTAAGCAGCACTTGTGAATGGACAAATGCCATTGGCCATGCAGAACACATGGGTCCAAGAGGCAAATCTGGTGAAAACGCACCAAAGACGCTGGCACAAGGACCCCATGACGAGGCTGTATCCTTCAAAATAGTTCACTTCACAGTAACAGCCGTCTCTCATTCTTTCTCTGTCTGCGGCCTTTGCTCTGGGTACTGGTGGAGTGGTTGATTACAGGTTAGTATTAGTGGCTACTGTCGCTAACAAATAGGACACGTTACAACACAAACAATTACAATGCATGCTTTTACAACGTGGTTTTTACATCGCAACATCCATTACAACGCATGATTTTACAACGCATGCCATCACAACGCATTTTTAGAAACTACATTTACAACGCATTCCATTACAACGCATACCATTACAACGCATACCATTACAACGCATAATAGTTTTAGGGCAATAGTAGGGTAAGTGTTGGATAGTGTAGGGGTAAAAATTACTATTCCCACTCCAGTGAGTGCAACAGTAGGGTAAGTGTTGGATAGTGTAGGGGTAAAAATTACTATTCCCACTCCAGTGAGTGCAACAGTAAGGAAAGTATTGGATAGCGGAGGAGTAAAAATTACTATTCCCACTCCAGACAGTGCAACAGTAGGGAAAGTGTTGGATAGCGTAGGGGTTAAAATTACTATTCCCACTCCAGTGAGTGCAACAGTAGGGTAAGTGTTGGATAGTGTAGGGGTAAAAATTACTATTCCCCATTACTTACCTTATAATGCGTTGTAATGGCATGCGTTGTAGTGACATGCGTTGTAATGGCATGCGTTGTAGTGACATGCGTTGTAATGGCCGCGTTGTAATGACATGCGATGTAAAGGCAGTTGAGTTGTAACAACTGCGCTGTAAAGGTAGTGCGTTGTAATGACTGCGTTGTAATGGATGTTTCCCGTCGCTAACTACTGGTGAGCTCGGGGTACTATCACAAGCCAAATGAATAAACAAAGCACCTCTTTGCACATTGAAGGCCTCATCTACAAGAAAATTATGCAGCACGGCGCGCAAGCCATTTAGCTGCGCCGTGCTGCGTCATTTTCAAAGTACAGGGATGAGTCGTATTACAACAATACGACGCATCCCTGTGTTTTCTCCTGCGCTGGTGCACAATTGGCTGCCATTCGCTAGCGCAGGCACCCTTGGGTCATTTTGCAAGTGTGCCTGAGCTGCGTGGATGATTGTTTTTGTGCAGTAGGGGACACCTTCCTGCACAAAAAATATAATTGATGCCATTTTCCTCTTTCTATGCATGCTACATTTTGCAGCACGCATAGAAAGAGGAAAAAACAAGGAGAAATAAAAGTATTTCTCCTCGTTGCACCATTCCTATGTATCCCCTGGGGAGGTGTAGAATTCTGACGCATTCCCAGTTTTACAAAATGTTGTAAATCTGTGAATGCGTCAAGTTCCATGGATGTTGTGTGGGAACACGCATAGCAACACCCATGGAACGCCCCTTTCACGCTGAGTAATGCATGAAAGGGGCCCATATTTACAAGGCCTTGAAAAGTCATGCAGGGTGACTTTACTTGACTTGTAAATATGGGCAAGACCATTGTGCCGCCAATGCGTCAAAAAAAGTGATGCACCGGCGGTGCAATGGGCTTGTAAATAAGCGCCTAGGTCTCTAAGAGTACTGAGTTGAGCACTCACTATCAATCAATCAATCAATCAGGGGTTTGTAAAGCACAGCTACTCACCCGTGAGAGTCTCAAGGCGCTGAGGGGAGGAGGAGGGGTGCTGATCCATCTTGGTGTGGAGGTTCAGTCGAAGAGCCATGTCTTGAGGTCCTTCCTGAACTGTGTCAACGACTCGGATTGCCTGAGGTGAAGGGGAGGGTGTTCCAGGTCTTGGTGGTGAGGTAGGAGAACGATCTTCCTCCGGTTCTGGTCTTGTGGATTCGTGGGACGGAGGTCAGGGCGAGTTGGGCGGAGCGGAGTTGTATGGCGGGTGTGTGGATATTCAGAGGTGGTGGTTCAGATATTCTGGTCCTGTGTCATGGAGAGCCTTGTAGGCATGTGTGAGGAGCTTGAAGGTGATTGTCTTATTGATAGGGAGCCAGTGGAGTTGTCGGAGGTGTAGTGCCATGTGGCTGCAGCGGGGGATGTCAAGGACCAGTCTGGCTGGGGCGTTTTGGACGTTCTGTAGTTTCCTGAGCTGTTTCTGGGTGACGCTGATGTAGAGTGTGTTGCCGTAGTCAAGTCTACTGGTGACGAGTGTGTGGGTGACCATCTTTCTGGAATCTGTGGGGAGCCATCTGAATGTCTTTTGAAGTAGGTGGAGCATGTGGAAACAGGACGAGGATACTGTGTTGATTTGGCGGTTCATTGAGAGCGAGGAGTCCAGTATGATGCCAAGGTTGTGTGCGTGGTCTGTAGGGTGGGAGGGGTTCCTAGTGCGGCGGGCCACCAAGAGTCATCCCAGGAATGAGGGGATGGGTCCGAGGATGAGTACTTTTGTCTTGTCCGAGTTGAGCTTGAGGCATCTGTCTTGTATACAGGTAGCAACTGCCTTCATTCTGTTGTGAAAGTTGTATCTGGTGGCTGTGGGTTAGTTGGTGAGCGAGATGATCAGCTGGGTGTCGTTGGCGTAGGAGATAATGTTGAGTCCGTGGCTTCTGATAATGGCTGCGAGGGGAGCCATGTAGATGTTGAAGAGGGTGGGGCTCAGGGAGGAGCCCTGGGGCACTCCACAGCTCATCTCTGTAGGTTCTGAGAGGAACAGGGGTAGTCTAACTCACTGTGTTCGGCCGGTCAGGAAGGAGTGGATCCAGTCCAGTGCATTGTCGTGGATGCCGGCGTCGTGGAGTCTTGTGATTAGGGTGCCATGGGAGACGGTGTCGAAGGCGGCCCAGAGGTCCAGTAGGATGAGGGCTGCTGTTTCGCCCCGGTCGAGGAGGGAGTGGATGTCGGTGGCGACGAGGAGTGTGGTCTCTGTGCTGTCGTTGCTTCGGAAGCCGGATTGGGAGGTGTCCAGGGCTATGTACTTCAGGGAGAGGAAGAGGAGTAGTAATTCAGAAACTCTATGATACAAGTAATTACACAGAGCTGTATCGTTGAACAAGCATTGATAAATCAAATAGGTCTGCCTTTAATGTGCCAACTCATGTAAAAGTAGGCATTCAATATTGCTGTTTGCATATTTTGCATGCATAAATGCTGTTTATTACATGAAAGTCTTGAACGCAGACTCCAGTCCTGTTTCCCCTTGGCCGCATATTCATCGAATGCTGTCAAGAAGCGGTGACGTATAAAATACATAATTGATAAACAGATGTGTCACACTTTGACCTGGTCAGCTTCCCACAACACCCTATGTGTCCCGTGTGCACGTGAAAACAAGGGCAGGTGTTGACATTTGCAATAATAGAGGCCAATGTTCAGAGTGATGGTGCTGCTATCAAAGTTACATCACTGAAGTCACAGGGTTTGTGAAAAATCCAAGCGTCACAAAAAAGAATATGTGTAGCAAATGAGCCCCGCCCGTTCAGCAGTAGAGTGGTAACGGCGTAGTGTGCAGCTGGCGGTGTATTTTGGAGCACACTGTTGCAAATACATGACTAAAGCATGGTGTGTTAGCGTACTGTCATTTACAGACAGCACATTTTACAATGACCTCTAAATTTGCACATTTAGGTTTACTGATAATGCTACATAACTCACAGATAATGTGTGGCTATCGGGTGTCAGCGAATATTTAGCATTAGCGCAGAGCCAAGCACAGTGCCTTGATTTGTTTTGATCCTATTCAAAATTTTGTTTCCATTACACTTCAGACTTACAAAAAATGTGCTTCATTTCTGTTTTCCTAATGGCTGACATACTCTGAAATATGTGTACTCTTCATTTGCAGCTATTTAAATGCTGTTGTGTGTTAGGTAAAAAAATACATCCAACAGCCTTCCCTTTAACACTCTGTACTTCAGCGAGATTGTCACATAGTTCACTTTACAAAATCCTCTCAGTTTGCAGTCAGAGACAGAAAGGTGAAGAGCAGTCTCCATGTTAAAAGTATAAGCAGTCATTTGTCAGTAGACTTAGATAAGAGTTTAGAGTTTACATTTATTTATGTTTGATTAATGAAAATCATTACACAAGTTAAAATCATGATCCAACTATCATACTTGATCTCATCGGGAAGTGATGTCAGAATACTTAATATAATTAAACATTTTTGAATGATAAATAACGATCCCCTCAATGCCAAATATTAGATTACGACTGAGGTCCATCCAGATATTGTCGGGGTGTCATGGTGCTGTGTGGTTGTCCAATGCCAATAAACAGAAAGGTTGTACGTCATTGCTAAATAATCTGACATATTATCCCAGCAATCTGGAAGGGATTTCAAAGGGTTTAACATTTAAAACATTCCAATATTGTACAAAGATTTTCTTTAAGCCATTAAAAGAGATTGGGCATTATTAAACAAGCTCACCTAAATACTATCCATTGAAACATTCCAATGTTTAACATAGGGCTCCTTAGACCATTATAAAATAAGAAACAAGATGTATAAAGTTAATTTTACACATTCCCATTGTTAATTCCTCTCCCTTCATGAATGTAAGAGCCATTGGAGATTGATGAATCCCTAAAGAGATTAGGTGCGTGATTTTATAAAGATTAAACATTGTGGTTCATCGGTCCAACAGACCAAACGAGATCCATCTTGGGCGGCTGTCTCCGCCCTCTTCTGCAGTCGGGGGTTTCCTTCTTGAATATCACTATTAACCGCTTTTTGCAGTGCTTCTTCTGACATCTTCATGAATTTGAAGAAGCGTCCTGAGACTTGGCACGATTCCCCTCTTAGACAGCAGGGGATCGCACCCCTACAGGTTCTGATGTTTAGAACTCGGAGCATTGGACGTGGCCCGTACAGCCTCAAAGATTTTATTTGATCACAAATACATATTACATGGATCAGTGATTCATCTGACTTGCTGCACAGTCTGCAATTTTTGCTGGCTCCTTCATTCATACGGTCATACCAATAGCATCTCAACGGAATCAAGCCAAACCAAACTCTCATAAGGTTATATTTAGCCATACTGAGGAGCACAAAACTCAGATAATCCGGCAGAACTCCCGGGGTGTAGAGATCCATGGCCCAGCTACCATGAGACCATGTGAGGGAAGTCCCTCACATCTTGGTCAAAAGATGGGGCCTTTGTATTCTTCATTAACAATCTTGTTATCATTTAGCTGGGAAGGTTTGCTTTGAGAAGGTCTTCCGCCTGTAATTTCCTGACACAGTTGGTTAGCAGGGACCTACACACTGAGTTTGGCTACTGAATTCTCTTCCAGAGGAGTTGTTTTATTAATCTGTTGTCTGCTGATTTCAATTTTAGGCAGGATGATACATATCTTGTCTGTAACACCAGATCCTGTTTGAAAAGCTCAAGCCTGGTTGTGGCATGAGAGGTGCAGTCAGATAAAGTAAATAAGCGTTGATAGAGCTGACATTGTTGTTTATCTAGCCAGTCGAACATTTGGTCTTTAAACATAAGTGCTCCATATGAGATAGTGGGCATCACTTTATGCCCTACAGCATCAAAATCACTGCACTAGTTTTGCGAGCCAGGTCTCATTTATTAGGCCCTTATGCACATCAGATGTTTAGGCGTTGTATTCATGGCGGCTGCTTGGGCCCTTTTGCCCCCCATTTAATCTAAGTGCACAACTAGATATTTGTAACTTTTCACTCTTTTTAAACCTACTCCTTAAATGCCATATGCCTTATTTGATCAGATTCTTTCAAAAAAACGTTGTTTTAGGTTTATTTAGATTGATGATAATGTCGTTGTCAGTGACATAGCGAGCCAATGTATTTAGAGACCTCTTGACGCCCAATCATGAGCTGTCTAACAGGACCATGTCATCGGTGTATTGGAGGGATTGGATTTTTTGGTCTGCTAGTCTTGGTGGACATGTCCTTTGAGTGTCCAGGTTGCCTTCCGGGTCCACCATATAGATTAAAAAGCAGCGGGGCTACAATGCAACCTTGTTTTAGGCCTTTGTTTGTTGCTATCCTTTCTGTGGTTGTCTAGTTTGAGGATATCTTAATCTTCACTCACATCTCACTGTAGAGTGACTCAATTGCTCTAAGGAATAATGGAGGGATACCCCAATTACTTAGCTTTCCCCAAAGCCTGCCTCTTATAACTTTATCAAAATCGGTAGTGAAATCGATAAATGCTGCATAAAGAGGCAATGACTTTGGGCGTACTGCATCCTCAATTGGGCAAGACAGGGTTAGCCAGTTATCCTCAATGTTACAGTTCTGTTGAAAGCCGGCTTGAAACTATGGAATGAGCTGTTTTTCTACAGCCCAAGTTTCATTTAGTAACCTTGAGTAGCACTTCCCTTCAACATCAAGGAGCGCTATCATTCGGTAGTTCCCCAGAGTATGCCGACGTCCTTTCTTATGCATTGAAACTAGGATGGACCCGCGCAAGCTGTCTGGGACAACGCTGGTACAGAAGCAATCCAGAAAAAGTTTGGTTGAATTTTTTGTCCACAGTGTCGGGTCAGATTTAAGGCGTGCTGCCGGTAAACCATTGGGGCCGGGTGAGCCCGCCACTCTTACCTTGCTTATGGTCTTCCCACCATTGATTCGGTGAGCCAAATCACAACTTCAAGTTGTACCTGTTGCGTCCGCTGGCTAATTGATGTGCTGCTGGCAAACTCCCGTGTGAGAAGGAATATTCCAACACTTTTCCAAGAGGATCCGTCTGCTATACTGGAGCCGAGCCTTTTATTACTATTGACTTACACGAAGATGTTTCACCGAAAGGGGAGTCGTCATTGTGCACAGGATCCCTTGTCTCGCACAGTCCCTCAAGCATTGCATTTGTACCCACAATGCTCTCCGGTATGGGCCCAGCTGGGGGAGGAGCTTCTTCCTTATTGTAGAGACCTTGTATATAATCAGTCCACTGTTTTGCTGATATGTTACACGTTGTTGGTTTTTTACTTCGGCAAAGTTTATTGACAAGGCCCCAAAGTGTCCGTGAGTCTTTAAATTTCCGGGTGCGTGGAGTTTTGCCCAGTCTAACTCATCCTTCATTCTTTTATCGGCCTATTTTTGCTTTCTGTGTGCTTGCCTCAGCGCTTTAATTTTTTATTTCAAAATTTTAGATCCATGCTTTTTATTGCTATATCTATGTAGGGCTTTGTTTAGCTCTTTCCTTATCTTCCCTGCTTCCTGATCTCCAATATGTTGGAATTCTGGTCTATGCGCTCTTCCAGTTTCCTTTCTCCCCTTCATTGTAGATTGTAAATTGTTTATTAAAAGGACCAGCCCTCAGTTGGGTTGCTGCTTCTCCTGAAGTCCTGTCCCAATTTATTTATATAACTTGTTCTTTCTATTTTAATCCTGGGTGTCAGTAGACAGAGCCTGACATATGACCTCTTGAAGGCACAGCAAATGTAACAAGAAAAAAACAAAAGGTAAAGGCATTTTTATTGCTCAGTCACCTTCTGAACTCCAGCATGCTTATATATGGGGTGCTGCAGCACCCCCACATCCCTACTTCCAGAGCCTATGGACTCCCCTGAGACTTCCGGTGCAGGTAGCGCAAGCTGGGATGCAGAGAAGGTAATTTGGAAGAGAGGACCCTTTGATAGGCTGCCACTGGTGTCACAAGGAAGTTTTTGAGGTGGAGGAAATGCAAGCACGCCAAATCCCCAAAAGTGGCATGCATAGGAGATGTGACATCACACACACTATAACCAGGGCCACTGGAATTAAGCGATTATGGGGCATATTATCAACGGCCAGCGATAATTATCGCTGGCCGTTCTCAGCGTGAGAATTGTTATCGCCGGCTACCGCAGATAATTATCGCCATGCTAGCGCTGTATTAACAACGCATAGCGCAATGGCGATAATTATTCCTGCGATAGCTTGTTTTCCATGGAACATCGCTGGTTTTCCAGCGATGTTCCATGGAAAACGGCGATAACCTTGCTGATACGACCCTGTGGTCGTATCAGCATAATCCACCTCCAATATAAAGTATAGGTAAGTCAGCATTTTTGCAGACGTTAGTTTTTGGCGAAAACCGCGGTTTTCGCCAAAAACTAACGTCTGCAAAAATGCCTGGGCCTCCTTGTAAATATTGCGATGTGCACATCAGCGATATTTACAAGGTTGTTCTGCCCAGTGACGCCCACTTTGCATCTCATTAGAGATGCAGAGGGAGGCGTCGGGTAAAAGGGTGCTAACATGCGCTAATGCATGTTATCACCCTCTTGTTAATAGGGCGAAAACATTATCTCCGCTTTTTTGGCTTTTAAAGCCAAAAAAGCGGAGATAAGGCCCTTGATAATATGCCCCCCTGTGACTGCAGCATTTTTTGCATAATTATTGATTTGCCACATAATCCACCAGCTGCCGCATAATCTGCAGATTTAAAAAAATAGTTTCTAGCTCATTGTTCAAACGTTATTACAAATGCAGCGACATGTGTTGCCACACAGTGGAAGGCCCTTTCCAAAGGTTGACTGATCACCTCTCTGCTGCCTACTGCTATATTTGGGTGTTAAACTGGTACTAATGAGGTGCAACCGACGCCCAGACATTGTTAGCAAGTTTAAAAATGACAAAATAATGAAGCAATACCATCACAAAATGGGCCATATTACGCCGCACAATTTCCCAGCCCTTCTGCATAAATTAAACCCTCACCTGCCACATAATTCCAGTGGCCCTGAATATAACCCCAGTAACTTTAATGGGGTGGCATATTGCTTCATACTTTTCCACTCAACTGCCTCTTATTTTCTACTAAGGGAGGGCAAGGTGTAGAAAAAACACAGAAGGTATGCATATTAAACAGGGACTTTGATATTGTGCAGCTGGGGGGGACCAAATTATGTTGCCCTGTTGATCAAATTATATGGTAGAAAAGCCAAATTATATGGCTTAATACGGTACATTTTGAATCAGAATTACTTAAATGTTTGTTACTTTTTACACACGTTAACACTTTTGGGCAAAGGTTTCACCTTAATATTAGTTTGACACCGACATACATCAATCAGAAACTGCAAGTGCCCTGAGTCTGCATGACAAATGGTCTGTCACAGTGCTGCAGCACGTGTTGCAGCGTTTTTAGCAACTTTTGATCGAGAAAATTTTCATACATCTAAACATTTGTCAGAAGATGAATTATTTGGCAAGTGTGGGAAATCCATAATTAATCGGAAAATGCTGCGACTGCAGGACCGCATAATTCAAGTGGCCTGGCTTTAGAGCACTATTAGCTTTCTGTTCCTGGTAATGCTTTCTTGACCCAGCAGACCAGCAGTAACAAGTGCCGGGTGTCCCAAACAGCAAGCCTGGGGTGGCAGCTTCTCCACTGGCTCTCTATAGCCTGCATTTTGGTACCCATGGGAGAGGGTGCCACAGTTATATTTATTTAAATGTTTTTCTAGCTATTAAACAAGATGGATGCTTGAACCCTCTGAAAACAATACAGATAAAGCATTGTCAGACACCTGAGGATTTTCAGCCCACAGGGCACTAAGCAAAACTGACTGCTGACCCTTAAACTGAAAAATGTACTGGCACTTCAACAACTTCTGGGGGCCTCATATCTAGATCAGACGCAAAGTTCTCAGGTGAAATACTCAAACTGTGGTAGTAAAGGCCCCGTTTGACCCCCCACCTTCAAGCAGAATGTGCAATAGGGCCCAGCCACGACCATATTGAAATGATTACGGTTTGGGGGGGGGGGGAGGCACATGGGTTTGAAGAAGCTTCAAGAGAGTGTCAGCTCACTTAGGCGGTCGTCAAGATGTAGCAGCAACGCCGGCGCACCTACCGAGTGATGGAAGGTGAGATGAATGTATTGATTGCTCCCCCATCACCGTGTTCGCCACACCGAGGAGCCAGGGAACCGATCAGTGAAGTTACAGATATTTTCTCTTGGAAACTCTTGTAGTTCTTGTGCATAGTAACCTCACTGTCTGGAGTTTGCAAAGTGTTCTGCATGTGGGTTTTAACACTAATATATGTTTTAAGAGACAAAAAGATTACCAACACCTCTGTGTCTACAATCTTCCTTCTCACCTGCTGCTTTAAAGGTTTCTAACCTTGTCAGAGTTATCCACATTTCTTTCATTAGCAAAATGTTTTGAAAAGATGTGGGCCAATCATGTGTGGCTAGTGTGGTTAGATGTGTATGGCACAGGTGATGTGTGTGATAATGTATGGTGCAGTGAGCTTTGTGTGGTCATGTGCGTATGCTGCAGCATGCCTTCTGTGGTTAAATATGTAGTCTGCAGGTACTGTATGTGGTTATGTGTGTAGGCTGCAAGTGCTGTGTGTTGCTATGGGTGTACGATACATGAGCTTTCTGTGGCTATGGGTGTAGGCTGCAGTGTGCTTTGTGTGGTTATGTGTGTATGCTGCAGATGCTCTGTGTGGTTGTGTGTACATGCTGCAGTGTGCTGTGTGTGGTTATGTGTGTATGCTGCAGATGCTGTGTGGTTGTGTGTGTATGCTGCAGTGTGCTTTCTGTGGTAATGGGTGTAGGCTGCAGGTGCTGTGTCTGGTTATGTGTGCATTCTGCAGATGCTGTGTGTGGTTGTGTGTGTATGCTGCAGTGTGCTTTCTGTGGTAATGGGTGTAGGCTGCAGGTGCTGTGTCTGGTTATGTGTGCATGCTGCAGGCCGTGTGTTTTGTTATGTGTGTAGGCTCCAGGTGCTGTGTGTGGTTATGGGTGAATGCTGCAGTGTGCTTTGTGTGGCTATGGGCATAGGCTGCTGGTGCTGTGTGTTTTGGTATGTGTGTATGCTGCAGTGTCCTTTGTGTGGTTATGGATGTAGACTGCAGGTGCTGTGTATCTTTATGTGTGTATGCTGCAGTGTCCTTTGTGTGGTTATGGATGTAGACTACAGGCGCTGTGTATCTTTATGTGTGTATGCTGCAGTGTGCTTCCTGTGTTTGTGTGCGTATACTACAGTGTGCTTTCTGTGGTTATGTGTGTGCTGCAGTGTGCTGCAGTGTGTTTATGGATGCAGGCTGCAGGTGGTGTGTGTTATGTGTGTATGATGCAGTGTGCTTTGTGTGGTTATGGGTGTGGGCTTCAGGTGCTGTGTGTGGTTATGGGTGTAGGCGTGCTGTGTGTGGTTATGTGTGTATGCTGCAGTGTGCTGTGTGTAGTTATGGGTGTAGGCTTCAGGTGCTGTGTGTTGTTATGGGTGTAGGCTTCAGGTGCTGTGTGTGGTTATGGGTGTAGGCTTCAGCTGCTGTGTGTGGTTATGGGTGTATGTTGCAGTGTGCTTTGTGTGGTTATGTGTGTAGGATTCAGGTGCTGTGTGTGGTTATGTGTGTATGCTGCAGTGTGCTTTGTTTGGTTATGGGTGTAGGCTTCAGGTGCTGTGTGGTTATGGGTGTAGGCTTCAGGTGCTGTGTGGTTATGGGTGTAGGCTTCAGGTGCTGTGTGTGGTTATGGGTGTAGGCTGCAGGTGCTGTGTGTGGTTATGTGTGTATGTTGCAGTGTGCTTTGTGTGGTTATGGGTGTATGCTGCAGTGTGCTTCGTGTGGTTATGGGTGTAGGCTGCAGGTGCTGTGTGTGGTTATGTGTGTATGCTGTAGTGTGCTTTGAGTGGTTATGGGTGTAGGCTTCAGGTGCTGTGTGTGGTTATGGGTGTGGGCTTCAGGTGATGTGTGTGGTTATGGGTGTAGGCTTCAGGCGCTGTGTGTGGTTATGTGTGTATGTTGCAATGTGCTTTGAGTGGTAAGGGGTGTAGGCTGCAGGTGCTGTGTATGGTAATGTGTGTTTGTTGCAGTGTGCTTCCTGTGGTTATGTCTGTATGCTGCAGTGTGCTTTGTGTGGTTATGGGTGTAGGCTGCAGGTGCTGTGTGTGGTTATGGATGTAGGCTACAGGTGCTGTGTGTGGTTATTGTGTAGGCTACAGGTGCTGTGTGTGGTTATGTGTCAATGTTGCAGTGTGCTTTGTGTGGTTATGTGTGTAGGCTACAGGTGCTGTGTGTGGTTATGTGTGAAGGGTGCAGGTGCTGTGTGTGGTTATGTGTCAATGTTGCAGTGTGCTTTGTGTGGTTATGGGTGTATGCTGCAGGTGCTGTGTGTGGTTGTGTGTTTATGCTGCAGGTGTTTTGTGTGGTCATGTGTGTATGCTGCAGGTGCTGTGTGTGATTATGTGTGAAGGGTGCAGGTGCTGTGTGTGGTTATGTGTGTAGGCTGCAGATGCTGTGTGTGGTTATGTGTGTATGCTACAGTGTGCTTTCTGTGGTTATGTGTGTAGGCTGCAGGTGCTGTGTGTGGTTATGTGTGTAGGCTGCAGATGCTGTGTGTGGTTATGTGTGTATGCTACAGTGTGCTTTCTGTGGTTGTGTGTATGCTGCAGTGTGCTTTGTGTAGTTATGTGTGTATGCTGCAGGTGCGGTGTATGGTAATTGTGTTTATGCTTCATGTGATATCTGTACTTACCTTTCAGTGTAGGCATCAGCCAACAGTAGAGGAGCTGTTAGCAGGATTTGAGAGTCCTATCTCTTGCAGCAGGGCCATGTTGGAAAGTCAGATTTGGGTGCGGTTCTTACCTTCATGTCTGTTTGTATCATTTCTGGCATCCCAAGTGTGGAGGAATTCCCGGCGGATGTCTGACTCTAAAGTGAGTGACATGTCTTCCACAAGTTTGTACCTCCTAGTTCAGATGATGTGCCCGCCCATGGAGGAGAGAAACCATTGCTGTCAAGGAGGAGATACCACAGAGTAAGGTCTGCTACCATTGCCCTATATTGGGTGTAAGTACCGCCAGCCGGCAGATGGAATATCTGCCGATTTCTGGCGGTATTACCGTTACTGCCTGTCTTTAAATTAGGCTCTTATTCTAGTGAAAAAACTGACTCATGTTGATTGACTGCAGCCAGGTTCCGAGTTGGGTGGCAGATTACATGTCTGCTGTGTTGTTAGACTTGCAATGTCCTGCAGCAGTTTAAGTCTGCAATATGTAGAGTTGACCACCAGGCAGAGCAAGTTATTCCACCAAAGCGCCTGTAACTGCCAATGGGAGGAGCTCCTTTCATGGAAAAAAATATGACAAAAATTCATCACTATCCATCAATGGTGGTGGAAATTCCACCAGTATCTGTGGTTGCTGGCAATGCCACCTAAACTGAGGTTGCACAATCCGTACTCATATAGGTGTCTCACTAACACACCCAGGGTGTAAACCAACATGTTGGGGGCACAAAACATGCCTTTTCCTAAAAGTTCCTCACCTTCTCCATGACGGTTATTCACACAGAGTTTACGCCACCAGATATGGCGCCACGTATGATACTCAAGTCAACTTTTGACCTTTGCACAGTCATTGCGAAGCCACCAGTGTCTCCGTTGGTGGCATGCCGACCAGCAAGGGTACTCTAGCTAGGGCGGGACCATGTAAAATGTTCTGTTTTCAGCTGGTTCTCCAGAACCATTCTCCTCTGTGCCAGGATTTAGGTTTCCTCTGGCTTCTGTGGCTCAGGCCTTCTTTGGAAATCATTCTTGGCAGACGTTAGTTTCTCCTTTTTGAAGAGGCGTAGAGGGGACATCAAGATGGTGATCCGGCGCTAGCAAGCTACTGCTCAGTCATCGACCTGCGAATAGGTCTTCTGTACTATAATGGCGACCTTGGGGTTTAGTGGTGGAAGGTTACCTTGTTCATTCATCATTTACAGTTGTCATGGGCTTCTCTCTTTCTCGACAATTTTTGTTCTCCCAACAATTGTTACAAACACTTACAGGAACACTGTGAAGCGCTCTCCTTGTGTCGCCTTCAAGAGACAAAGGCGTCCCGCAACACCTAAAAGGTATCTAATTTGGGAAATAAATGAGCACTGTCAGATGCAAGCACGATTCTACCTTTTCTACGCTTGCTAAAAACTCTGCCTCAAAAATGGATAAAAAGAGTGTGCATGCAACAAAATCCACCTTTGTCGCACTCCGTCAACCATGACATATACCTGTCGGAGATGATAAAAGACTTACCACGGACTGCCGCCCTATCCAAAATGAGATCTTGTCGCCTACCAGCGTCGCATTCATAAAAGAGAACAGGAGTTTATAATTGCTGATCTTATCCGGTAACAGTCGTACAACAATACAGGTACAATGCGGAGCGCGCAGGGCGGCGCAACCTTTGTAAGAAAGAATCTGTGTCCTAACAGGAGCTATCTTAGACCCGGCGGCCCATGAACCTGCTTAGATCCTTCTAGGCAAGGTTGGGACCCATGGAGGGTTTTCTAATGTCTGGAGCATTGTGGACGCCATCTTGGATCAAATATTCAAATTGATTGCAGGAAATGTTCTTCACTACAAAGAAACAATACCCAACAATGTTGCAAATAATATAATGCCCATATTTATGGTGACTAAAATGGCAAAATTCAGCAGAGGAAAAAAGACGAATTGGAATATTGAAACCCACATTAATTGCAAGGAAATATAATCTCTAAACACATTTCTAATACACAAAATAGCTATATTTAATATCAACATTTAAAGCACACATTAATGTGAATGATTGTGTAACATACTGCTTCTGATATTGAGTTTTGACATACTTATGGATAACCTCAGTACCCGGTTGTTGTGGTTCTAGAATATCACCTTCAGGATGCTGTGTGACGTAAATACTATGCCCTAAATATTGTGTACACAGATTTTGTACCGTTGGAGTTAATAACAGAAAATCTGCACCCAATGGAAAGATATTTTTGTAAATGATATTTAGGTCTCTACGTTTATGTCAGGGTAGGTCTCGGTGTACCAGATGCTGATATACAACCCCACAGCGAGTTAGATATGATGGATTACATAAACCAGAGTGGTGATTACGTTATTGATCCTAGACACTGTTTTGTGATGAGCACACAGCAACATTACAAAAGGGATAAAAAGTAAAAAAACAAAAAATTGATGCATACATTGTATAGTAACACGGTGACAGTGTTTGGTGAAATGAGACATTAACTGTCCTTTTGCTCCAGTGGCATGAGGTGGCATTTCAGTTTTTATGTTATCAATATTTTTATTGAACAGTTGCTCAGTGTACATCAAGCATAACTGATTTATCATTTGCATAATAGGCATTGTAGAAAAACAACTTATATTACAATCAATATAGCTACCAAGATCAGTTGAAGTCACCCACTTATACATGTGTAAACAGTACATTAGGAAAAAATTGTATCAGTGACCTGGGTCCATTTTTGGTAAAACTCACTATCCTCTATAATTACGTCAATTGTCCCAAATCTTCCCCCATTTCTTAGGGCAGCCCGACTCAGGGCATTTCAGTTTTAAACTCATTGAGTAAGGGACGTGCTTGGATCTCAGGGAACAGCGAGCCCCAGGGATGAGGGAGTAGAACAGACAGTAACCGCAATCTGCACACTTTGGTAGCGGGTTTGAGGGTGTCACTGATTCTGGGAGGTTGCGTGGCTTGTCATTATGATAGCCAAGTAGACCATGGATGTGCTGTGGACTACTGTTCTACACATTTTGCAGAGAGCCCTCCTTTTAGTTGAGAGCCACCCTTAGTTGAAGGGAGTGGTGGGTGGGTGTCTGGGCAGGTTAAATAATGTTCTAGTAGCAAAGATGAAAACCTTATTCAATGGAGGAAAGGAATAGTAAGGGAGGTCCACGAGCAATCTATTACCATAGTCAAGTTTACTTGATATTAGTGAAGTAGTTAGTGCCTTAGTGGTGAGAATGGGAGAGATAAGCACACAGTCCCTTTTATTTAGTACTTAATAGACTTCTGAAGTGGCAGTAATACATTATTTCCTATGGCTGAAATGTCTGAAAAGTCGACTGAGGTTGTATGTAAGGATGAGAAAGTCACGATTTCTGGAGGAAAGTGGATAGTAGGTGGAAGGAAGGGTGCAAAAAAAAATGAAAAGCAAAGTACTTCAGTTTTGCAGGAGTTCAGTGTTAGAGACCTGAGGACCATCCTGAGCTCATAAATGTTAATCTTTTTTACTTTAGGCTCTAGGAAAAGATATCACATGTACTTCAAGTGCTGGTGTGTCATTCATGGGTAGTTACTTGCACAATTTGTTACATGATAAGAAGTGGAAATGTTTGTGCCTAGGCTAGACGCAGTTTGGTGACATGAATGGCAGGACACAGCTGAGCCAACCTGATGCACAGTTTCCCTCTGACCTTCAACTGACCTTGATAGCTTTGCAAAGGCAAGTATGACATCTCAGTATTCATATGCAGGAGATCTGCCATCATACTACATGTACAAACAAGGCTGGGAATCCTGGCACCAATCACATATCAGGGATTTCCTGCACCCAAATACCCAACAGAGAAAAGAGCTGGCAAATAATGACACCCATGAAATACGGTACAGAGAAATCCACCCACCCAGCAGAGACAGTAGGGAAACAAACCAACTGGGTAGCCGACTTCTGGCCCATCAATGTCTGACAGCACAAGGAAGCAACTGTGCCCTCCTGACCAGGGATCCAACCAAAGTCAACTGGGTAATCTTACAATCTCGTAGAACTGAGAAAGAATAAGTGCCATGGAGCTACTTGCCCATTATGGGTACTTCTGGCCGCTAAATACACCCATGGCATCTGTGATATGCTCAGCCAGTCCTGTGATGTTACGCAGGTGCCCTCTGCATCCTGGGATTGTGAATCCTTTCCGTCTTACAGTTAGGGAAGCCAGAAGCCGACATCAACATTGGAGGTGGTCGGGTAGTAGGCTCTTGTGTGAATCTACACCCTGTAGACTTGTCTGTGAATCATGAGCGTTCCCTTACGTGGAAGGCATGGAGGAAAGAGCTGCAACACAAATGGTGCGATGTCCCTCTTTACCAAAAAAACATCACTGTCACAGCAAGGGCACAACCCGTCGTTGCTAAACAAATATCACACTCATAACAAGGATACAATCTTGTTTTTTCCAACCCAACATCACATATTAAGTGATAAGAAGAATCATCAGCACACCAGAAAAGAGCAGGATTTCACAGGATCTTGCTTCTTTGTGTAGGAGGAGTGAATTTATATAACATGAAACATACACATGGAATTACTTCTAGATCAGGCTTCTCCAATGAGTAGCTCGTGAGCTACCAGCAGCTCTCTAGCTAAATATATGCAGCCCCACCTACTATATTTGAAACTTTTGCTTGGTTCAATTAAACGTTGAAAAACAACATTTAAAAGTGTGTATTTGAGTCGAAAATGTGTGTATTTTCAGAAATCAAAGCTGATATTTGGTGAAAAATGGCAGAGTTTGCAAAAAATATTTAAAGCTGATATTTCAATGATAAGTCATGCGGCGATCAGGAAATGTATTACTAACAATATCACCTTGATGCTTTGGCATTGCAGCTATGGCTGTTATGTATTAACCATGCAAAGGGAGTCCAAATTGTCTAAGCCTTTTTAGGTCCCGCCTATGCAGCGCGCATGCGCTGCATAGGAGACCTTTAGCCGTCGTACAGCTCTTTTTCCAAGCACATACTCGTGCTTGTGGCGGCATACAGCTTGCAGGAGTGCGCAGCGGCGCACCACAAGCACGAGTGTGTGCTTGGAAAAAGAGCAAACAGCTGTTCCTTAGCGCACGCGCGCGTGCACTCCCCCCACCCCTCCCACTTGTTTACTTCTTCAAGCCTCAAGGCTCAAGCCCGCCCAGCTGCAAGAGTTGTCTCCTGTGTGTGCGCGCGTGCACTCCCCCCACCCCTCCCACTTGTTTACTTCTTCTATTGCAGAGTTATTAAATAAACTTTCTCTCAAATGTATTGCAGCGATTGCAGCGTTTTAAAATAAACTTTCTTTCACTTTACCTCTCTTGTTTCATTCTTCACTCCTTTTTTTCTCCTTTCATCCTTCTTGTTCTCCACTCACCTCATTTTCTCCCTCTTCTCTGTATCTTAGTCTCTGTCAGTCTCCCTTTCTCTCCCTCTATAATTTTCCTTCCTCGGATCATTCTCTGGCCCTTCTACATCCCTTCACACATATCACAATGTTTCTTCTTTCCTTTCGTTGTATCTCCCACTCCCTCCTCTTTCTCCTCGCCATAGCTAAAGCGCACTTTTCATTCACTTTCCTTTCGCAGCTTTCTCGTCACTCCTGGTTTTATTCTCTTTCATAGCTCTCACTCGCCCACCTCTTTTCGTTCTCCCCGTCTCTCCCACCCTTCCATGTTTCATTCTTTCTTCTTGCCCACCTCGTCCCACTCTTCTCTTTCCTCGCATATCTCTCTGACTCTCTTTTACGTTCCCCTCTCGCACATCGCTTCGTCAGTGGTAGTACGCGCTTTGTAAATACAATTACAATCTTGAGCCGCTCTTCCCATTGTATCAAATCACTTTGCTCGCTTTCTTCTCTCCCATTCTTCATCTCCACTACCATATTTCTTGCAAGCTTCATGTTCGCCCTTCCTCTTTATTATTATTCGTGTCCCTATTTCTTGTTCTCCCCTTTCTCCACCCTTGAGCTCACACGTTTTTTCCCTCCACTGTCCCTTCTCTACCCTTCTCACTTTCCATCTTTCCCTCTTCCCTATCTTCATTTTTGCTTTTCCATTCTCCTCCTCTTGCCGTACTTTCACTCCTGCCGCTCTCATCTTTTTTTGTTCTCTCTTGTCTTCAGTTCTTCTTTTCATTCCGCCCCATATTTTACACACCGTCCCTCCTTTCTTATTTCTCGTTTCTCTCCCTCTTTATCTCTTTTTTCTCCCACTCGTTTTAGCCAGACTTTCCCTCTTTTCAATTTTCACTTTCTTCTCCCCATTTTCTGCCTGAAGCTAAGGTTAACGGGACTGTCTGAATTCATGAAAGCCAATGAAACAATAGCAGTAAGGACCTAAAGTAACTACAAGGAGTCTACTTGTTTGTCTACAGTCCGTGTCACCCAATGGGCGCTGCGCACGAGCCCTCTTAAACGTCATTGTATCTTGAAAACGTAAGGACGTCAAAGTAACGCACGTTCTTGTGTATGCACTCTTGCTCTTCGTCTTGGCTGGAAATGTATATTTCACAAAAGTCCACATCATATTTGTAGACTGCTCTGTAAATAAACACACGCATGCCCTGAAGATTTTTGCATCTAGGAATGCAGACTATCGGATGCGCAGGTCCAACTAAAAGCATGAACTACGGAACCCCTTTTGCAACTTAAATTCGCTTTTCAGGGATAATATCTAGAACATAGTCTAATTTGATTTCTATATGGTTGGCCCATTTTGGGGAATAGCCACAATGACATGTACACATCCAGTACATATTTTTATTGTTGTGAGGCTGCCTTTTGTATAGCGCTTACTGCCAGAGGCCTCAGCGCTTTCCTACTCTGAGCGCCACATGTCCCGCCCTTTCATGTAGAACCCCCATTTAACAAGCATTGGCATAGCCAATAGGTCTCGCTTTTGGGACCTTATAAGTGTTTAGCCATGCAACAGTTGATGTTGTTGCACCAAGGATATTGTGCTGGATAACTAAACACTTATAAGGTCCCAAAGGCGAGACCTATTGGCTATGCCAATGCTTGTTTTACATTACGGCTGAAAACTCTCCTGATGCACGGAGGTGATCACTGCTGGTAATCTTGCATAGAGTGGCCACAATGGTAATCTTGTGTGGTGTGGTCACTATTACGACGACTAATAGTAGTAGGTCACAGTGGTATTCACTGAACAAAAGTAGCTCCTATTACAGAAAAGGTTGGAGACCCCTATTCTAGAAGATGGCTTCTTGGAGCAAGTAATAACTTAAAGCAGAGTTTAAGAGATTTCTTGGACTTTCTTTGCAGTAATAAAGCTGAGTTATATACAGATTGCTACATACTGATGCCATGAAGAATAGAAGACTAAATGACAAATGTTCAAGGAAATTTGACTAGTTGACTCTAGGCACATGTAGGCTTAGGTTGGCGTGCACTTTATTTATGTTTGCTAATTCACAAAAAGTTTCTGACTTGTATAACACATTACACTCCGTGTAAATTGTGCACAACAATGTATGTGATTCGTAGGAAAAGTTGCTTTAGTCATTGTTATTGTTATTGTTAGAGACATTTGTAAAGCGTAAACAAAATAATTATTTACTAATCCATAATGGCTTCTTGTGATTTTGTGGCTCCTATTATCTTTTCTGGTTTGGTGTATTTTAATAGCAGCCAGGTTAAGTCAAATGGAAACTACATTTCCCAGAACTCTGTGGAAAGAGAAACAACCAATAACAAGTTTTCGTGGAGTGGAATCTCTCAGCGCTGGGAAGCCCTTTGGTAGCCACGCGCTCTACAAATCCATAAATCTAAATCTAAATCTAAATCTAAATCAAGTAACCATGTCTTCACCAACAGGAACAAACATGCCATTCTAAGTCCTGAATGCACACAGAAGGTCCTCTGTTCTTGGTGGCCAGGGTCAGATAATGCATCGTTTATTCTTGGTCTTTATTATCCTATTCAATATAAACTTCATTTCTTGGTTTAGTTACTATATGGCTTATTGGTTTACCTTTACTCCCTTTTTATATTATTTTGAGTATCTCAGGGCCCCACGTTTGTTTCCCTAAATTTCACTGTAAACAACTGGCAGTTAATGACAGTTTTGTGATGGCTGTTAATTTGCTTTAGACAAGCATAATAGGAGTCTTCAGTCTTGCCATAAAATGTGGATTTTCCTAGCCATTAATATCCCCTTCCATGTCTTTAATAAGATAAGATATTTCCTTTTCTAATAGCTGGAAAGAAGTTCATTTATGCAGATAATGGGGGCGATCCATGAAAGCATTTATGAGTACAGGAAGTTGTACCACAGGTCTACCCCATCACAAACTCTTACAGGCCTTTGTGAATTCTCCCCAATACATCCAACTCCCTTTTAGTAAAAGTGTCATTTGTAATGTAATTGTATATGAATATTCTCATTTTAAATGTGTACAAATTTACAAACACATGTATGAGTATGTAAAAGAGTGGCATAGGAAGACTACTTTAAGTACTCCGAAATGCCTTCCTGAGTAGGCCCAAGTGTTCACACCTTATGCTTTACTGAAACAGGTGTATGTTACTACGAAGAAAAACAAGAACAAATGTTGCTTCAGCATTTACTCCTTTGTGGGTAATGGATATCTTTGCATTATTTGCCGCTTGCCACTTCCTGGACACTTACTTCTCTTGGCATGGCCGCCTGCTTAAGTTTAACACTAGTTAGTAACTCATAGGAGGCCACATGCAATTTGTACTTCTGTTCCCTCTTATGAGCTGATTGTATTTTCCTTATTCATAAGTTATTCAGTTTTGGTTGTAGGTATTTTCTCTGTTAATCAGCCTCCTAGACTTTATCTCAGAGTAATGTTTTTGGATCTTAAAGCACCTAGAACCTGGGACCCAGACCCAGGTGAACTGGCCTACAGGTAATCTAGAGATGTATGGGACGGATGGTGCCAGTAGCACTGATGCAGTCACTTCCATGCATTCCTCTCATGCAGGGTTGATGAGTAGTTTTTTTTTGTTTTGTTTAGAGTTTTATATAGCGCGAACTAGATCCGAGACATCGGGTATCAGAGCACTTTACATAGCACCAGTTTCATTACAGAAGGACACATTCATTTTTGTTAGGCTCGGGGAGATTACGTGATTTGCCCAGAATCACAGGATGTTGAGCGTCGTTGCCGAGACTCAAACCCGGTTCCCCAGCTTCGAGGTCGACCGCTCTAGCCGTAAGGCTACATCCTCTCCCATAGTTGGTCAAGTCATGTGAACAGGCCCAACTCGCCTCATTGTAGACTTGTGGGGACAGACCACAGACTGCCATTAAAGGTAGCTGGGCGGTTTGCTTGGCGCTTGGCCTTGTAGCCCCATGCCAGAATCTTCAATTGTGGGCAGCCAAACAATAGGTGCCAGAGATCGGTGTGTTGTCTCTTACATTAGAGGTGAGGGATGGTGTGTGATGAATGAGTGGGGTCCATGACGTCACTGAATGATGGAACGCCTCTCAGTAAGGGTTCTCAGAGATCCAGCCAGGTCAGTCGGGCAACCGGCTAGTTGTGAGACAGATTCTACTCATTCTGCTGTGCCAGTATCAAACTTATGTTCATACCGCAACAGGCGGCCGACCTCGTCCTTTCAAGGTGTAGGGCCTTGAGTTGTCGCACTACATTGCAATGCACCAGACGCGTGTCACTCTCGTTCAAAGAGAAGCAGTCCTTTAAGTTGCCGAGGACTCTCCAGCTCTCCTTACCAGCACCTATGGATTTCCAAATAGATTACTGATCTTCCTATCACCAACATGCTTTCAAACAATAAAAGAGGTGTCTCTCCCAATCCTCTGATCTTCTCTTCAAATTTCTCCCGCCTCCAATACTTTCAGGCTTCTCAAGTTCCAGCTGAACTCCCCATATTTTTAACCAATGTGAGTCTGTTGTTCGTATAGCTTTTGACCTCGAAAGCACCATTACAATAGTGCAAAACTGCACCCCTTTTGCCACTCTCGACAGAGTGATCAGAGAGGGTTTGGGATGTGTTTCTGGACAAAGTGAGGGACTAGTCCAGATGCAGAAGATGTCTGATCCCAGTAACTACTTGTTTTATGCTGTGTTTCTTATCACACTTCTGCTGTTTCCAAGGACTGCAAACAAAAGGTTTGACTATAACCCAATTTAAGGGGTCAATTTGCAGACCATGAAGGATGCAACTCTGAGCTAATGTTGCCAGAATTCAAACTCACGACCTACAGATCACTGCATGTCTCAGCAGAGAATATTTAACTCACTGATGCATCCTTGGAGTCCCTTCTGGAACCTTCAACTCCAAGTTTGTATGATACTTCTGCGCCAGTCAGTGACGCGCACCCATTTACTCCCCACAACTGACATGCTTGCAATGAGTCAGTCCAGCCACTAGGGAACAAATGCTAGAGGATGTCAATGCTCCTCTTAAAAATATTCACCAAAACTAGCCAAGGCGGTGACAATGGAGCATCTCGCCCATTACAATAGGTGTCCCCTGCTGCACTACGCAGGGTGACTTGGGGATGGGTAGATGTCCTCTAGTGAAGTAAAATAAGAACGTTACCCACCACTTACTCCAGGAGGGCAATGCCCTGCCTTGCATTGTGATGGCTGCCAGTTCATGCTATCTCCTCGCTAGACCTGGATGCTTCTCTTGAGCGGGATTGGAAGTAAGCTCTTTCAGAACAATGAATGACATGTTTGAGTCCTCAGTAGAGTATCAGACACGATGTGAGAACAAAAGATGTGCTTTGATTTTCCCCAACATCTTTACTTTGCATTACAGAGGCAGAGTTCGTCTGAGAACCATTTATTTTTCAAAGATGTCCTTATACTTGGTGTACTGTGCCACTTTTTATCATATAATTCGAAAATTAACTTTAACATTTTGGGGCTGATGAACGAAAGCATTTATGAGTTTGGTAAGTAGTTCTGAAGGAGAACTATTTTACGTACCCTTACATGCCTTTGTGAATCGGCCCCAAAACATCAAGCTCCCTATTAGTAAAAGTAGAAAGAGGACACTGTCCTTCCTGTCTGTGCTAAGTGTCTATGCATATACCCTGAATGCCGCCATTTTATCCCTGGTTTGGATATTTTGCCGCTAATTCACTCAGGCATGTTAAGAGTATGTAAAGCAGCATTACAGGAGTACTTCATTACGCACTCCAAAATACCTTTGTGAATAGCCCTCTTTAACGCCAACCATGAAGCATGCAAGAAAGCACACAGAGAGGTAAGTAGTGGCCAGAGGCACAGAACTGAAATAGTGATTGAAAAGAATGCCATTTTTGTGAATCACAAACAGGGCAGGGGCGGCTCCTCCATAGTGGCGGAGGAGCGTCGCCCCACTGAGTCAGTCAGCGAAAACTCCACAGGCACTAAGGGGCACATGCATCAAAGGTTTTTGCGATCGCAAACGGTGCGAATCGCAAAAATCGGCCGTTTGCGATCGCAAATTGGCCTTTGGAGATGCATGAAAGTGTTTCCTATGCGCAATTTAAGAATTCGCAATTGCGAATTCCTAAATTGCGATTGCATTTAAGGAATCGCAATTTGCGATTCCTTAAATGCAATGCTAGAAGCACTTTCAAATAGCGATTTCGCTATTTGGGACCGCAAATTACAGACAAATCAAACTTGTCTGTAATTTGCAAAACCTTCGAAAAATGCTCTAAAATGCATTTTTTTAAGTTTTAGGTTATACACACACATGCCCATGGGGCATGTGTGTGCGCAACATGGGTGCACATCACAATTTCAGGGTGCAACAGGGTGTCATTTTGACACCCTGGCACCCTTGAAATTGCATTCTCAATTTGCGATTCTCTAATTGCGAATCGCTAATTGAGAATGTCTTCCCATTCCTTCCTATGGGCCTCTAGGCCCATAGGAATTAATGGGGAGGTATTCCTTAATTGCGACTCGCAATTAGCGAGTCGCAATTAAGGAATGTTTAGGAATCGCTATTTTTATAGCGATTCCTACATGCATAGGCTTTTGCGATTCCTTAATTGCGATTCCTTAATAATCGCAATTAAGGAATCGCAAAAGCCTACCTTGATGCATGTGCCCCCAAGGCACTGTCTGAGCGGCAAACGAGGCTGCTCAGACCAATCCTAGCGCTGCTGTCATGCTATGAGAGCAGCGTCTGGATTGGGTGGGAAGCCTGTGCTGGTGTCCCAGGGGCTGCTGGGACAGTAGTGAAGAGGAGCACCGATTGTCGGCGGCAGGACAGGTAAGTTTTTTTTAATTAATATATCTCCCGCACCCCCCTACCTACCACTGGAATTTTGTGGCGGCACAACAGAGAAACAGGGAATGGCAGAAGGATACAGTACTAAAAGGTCAAACGTGTGCCTAATCAAACAACAGTGCAAAGAAGGGGGGATTCCTATTAGAATACCATATAGATTTACAATTAGCGAAGGGTCTGGCACCCCTGCTTGTAAACTGTCTTCCCCCTCCTGTCAGTTTCAAGCACAGCTGTGATCAATCGTTCACACACGTGACACAGCAAATTCTAAAAATGTTTTGCAAGAAAATGCTCATTTAAAAACAGCACCAGGGACTCTGGTACATTTTCATCCATATTGTCTATAGAGGCATCAGAAAAACAAACATTCATCTGCAATAAAAAAAAAAAAAACTAAGTGAATAAAAATAACTGAAATAAAAAAAAAACGCAGCATCCATGCAAGGGAGATATAGAAGACAAGGGCCTATGGAAGAACCCTGCAGCCCCTGCAATGCAGGGGGCCCACCTCCAGGGGCCCCCATTCAGTATAAAGCCTGTGGATATTAGTGGGAAATAGAAGGCCTAGAGGCGTCTCATTACACTCTGCAGGGGAGGGGCAACATTTTGTGTTACGCCAGTGGTAGAATACAGCAGTCTTTACAAACGTTACATCCTGTCATCACGCTATACATTGTTATTTTCTTAGCAGTTAGGCTGTGATGTTTATTTTGCACATTGTTGGCACCTGGTCTGGGTCGTTGGTATTTTTTTTTGCAACTAAAATGCCATATTTGTTGATTTTGCATGAAAAACACTTTTCCTTTTTTCACTGTGGTGAGAAAACTTTGTGAATCCTGTCTTTACACTGTTGTGTACTCTACAAGATGGTATTTTTGCATTTGCATTGTCATTTTACACCTGATAATGGAATCACACATGCTTTGTACATCTTTTCCTGGAGTCAAGAAAGAGGAGTGTACAATTCGGCGCATACCAAAGAAACATTTGTTCCTAAAATGGAGCGACTAACTAGTGAACGGCACAATGATAGTGCTTTAAACAACGCTTAATTTGTAACAAAATAAGTGCCAGAGTCCTCGTCAGGAGGCCACTGCAGTTTGCACCACTCAATTGGACAAAGCGTCCCCCCCGAATGGGGGAATGGACGAAACACTTAGGATCCGGGCCCCCGTGGACCGGGACTCTCGCGATCCGGCGGGGTGCCGGTCACGGGTGGCCTAAGCCAGATCTGGCCTTCACGCCTTCCGGCACCGCGCCTCTGGATTGGCCAGTGTCCGGAAGCGCGTCACTGCTGGGCGCCGCCGCCGGGGTGGCCAGGGGGGGGGGGTATAAAGACCCCTTGTCCTCTGGCCTTGGCCTTTTTCCTTACCTGGCCATCCCGGCAGCGGAGCAGACCGGCGCAGCAACTTCTTCTTCACGCGCATTTCGGCGCTCAACACCTTTGACGCAGCCCCTGGGGAGCTTGGTGTTCGGGGGGCGGTGCCCATTGAGAGGACAGGGGTACAGGGGCATTGGGGCTGCCCCTCGCGGATGCAGGTGGCTGCACCTTATGTGGTCCAATGGTGTTCAGGATTGCGAGGTGACCCCTTGGGGCGGAAAGGGGGGTCCAAGATATTGTTCATCAATTTTTTCACCCGAAGCTATTGTGTTGATTGGTTTTTTGCACATAAATCTGTCATTTTGTATATGATTAGTGTACATATAATTTTATGATTTTTCTCGCACCTTTCTTGTATTTGTGTTGAATTTATCACACTTGCAAAAAATTTGCTATGCTAATGATGAATAAAATGATCCATAAACTAAGCCTATCTTGAATCCTGTTGGTAACTCAGTTGGGTAATGTTGGGGTCCGGTCCAATCAGGGGTTCTGGGTCCTATCCCCTGTAGCGCTGACAATGCCAGTATCAACAAAACTACTAACCATCACACTCCTACAAGCGTGACAATTCAGACTATCCCAGGCCCCCAAAGCTTTAAGAATGCCTTGGGTGGCACGTATTAGTAATTTTTAATGTATATTGAATTAATAAATAAATGATATTGTGCTCATCTCTAAATTAGACAAACAGCACCAGCATGAGACACACTGTCATAAGTGCTGGTGTTAACAATTAAGTGCTGGTTCCAAGCACTGGAAACCGCCAGCTCAAATTAAGTTCTGACTTTAACCCCTTAACTGCTGGGCCTTTCCCCCCCCAGTGCTGAGCCCTTTTTTGGCTATTTGTAGTAGTTCGCGATTAGGCCTCTGTAACTTTTGGACCACATAAGGTATCCACGCCAAATTTGCGTCCTTTTCTTCCAACATCATGGGGATTCTAAAGGTACCCAGGGTTTGTGGATTCACTGGAGGGGTCCCAGATTTTAGCCAAAATACAGCTATATTTTGGTTTTTTGGGGAAAAATGGGAAAAAAGTCCCGCATATAAAAGCGTCTGGGTTTTTCCCTGCAAATGGTATCAAAAAAAGGTTTGTGGGGCTGAAATCTCCATTTTCCCAGATTTTAGGGAATGACAGACTTTTGTCAGAAAACCAAAAAATTTTACACAGTTTTGGCATTTTGTCTGGGACATAGCCTATTTTTGCTATTTTTTGTGCTTTCAACCTCCTTCCAGTTAATGGTAGAAATGGGTATGAAAGCAATAATGGATCCTGGAAATCTATACATTTTAGAAAAGTAGACAATATGCTGAATTCAGCAAGGGGTCATTTGTGTAAATCCATCAAGGTTTCTTTATCGAAACTAACAGTTAAATATAGGAAAAATGGAAAATTAGTTGAAAAAAACAGCCTTTTGTGTCAACGTTTTCACCTGTAACTTCTTCTAATTATGACTGCTCTTTGAAAGCAATATACCGTTACATCCACTGGACCTTACTGGTTGTGGGGATATATGGGTCTTGTAGGTTCACCAAGAACCCGACGAACCCAGAGCCAAAAACTGAGCAGCGTCTTGCAATGGTTTTTTATTATGTACCGGGTATATAGCAATTATTCTAGGAAAATGTATACATGGAATATTCGGTATGAAAGACTCCTATGCATTTCTGAAATGGGAACACAATATAGAGTTTAGAAACAGTAGATATTTGCACATTTCTGAAATTGGTAATACTCATACTAGCATGAGAATTATAGGTCATTTTTCAAAATAACTTCTTTTTACACATTGTCTTTCATTTGGAAGGCAGAAATGCATCGAAAGTCAATAGGTAATAACAGTTGCTTTACAAATCTGAATTACCGTAAGTGTCTCGATAAAAATGGTACCTCACTTGTGTGGGTAGGCATAGTGCCCACGACAGGAAACGGCTCAAAACGCAACGTGAACACACAACATTTTCACAATGAAAAATTACCCTTTTTTGCAAAGTGCCTAGCTGTAGTTTTTGAACGCTTGCTCTGCCGGCACCCAGGGAAACCTAGCAAACCTATACATTTTTGAAAACTAGACACCCAGGGGAATCCAGGATGGGGTGACTTGACTGGCTTTCACCAGGTTCTGTTACCCAGAATCCCTTGCAAACCTAAAAATTGTCAAAAAAACACATTTTCCTCACATTTCTGTGGTGGAAAGGTCTGTAATCTGCGCGGATCCACAAACTTCTACCCACACCGCGTTCCCCAAAGTCTTCCGAGAAAAATGGTACCTCACTTGTGTGGGTAGGCCTAGTGCCCGCGACAGGAAACGGTGCAAAACGCAACGTGGACACACCACAATTTCACAGTGAAAACGACCCTTTTTTGGCAAAGTGCCTAGCTGTAGTTTTTGAATCCTAGCTCTGCCTGCATCTAGGGAAACCTAGCAAACCTATACATTTTTGAAAACTAGACACCCAGGGGAATCTAGGATGGGGTGACTTTACTGCCTCTCACCAGGTTCTGTTACCCAGAATCCCTTGCAAACCTAAAAATTGTCAAAAAACACATTTTCCTCACATTTCTGTGGTGGAAAGTCCTGAAATCTGCGTGGATCCACAAATTTCTACCCACCCCGCGTTCCCCAAAGTCTTCCGAGAAAAATGCTACCTCACTTGTGTGGGTAGGCCTAGAGCCCGCGACAGGAAATCGCGCAAAACGCAACGTGGACACACCCCGATTTCACAGTGAAAAATGACCCTTTTTGGCAAAGTGCCTAGCTGTAGTTTTTGAATCCTAGCTCTGCCTGCATCTAGGGAAACCTAGCAAACCTATACATTTTTGAAAACTAGACACCCAGGGGAATCTAGGATGGGGTGACTTTACTGCCTCTCACCAGGTTCTGTTACCCAGAATCCCTTGCAAACCTAAAAATTGTAAAATAAAACACATTTTCCTCACATTTCTGTGGTGGAAAGTCCTGAAATCTGCGTGGATCCACAAATTTCTACCCACCCCGCGTTCCCCAAAGTCTTCCGAGAAAAATGGTACCTCACTTGTGTGGGTAGGCCTAGAGCCCGCGACAGGAAATCGCGCAAAACGCAACGTGGACACACCCCAATTTCACAGTGAAAAATGACCCTTTTTTGGCAAAGTGCCTAGCTGTAGTTTTTGAATCCTAGCTCTGCCTGCATCTAGGGAAACCTAGCAAACCTATATATTTTTGAAAACTAGACACCCAGGGGAATCCAGGATGGGGTGACTCTACTGCCTCTCACCAGGTTCTGTTACCCAGAATCCCTTGCAAACTTAAAGAATTGTCAAAAAAAACAAATTTTCCTCACATTTCTGTGGTGGAAAGTCCTGGAATCTGCGTGGATCCACAAATTTCTACCCACCCCGCGTTCCCCAAAGTCTTCTGAGAAAAATGGTACCTCACTTGTGTGGGTAGGCCTAGAGCCCGCGACAGGAAATCACGCAAAACGCAACGTGGACACACCCCAATTTCACAGTGAAAAATGACCCTTTTTGGCAAAGTGCCTAGCTGTAGTTTTTGAATCCTAGCTCTGCCTGCATCTAGGGAAACCTAGCAAACCTATACATTTTTGAAAACTAGACACCCAGGGAAATCTAGGATGGGGTGACTTTACTGCCTCTCACCAGGTTCTGTTACCCAGAATCCCTTGCAAACCTAAAAATTGTCAAAAAAACACATTTTCCTCACATTTCTGTGGTGGAAAGTCCTGGAATCTGCGTGGATCCACAAATTTCTACGCACCCCGCGTTCCCCAAAGTCTTCTGAGAAAAATGGTACCTCACTTGTGTGGGTAGGCCTAGAGCCCGCGACAGGAAATCACGCAAAACGCAACGTGGACACACCCCAATTTCACAGTGAAAAATGACCCTTTTTTGGCAAAGTGCCTAGCTGTAGTTTTTGAATCCTAGCTCTGCCTGCATCTAGGGAAACCTAGCAAACCTATATATTTTTGAAAACTAGACACCCAGGGGAATCCAGGATGGGGTGACTCTACTGCCTCTCACCAGGTTCTGTTACCCAGAATCCCTTGCAAACCTAAAAAATTGTCAAAAAAAACACATTTTCCTCACATTTCTGTGGTGGAAAGTCCTGGAATCTGCGTGGATCCACAAATTTCTACCCACCCCGCGTTCCCCAAAGTCTTCCGAGAAAAATGGTACCTCACTTGTGTGGGTAGGCCTAGAGCCCGCGACAGGAAATCGCGCAAAACGCAATGTGGACACACCCCAATTTCACAGTTAAAAATGACCCTTTTTTGGCAAAGTGCCTAGCTGTAGTTTTTGAATCCTAGCTCTGCCTGCATCTAGGGAAACCTAGCAAACCTATATATTTTTGAAAACTAGACACCCAGGGGAATCCAGGATGGGGTGACTCTTATGCCTCTCACCAGGTTCTGTTACCCAGAATCCCTTGCAAACCTAACAAATTGTCAAAAAAAAACACATTTTCCTCACATTTCTGTGGTGGAAAGTCCTGGAATCTGCGTGGATCCACAAATTTCTACCCACCCCGCGTTCCCCAAAGTCTTCCGATAAAAATGGTACCTCACTTGTGTGGGAGGCCCATGTACCCGCGACAGGAAACAGCCCAAAACGCAACGTGGACACACCACATTTTCGCAGTGAAAACGGACCCTTTTTCAACAAAGTGCCTAGCTGTAGTTTTTGAACCCTAGCTCTGCCGGCACCTATCGAAACCTTTCAAACCTATACATTTTTGAAAAGTAGACACCCAGGGGAATCCAGGATGGGGTGACTTGACTGGCTCTCACCAGGTTCTGTTACCCAGAATCCCTTGCAAACTTAACAAATTGTCCAAAAAACACATTTTCCTCACATTTCTGTGGTGGAAAGTTCTGGAATCTGCGTGGATCCACAAATTTCCACCCACCCCGCGTTCCCCAAAGTCTTCCGATAAAAATGGTACCTCACTTGTGTGGGAGGCCCAAGTACCCGCGACAGGAAATGGCCCAAAACGCAACGTGGACACACCACATTTTCACAGTGAAAACGGACCCTTTTTCAACAAAGTGCCTAGCTGTAGATTTTGAACCATAGCTCTGCCGGCACCTAGGGAAACCTTTCAAACCTATACATTTTTGAAAAGTAGACACCCAGGGGACTCCAGGATGGGGTGACTTGGCTTGCTCTCACCAGGTTATGCTACCCAGAATCCCTTGCAAACCTAAAATATTGTAAAAAACCCACATTTTCCTCACATTTCTGTGGTGGAAAGTTCTGGAATCTGTGTGGATCCACAAAATTCCACCCACCCCGCGTTCCCCAAAGTCTTCCGATAAAAATGGTACCTCACTCGTGTGGGAGGCCTAAGTACCCACGACAGGCTAGGGCCCAAAACATATTGAGGTGACATTAAAATTGCCTATCACAAAACAACCTGGTTTTGCAAGGGGGGTCACCTCGGTTTTTGGCCCCGTGCTCGGTGGCCAGCTAGGGAAACCTATCAAACCCACACATTTCTGAAAACTAGACACCCGGGTGGTTCCAGGGAGGTATGGCTTGCGTGGATCCCCCAACGTTTTCTTACCCAGAATCCCCTGCAAACCTCAAATTTAGCTGAAAAAATCACTTTTTCCACACATTTTTGTGTGGGAAAGTTGTGGCATCACCGGGCAGACATGCATTTCCTACCACCCAGTGTTCCCCAAGGTCTCCCGATAAAAATGGTACCTCACTCGTGTGGGAGGCCCAAGTACCCACGACAGGCTAGGGCCCAAAAGGTATTGAGGCGACATTAAAATTGCCTATCACAAAACAACCTGGTTTTGCAAGGGGGTCACCTCGGTTTTTGGCCCCGTGCTCGGTGGGCAGCTAGGGAAACCTATCAAACCCACACATTTCTGAAAACTAGACACCCGGGGGTTCCAGGGATGTATGGCTTACGTGGATCCCCCAACGTTTTCTTACCCAGAATCCCCTGCAAACCTCGAAGTTAGGTGGAAAAATCACTTTTTCCACACATTTTTGTGTGGAAAGTTGTGGCATCGCCGGGCAGACATGCATTTCCTACCACCCAGTGTTCCCCAAGGTCTCCCGATAAAAATGGTACCTCACTCGTGTGGGAGGCCCAAGTACCCACGACAGGCTAGGGCCCAAAAGGTATTGAGGCGACATTAAAATTGCCTATCACAAAACAACCTGGTTTTGCAAGGGGGGTCACCTCGGTTTTTGGCCCCGTGCTCGGTGGGCAGCTAGGGAAACCTATCAAACCCACACATTTCTGAAAACTAGACACCCGGGGGGTTCCAGGGATGTATGGCTTACGTGGATCCCCCAACGTTTTCTTACCCAGAATCCCCTGCAAACCTCGAAGTTAGGTGGAAAAATCACTTTTTCCACACATTTTTGTGTGGGAAAGTTGTGGCATCGCCGGGCAGACATGCATTTCCTACCACCCAGTGTTCCCCAAGGTCTCCCGATAAAAATGGTACCTCACTCGTGTGGGAGGCCCAAGTACCCACGACAGGCTAGGGCCCAAAAGGTATTGAGGCGACATTAAAATTGCCTATCACAAAACAACCTGGTTTTGCAAGGGGGTCACCTCGGTTTTTGGCCCCGTGCTCGGTGGGCAGCTAGGGAAACCTATCAAACCCACACATTTCTGAAAACTAGACACCCGGGGGTTCCAGGGAGGTATGGCTTGCGTGGATCCCCCAACGTTTTCTTACCCAGAATCCCCTGCAAACCTCGAATTTAGGTGGAAAAATCACTTTTTCCACACATTTTTGTGTGGGAAAGTTGTGGCATCGCCGGGCAGACATGCATTTCTACCACCCAGTGTTCCCCAAGGTCTCCCAATAAAATGGTACCTCACTCGTGTGGGAGGCCCAGTACCCGCGACAGGCAAGGGCCAAAAACGTATTGAGGCAACATCAAAATTGCCTATCACAAAATGTTTTGGGCCCTAGCCTGTCGCGGGTACTTGGGCCTCCCACACGAGTGAGGCACCATTTTTATCGGGAGACCTTGGGGAACACTGGGTGGTAGGAAATGCATGTCTGCCCGGTGATGCCACAACTTTCCCACACAAAAATGTGTGGAAATAGTGATTTTTTTCAACAAAATATGAGGCTAGCAGGGCATGTTGGGTAAAAAAAACAGTGACAACCACGCAAGTCATTCACCCTTGTACTTCCCCCTTTGTCTACTACTCAAAAATGTAATGGTTTGCCTAGGTGACGACTGAGCTAGGGCAGAAAGTCCCCTGCTACCCATTGTGGAAAAAAAAATATCTTACAAAAGGCCATCAAACAGACACAAATATAAATCTAACACTCATTTGATAAAGCTAATCCACCACTTACACAGGTTGGTTTTAGCACCTCCAGAAACGCTGGCTTCAAAGCACAAATACTTATCAAACTATATAAATATTGAAGCCAAGCCTTCTGAAGGGGAGCCATAAAGCCACATCACGGCACCAACCACTTTATGGTCCATTCACACGCCATTCACACACCACACACAAGACTTCCGTACCGCCAGCCACAGGCCCAAACAACCATATCACTTGCACTCACACAAACATACTGCCGCCATGCAAGGGCCCATCACATTCATATGCCACAAGACATAATGACTTTGACTATATTCTACCACCTGTCAAGTCTCCACCTCCTTCTTCCAGAACGTTACCGAACTCATGCCCAGTGAACCTATACTAATGACTTCCATGACAGCCACATGAGGCTCAGGAAGACATGTCTTTCATGCACCTTTAGTGCACTCACTATGCTAAATCCAACTCCTTCCAGTTTGTGGATGCAAGTTGGGGGTGCTCGAGTATGCCGTGAAGCCCATTCCTCGAGCTGAGCAAGCATATCTACCTTTGAAACTAAGGCAAAATGCTGGAAATTTTCAAAAGGTAACATCATAAACTATGAACGGATGAATGTGAAACAAGGGTAGTCCGTGACAACGTAGCATATGTCCAATCCACTGTTATGTGCAGTGACTGTAATGCACTTATCATACAGCAAACTGACCATCTACTAAGTTCTAACGGAGGATGAACATGGCAAACAGCATTGACCCATAAGTACCACAGTAAATTCAGTGTGAGTGTGGCAGCAATGGATTTGAATCCATGGGTGAAGAAGAAGTCAGGACGTGTATCTATACTACCTTTACTATCTGCCTTCTACCTTTGCAATATTCCTCGGAAAGCGTACCTACCGTAAGCTGTTCTAACCCGTTCGTGTGTCTGTCCTCAGAGTCCTGACTAACCCTGTCCAATTGTTAAGAGACCCTATACTAATGCCTTTCATCTCTAGCTACTTGAAGCTTGAGTGAACATTTCTGTCACGAGCTATCAATGCTCTCACAATGCTCTATCCAACTCCTTCCAGTTTGTGGATGCAAGTTGGGGGGTGCCCGAGTATGCCGCTTAAACATTTCTCGAGCTGAGCAACTAAGGCAAACATGCTGGAAATTTTCAAAAACTTCCTAAAGAGAACATCATAAACTACGAAGAACGGTTGAATGTGAAACACGGGTACTCCATGACAACGTGGCATATGTTCTGCCCACCAGTATGTGCAGCGTGGGGACTATAATGCACTTGTCAATTGGCGAACAGAACAACTACCACGTTCTGAAAGCAGATAAAGGTGTTGAGAAGTCCATGATTTCATGAAGTAGAGGAAGAAATATCCTGCAGCTGCTTGCGTAGTGAAGGAGTGGCCCACAGACAGTAGGTATCCATTCACACCAATTGAAAGGTTATCCTATTGGCAGCTCCACCTCAGTCAATTTCCCAGTATTTTGCTTTAGTGTGATACAACATAAAGCAAGTAGGAAAACAGAAGGCAGGCTTACTTGGGCACTGGGGACAGTAAACACGAGTCTCCTGCCTCTTTCCCTGCATCGAGCACACTTTACAACGACGACATGGTCGCTCCTTTTGGGTGTTGCAGGAATTTTATCTGCAAAGTGTCGCTCCTGCAGCCTTGCCACGTCCTCCAGAACACATGAAGTGGAGGCTTCTGCTTCTGTAGCAGTAAGACTTTCAATTACAGACAACTGAAAGTCAAGGAAAGACATGAGTCTTCCTGTGGTGGTCTCACGATAAACAACATACGCATTGTATGTTGCCATCTGGATCAAGTGCGTAAACAGTTTCTTATACCAAGTGCGAGTTTTACGACTCGCATTGTATGGCTGAAGAACCTGGTCGTTCTTGTCCACTCCGCCCATGTACTTGTTGTAATCAAGTATACAGGTGGGCTTGTGGACTTCGGCCATCTGACCCCAAACCGTGACAGGGGAAGTGCTCTCAGCATGAATTGTAGTGAGCATGTACACATCACGCCTATCTGAGAACTTAACTGCGAGCAGTTCGTTGGAACGCAACGCAGTGCTCTGGGATTTCTGGAGCTTCTTACAAACAAGCTCCTGCGGGAATCCTTTGCGGCGACAACGAATTGTACCACAAGCCACGGTGCCAGCTTTGTAGAGCTCACTGAATAGCTCTACTCCTGTATAGAAATTGTCCACATAAAGGTTATAACCTTTGTGAAGAAGTGGCTGGACAAGCTCCCATACAATCTTTCCTGTGACCCCTAGCATGGGAGGGCAACCTACAGGGTTAAGAGTTGTGTCCTTCCCTGTATACACTCTCAAGCTGTACACATAGCCAGTCGAGCTCTCACACAGCATGTACAGCTTGATGCCATAGCGAGCGCGTTTGCTCGGAATGTACTGCCTAAACAGCAGCCGCCCTTTATACAAGATCAAGGACTCATCAATGGCTATATTCTTTCCAGGAGTATAAACCTCTGGAAACCTGGCAGACAAATGTTCCACGACAGGCCGAATTTTGAACAACCTGTCATAGTCTGGATGGTCCCGGGGCAATGCAGCAGAATTGTCATTGAAATGCAGCATGCGCTGCAATAGCAAAAACGATCTCTGCTCATGTATGGTGCAAAGATGGGGGTTAACCAAACCGTGCGAGTAGACCAGTAGGATAGCAAGGTTGGTTTATGCACTACCCCCATTTTAAGTGTGAGGCCCAAAAATATCTTCAACTCCCCTAGTGAAGTGGGAGTCCACTTGCGAACCCTAGAATGAGGCCCAAGAGTGCCTCCTTGCTCCCTCAGAAATTGTTCGGCACGCAAATTTGTTTGCTGCACAATTTCGTCTAGGAAGTCAACACCAAAAAAGAGATGGAAGTAGTCAATTGGCAAAAAATTTGCCGTATCTACTTTACATCCAGCGTCACCAGTGAAAGGCGGAATTTGGGGCTGAACTAAATTGGGAGGCTGCCAAGACAGCACTCCGTCTGTGCTTGCGGCCGCACGTGCCTGCACTCTGGGTTGCTCTAACCTGTTACGGGTGTCCTGCTGCACAGACTGTGCTGGCAAAGGGACAGCACGACTGACATCGTCTCCTTCAGAATCGCTGGACGATGAGTCATCGGATGGAACTGTGCCGACTGAAAAGTCACTCCCAGATTCGGCTCCATTGTCCTCTCCCTCAGATGCTGTCTCAGTATCTGCTGTCTCAGTCTCTGATCCTGCCTCAGAGCTGGACTCCAGAACCAGATTTAGGGCCTGGGCAGCATCCATCCAACGATATGCCATCTCTGCTAGTGCCTAAACTATCCTTTTAAAACACAATCCTACGTAGAAGGCAGATAGGTTGTTGGTTTTAAAGTGTAGGTGGGTGTGTGCGCGTGAGTGAAGTGTTTAAGTCAATAATGACGAAGTCACCTTACCTTTGCGAACTCTGTACGCTCTCCAAAAAGACTAAGAAAGAGAGAAAAAGACACAGTATTACTTTACCTTGCCACATACCCATCATCGCAGCCTTTTAGCGCTGGTGGGAGCCATTGCAACCATCATTTTGGCGCCAAGATGCCTACGGGTGAACGTGTGCTTTACAATTGCACACTATGACCTCCTTTGATGCGCCCACTACCATCCTTGCAAACGTGCCCCTCATCTCTCCATAGCCCCTCTCTCACATACATTTAGTCTGTTACAAAGTGTTTCTACTTTGTGGCTTTACTAATCCACTTAGCTGTCTACATAATACCGATCTGTTCGTTTCAGCATACCCTTTATGGCGTCAAAACTGCCACTACACAAAAGTCAGATATCTCTATCTAGCATAATTTTTTTTTGTACTCTGCAGCAGTACCACACTTTACTGCCTTTCAGGTAACTTCAAAGAGACTCATTATAGTTCTTTCACAGTCTCATAATTTCAGCACTGAGAAATATCTCTGTAAATAAATATTTATATATATATATATATATAACAATTAATTCCCAATGTCAGAGCGCTCAATACCTGGTGCAGGCAGCAACGGGTAGAATCCTTACCCGATATTTAAATTCAGAAACACAAAGGATGCCGCACTCCAAGACCGGTTTCAGAGTTGCTTTATTTTCACCACCACTACCACCAGTCGTGGTGAAAATAAAGCAACTCTGAAACCAATCTCTGGAGTGCGGCATCCTTTGTGTTTCTGAATATATATATATATATGCCCCCCAAGGAAAGCCAAAATGTGTAAATAAAAAATATGCCCCCACAGGGGGTCGGCCACTGAGCAGGAGGACCGACCCCTGCCAATATCGCCGCAATTTTTTTTTTTTTTTCGTTTTTTTCATTTTTGGGTGCGATCGCGCACCCCAAACAAAGCCAACTTTAAAAAATAAAATAAATATGCCTCCGGGGGGGCCGACCCATTACCACGAGGGCCGACCCCCCAAAGACATCCCTGGTGTCTAGTGGGTTTCTGGCCGTGGATCGCAGCGCTGCCGCGATCCACGGCCAGGAAACCCTTTCAGGAAGGCCTCGCTTGAAAGGGGAGACTCTCCCTTTCAAACGAGGCCTCCCTGAAAGCTGGGGAGGCCGCTGGCCGGATTTCCCCATCGGAGCCGAGCGCGGCCTTACCTGCTGCTGTCCTCGGCTCCGGTGGGGAAATCAGTGACGCTGCAGAGCGCGCGGCGCGCTGACGTCACAGATGGGCGGGAGGGGGCGGGGGAGACGCGAAAGCCTTCCACGTCTCCCCCAGGGGGAATAAAAAAACAATCTCCGGTGCAATGCACCGGAGGTTTAAAGGGGGCCCTCCCTGGTGACGGCCAATGGACGTGCGCCGCACCTGGGAGGTAGTGCTTGCGTCGGCCATTGGCCGACGCAAGCACCAAAGGGGTTAAAGCCACACTTTGCTGATCTACGTGCGGAAGGATCTGAGAGACTGGCTACCCTAACTGCATTTAAGGAAATAGGAAATAAGTCAAAAGGCGTATGCACTTTGTGTGTAATCATTCACCCATTTTGTCTGTGTCTCCATGCCTGCCCATGAGTTTATATGAAGAGCATAGAGCAAAGTCTACTGCAGTGCTTAAGTTGTGCCAGTGTTTGCTGATGCTCGGCACCTGCATTTATTTATAAGCACTGGCACTAAATTATAACAGTCCATCACATGGTGTCACTGTCTGTCATTTTTTAAGACCAGCAAAGTGTTTCACAGTTCCATGTACATTAAAAAATGAATAAAATGAAAAACTAGTGGGTCTACATCATCCTTTCTGCTCGAGGTAGCTGGGAATAGACCAAAATGTCTTACTTGTACCAGTGTGAAGGTTAGTAGCTGGCTCGGGACGTGGCATGTGGCAGACCTACCTGGAGCTGTGGGTGTTGTGAGCCGCGGTTGCCTCCTGAGAAATAAGCTGGTCCCTGGCACTTACTTTCTTACAGGTTAACCACGGACCTCTGTGTCGCTGCCCACCCCCCTTCAGCGTTGCATGTCTTGGCACCTGGCCTGTCACACAGCAACAACCGTTTCATGGCCAGCAGTGTTAAACATTATGGGGAGATAAATACCCTTCAATACCACCATTCCAGTTTTTCAGCCTACAACATATTATATGCTGGGAATTGTAGTTCGGCTTTTCCCAATATGTGTACTGGCTCTCTTAGAAGGCTAAGGGGCATATTCACAAGGACTTATCGCCGAGTTATCGCCACCTTAACGCATCAAAAGTGGAGATAGATTTAACGCCCCATTCACAAGCGGGTGCAAACTGCAGACATCGCCAGTATTACCGCGATAACTGCCGCAAAATTTATCTCCACAGGTGACACCACCAACTAACCCTAATGAGATGCAGAGTAGGCGTTCCCGTGCAAAAACTCACGAAAACACCACTACACCACTTTCACAACGAACTGCCAGATCTGCGATGCGAACCAAACACAGGCGATAAGCAGCGGTAGCAGCAGGGAATTAACACCTGCCTTTTGCTGGTGTTAAGCAGGACGACTACCTGCAGCATGAAAGGGAGCCCAGCCAAGAGCCACATCTGAAGACCCACAGATGCCATGGAGACAATGATGATGCAGCTCCAAGACCCATGAGGGCCACAACACCCACCGCCACCACCCCCAGGCCCGCCACCACCCCTAGGACCCGTCCCGCCCCCCCCTCCCCCGGACCACCACAGAGGCAGCGTACACAAAGACAGCGGACCCACCTTAAATGCACCAGCCGCACAGACCGAACGCCAGAGGAGGACATTGCCCACTACAGGCCCAAAAGGACAACCATCCCCCGCATTCTGACCCACATCGCCCACCTGCTGACGGTACCAACACGATACAAAAGGGGATGATGGACGGAACGCGACGGTACCAACACAGCGGACAACCAACATCCCTCCGCAGACAAAGCTGCCGGCTGTGCTGCACATGTTGGCCTCTGGTACCTTCCAACCCACAACTGCCAGAGTCGGAGGAGTCTCACAGCCAGCCCCATCCAAGTTCATCACACCTGTCCTGGAAGCCATCATCAGCCTGGTACCCCAGCACCTCCACTTCACCCACACTGCGCAGGAGCAGCTGGAGACCAAGCAAGGCTCCTACGCCATAGCTGGATTCCCTCACGTGTCGGGGGCAATCGACTGCACACATGTACCCCATGTGCCCCCTGCCGACACTACACACAACTACCGCAACAGAAAGCACACGCATCCCATGAATGTGCAGGCAATAGTGGACCACCCGGGACTCCTCAACAATGTCGTGGCCAACTCCCCAGGTAGAGTGCATGATTCCTACATCGCCCGACAGTCCATCATCAACCAGCGCTCCCAGGATGGCACCTATGGAAATGCAGTGCTCGTTGGTAAGTACCAAATGAACACACCACACACCTCCACCCCACAGTCATGCAACTCACGACACTGGCAATGGGCACGCAGCAGAACTACATGCAACATGCCACACAACATGCCAACCGACCAGACACGACAACACGACTCCATTGGGAACCTGGGCTTGCCATGCACACAACCCAGCCACGGCATGGCACCACAGCCACACAATAGCAGAATGTGAGGAGAGGCTTGGAGCAGGCATGTGCGAGAGCGGCAAGTGACTAATGAATGAGAACCTACCCAATGCCAGGTGTGGCGTGGAGGTGCCGGACAGACTCCAATGTGCAAGCCACGGAAATGGCCATGTGGACATTAACTGCTGGTGCATGGAGTGTAGTGGCCAGTGGACGCTACCATGTCCCCACAGGCTGTGGGGCAGAACGCGGAAATGTCGCACGTTACGTCCCCCCCTGTATGCGCGGGCGGAGTGGGTTGGCCCTGCGTACGCCAGGCCTGCGTAGGGGTGTGAATAAAAACCCTGTCGCGCTGGGCGTGGTTCTCTTTCGGAATGGCCAACGAGTCTGCCAGGGCGACGCCTCTCAGCCCACCATGAGGCCGGCGCCGTGCTCGGCGGGGCCTGCGTCCCTGTGCGCCTGCTGCACCCCGGGCCGCTGTTCCCCAGACCCGTCATGCCTGCCCCAGCGCACCACGGACCTGCCGACACCGGCGTGTGTCAAAGAGGGCCCACCACGTGCCGGTGCAAGCTCCAAGCCCCAGTCCCGCGACCTTTGCAGCCTCCGCAGACCATCGCTGGCCTCCACGACGCTGGCCCACAGTACTCCTTTCTCATTGACATACTCCACAGGCGTACTCTTCGGCCCAGTTGTTGGCACATGTTGTACTGAGTCGTGAGTTAAGAATGGCAGTGACCCCAAGTCTGTGGCAGCGTCCACATCACTATACTCCCTCCCATCAGTGAAGCCAAAGTCTGCATTGCAAGCCTGCGACACGTGGTGCCACTAACACTGTTCAACGCAAGCCGGCGACATCTGGTGCCACTAACCCTGTTCAACGCAAGCCGGCGACACGTGGTGCCACTAACCCTGTTCAACGCAAGCCGGTGACATTTGGATGAGGGCTCAGGCCTACACTGCGGCCCAGTAGGTCCCACATGTGGAACTGTGTCCTGAGTCTTGAATGGCAGTGACCCCAAGTCCGTGGCAGCGTCCACATCACTGAACTCCCTCCGATCAGTGAAGCCAAAGTCTGCATCGCAAGCCTGCAACACGCGGTGCCACTAACCCTGTTCAACGCAAGCCGGCGACACTTGGATGAGGGCTCAGGCCTACACTGCGGCCCAGTAGGCCCCACATGTGGAACTGTGTCCTGAGTCTTGAATTGCAGTGACCCCAAGTCCGTGGCAGCGTCCACATCACTGAACTCCCTCCGATCAGTGAAGCCAAAGTCTGCATCGCAAGCACACGACACGTGTCTGTGGGCCCGTGCTGACCGCTGCCCCCGGCCTACACTGCGGTCCAGTAGGTCCCACATCCAGCACTTAGTCGTGCTTCATGAATGGCAGAGTCCATACCAGTGAACGCACGGAGAGGAGTAAGAGGAAGATGCGGCTCAGTCCGGATGAAAGCCGGATCCTCGTCACGCAGGTGACCGAACACTAGCAACAACTGACCTGGTGCCACCAACCCTGTTCACCGCAAGTCCGCGTCCCGTGGTGCCACTGAACCTGAACTACGCAGGCCGGTGGGACCATCCAACGTAAGCCGGCGACACTCGGTGAATGGCCCCTGCTGACCGCTGCCTCAGGCCTACACTGCGGTCCAGTAGGTAACATGTGGAACTGTGTCTTGGGTAAGATATGGAGGAGTCCACACCTTTGGACACGCCTCATCGCAGGTGGCATCCCCTATCAGCACTGGTGCCACTAACTCTGTGCGCAATGAGTCATGGGCACTTTCTGGTTGGACTTTGGTGGCGTCTGAGTCCATGGCCTGGGGGTTGTCTGCATCATCATCTGGCTGGGCCGGACTTGGTGTTCGACATGTGTCTGTTCCATTCATCTCCACCATAGTGACTGTTTCTGCGTGGTTCTGCACTCTGCATCATGCCCTGGGGGTACACCTTCCACTGTCCACCGAGACACTCCGCGACAACCCCCTTTGTCATCTACGAGAACCTGCTCTGCTCTCGTGACCCTGCCCCAGTGCACCGCAAGTCAGCGGCCCGTGGCGGTAGGCCAGTGCAGGACGCTGTGCATCCAGGGCCACTAACTCTGTGCAGCTCAAGTCATGGGGCCTTTATGGTTGAATGGTTGTGTCCTTAACGATGTACACTGTTGTCGTTTTTTGACTGCACCAGGCACTCAATGACGGCTGGTGTACACACACCCCACACACATCCAACACAGGTGTCACTCGACATGTGAGCCTGCTAATAAAAGTGGCCGGGAGCACGTGCCCGTAGCCATTCACACCATCTAAGCAAGTGTGTCCGTGTGGTCATTATGTCAGCATGATGGGCCCGAGCCCTGCAACATCACAGTGTGCTGTCTTCAGCGGACGATACCATGTCACCTCAGCAGTGGCTGAGACCTTGGACATGTAGCTTCGCCCGCCCCCCCCCCCTGCATGCACAAGCGACGTGTGCTGGTCCGGCGTACGTCAGGTCAGCGCAGGGGTGTGCTGATTCGGCAGGGGGATCAGGGCGTGGCTCTGGTCTGGCCTTGAGCAGGAAGTGCGGTAAGCGTGGCTCTGTGTTGGAGTGTTGTCGCCACCGGGGCCACAGTAGTCGATGTTGCAATGTAGCATGCACCCGGAGGGCGGGCCCGCACGTACGGGGAAATGTAGGAGCGCAAGACCGCTCGGGGTCTTGGCTCATACATGCCAAGTGTTATGTGTACCAGTCCTGCGGCTGCATAAGTCAGATGCCTAGCCTCATTCGCAGCGCGATCACAGCCAGCCATGGACTGTACACCTGTGTCCGCCCTGTCCAGACCATTGGCCTACACTCATGTGGCTGCACAGCTTCAACGGCCAGCTTCACGGTGTTGTTGGCATGCCGTTGGACATGCGCAGACAGGCATGACAATGGGGTGCCGTAGGAGTGCACGTGATACAACCGGGGAGCCCACACAAGTGTGGGGGCTCGTGGGAGGGAGGAGCAGCTGTGAGGCAACGTGACACCCAGTGTGGCCGCTCATGTGCCACGTGCTCGGCATATCATCCATGATTCCCTGGGTCTCAGACATCCCACCCCACCCATGATAGGCCTCTGTACATCTCCTGTATGCAAGCAGATGGTAGGGTTACTGTAGGGATGAAAGGTCCTTTGTCTGAACTATCAGGCGGAAGCACATCTGCAGCTCCGAGCTAGGACTTGCAGGTGCCCAGCACCCCCTGACAGATACAATAGCATTTGCTGGCGACTCCCACACTATGCACTGCCCGACGTGAGACCAACGTGTACACATCCCACACACAGAAGTCCTTGGTCGTAGTCAGCGTGCGTGAAATGGCCTTCACACGTACTCCCACCCCAGGCCTGCACCCGTTGCACACAGACACTGCTCATTGATCCGAGCTGTGGCATTTCATCCACAGGACTGGCGCGGGTCAGCACAGTGCCGCTTCAAGCAGAGCCACTGACGCAATGGCAGGACATCCCGGACACATGCACGACTCCAGTCATGTGGACCGGTACCGTGCACGTCTGCTGCATGTACTGGGGGCACTGCCATTGGCAGTGCTGCGGATCAGTTACCGGCTAAGCTTCCGCCTTGCCAATGTCACCTGCGTTCAGCCTGTGTGGCATTGTCGCTCGTGCATATTCGAGTGGACCATGGATGTCTGCCTCTCCAACGTAACGGTAGCTGACCTGGATTTCGACGTGTGTGTGCGCCCCCTGTTGGCCCACGACCAGGAGTGTCACTGTGATGCCCGTTGATGGCATGCCTGGATGATTAGTTTCACAAGAGGGGTTGCCACGTGCACACCATATTTCATACGTTTTTGAACTTTGATATGAACATTTTTATCCTTAAGCGTGCAGCCTCGGTGACGTGGCCTGCCCAAATGCCACGTATATATTGATACAACAAGAACTGGAGCAACATTCCACTCCATCCGGACGCACAGCGTTCTGCGTAAATGAATTACACATCGTACTCCTCAGTTTATCCATATTTTGATTTAGTTTATTCCATTTTTTCAATAAATCCAAAATCTTCACCACTTTTTTCTCCTGCCACATGTGACTAAACACTCCATGCCATGCTTTACTAAAACATAACGTTTTCCCTCTACACGCGCAATATACGCCAAACACATTGTGCCGTGAGAAGTCTCCAACAAGACCTTTCACCCTTCCTTGTTGGACCTTGCCCAATGCTCCCCTTGTCCATTATTCCATGATAACTTAACCTGGTCTACCTCCCCTAAACAAACAGTCATCCGTACCTTCATCAAACTACCTCATGTTCTCCTTCATGGCGTCTCGACTTCTCTCGCACACCAGTATTAAGTGCGCTCGTGTTGTTGCATCTATTTCATCAACGAACGGCTGACCCCACCCCTAAACTCCAACCAATCGAGTCACGCAGGCTGCTACGCCTTATGGGAACGGTAGTCGAACAGGTGAGCGTTCTCACGGCACAATGTGTTTGGCGTATATTGCGCGTGTAGAGGGAAAACGTTATGTTTTAGTAAAGCATGGCATGGAGTGTTTAGTTTTAATATGTGATTACAATATAGTGATTTGTAAACATACACTAAAGTCAATATTTTATCGTTTTAGTGAACCCCTGAAGAAGGGCTTAAGATAGCCCGAAATGCATTGGGTCTATGATATCCACTATCAAGGATGAGCTTTGTATACATCATGTTTCGGAAAAAGGCCTGGATAGGCAAATCTGATTCAGAAGAAATTGTAATATACATATATAGCCTCACATGTGGCAGGAGAAAAAAGTGGTGAAGATTTTGGATTTATTGAAAAAATGGAATAAACTAAATCAAAATATGGATAAACTGAGGAGTACGATGTGTAATTCATTTACGCAGAACGCTGTGCGTCCGGATGGAGTGGAATGTTGCTCCAGTTCTTGTTGTATGCCTGGATGATTGGCATGCATGCTGGCAACTGGACCTGGGCGATTGCACGACTCGTCGTGTGCAGTGACCACATTGAGCCGCTCCCCTATTGGTCTTTAGTGCCAATTGGGGCCAGGGGTTGGAGTCAGCACATCTGTCCGGGACAGCTGATGGGTTACGTCGCTGACATGTTAGATCTAGTCGACAACGAGCTCTCATTGAAAATGTTGGCATACGCTGCTGCACTCGCGTTCATGGACGAGTGACAACGTACCTGCAGCCACAACTGAATGTGACCCATTGCACGTGTCCCGACGCCTGGTTGCATGTTGGGGATCTGGTCACATGTCCCAAGACGACAGTGGACATGGCTGCATTGGCCTGGACTCCGGATCCATGCGCGGACAACCAACGCGGGTTGGCACTGACTTGTGTGGGTGTTGGACTCCCCCGGGGTGGACATGGGCGCTTTCCAACGTTCCTCATTCAGACATGCTGCTGCATTGGTCTGCATGTCGTGGCACTTCTCTTGGCCGTACTGACAAGCAATTGTTGATAAAGTTTCCGCACCTTCACTTGTCTCCAACTGTGATGAGTGTTGATTTGTATGCCAATGTGTGTGTCACGGCCTATCTGGGTCCCTGCCTTACATGCATTGCTACCCTATCAGGGCTGTGGGTTTGTACTTGTGCATTATCATGTCCCTGTTTCATGCTTTGCCAGATGCGTATGGCCATTTACCGGCCACAAGCGGGTGCACTTGTGTCCTGTGTTCGGTTGTGCAAATGTTGCTGTTTGTGCCACATTGTGTTCGATGTTGGGGTGCTCTGCTTCCTATGTGTGTGTGCTGCATTGTGTGTGAGATGTCCCTTCAGCTCTGATTTGGCTCACCCTTCTCCCTTTCAGGCAGTGTGGTTTTCACTTCTGTGCTTGTTCAGTGGTGTGATATTGCCGAGTTGTGTGACTTGTGCTCTTGGTTGGTGTTGTTACTCTTGAGCATGGTTTGTCTGCAGTTGTGCTGTGCTTAATTGTGCATGTGTGCCATTGTGCCCATCTCCCCCCGTCCCCCCAGTCCCTGGTCGTTCCTCTCCCTGTTGCTGTTGTGTCTGTTGATTTTGAGCAGTTTCCGGTCCCCGACTCCTGCCACCATCTCCAGACTGATGTGGTGGACACCATTTCCTCCATGTCATCCAGCTCCTGGTGTGGCGCTGGACTCCCACCTCAGGTTTGCATTGCTGCCTTCTGGTTGTTGGCGTGTTTCTGCTTGTTTGTGCGTTTCGCATCATTCCAGCTGTTCTGGTTTTCTTCCATTGTCCTCCTCCGCTCTCCGGCTGCATTCACCTTGTCCACGATGGCCTGCCATGTACAATGTTTTGTTGCCAATGGGGCTTGTGGAGTTGTGTACTGGCTCTGGTTGCCTCCATTGTGCTTCGCTGTTGGTTTCTGTTTGGTTTGTCTTTCTTTTTCCTGCTTTTGTTGTGCTTATTCCCGCCTGCCGTGTGTGTGTCGCGGGCATGGCGCTGCTTATCGCTGCTTTCCTCATCGCGAATGGGCTCATCGCACGTTTTTTGGTGTTGGGGTTTGTGTTTTTATCTCCGTCGCGGTGGTTGTATCGCAGACATTGGCGCGCTTTCGGCAAACTATCGCATGGTACCACCGTGTTGTGAATTCCACGTTAACACAGGGTTATTTTCCCGCAATAGACTGCGATGTGTAAAGTTGCGTTAACATTTTTGGGAGATGTTTAGCGCACGTTCTTGTGAATATCCCCCTAAGTGCTTTTGGCTAAACATTCAAATTGTGATAACATGTCCCTTAGTCAGCTGCTTAAGACTGGGAATTCATTTGCTTGTAAAACCTCCCAATTTTGGCTGGTAATGGACCTGAGACACAGGGACATAAAATGATTTGCCCAGGATCACACAATCTTATCAAGCAGAGATGCAAGAAAAGTTTTTCCCCAGGGTTCTACAGATTGCAACTTCGCTGTAAGACTTCAGCACTAGTCAGATCCTGATGCAAAAACTAGTCTCTGCCCTCAAGACACGGGCGAACGCCTGATGTTGAAGCTTTCTAGTGCCATGCAGCAATTTGACTTCCTCTCTATGAATATGTTGGCACCCATGCACATCTCCCTTATTTTTTCATGAATTTCAGCAAAACTTATGAAGTCGTGCCTTTTTCACCAACAAATCCATTTTGAACTGACTTTTCCTTCCCCTTTGCACACATGTGCCCTGAAGCATCCTTTGGTAGCATTAGTCCATTTCAGAAGCAATGAATAAATGAATGAATCAGTGGGCTAACAATAGACCCTGCAGCCCCTGTGGTGCGGGGGGCCCCGAGCTACAGGGGGCCCCATCTGGCACAGTGCACGGGCAGCTGGGCCAAGGCCTGAGAGCTCCTGTCTGAGTCCAGAGCATGGGGGCCCCCTCCATGATTTTCACAGGGGGCCCAGGGGCCCCCCCTCAAGTTTCGTTACGCCACTGGAATAAATGGCGCACTAGGTTTATTGCATCTGCCTAATGCATAAGTGCCAACACTTTAGAACAGGAAAGTGGGAGATTTTAAGAAAAATCGTGGCAATGCATTTTCTCCTTTGACCTCTATAGAATTAGAGGCAATTTTAAGCAGGAGAGGGTAATATGGAACCATTTTTTGCTTCAATAATCGGGAGTCTCCCGCTTGGATGGTTGTGTTAGCAGGTATGCTAGTGAATGACCAGGTGCCACACTATGTGCCCCAGTTCTGCCCTTGAAAGCATTGCACCGCCCATGATTGGTTGGGGCAGAGCATTACTTGTCTCCATTATTATTATTATTATTATTATTAAAGAACTTGTAGAGCGCGCAGCTACCCAAAAGGGTCTCCCGGCATTACAGCAGACAGCAACAGGGTGCATAAGCCCGAATTACTTGTCTCCATAGCCCTTCTGTGACATCCATTCCTAGGGATCCATGAATCAGGCCAGAGACTGTGTCACTTCCGATCCCCGTCCTGCCCTTCGCCAGGACAGCGCCCTTCACGCCCCAGCTGCCAGTTGACTAAGATCTTCATAGGCCCCCTGTGACGTCCATCACTAGGGATCCATGAATCAGGACAGAGACAGGCCCGGCTGAGTCACTTCCGCTCCTCTCGTCCCGCCCCTCGCCAGGGCGGTGCCCCCCACGCCCCAGCTGCCAGTTGACTAAGATTAGCGAGGGCGCCCTCACTCCTTTGTTTCCCTCGCAGGCCGTTTAGTGTGAAATACCATCCCGAAACATTAACCATCCTCTATTAATCCCACAGATTGGCTCACACCAGGCACATTGTTTAGGGCAATTTACAACGCGAACACACTGAGCACAATTGCACTTAATTACTTGGGTTCTAATTACATTCATTAAAGGATAATAAAATAAATGAAAGAAACAGCTTTAAAAGCTGCCGCGAAGCACATGGGCCTTGTCTCCCGCGTGAAACATAGGTGTCTGCGGCGGCGCCGGGAGCCGAGAGCGCGGTCTGCCTTGGATGGCAGCCGGGAAGGGCGATCAGGGAGGCAGGCCCGTCTCGCATGGCGGCGGAGCACCATCGCTCTTCCACGCGGGGCTCCCAGAGTGTGGGGATGGCTGGGGCCTTCTTCACTGCCTAGGACTGAGTGCAATAACGAACTGCAGGGGATGAAATACACAGCGCACCAGCGCGGATAGAGGTTTGCACTGACGTTTCCAGATTACATAGATTGTATCTAGGACATTGAGTGGGATGGAAAATACTAGGAGGGTTCTCTCAAAGGGGCGTGGCCGATGTAATGAAGGGCGTGGCTTAGAAACAGGTAAGTTAAAAACCTGAGTTTAGCATAGCCACAGCGTGCGCACCGACTGGTATTTTGCTACTTCTGTCATTGCATCCAGATATATAATACAACAAGTAACATTACTCCTACAACGAGCCAGAACTATTGGCTTTGTCAATGGTTGTTAGTTGCATAAAACGAATAAACAACAACTATGGCTTCGTTGTATAAAATATTGAAAATGCTTCTGTTCTGAAATGATGAGATTGTGAAAGAACTATAACGCGTCTCTTTGAAGTTCCATTAAAGGCAGTGAGGGGTGGTACTGATGCAGAGTTAAGACTTTATTCCCACCCTGAGGCCATGGAAAAAATGGAGAGCCCGAAAGGGACCCGTCTCAGCACCTGCTTTTTAGAACTGGCTGTGCTGAGTCCTAGCAGGACCCAGACCACTTAAAGCCCTGATTGCACTGGTTCTGCTATAGTTTCGCATTAGTATTTACACCACAACACAAGTGCAGAACTGACACATGCACTAATGCACGAGTACACCATCCCAACAACTATTTGACCATTTCATGTACTGAAGTAACACAGTATCATTTGTACAGAATTTACGGATTGCCAGTCTCTGATTGCGATTCTTTGCAAATCGCAATTAGGAAATCGCAATTCCTAATGTACAGAAATGTACAAGTTAGTAATAGTGATTCCTAATGAGGTTGCAATAGACCGACCAATCTACCTCATTAATATTAATGAGGTAGGTTACCATTTGCGACCCATTAGGAATTGCAGTCATCACAGGGATGGATGGTGGCCTGCTGGGGTCAGCAGACCACCATGTTCGAGACTGCTTTTTAATAAAACACGTAAAAATAAAAAAAAATGCAGCCTATGCGTTTTAAAAAATCAAAATGAAAATGTAAGTTTCATTTTTGAAGAGCAGGCAGTGGTCCAACGGACCACTGCCTGTTCTTAAAAAATATTAGTTTGAACATTCACAAAAGAGAAGGGGTCCTATGGGGACCCCTTCCCATTTGCAAATGGCTTGGGGTGTTGGTAAAAATTAACGTTTTGTGACCGTAATTCGATCATGAAGCATTCATACATAGCATTGCAATTCGGTATTTGGAAGGAACGCCCTAAACACGCCCCTTTCTAATACTGAATCGCTAAACACAAATTGCAATTCGGTAACTTATTACCGAATCACAATTTGTGCTCTGTAAATATGGAAAATAATTTTTGCGGTCGGTAACAACTGTTTCCGACAACAAAAATGCTTTTGTACGTATGCCCCATATTATTTCCACCCAGACATGGTTCTTTCTGTGAATTTATTAGTGCCCAGAAGCATGTGGATTCACAAATCATTGTTAAGCTGTGCCAGCCTGGCATCGTGCCCATCAACACTCATTCATCGATGCCTTTGTCTTATAAGGAGGTGTGCGCTGGAAACTCAAACATGAATTGAAAACTTTCCTGCTAAGGAAGCCAGATACGGATCCAGGGTCTCTGGCCTGGTTGGGACCTATCTGCGGCCTATCCTGCCTAATCGAAATACTAGGAACCTTTGGTGCCCCTCAAGATTTCAAACAGGTGCAGCACCAATGCTGGGATTGGGGATTGCACACAACCTGGTGCATTCACATTCAAAACCTTTTAGAAGAGATTGACACCTGTGTGCCTGTCTGGAGAGGAGTCACTTAGCTTGTGGTGAGGCTGTTAAAAATCACAATGACCTACTCAGTTACTGCAATTTCTCAATATGTGGAAAAACGAAGAATCAATAAAAACAGGTCTCAGAGTGACAGCAGCAGGATTTTCAGAGGGCTGACATGGAATATCACCAAAGTGAGAATGGTGTCAACTTACATATTCACTCACTCATCCACCTATACCTTCCTCTCAGTGATTCAAGCACCTGTTCCAGACATCTGCCTGTAACCTACATGTCACTCATGCCTTAAAATGTCATGTTCTGTGAGTGACGAGTCTTTGTACAGCTCTGCGATGCTGGATCTGTTCTGAAGAAATGGAAGCTTGCACTTACTGCCTTCTTTGACAGAGGGAAGCTTGCTTTGCTACTGTCATACTGTCCCTAGTCATTGAAGAACTAAAGCTTATGCTGCTGTTGCTCGATTTGTACCTGCTTATGCTGATGCTACCCTAGCGCTACCCGTCCTTTGAAGGAGGGATGCTGCACTGTTTCTGCCCAAAGTGTAGCTGTTGTATGAAGAGGGGTGTCCCCATATCTTAAACAAGCATTGGCATAGGCAATAGGTCTCGCCTTTGGGACCTTATAAGTGTTTAGCCATGAAACACTTGATGTTGTTGCACCAAGGATATTGTGCTGCATAACTAAACACTTATAAGGTCCCAAAGGCGAGACCTATTGGCTATGCCAATGCTTGTTATGGTATAAGATGTGACGCAGGAAACATGGCTGTGGTACAGTAGAGCACTGACCGTGGTGCAGTTCCAGAACATCGACTGCAGTGAATGTCGGAGCCCTGAATGTGGTGTAAAAGTGCTGTCGGTGAAGCACAAGCGGTGACTGTGTTGCAGGAGTGCTGTGCCACTGGAGCGCTGTATCAGCTGTAAAAGCACTGGCTGCAGCGCCAGAGCACTGGCTGTGGTAAATGACTGGGTTGCAGCTTTCTGGCTAAGCACCCGAGCTGTTTGCCATGAACCCCTCAACGAGGTAAGCGAGCTCGGTCGTTTGCGGCTGCAGGGACCGAGGAAACAAACATTTAGCGATTCATCTTCAGATTTCCCAATACAGGCAGCTAGCCAACCCCCTTACTACCATCCCTACCTCTCCTGGAGCTCTTCGAGGCTCACTATTGGACAAAGCAGAGGTTCAGCTGTGGTTTTGGCTCTGGCTCTTGTGGGATATAGATACACTCGTTAGGCTCCACTGGGCCACTCCTAGCCAAACACAATGAAAGAGTATTTTGGATGATGTTTATGCCCAGCAATATTTGGAGAGGATGTGGCATAACATCCAGAGCTGCCGACTTTGGAACTGGTGAACCGGGTTCAAGTCTCTGCATGCTCTCCACATGTCAATCAAAAAAAGGCAGACACTCCAATAACAAAAATGTAAGAACAGTTTTGTTTTTAAAGGTCCAATCGGGCTGGAAGTAAATTAGTAGTTTGTTAGACATTTTAATAGTTAAGTTGCCGCGTTTGGATGCAAACAATGCAGATTGTTTGCAGCTCTGGATGTTGTTACATCTGGTTTCCCAGACTTTGGAACTGGGGAACCGGGTTCAAGTCTTGCGTGCACATTGCTGCTTAGTAACACTCTAAAAATCTGTGGTGGTAAAGAGAGAGACTGTGAGCACGAAATCCCTGACCCTGTCTTCCACGACGTCAATCTGATAAGCACCATCTGAAGTTATTTTATTGCTTTTTCTGTGCTGATGTGGAAAAGGTAAATGCGGCCAATCGTAATGAAAACCCCCCACATAGACCAATATAACTTTTGTAACGGAGAACCCCCTGCTGACACCATCAAAATCTTCCAGAAACAGACCACAAATGTTGTGTTTTCAGGTAAGTACTAATCTAACCGCCTACATGCAATACGTTTTACCGTATTGCTGGAAAAATCTAACTAAGGAAAGCTTCAAATCCTTTACACGTTGATTATTTAACAAAAGAAATTCCAAATCTAAATTTAGTAAAAAATTTAAAAAAAAAAATGAAAGTTGCCATTGGGTGTACGCTTTTTAAGGTTACATATGCGCACACCTGACATGAGTTACACAATATTCTTTTTTGCTTGTAATACAAAGGAGTCCTATTGTAGTGTACGACAAAATGACACAGTAGCTCAAATATACTTGCTAAACTCCTGTTGGGTGAATAGAAAGCACATTCAATGCATTTTTAGGACGCTTTTACATTAAAGTAAATTAGCACTATGGCAAGCCTTAGTGAACTACCATCAAACGCGCTCTCTGTTCACCCAATGGAACTTTAGCAAAGATTCCCGTAGCGCTAATATACATTAATACAACAAACTGTGAAATTACATTGGACGAGGATTGTTACATCACAGTTTATTATCCCTATGGCAATCTTTACTAAATGGCTGTCAGGTAAACTCGTTTGGATGCAAAAAATGCAGATTGTTAGGGAGAGACAATGTAGCATAACATCCAGAGCTGCTGACTTTGGAACAGGGGCACCGGATTAGAATCTCAGCATGCTCTCCATGTGCCAACCAAAAAAACAAAGGCAGAGACTTGCCAATATGGAAAATGTAAATATTGTATGGTTTTTAAAGGGCCAGAAGAGCTGGGATTGAATAAGTCATTTGTTAGACATTTTTAAGGTTTTTAAAGTAGCCACGTTTGGATGCAAAAAATGTAGATTGTTTGGGAAATAGGATGTAACATAACATCCAGAACTGCAGACTTTGGATCTAGGAACTGGGTACAAGTCTCGGCGGGCTCTCCCATGCCAACCCAAAATATAAAATAAAAAAACAAAAGTAGGCAGTACCTTTCCTTCCCCATGTATCTGTGCAACCCCCACAGGCTGTGCAAAGGCAGGAAAACAAATGCACAAAAAGGAAACATGAGCAAGGCAGCAGTCCACCCGGGCAACAAACACCCTAGGAGCAAGGGGACGGGAGCCCAAAGTGCTGCAGGAGCTTGTGAGGAGCGGGGGGCGAGATGCGTGGCTGTTTGGGTCCGAATGGGGCTGGGTGCAGTGTGCGCTTAAGGCCGCCAAGGTAGGAAAACAAATGCACAAAAGGGAGACGCGAGCAAGGCAAGCAGGCAGCATGAGGAGGGAGGTGGCTATACACACGGAAACAACAGAATTAAATAGCGCTGTTTTTCACAAACAAGAAACTCTAGTTCGTTTAAAAATGTTTATCATTCTGCCGACAGTAAAAACACCTCCCAAAACTGCTGCAATGCTGAAAGATAAAGCGCGGCGGACGTGAAGCGGGAAATGCGCTGAGCAAGAGAAACAAAACACGAACACTTATGGAAAGTGCTCATTCAAATTTTTGGGGAAAAAATCCAGAGTCAGGAAATAACAAGGAAAGGGTCAGTGTTACATTTGTGAAACCAAAAAAAACAAGTGGGAGGGGTGGGGGGAGTGCACGCAGGCTTGAAGAAGGAAACAAGTGCGAGGGGTGGGGGGAGTGCGACAAGACCTGCGGCCGCGAGACGCGCTCTGTGGTGGGGGAGGGGCATTGAAGCGCGAGCGCGCGCTTGGGAGAGCGAGAGGAAAGCCAGATGGCACCTCTGCTCGTAACTGTGCGCGTAACCGCACGCTCTATGCCACCCAAAAAGCTGTGGTCGGCTTTTTAAAGCCCACTCACTAAATGTCTCGCCAGAGCAACGCATGCGCTGGCTCAGGCGAGACCTAAAAAAGGATAATTTGAATTCCCTTGCATAACATGACCAGGCCAGTCAGAAGCTTTTATTGGACCCAGGCCAAACTAGTTGCAGGGCGAGAGGATGTAGCCTTACGGCTAGAGCCGTCGACCTCGAAGGTGGGGAACCGGGTTCGAGTCTTGGCAATGACGCTAAACATCCTGTGATTCTGGGCAAATCACTTAATCTCCCAGTGCCCAACAAAAATGATTATGTCCATCTGTTACGAAACTGGTGCTCATGTAAAGCTCTCTGATACCTGATATCTTCGGGTCTAGTTTGCGCTATATAAAACTCTAAAAAAAAAAAAAAAAAAGGGTTCTAAACTACACAACCTGGTTTCAATCACAGCTTCGCAGCTTCACCAAACTCTGTGACCCAGAGCAAATACTTTTTCCCCTTTGCTTCCTTCTGAGAGATCATCACATTTGACAGCAACTTCAAATAATTTAGTTCAGGATGTGCACTATCCAAAAAGCTCTCATGCTTATGGTTCAGTAGACCATAATGTTGCTCCATCGATGACAACAAAAAAAGGCTTTGTATAGGAGGCATAAGACAACCGACTTACCTCTTGGATCACTAATACCATTTTAATCAGGACAGAAGGAGGAAAAATTTGATATCTATCCAGGATCTAAATTGCTGTTTGTTGTAGCGTTTTCAAAATGTGCAAATGTGTAAATATTGTGTGAAAAGTATTTTCGAATAGGAATGGTTTAATGATGCATAGAGTCATAACTGATGAATTAATGATGTTACATTTGGAACAGGCTTGCTATGTCATTTAGAAGCATAAATAATACTGTGAAATAGTTATAGCACATTCACGTGTGGCTCGATATTATTTTTAAAATGGATGCAGTTTCTGGTGTTCTGCTATTTCATGGTCTTGCTCGTTTCCCCCTCTCCATCAGTGTCTCGCTGCAAGCCGTCTCTCCCCTTGTTTCCGCGGCGCATCAAGTTAATGACGTCAGTTTCAAAGATGGACAAATCTATTATAAACCGTGTATTGTGAATGAAACTTCCACGGTGTACCCAAAGTATCATTTCGAAGGACTTCCGCTGGAAGTGCTGCTGTAGACATCCTGATTCTCTGAGCCATGTTTGAGAAATGTTTCATTTTGTGTTGTACATCTCCGGGGTGTAGTTGCTGAGGGTGTAGACAGAAGATTTTTCTTACCTTAAGAAATGGGTTAGTACTAAACATTTTAATAATTATGTGCTGTTTCTGATTTGCCAGTGCTTCCCTAACCATGATCATACCATGCTGAATTTACAGAATCTATTAATAGCTTGTGTGATTTGTTATAAAATGTCTGGGTTCCACTCTTCTCAGGGTGACTTGCTATTTTTCTTTGTGGTCGACTTATCATTTTCCTTGGGGTTGACTTCCCATTTTCCTCCAGAGACTCTGTCCGTTTGTATCTAGAATTTCTTTTGGGATGCTGTCACTACTCTTTATGAGTTGGACACTTAGGTTTTTGTCTAGATTTGCCGAACTAGAGATTTTCACAGGTTTTACGACTTTGTAATTTGCTGTATTTTGGCCTTCATGGCGTTTCATGCATTTTTCTCTGTACCAGACATTTAACAATTTTAAAATAAAGTCTCTTTTTGCCTTATTTTTGATACAGAACTCAGTTCTTTACGCATCCATATTTTTATTCTAAGTTAATCTACTAAATTGTTTATTTCCTGATGAGAAGTGTAGTGTCTAACCGCTAGATCAACTGGAGATACTCGAGCCAAATTGTTTAGGTAAAAATCGGGGTAACCGAAATATTGGGTTTCAGGTGATTATTGGGGTTCGGCTCCCACAATGTCTAACAGGAAACCTGGTTTTGATCCCAGCTTCCAAGCTTGACCAAATCGCTTAACCCTTAAAATGACTTTTCTCCTTGGTGCCTCCTTTACCACGATCACCGCATTTGAGAGCACCTTGAAATAGTTCAGGACGTACACTGTGCCAAAGCCTCTCGTGCATGGTTTAATAGACCATAATGTTGCTCCATATATAGAAATAAATAGCTCATATTGGACGAAACAAGACAACTGCCTTGCTCTTGAGTCATTAATAAGAATGTACCAGCAGGAAAGGTTTGCTTAACCAATTTCAATAAAGAGCACTCAGGGCAGTGATATAATCTAAGGTGCTATTGTGAAACAATCCAAAATAGACGTTTTTATGTAACGGCTCATATCTCAGCTATAAATAAAATGGCAGTCACCAACATTTGCAAAGCAGGATGTCCACGCTGAGCTATGAGCTGTTTGCTTAAGCATCCACAGCAATGCTTTTCCAGACAGGATGCAACACAGATGGGGCTGTGGAGAATTATGGGTCTCTGCAGTCACTGCCTCTCTACCAACGCCCTATTGGTGCTTGCAGATAGGCAGGAGATGCTTTGGTGTTGGGTGGCTAGTTTGTGGTCCCGCTGCCCACACCCAGTTAGTGACTAGCGTGGCTTGCCAGCATGGGCACGGCGTGTTTCATAGTGAAGGCCGAGACTACTATGACTCGTCCTAGAATATTTGCTCCATACTGACAACTTCGCCAGCAGCCTGTTGCGACGCCCCATCAACCCTGTCCCTTTTGAGCCTGGTGAATATGCCCTATGAAGCACTGATTTTTTCACAACATTTGATGTGATGTCTATATTCCTGGTAAGATGCCAGACCCCACAGGAGCAATATTGAAGCTCTGAAGCAAGTCACTGGAAAAAGAGAAAGGTCTGTTGCTAGGTTCTCCTGTTGTTCATCTTGTGGCAGGGAGACACCAGTAAAAACATTTTGTGCTCACCCACCTAAAAGTTTAATATAGCTTAACAAAGGTAGAAAATAAATATTGATGTAAGTGACATAATCTCACCCAAACTATGGGACCCAATAATTAGGAGACTGTACAATCAGTGAACAGTAGTACTCCCGAATGTGTCCCGATACAAGACATGGAAACCACTGATTTACCATACTACACAAGGTAGGTGAGGGTTCACCCTATATAAGTACATGAATGTATGGTAAATCCATAAGGGGATTGGCTATTTCTTGCAGGAGTTTTGTAGTTCCTGTATGTTTGTCTGTTTACAAAAAACATATACAGCAATCCTTTAATGCCCTTCCCTTACTCTTTAGTGTGTTAACTACCTGTGTTGCACTTGTCCTGCATGTCCGAGGGAATTGTGTGATGTTCTTTCTGCTGCGTCCACCTGTCTTTAACTTATCATTTGTGTTAGGGAAGGTTGCGCTGCAGCTGTCCATGCCTTCATTGTGTTGTGAAGCTTGGTATACAGTTTTTCACTCCACACACGATAAAAATGATCCACATTACCAATGCTTGTTTTAATGCATGATGTGAGTAAAAGCGTTTTTTAAAATGGAGTAGGCAACTGTGTTCATTTTTAAAAGATAGCCTACAAGTGGCTCCATGGGAAAAAACTCCTAGCTACCGTTCCTAGAATATACCGAGCACGGAGTGGTGGACGTCTGTTCTCCTTCATTGCGGCAAAATGTTGGAATCAGTTACCTGACTATATCCGGCTGGAGGCTAATCATCTCTCCTTCCGCAAACTTTTGAAGACTCTGTTTCCTTGATCGTCTTTGCCACCCTTTGGTTGTTGGCTCTGTCTCTAGCGCTGGGAGGCCTTTGGTAGCCATGCGCTTTATAAGTGTATACTCACTCACTCACTCATATCGCCTCCAGCCAATTTTGACATTTTAGCCAACAGCCATTTGTATGCTGTGTTTTGATACCATAATGACATTGTAGAAAGCAAAACGACCTGCCTCACAATGCAACATGCTGTTGGCTAAAAAAAAAAATGATGGTTTCTTATATCTAGTGCCGAAGCGCAGAGTTGTAAAATGCAAAATAAAATGTTGTTCTTGGCTTCTGGATTTGTTTCTTGTAGACAAGCACAGGCTAAACAGCCCAGTGGGTGAGAGAGCAGAAATAGCCTTTCAGATGCAAATGCCATCATCTCCTGTTAATGGGCAACATTAACACTCCCTTGAATAACTGCTTTCTAAAATGGTCTATTTACCAGAACAATGCAGCATCAGCGATTTAGATGTGTCTAGGGACACTGAGAAAAGAACAATAATGACCTTTCACCCACTCTTCTCCAGCCCATCCTTGGCGGTTCATGTGATTTAGGTGGCATGCTCACAACTAACCCTGGGCGTAGCTGGCGTAGCGGGACTACGCGGAGGTCCACGGAGTTGGGAACAAACTCCGTGTAACTCCGCTCCGCCACCTGCCTCCACCCCCCTATTAAGAATTAATTAGACATTAATTAAAACTAAAACAAAAAACGCTTACCTGTACTGCGGCGTCCCCGGGCTACCCTCCTCCTCTTCCTCGCCGTCTCTGGGTGATCATTGCGAAAACTGCGCATGCGCGCGCACCCGCCTCTACTAATCCCTCCTCGACGGTTTCCCTTCTCACAGCACTGACCATCTCAAGCTTGACCACCATGATGGAATCTATAATGGCCTCCCTGATAAAAAGTTGGATAAGCCCAAAGAGTGCAAAGCTAGGATGCCTACGTCATCCTTGGTCTGATGTGCCCATCCCATATTTCTCTTGCATGGATATCCCTCCACTGACTGGCATCCAAACAACAGGTTGAGCAGGGGCGGCTCCTCCATTGTTGCAGAGGAGTGTTGCCCCACTTAAAATCCCCCCCCCCAAAACAAATTGGTAATTTATTACCATTTTAATTTTCGTTCCTGTCCCAAACAGAGCTTCAGGACGGGGGCGGGGCCGCTGCTGACTGACAGCAGCATGTCACTCAGCAGGGAGGAGGGTGGGCTGGTATGGCACTGTTTAAAGTGCACATGTATTTTTGGCCGGCCGTCTTGAAATGGCCAGCCACACATGCCCACTTTAAAGAGCTTTAGCCCAGCTGTCTTAAGACAGCTGGGTTAGGGCAAGCCAAAGCCTCAACAGCGCTGTGGAGCGCCGAGTGAGGCCGCTCCCTCCAATCAGGGCGCTGCTCTCATGCTGCATGAGAGCAGCGACCTGATTGGTCAAGGGAGTTGCTGCTGCCAGTTTTGGTGGAGAGAAGAGGACCAGAGGAGGACGTTTTGTCGCGTTCAGGTAATTTTTAATTTTTAAAATTTTATTTTGCGTGCCCGCCCACTCCTCCCCGTAGATGCCAGCTGCCACTGACGTGGAGTGCAAAATTATATCTCAGGGACACAAGACCTGCCAAGGCCAATCACCATCCTGCCAATCCAGCCAGGCTACGACATGCCATCAGACCTACACATCTAAGTTCAGCTTCTCAAAAAAAGCTCTGCCCACCTGTTAAGATGCACGTTTTAGGGCTGAGTAATCCATATGCAAGACGTCTTCCTCTTGAAATTGCCCCCTCTGCCCTCTCACCACAAAACTTACTTCTTGAAATGAAAGAATGCCCTGAAAATGCATGTATTCCATGAGGTTTTTGTTTTTCTCCAGAGTTGATTGTCCCTGAATACCGAGAATTTGCAGTCGCTGAAGATGTGACGATCTTGTCCCAGATGTTCCGAGAGGATGTGGCCTGATGGCTAGAGCGGTCAACCTCGAAGCTGGGGAACTGGGTTTGAGTCTCGGCAGGGATGCTCAACATCCTGTGATTCTGGGCAAATTACTTAATCTGCCCGTGCCTAACAAAATGAATATGTCCGTCTATAACGTAACTGGTGCTCATGTGAAGCGCTCTGATACCTTTGGTCGTGTTTGCGCTATATAAAACTCCCAAAAACCTCTTCTTTTTTACACACAGCGCTTTGAAGCAGCCCATGGGTCGCACCACACTGTACAAAAACACTAAACTATTTAAAAATAATGTTAGAATGGTGGGGGTCAGTAAATGGACATCGATTCACCTGAATGCCATAGTTAGTAGAAGTGACATTATACATCTTTTCACCTTAATGACATCACAGGAAGTGACATCATACAAACCTTTGGCAATGACTCTTCTCAGGAAGTGATGTCATATGGGTTGTATGTGATTTCATAGAAACATAACTTCATGGAATACCAATACTGTGAAACCATTTCACCTAAACTCTTCATGGAAATTTTCAGAATGAATAGCGCTTACCATTTTGTAGAAACCAATTCATAGAATGACTTTTTTTTTAAATTGCCTTTTGCATGTGTATTTTTTTTAAGGTGTAAATGCAATGGTTGCAGACCTTACTTTCAGAATCAGTTTTGTTGGAGGTACTTATTTCAGTGCTATACTTTAGGGGACATTATTTCAAAATAATATCTTTTGCATTGTCAAACAATTACTTCAGATGTTTTTACTTCACTGACCCCTCACCACCCCTGATCCCTCACAACCCCCTTAACTACATCCATCCCTGAACCCTAAAAGCCCCTTTTACATCTAAACTCCAGCCATTCCAGAAACCTAAAAAAAGCCCACTACATCTAAACTACACCCATCCCTGGCCCCTAAACTACAACCATCCTGAACCCTAAAAACCCTTTCTACCCCTACACGCCACCCGTTTCTCAACCGTAAAACCCCTCACTACCTATAAACTCCACCGATTCCTGAACCCTAAAAAACCCTTTCTATGCCTAAACCCCACCCATCCAATACCACTTAAAAACACTCACCAGTCCTAAACTCCGCCCATCTGTGGTAAATTAAATTTACTTATTACCTCATTTCTGAATTTCTATGCTTAATAAATCATAATTTCTTGTCAATGCAAAACGAGGAGTCCGTGGTGCTCAAATGAAGGAGGAGAAGACCAATAACTCGAGTTAAAGGGAGCGCTTCCAGCACCAAGCGGGCACAGGAGCAATCTCTCAAGTCCCTCTCTTTAAGTGGGGGGGGTTCTTTATTTTCAACAGCAGAATATTTATACAGTCTTGGTCACGAGGCAAAATAGAGGAACAAACAGGTCGTGGCAGATAGAGGAACAAAGATTCAGCAAGAGGAGCAGAGTGTGAAGAAATGGGGGCGTGTCTTAGGCTTCGTGAGGGGACTTGCGATGTGAAATAGTCTGACAGTTGGAAGGGGAAGGCTTCCTCATTTGGGGGTTTGTGCTCGTGCTTCATGTCAGAAACATGAACCATCTCTGCGGGGGAGCAGGAACTCATGTACTGGTTTCCCGGACTTGGCAGAAACCACAGAGACAGATGGTGAAAATGAGGAAAACCAGGTGCAGGGGTGTCGTGCTCGTGCTCGGGGTCTTGGGACACCAAAGGGTGAATTAAAAACAAAATGGTGTCGGCTTTTAATGTGGGCAATTATTAATCGCGCAAAGGGATCGCGCAAAGGGGCATAATTAGATCGCGCAGAGGGCAGCGAAGGGGCATAATTATAGATTTTATTTCCACATTCCCTCCTTGCCCCAGAGTGTACCTACATTATATCTCAATTTGCATGAGATCATTTATACATTCTTGTAACATGATTCTTTCCCTTTCTCTCTGCTGGACAAGTGGTTTAGGAATGCATTTTTCAGCGCATAGACCGCATAGGGCAGGACTCACATTGGATGCAAAGGCAGCATCCAGTTATTATCAGGAATATTATGCCTGCTGCTGACAGCAGTTGCCATCCCCAGGACGATATTATCTTCCAGAACCAGTCAGACCACGTCCAAGTGCCAGGTTCTTGATGTAAACTTACGGCTATCTTGTGTAATTTTGTTATGGCCGTGTATACAGATGGGGAATTATCAGGAATAAATATACAGCAGCTAGAGCCTATAATTTTACAGGCTCCGCCTCTGTCAGCCAAGATGATGTCAAGGATAAGGCGATTTTGGAGAGTAACCAATCGTATGGCAGACTGCTCCTGGGTTAAGCTCCCCAGGGCAGACGCCGTCTGGTTTACTACAGCCTCTAAGGTCCTTGTCAACCTGCGTATAAGCTTGCTGTTCTGTACAGGGCCAACAAAGAAGAAGAACCCTTTGTTAAAATCTGTATACTGTTCCCATGAGGTTTCCGTTTGGTCAACCAAGGAGGTATCGATCGTTCTTTTATGTCTGACATGGGGCACTAGGAGGTCTCTGTGGTAAGTGGATGGGGCCACAAAGACAGGGGGTAACAGGAATGCTATATAGCAAGTTCCCCCCAGTTCAAGGGCAGCTGCACATAGGCCGTTTGGCCACAGATGAAATAAGTATGGCGAGATGCTAGAAATGAGGACTTTCCTCTGTCTTCAAAACTTATAGTGGTATGACAGTCACTGTGTCCTAATGGAACAGAGCCATTTTTCTGGATGCACAGGTGTCCTTTACTGGTGAGACCGAGATGGAAGGGGAACCAGCATTCTTTTTAGGTTTGGTATTTAACATCTTGTAGGACATGGTCATGTTCCCTTGCTTGTATTCTTCACTTTCTAGGACTGTACCGGTCGCCTGAGGATCTCCCTCCTTATTAGGGTAACAGGCAGTATTGAGTACCTTGTTTAAATCCCCCCAAGGCCACCCATTCTTGCATGAATTATTTCCGTCAGGGCAGGAGGTGGGGGTAGTAGGGTCAGCTGTTATTAGGGCGAACCAGGCTTCACAAGTTCCATTGTAAGAGAATGGGAAAGAAAAAAGAGGCATCCCTCCCTTTTTCTGATGAGGTGGGATGCGGCCACATATCCAACAATTGGTGCTATTACTGGCTTGCTGAGTGTGGTGTAGCATCTGTATGAAGGTATTGTTTCGCAAGGCTAGTCTATGGGCTTGTTCATGAGGGGGTAGGTCGTGATAGGTGTGTTCCTGAGTGCTGTTGGGTGTATGAGAGGTGTGTTGTGTTGGGGGAAAACAGTGTGGAGAATCCAACCAAGACACGTCATAACTGCCATGAGGAAAATAATACTGTCAAACATATAATAGGACCATTATGTCTTTTTCTAGAGTTCATTTTTTTTTCTCTCCCACATAGTCAAGGTGTTAAAATCCATTCCCATGCTCCAACCGCTTCACCACTGGACCGACGCCCAATGGACTTAATTAGCCAGAGTCCGAATGGCAGACCTTAACTTTGATTTGTAATCCTGTTGTGGGGTTAGTTCCAAAGGCAATAAAGATTGTTCAGTCACAATGTCAGTGGGATTGGCAGGGCCATCAGCAACAGTGTCTTTTTGTCCAAAATGTTTCCGGCAGTGGCTTGCGTGGAGCCAGCCCTTCCTGCCCTCGACCTTCACTGCTGTCCGTGTTGTTAGTAGTACGAGTCTTGGCTTCTTCCACCTGGGCTGGAGGGGACTGGTCCGGTCGAGTTCCTCACGAGGACCCAGTCCCCGGGTCGGATGGCGTGTTCTTCCGGGTTGGTTTTGTCAGGGAAGGTGGCAGCAACCTGAGAACGACAAGATTGGAGTGCAGACATCAAGGAAGCCAGGTAGTCAGTCAGCATAGTACTGTCAACATCAGTTATTCTTTTAGGCCTTGGCGTACCCCACATATTTGGTGGTCTGCCAAAGACCACTTCATATGGAGATAAGCCAGTTCTGGAATGGGCTACCATACGCATGTAGAAGAGGGCAACCGGTAAGGCTACCATCCAGTCCACGCCTTTGTCAGTGCATATCTTGGCCAATTTTGTCTTCAAAGTTTGGTTGTGCCTTTCTACTAGACCTGCTGCATGAGGATGTCTTACACAGTGAAACTTCCAAGTGTACCCTAACAGAAGAGACACTTGCTTCATGAGTTCAGAGGAAAAGGTTGGCCGTTATCTGAGTAGATGACACGGGGCAACCCATACCTCGGAAAAACTCTCTAACTAATTGTTTAGCAGTTGTCGTTGCAGTGTAATCTGGGACGGGATAGGCTTCTGTCCATCTGGTCAGAGCACACACTACAACTAGCACATACTTGTGACCTCTACATCTCTGCATCTGGATATAGTCCATCTGGAGAACTTCAAATGGATGGTCAGGGGTTGGAATCCTCCCTGTTCCACCTTTGTGCCTTTTCCTGGGTTGAACTGATTACAAATCATGCACGTTTTAACTTTTGTTTGGCTGCAGCTCTCAAATGTTTGTTGTGCCATATATTCTGTATGCTGTCTAACATTGCTTTTTCTCCCAGATGTGCTGGTCCATGTATGGTGTTTACCATAACTTGTACCATGGCATCCGGTAGAAACCATACTGCTCTTTCAGGTGTCATCCAGCCTTGATCTGTAAGGACCCCTCCTTTTTCCTTCCATTCTAGCAGTTCCTGTGGTGTGGCGTGACTTTGGACATCCTGGATGTCAGAAAAGGTCTCGTATTGTATATTGGCGGTGTGGTATACTTAATTCTGTGTTTGCTGCTAACTTGGCTGCACTGTCTGCAGAATCATTTCCTTTTGATATTTCATCTGTTCCTTTTGTGTGCGCTTTACATTTTAGCACTGCGATTTTCTCTGGTAACTGACTGGCCTCTAAGAGGGCAGTGATGAGTGTAGCATGCTGTATTCTGAACCCATGTGATGTGAGAAATCCTCTCTCTTTCCATAATGTACCGAGTTGTGTACAACTCCAAAGGCATATTGTGAATCAGTGTAGATGTTAACTGACTTTCCTTTTGCTAAGTGACATGCTCGTGTTAGGGCTATGAGTTCTGCTGCCTGTGCCGACAGTATCTCTATCTTGTGTGCTTCTAAAGTGTCTGTACCATTTGTGACGGCATAGGCTGCTGCTAATTCTCCTGTGGGGAGTCTCATACATGAACCATCAACAAAGAGTGTCATTTCTGCCTTAGCAAGGGGAGTATCTTGTAAATCTGGTCTTGGTTTGGTCACTAAATCAATTATGTCAATACAATCGTGAATTTCTTCAGTAGGAGAGGTCAGTGGCAACAGTGTTGCTGGGTTTAAAATGTTGCAGCGTCTAATCTCAATGTGTGGCTGAAAAAGTGTCATCTCATATCCGGTGAGTCTGGCTATTGTCAGATGCTGTGTTTGTGTTCTGTTTAACAGAAGTTCTACAGCGTGTGGGACCTGAACTATCAGATGATGTCCCAATACAATAGAATTGCTTTGTCTAATAGCTTGTGCAGTAGCTGCTACTGATTTTAGACATGCAGGCAATGCTTGTGCTACTGGATCTAATGTGCTTGAAAAATAACCACATGGTTTATGTTTGTCTGCTTGAAGTTGGGTCAGAACTGATAGTGCTGTACCTGAGTTTTCTGTTACAAATAATGTAAAATCTTTGGTGTAATTAGGTGTTGCCAGCACTGGGGCTTGACACATAGCTTTTTTAAGAGACTGAAAGGCTTGCGTGTGTTCATCTGTCCAGGGTAATTGTGGAGTAGCGCCAGCTTCGAGTGTTGTCAGCTGCACTAACGGTTTGGAAATGAGTGCAAATTGTGGGATCCACTGTCTACAATATGAGGTGAGACCAACAAAGGCTCGAACTTGTTTCTGTGTTGTTGGTTGTGGTATTTGTTGTATGAGTTGGATGCATTCCTGTGTAAGCTGCCTACCCTCCTTTGACAGCAAGTGCCCTAAGTATGCCACTTGCTGTAAACAAAATTGGAGCTTACCAGGGGAAACTTTATGGCCATTTGCAGCTAGGAATTCTAGTACTAGTAGTGATGCTTCAGCACATGCTGCGTCAGATCTGGCCGTAATGAGGATATCATCAACATATTGTAGTATGGCTGTATCCGTGGGCATTTGAACAGTATCTAGTTGTCTTTTTAATGCTTGGCTATATACGCTTGGACTCTCTGTGAAACCTTGAGGAGCTCTTGTGAATTGGAAACTTCGTCCTTGTAAGGAGAAGCGAAAAAGGTATTGACTGTCTGGGTGAATAGGTATGCTAAAGAATGCGTTTTTCAAGTCAATGACTGAAAAATGCGTTGCTTCCGCATCTATGGCTGTGAGTAGGGTGGAGATGTCTGGAACCACAGGGTGTTGTGGAACGACACATTTATTGAGCTCTCTCAAATCCACCACTAGTCTGTAGACAGGTGGTGTTCCTGGTTCCACTTTTTTATGAACTGGTAAAACAGGGAATTGCAAATGTTAGAAGTTGTTTCCTTAATCACACCTGACTGTATTAAGTCCTGAATAATTAACATTAATGCTTGTTCAGCCTGAGGTGGAATTTTGTATTGCCTTATGCGTGGTAGTTGGGCTCCCTCTTTCAGTGTAACCTTGTGAGGTGTTATTTCCATACATCCTACTGTGGTGGAATCAGTGGCCCACAGGGTGTGTGGCAAATCTTTCAAACGCTCATCTAATTCTCTACTTGTGTAGTGGCCCTTGAAATCTCGCAGAAATAGTCTGACATCTGTAGGTGAGCAAACAATGACAGCTCCTAATTCTTTCAATGTTTTTATACCAAGCAAGTTTTCTGGACATAATTTTGTCAATATAAGATCTGTAGTTGTCATGAGGGGACCAACCTGCAAGGGCAGTGGCTTTGACGTGACGTTTGTCACAGGTTGTCCCGAGAAACCCAGAGAAATACTTTTGAACCCGAGAGAGGAGCCTCTGGGACCTCTTGATGGCTTATTGTTGTTTTACTGGCCCCAGTGTCTAGTAGAAACTTCCTATCCTCCCCAAGAAGTCGGACCTCTATAAATGGACCTGTCTGATCTACTGGAATGGGAATTAGGGGCAGTTTGTCATCTTCTCTCTCTGGGCAACATCATGAGAAATCTGGGTAATATTCAGTGTAGGCGCTGTCTATAATATTCATTTGGGCCATTTGTGTTGTCAGTGGAACTGAAGGTGTTGAACTGTCTAGGGAATCATTCTGTTTTGGCTGATATGGGCGTGGCTGGGTCTTACCAGTAGCCAAATTGTGCTTTAAGACAGGGCAATCTTTAACGAAGTGTCCCATCTTTTTGCAATAATTACAAGTGCTTTTTATATTTGTCTGGCTACTTGGTGTCTGTTGACGCTGGGGTGCAGTTTGGGCTACTAATGCTTTCATCTTTGTGTCTTTCATGCGTTTCTTATCATTTTCTTCTTCATCCCTAATGCGATTCTGGTGATATTGTAGCATTTGTAACACCTGTGGAGGTGTATGTGCTTGCCAGGTACTTTCTACTTTTAGTACTCTGTCCTTAATGGCTGGCAAGGCGTTATCTACTAATTTGGAAACAAACAGATGCGGGTAAGCTTCACTTGTTGGCGTAAGGCCGCTATTTACCGCAAAACACTTTTCAAGTCTAGTGTAATAATCTCCTATGTCTTCACCATGTTTCTGTTTGCAGGAGGAAATGGCATCCCAGTCCTCCTTTTTCACTGTTAGTAACTGTGGTAGCACCTTTAAAATAGTGCCAGGAAGTGCTTTTAGTTTGTCTCCTATACCTTGACCTGCTACTCTAGTATTTTCGTCATTCTGAAGTTCAGTCCATTTAATGTGTTCACCTGCTACTTCCCAATCTTTTTCTCTTAGTTTGTCATATATACCTGATGGCAACAATAATTTCAGAATTGCTGTGATATCAGAAAGAGTATATGTTCCCATCATTAATACATCTCCTAATTCCTTAAAGAATCCAGCAGGATCCTTTGAGTGGGAGGGAACCATCTCTTTCATCCTTAGTAACTCAAGTTTTGTCAAGGGTACATAAATGAAGACGCGTTGTAGCGCGCCATTCGTGTCAGCTCTGGGGTGGACCTCTCTCATGGGGAACTGGCGTGTTTGAGGAAGTCTATTAGTTGATCCACACGTATTATGGGGAGATCTATATCCAGTCACTTTCTGGTATTTCTGTCTAAAATCTATAAATGTGTTAAGAAAAACTGAACTATTGTGGAGGAACATGTTATCAGCGCAGTCAGACAGAAAATCTTCGAGTCTTGGATCATGTTTAAAATGAGTGTCATTGAGTGTGATGAGATGTTGTACCATGTAGAGACTTGCTAATCTTTGATGTGAGCGTGGTAATGCTAGAAAAAGCTGGGCTATGAGATCATTGTCATATATCTTATATTGAGAGACCCATAGGGTCGCAGTTCTGGCTATTTCCTCCTCCTCCGGTGTAAGCGGAGGTTCCTGGTCTAACCAGTAGTCTAATGCATTGGATGTATTTTCAAATAACTCATCTGGAGATGACCGTTCAGAGTGACCTTGGATGAATGTAGGCGGGGGTGTTCGTGAATTAGGGGCGGAAGAACGAACGGGTAGGACTTTTTCAGTAGGTTCAGTAATTTCCTCCTCAAGTTTCTTATTTTCTTCATTTGTTTGCAAGTTTTGCAGAATACGGGTCACATTACGGGTGAACCTGTCTAGTGCATCATTTATAAGTTCTAGACTAGTGTGGTCGGATGCGGAATCTAATAAGTCAAAAAGTGAAACTGGTACATTTCTTTCCTCTGCTTGTATGTGTTTTATGAAACAGCAAAGGAGGAACCTATACATGTGCATTTTTACAGGGTGTGATCTTCTTGTAGTCATAGCGTTAATGGCTCGTGAGTTCTCTCCAGTACGAAGAAACTCAGAGGCCGCTTGAAGAAACGTGTCAATTGCTGGTAGATGTCTTATTTCTTCCCAGGAGTCATGAAGTATTTTACTTATTCGGCCCGCCTCCCCTGTGTTGCTCGGAGTCGGGTCATAGGGGCAGTCGGGAATTGTTTTACCTGGGTCTGGACCTACGGCACCCCCTTCTGGAGTGAGAGGTGGTGCGTTATGTTGTGAAAGGGGTGGCGGAGGCAGAGGGTGTTGAATGACTGGAACTTCATAGGGTGGTGGAGTATCTAAGAGAAAATTAGTAAAAGTATCCTCTGGTGGTGGGGCTGTAGGCTGTGCTGATGCAATGTTAAGGTTTTCAGGTGCAGATGGCAATACAGGATAAAAACCAGTAGAAATGGCTGATTGTTCCCTTTTATTCCTTTCACTAACTACTTCTTTCCCTATTTCTTGTAACTGTTCTTTCTTGGCCTGCTCTGACATTCTCTTACCCTTTTCAACTTTATGCAATTCCTTCTGTTGCCTCCTATGGGCTTCTTTTCTCCATAATTCTACTGAGTCACTCTGTGACTGGTGGACTCTCTTTTTCTTCCATAACTGTTCCTCTAATTTCATAATACACTCCGTATCAAAACTACCATTTTCAGGCCATCTATATCTGAGTTCTAGGTCTTTAGTATATTCTACCCATAGATCACAATAAATAAGTGCACCGACACCATGTTTTGCATACATGAAGTGTCCTGGAGTATCCCGAGGAGGAAGGGGAATTTCCTTCTCAAGAATACTCCTTTGGTTGCCATCTTACGTATTTTCGAGAAAATAGGCATGATGGCAAGACTTTCAAAGATTTTAGAAGTGAGAAAAACATAAACAGAACAAATATCTTTACCGTACTCCACGAAAGAGGTGAGTCCGTCTTTATACTAGTTTAGTAGTCCTCACAAAATAAGTGAGAAACCCACAAAAAACATGTATCTTTACCGTGCCCACAAGGTAGTGAGTCCGTCTTTTATACTAGTTTTAGTAGTCCTCACCAAAGATAGGTGAGAAACCAAAAAACGCGTATCTTTACCGCCCCCACAAAAGCTGTGGGTTCGCTTTTATACTTTTCAGCAGTACTCACCGAAAAGTAACTGGAAGGCCTCTTGAAGATTTTGGGAAAACGCGGCGCGCAGTTTCAAGGTGGGATTTGTAGAACCTCGGACTCGTCTGCTTCGCAGGTTGGGCTTTGGTTCAGGACGTTCCGCTATTTCCTCACCGCCTCGTGTGGATGCTGGGCCGCAGTCGGTCCCCCTCTTCGCCTCGAGGGAGTTAGCGGGAATTCCCCACGTTGTGCACTTTTGAAGTCCGTCAACGGTCAGGAGGGGACAGTACCGGGTCCAATATCGCCGGCGCGTGGGGGAAAGGGAAGGTCCCTGTTCGGGCGCCAATTACTGTGGTAAATTAAATTTACTTATTACCTCATTTCTGAATTTCTATGCTTAATAAATCATAATTTCTTGTCAATGCAAAGCGAGGAGTCCGTGGTGCTCAAATGAAGGAGGAGAAGACCAATAACTCGGAGTTAAAGGGAGCGCTTCCAGCACCAAGCGGGCACAGGAGCAATCTCTCAAGTCCCTCTCTTTAAGTGGGGGGTGTTCTTTATTTTCAACAGCAGAATATTTATACAGTCTTGGTCACGAGGCAAAATAGAGGAACAAACAGGTCGTGGCAGATAGAGGAACAAAGATTCAGCAAGAGGAGCAGAGTGTGAAGAAATGGGGGCGTGTCTTAGGCTTCGTGAGGGGACTTGCGATGTGAAATAGTCTGACAGTTGGAAGGGGAAGGCTTCCTCATTTGGGGGTTTGTGCTCGTGCTTCATGTCAGAAACATGAACCATCTCTGCGGGGGAGCAGGAACTCATGTACTGGTTTCCCGGACTTGGCAGAAACCACAGAGACAGATGGTGAAAATGAGGAAAACCAGGTGCAGGGGTGTCGTGCTCGTGCTCGGGGTCTTGGGACACCAAAGGGTGAATTAAAAACAAAATGGTGTCGGCTTTTAATGTGGGCAATTATTAATCGCGCAAAGGGGATCGCGCAAAGGGGCATAATTAGATCGCGCAGAGGGCAGCGAAGGGGCATAATTATAGATTTTATTTCCACACATCCATGAACCCAAATAACGCTCAATACCCCTTCCCTACACCCATCCCTGAACCCTAAAAACACCTCCACTCATCCATGAACCGTAAAAACCCCTAACCACTCTTAAACTCCACCCTTTCCTGATACCTAAAAACTCTTTTCTATGCGTGAACTCCACCCATTCCTGACCCCTAAAAGCCCCTGACCAACCCTAAACATTACCAATCCCTCAACCCAGAAACCACTCAATAGTACTAAACTCCACCCCAGTTTAATATACTGTTGGATTTTTCCTCAAAACTATCTTTCCGTAAAAATTCAATTTATTTGTATTTCCTTAAAATTGACTTTCCTTAAAATTGGTTTTCCATGATTTGGTTTCCTCCAATGTGGTTTCTCAGTTTTCGTTTTCCATTAATTCACATTCATCAGTCACATGACCTTACCCCTGATGACCTCACAACTTCACAATAATTGCCATCACCGAGGTTTCATAATAACTGCATGATTAATAGACTAACACAGCACAGACAAATGTTTAGTTTAGATACCCCCTACATTATGATGCTGACATGATAAGCCAGGGGAATATTACTGGTTTTTCTTTGTATTACAAGGAATATTATGTGTTCGACATATTGGGACACAAAACACAAGGAACCTAAATTATTTATGTCATGATTTAATAGGTCCCCTCTCATATACCGCAATGAGAATGGATTGATAAATCATAGGGAGAGAAAAAAACGTTTAAAAAACACAATAGTAGTAATGTTTAGGGGTGGGCGAAAAATTCTGCTCCGCCTGCGGAGTTGGCGGAGTTTTGGCCACTCTGCGTTACGCATGTAACGTGGATTTCTGGCCAAATTCCGCCAACCGCAACGTGGTGGAGATTTTTCTTGCATGCGGCTCGCCAACGAAAGTTGGTGAGCGAGATTTGGTGTCACCTAGCACAATATTCGGTTGCTAGGAGGGCACCCGGGGAGATTTCACCTACGTGGGTGGTCGCGACCGTTCGCAGTAAGAACGCTGCTGCTCAAGTAAAAAATCTACTTGAGCGGCAGAAATATCACCTCGAGGAGCAGCGCCCTCTGGTGCGCTGCATGGTGCCGTTCATGCGGATTTTTCAGTGCAGAGCGAGTTCCCGGCACTAAATATCAGCGTGAGCAGTACGACATGCCTAATTCCACCATTCGCGGAACACCGTGGATTCTCATGGAGTTTTCATGTAACTCTGTGGAATTCCGCGAGTTCCGCCCACCCCTAGTTATGTTTACCTGTATTAATTAATATAGACCATATATTGAACGTGAACTATGTTATTGGCCTAAATTATTCTTTATTGTTAATACTTTATGATTTATGATTGTTTGCATTTCATGTATTCCCAGTGATTAAACATGGCAACAACTTGTTTAAAAATGTGTTGAGAGAACTCAATATCTCAGATGACAAGCCAGTATTCTGGACTTGCCTCGCCTGCATTAACTTGGTCATTGAAGGAGATCTCGATACCAAGCCAGGTTTTTATCCAGACTAAGTAGAGCATTTTACATACAGGATTCAGACATTTCTCAACCCAGAGTATTTAATCTAAACTCTCTTGTTCTCTGACAACTCTCCATTCTATTCTCTCCCTCAGCCATCCTTCATCACCGGCAGTCTGTAAACTTGATAGCCAGGCACGCAAAACCGACAAAGTACACACAAGCGACTGGGTCCAAACAGCCGACCCCCTTGGATCCTGTGATACGGTCTGCCAAACGTAGCATGAATCGGCTATGGCGGGAACTTAAAAGGACGCCAATGGACCCACTAACTATAACCAAATTAAGAGAGGCCCGAAGCTACTTGAAGGCTGCTAAACGGGAACAACGAAGGTCCAATTGGAATTCCTTCTGGGCCAGATTATACCACGATATAAGGTCCAACAACTCTGCGAGGTTTTGGCGCACTATAAACAGTTTAGGCGGCAGAGTCCCCAAAGTTGCCTCGTCTAACATACTGGAATCTGAGTGGTACCTCTTCCTGCATAGTCATTTCAATGATTTACAAGAACATAATTACAATCAGGATACTGGTACAGAGGGCAGCAAAGCTCCGGAGGTTCAACCTTGGATTGAGGGCAACTTATCTCTTGAGCACTCCCATACAGCGCCAATAATCCAAAAGCAGATTGAAAAGGGACGAAAAGATGGGGCCCCAGGCCCAGGCGGCATTCCATCAGCCTTGTTTAAGGAGGACCCTGCTTTCTGGGCCACTCAGCTACCTCAGCTCTACTCTACCATCTTAGAAAAGAACATCATTCCGCCCTCATGGCAAGGATCGATCCTCGTCCCAATCTTCAAAGGAGGAGATAAAAAATACCCAGGCAACTATCGGTTGGTCGCCTTAATTGATAACGAAGCGAAGTACTTCGCAGGGAAACTGCTAAACTCCCTTCGGGCATGGGCCGAAGCATGCTCAATAATCCCACCAAACCGGATTCACAAGCAATACTGGCACTACGGTCAATCTTATGGCACTTTCCCTTTTAATCGACCAGGCGGAGATCAGCACTAGCCCCATCTATATGGGGTTTATTGACTATAAATCTGCTTTTGACAAGGTCAACAGGTCAAAGCTGTGGCAGAAGCTTTCCTTATTGAACATTCCAAACAGCTTATTGAGAGCTGTGCAGCTTTTGCATCAGGCCACGTGGGTCAGGATCAAGATTGGAGACGGCTCAAGACTGTCACGACCAAGTTTGACAACGCAAGGCCTCAAGCAAGGGTACGTTCTGGCCCCCACACTTTTAATTTATTTTTATCTGATCTCCCGGAAGCCCTGAATCTAGCTAACTCGCACCCACCCAAAATAGGTAGCCTCCACCTGTCAAACCTATTGCATGCCGACGACGTGGTTCTTTTAAGCCACACAAAGATAGGATTACAACGGCTCCTGGATGCAACCGCCGCATATTCAAACAGGAATGGGCTCCAGATTACGAAACAAGAAAACTAAAATCCTGGCGGTTCGCGCAGGAAGGCCAAAGAAGCTGGCATGGGTTTTAAATTTGGAAAGAATAGAAGAAACCAGTTGCAACAAGTATTTAGGAGTCTTTTTTAATAACAATGGCAGGTATAAGAGCCAATTGGGTGAACAAAAAAAAGAAAGGAACTGCATTAGCATTTGCACTCCCCTCCATTCACAAGAAATTATTTGGCCCAACTTTCGCTCCAACCCTTCAGGCGGCTCAGGCAAAGGTTATTCCAACACTAACCTATGGAAGTGAGGTGCTAAAAGGGCTAGACAGTGGCCAACTAGATAAATTAGTCGCAAAAAATTTTAGAACGACTTTCCAGCTACCTTCCTACACTTCACCGGCACAAATCAGGCTGGAATTCGGCATCTGTAGACAGTCAATGGGCCGAATGGCGACTTTTTTAACGAGCTGTCACAAGCTGAGGGCGTCAAAGGAGGGCAGTCTGGCTCACCACTTATGGGCCCAGCTGTACACAAGACGATGGCCAGCGGGGCACCGCTACTTGTCTTGTGGGCTTAGCACTCTCGGCCTGAGCGAGCTCTGGGACTTAAATGCAAGCCAAAACGAATTCAAGAGGCTAGCAAAACTCAGCGCGAAAAGACTTTCCTCAGTAGAAGACAGGGCTAGCCTCTCTGCTAGAAGTCATGGCTGGATGACTCTCAACACTTACGCACAGCAGAAACCTCAGAGTTATCTAACTCTCACCCTCAGTGCACGTACTAAGCTCCGCTTCTTAAAACTGAGAATGGGGGTGATTCCAACGATTTGCCATCTTCCCAAATGGAAAAGATACTGTGCCCTGGAAACATGCCGGCTTTGCGGCCAACATAGGGAAGATCTTTTGCACATACTGTGTTTGTGCCCTAACCTCCTGAAGGAAAGAAGGGCTCTACTACGAAGGGGTTGGATCGATAAGGAGGCCAGATCATGTAGAGGCGCAGTGTTGGCCTGCTTTGATCCCCGGAATACCATCTTAAACTGCGCCTTGGTTAGGTTCATGGATCGCTTTGCAAAAAAACTTGCGGAGGTGAGACCTGACCTAGACCCCTTGCTTACCTGCATCAGTTGCTGAACTAACTCCATTTGCGGAGCGGACTGGCACACGGACAGTTTTGGTAAAAAAATAAAACTAAATTGTCATCAGAAGAGGAGTAGTGCACAGGCTAGCTGACGCGGGTCCCAAATGTTATTTTAAACTAGGACTGCCGTCTCCTCATGGGAACACTACTATAGGAGTTATGGATAGTGCACTTACAATAGAGTTTTATATGTTACGATGTCGGGTGCTTTTATCCACAGGAACCTGGGACTTATTATACATTTTATATATTGCAACAATTTTTAATTGTAGTGGTTTGCAAGGGTTTTAACAAATCATGCAATAAAGTTTCTTTCTTTCAAATTATTCTTTATTGTTAATACATTATGATTTATGATTGTTTGCATTTCATGTATTCCCAGTGATTAAACATGGCAACAACTTGTTTAAAAATGTGTTGAGAGAACTCAATATCTCAGATGACAAGCCAGTATTCTGGACTTGCCTCGCCTGCATTAACTTGGTCATTGAAGGAGATCTCGATACCAAGCCAGGTTTTTATCCAGACTAAGTAGAGCATTTTACATACACGATTCAGACATTTCTCAACCCAGAGTATTTAATCTAAACTCTCTTGTTCTCTGACAACTCTCCATTCTATTCTCTCCCTCAGCCATCCTTCATCACCGGCAGCCTGTAATCACCTCTACTCTCAGCCAGCAGACATCGTTGAATGTACGGAAATCCAACAGCAGCATGAAGCATCATAAGACCTGACTCCCTGCTGAGAAATAAAAATGATGTGCATAGGTAGAGCACTTGAAAAACATTGGGATGCGCCAAGACTTCCTGCTGACCGCACTCAATGCAGAGCCTGGATGATGGTTCTAAGACATCTTGGTTCATTGTCAAGAGGGTTTATTCCAAGCCTGAACATAGAAGCAGAGAACTCCACCGAGAACGTTTTGAGCTCTGTAAAAATCGGGGGCCAGATGAACAAAGCAAAGTTTCTGTCGCAAACGACCCAATTCAGAGAATCGGGCCATTTGCGACCGAAAAAACGCTTTCTTATGTACCACGCCCTATTTGAGATTCAGTAACCTATTACAGAATCGCAAATAGGGTTTGCGATTTGGTATTAGGAAGAGGTGTGTTTAAGACGTCCCTTCCTATTACCAACTCGCAGTGGTATGTGTGAAAGTTTTGCAACCGAAATGCAGTCCTAGGGACCACTGCCTGCTCTTGAAAAATGAAAAGAAAACTTTTCATTTTTATTATTGAAACTCATCCTGTTTTCCTTTAAGAAAAAAACGAGCTGCATGTCGAAAACAAATTGCTTTATTGAAAAGCAATCACAGACATGGTGGTCTGCTTACCCCAGCAGGCCACCATCCCTATGATTTTAGCGATTCCCATTTTGTCGCAAACAGAGACCTACCTCATGAATATTAATGAGGTAGTTCTATTTGCGACCCACTGGGAATCGCAAAATGTGTCACAGACACATTAGTACATGGATGTTTGTGATTCCGAAATAGCGAATCGCAAAATTTGCTATTTGGTACTCGCAAAGCCAAACCTATCTACATCTGGCCCTGGGCGTCTCCCATCCTCACACTATAAGCGGTAAATTCTTCTAATGTCTCATGTCATTCTTCAAAACACAATCACCACTCGCAGAGGTAACCTTGCTACATCTGCTTCCTCACTCTTCTCCTGCGGTTCCACTTCCCTCTCGCCTCCACCGTTGGGACAAAGGTTAATATACTTGGACAAACGGGGTAGGTACCATGACCATGATGCGTGACCTTTGCTGCATGATTTGTTCACAGGATAAAAACAGACACCGCTTCGGGATGTCCGGTGGGCATCAAAAATATATCTGCTATTTTGTAAGTATTAAAGAACTTGGACCACCATCTATTCACTTCCGAGTTCTGTAATATACGGTACATTCTGCTGTATTGTTTGTAACTCTTCGGCCTTGATTACGAGTGGGTCGGAGGGAAGGCGCAATTTATCACACCTGATAAATACCGACATTCGAAATTTAACAGGTGCAATAAATTGCAACTATTTTTAGATTTTGGGGGAGTGACTTGCGGATTTTAGTGTTTACTCCCCCAAAACCTGCATGGCACGACCAATTCCATACACTTTTCCCCTTGTAAACTCTGGCAGATTTGACCTGCTAAAATTTCATGAAGGGTGAGGGCTTTATTGCACTCGGTAATTATCAGATGTGTTAAATCCACACAACTCGGAATTCTGACCTTCTGATCTTTGGAGACATGATATTGTTTTGTGCTTCACTGTACAGCTCTGAGGAGATGTAGGCCCTTATGTATGAACACGTTTCCCCATAGACACAGAGTGGGTAAAAACCCTTTGATACGTTAGGCCCATAGCTTGGCACACATTTTAACAAACAATAGTCTAGAATGTGTTTGCTTTAGTGTTACCTAAAAGTACTTTTCCACGTCACACCAAACCTCCTTTCCAGTTAATGTATTACCACATACTAATTTGTTTAAATGTTCTGACCAAGAGATGTAAATATTCGGTACTGAATAAGACAAAATAGGTGTCGGAACCCAAAGTTTCGCTCAGAAGCCTGCGTCCGGCGTTATCGAATGTAGGAGGTACTGAATACCAAGGCTACGTAGTCTTGATCCCACCTCCTGCCTCTTTCATCCACCACCAGACACTCCCTGCCCCTTTATCACATTTTATCAGGTGCTTCTTAACCTGTGCTTTCTTTCTTTGTTACTGTTTTTTGTCCTTCACTTCCTCCTTTTCCTCCTCGTGTGTTTTCCCTCTTTTGCTCTGGGTCAAAGTCTGATGAGATAAAGTAAGTGCCGGTCCCCCAAAAATGACTGCCGGTGGGCCCCATCTCCAACCACTGGCGCAAATAAAGCAGTGTAAATATTGCTCAATGCACCGAACAATGACCATCAGTTTGTTGAGGCCAAAGCACCCTTCCCCCCCCCCAACCTAACCATGCCAGGGATAGTCTGAAGAATCTGTCAGTGAGTTACAAGCCCAAAGAGCACTCTGATGCATTCCATAGTTTGGCTTCTTGACAGACTAAACAACAATTTAAATGTTTATGAGTAGCATATGGAAGGATAAACAATACTTTGCCGGTTCCACATCTACCTATAATAGCTAGAAACAGCACAGTCAGGCACCCTTTCCAGGTATATGTTTAACTTGTTGCAGTAAAAAACAGACAGATTCCAAAGCTGCATTGCCCAGCAGCATGCCAGCCTTGGTGCCCAGAGCCGGCTCTTTCTGTGGATGGAGTTGGCGCTCTAGTTCTTTAATATATTTTGGGGGGGCGCCACCTCCTGGTGTCCTGCTGTGCCTCAGTATCGTTCCATATTTTGAATTTACTGCATACATTTTTATTCTTATTTCCACGCATTTTCTTCTCTTCTGCCATTGCCAGTGTCCGTCTACAGTACTGTACCAGGACCAGTCGTGGACGCCAAATCACCGAAATGCCAGGGGCAAAGAAAGTGACATCTCACACCCTTTGACTGCCTGTGACACCCGGGGTGACCCATTGTGCCACCTCAACAGGTTCCTGAACTGCTGACGGACAAATGGGAAGGCAGGCAGTGGAGCCCACCACAAATAAATAGGACACTCCGAGGTTTATTTACGAAGGCATTTTGGAGTACGTATCATAGTACTCCTGTAGTACTCCTGTAGCACTCTTTTATGCACACTTGCATGCCTTTGTGAACTGGCCCCAAAAAATCTAAAATGGGAATACCATGGGAATATTCAAATACACTTACAGCCTGATTTAGAAGTTGGCAGAGGGGAACACCCCATCACAAACGTGACATATATCCCGTACGCTGTATTGCGATCACATTCTATCCTATGGGGATCGTAATACGGTGGATGGGATATCCGTCACGTTCGTGACAACGTATTCCCTCCGCTAACTTCTAAATCAGGCCCTACGTATGACTTTAAAGGAGTGTCCCCTACTTTCTCTAATAGGTAGTTGGACGTATTTGTAACATAGAATTAATAAAGTAAAATTTTACAGCTCATCTGTGTTAAATTAAATGTGTTAATTAATTAATTTAAATGTGTATTTAGTTTATAATTAATATTGCTTAGAGAATAATTTAACAAAATCCCACACAAAGTTACATTTTTTAAATATGCATTAAAACGTTTTTTAAGTTATCTGTTGAGTTATATTAAATTACTTACATTTTTTAACAAACGTTTAATATATTTTTTTAATAAAGTTTATTTTTAAATGTTAAATGTATTGTTTAATAATTAAAAATACACGTTTTTGACATTAAACAAAATGTATATGTATATTTAAAAGTCAAATGAATTTTCCTTATTGAGCAATATTTCCTGTGGGGTCAGGTGTTATTTTAAGTGCCTGCCTCCTTTTTTCATGGAAGTGTGTTGCAGAGTGGGCATGTGTGTCGTGCTTGACTTACTCCAACATTGGACTGAAGTACATCTACTACTGTTTAGGGCTACACCATTTAGGGCTGTAGTAACTTTTGAAGTGTAGTTTGTAAACAACCATCGGCTTACTCTTTTGTGGGTGGGTGTTTGTAGAAGACTTCTCCTTTCTAAACCACTCCTTACTTTTCCCTAACACCTCCCATTTTGTAATAGATATTCCCCATTTTCCCACCACTTCCCTGGAACCTCCCACATGTATTACTAAGTAGTAAACTTACATGAGTGGAGGTCTCCCCAGTGAGAAGATAGGAGAGGTGGAGGTTTTCACTCGTAATTTTTGGAATTGCATTTGGTAGTAAGTAAGAAGTACTACTGTAGTTTTACATTATGTACTACAAAATGCAGTTTGTGAACCGTGCTGATAGTTTACTGTTCTGCAGCTTTTGTGTCTGTTACCTCTGTAACCACCCAGTGGGTTATCAGCAGCTGACGTCAGAGCAGGCATTGTATTCATTTTTGAATGTTTGAGGCTTTTGAACACATTTCATGTTGATCCCAGGATTGGCCCCATTTTTCACATCATGTGATGGTCCAAAGTTTTCACCTTCTTGGGATCTGCCTTTCCATGAAAGGGTGACCTTGTATCTTTCGTCGTCAGGCAGGTCGAGTGCTACCTCTTGCTACTGACGTCTGGTGAGATCTGGCTAGTATGAAGTATCACGAGGACCAGCTCCGCCTTTCATCTTCTCGAGGACAATACTCTCAGTGCCATTAAACTGGGTTTTAGTGACAGACACAGGTATATTACAGAAAACGTGCACTTTCTAATCGCGCAAAAACATGCGAAATCTTTTGGCGTCACTTTCCTTGCTTGTGTATTGCGGAATGGTGGACCCTTTTTACGTCTATACTGTAGAAAATTTGGGTTTCAGTGAAATAGTAGAGGAAATGGATTATGAAAACGTGTTGTTTATAAATAATTTTAAGTGAGTCATAGAGATTTGAACAAAGAAATCTAAATCGTTGTCTAACATTTAAAAAAGATACAAACAACTGATTTGCACTCATTCTGCTGTGTATGTAACAAACTGATTTTGCATCAAATACAGAGTCACATTTCTTCGAAATGTGGAGGAAATGCCTTTTTCTATCTCGATATGGCAACGCGGGGGCACTATTTAAAAAGCTGCACTAACATTCCCAGTGGCTTGTACCAGAAGAGAACACATATACGCACATCTGTGCACAGATGTCTGCTACTGTAGTGATCATAAAGGACAGGGTAACTCTTCCATTTTAAGTACAAATGTCAATGTTCAGCAATGTCAGCGGTCCAGTTCAAGCTTGGCATTCTCTACCAATGCCTATCAAAGCCATGCCAGACCTGTCAGCCTTCAGGAAGGCCCTGGAAACCTGGCTGTTTAACACTTACTGACTTCCTCTCTTATTGTATAGCAGAGCTAGCGCCAAGACACCTCCGGCTATTCGAGCGCTCTAGAAGTTTCTTTAACATAACATAACAATTTTGGCATCGAGTCTGTGATGAAACATTTTTTCCTGCATATTGAACCATATTTTGGTTCACGATATTGTACGCACATGGTAAATTGGCGCGCTACTTCGGAGCCTGTCCCCAGAGCTTCCAGGAAGGTGTCCCAGTGGACAGCCATATTGCATGTGGTCTTATCCTAAGTGTCAAGTGATAAAGTATAAACAATTTGTAGTCCCATTATCAGGTGTATTTTTATTTATAGAAAATGCTTTTCTAATGCTGCTCAACATTCGTCTCTAATTATTAGCACTAGATTTATCTTGGTGGCCCAGTACATCTGGGGACTTGCAGGTCCTCACTCTTTGAATGAGCAGATGAGACATGTCATGCCTGCAGCAGAAGGATTGAAGACTTGCCGAATGCAGAGGACCCCTATACACCCTGGGGACTCGTGATGGCCTGGTTGTTATTATTGAAACAATGCTGGTTTAGTTGTTATTATTGAAACGATGCTGGTCTGGTTGTTATTATTGAAACAATGCTGGTTTGGTTGTTATTATTGAAACGATGTTGGTCTGGTTGTTATTATTGAAACAATGCTGGCCTGGTTGTTATTATTGAAACGATGCTGGTCTGGTTGTTATTATTGAAACAATGCTGGTCTGGTTGTTATTATTGAAACGATGCTGGTTTAGTTGTTATTATTGAAACGATGCTGGTCTGGTTGTTATTATTGAAACAATGCTGGTCTGGATGTTATTATTGACACAATGCTGGTCTGGATGTTATTATTGACACAATGCTGGTCTGGTTGTTATTATTAAAACAATGCTGGTCTGGTTGTTATTATTGAAACAATGCTGGCCTGGTTGTTATTATTGTAACAATGCTGGTTTGATTGTTAATATTGAAATGATACTGGTTTGTTTGTTATTATTGAAACGATGCTGGTTTGGTTGCTATTATTGAAACGATGCTGGCCTGGTTGTTAATATTGACACAATGCTGGTCTGGTTGTTATTATTGAAACAATGCTGGTCTGGTTGTTATTATTGTAACAATGCTGGTTTGATTGTTAATATTGAAATGATACTGGTTTGTTTGTTATTATTGAAACGATGCTGGTTTGGTTGTTATTATTGAAATGATGCTAGTCTGGTTGTTATTATTGAAACAATGCTGGCCTGGTTGTTATTATTGAAACGATGCTGGTCTGGTTGTTATTATTGAAACAATGCTGGTCTGGTTGTTATTATTGAAACAGTGCTGGTCTGGTTGTTATTATTGTAACAATGCTGGCCTGGTTATTATTGAAACAATGCTGGTCTGGTTGTTATTATTGACACAATGTTGGTCTGGTTGTTATTATTGAAACAATGCTGGTTTGGTTGTTTTTATTGAAACAATGCTGGTCTGGTTGTTATTATTCTAACAATGCTGGCCTGGTTGTTATTATTGAAACTATGCTGGTCTGGTTGTTATTATGGAAACGATGCTGGTCTGGTTGTTATTATGGAAACGATGCTGGCCTGGTTGTTAATATTGACACAATGCTGGTCTGGTTGTTATTATTGAAACGATGCTGGTCTGGTGTTATTATTGAAACGATGCTGGTCTGGTGTTATCATTGAAACAATGCTGGTTTGGTTGTTATTATTGAAACAATGTTGGTCTGGTTGTTATTATTGAAACAATGCTGGCCTGGTTGTTATTATTGAAACGATGCTGGTCTGGTTGTTATTATTGAAACAATGCTGGTCTGGTTGTTATTATTGAAACGATGCTGGTTTAGTTGTTATTATTGAAACGATGCTGGTCTGGTTGTTATTATTGAAACAATGCTGGTCTGGATGTTATTATTGACACAATGCTGGTCTGGATGTTATTATTGACACAATGCTGGTCTGGTTGTTATTATTAAAACAATGCTGGTCTGGTTGTTATTATTGAAACAATGCTGGCCTGGTTGTTATTATTGTAACAATGCTGGTTTGATTGTTAATATTGAAATGATACTGGTTTGTTTGTTATTATTGAAACGATGCTGGTTTGGTTGCTATTATTGAAACGATGCTGGCCTGGTTGTTAATATTGACACAATGCTGGTATGGTTGTTATTATTGAAACAATGCTGGTCTGGTTGTTATTATTGTAACAATGCTGGTTTGATTGTTAATATTGAAATGATACTGGTTTGTTTGTTATTATTGAAACGATGCTGGTTTGGTTGTTATTATTGAAATGATGCTAGTCTGGTTGTTATTATTGAAACAATGCTGGCCTGGTTGTTATTATTGAAAGCGATGCTGGTCTGGTTGTTATTATTGAAACAATGCTGGTCTGGTTGTTATTATTGAAACAGTGCTGGTCTGGTTGTTATTATTGTAACAATGCTGGCCTGGTTATTATTGAAACAATGCTGGTCTGGTTGTTATTATTGACACAATGTTGGTCTGGTTGTTATTATTGAAACAATGCTGGTTTGGTTGTTTTTATTGAAACAATGCTGGTCTGGTTGTTATTATTCTAACAATGCTGGCCTGGTTGTTATTATTGAAACTATGCTGGTCTGGTTGTTATTATGGAAACGATGCTGGTCTGGTTGTTATTATGGAAACGATGCTGGCCTGGTTGTTAATATTGACACAATGCTGGTCTGGTTGTTATTATTGAAACGATGCTGGTCTGGTGTTATTATTGAAACGATGCTGGTCTGGTGTTATCATTGAAACGATGCTGGTTTGGTTGTTATTATTGAAACGATGCTGGCCTGGTTGTTAATATTGACACAATGCTGGTCTGGTTGTTATTATTGAAACAATGCTGGTTTGATTGTTATTATTGACACAATGCTGGTCTGGTTTTTATTATTGAAACAATGCTGGTCTGGATGTTATTATTGACACAATGCTGGTCTGGATGTTATTATTGACACAATGCTGGTCTGGTTGTTATTATTGAAACGATGCTGGTCTGGTTGTTATTATGGAAACAATGCTGGTCTGGTTGTTATTATTGAAACAATACTGGTTTGGTTGTTATTATTAATACGATGCTAATCTGGTTGTTATTATTGAAACGATGCTGGTCAGGTTGTTATTATTGAAACAATGCTGGTCTGGTTGTTATTATTGACACAATCCTGGGCTGGTTGCTATTATTGAAACAATGCTGGGCTGGTTGTTATTACTGAAACAATCCTGGCCTGGTTGTTATTATTGAAACGATGCTGGTTTGGTTGTTATTATTGAAACAATGCTGGCTTGGATGTTATTATTGAAACGATGCTGGTTTGGTTGTTATTATTGAAACGATGCTGGCCTGGTTGTTATTATTGAAACGATGCTGGCCTGGTTGTTATTATTGAAACGATGCTGGTTTGGCTGTTATTATTGTAACAATCCTGGCCTGGTTGTTATTATTGAAACAATGCTGGCTTGGTTGTTATTATTGAAACGATGCTGGTTTGGTTGTTATTATTGAAACGATGCTGGCCTGGTTGTTATTATTGAAACAATGCTGGCCTGGTTGTTATTATTGAAACAATGCTGGCTTGGTTGTTATTATTGAAACAATGCTGGCCTGGTTGTTATTAGTGAACAATGCTGATCTGGTTGTTATTATTGAAACAATGCTGGCCTGGTTGTTATTATTGAACAATGCTGATCTGGTTGTTATTATTGAAACGATGCTGATCTGGTTGTTAATATTGAAACAATGCTGGTTTGATTGTTATTATTGAAACAATGCTGGCCTGGTTGTTATTATTGAACAATGCTGATCTGGTTGTTATTATTGAAACGATGCTGGTCTGGTTGTTATTTTTGAGACAATGCTGGTTTGGTTGTTATTATTGAAACAAAGCTGGCCTGGTTGTTATTATTGAACAATGCTGATCTGGTTGTTATTATTGAAACGATGCTGGTCTGGTTGTTATTATTGAAACAATGCTGGTCTGGTTGTTATCATTGAAACAATGCTGGCCTGGTTGTTATTATTGAAACAATGCTGGCCTGGTTGTTATTATTGAAACAATGCTGGTTTGGTTGTTATTATTGAAACGATTCTTGCCTGGTTGTTATTATTGAAACAGTGCTGGCCTGGTTGTTATTATTGAAACAATGCTGGTTTGGTTGTTATTCTTTTAACAATGCTGGTTTGGTTGTTATTATTGAAACGATTCTGGCCTGGTTGTTATTATTGAAACAATGCTGATCTGGTTGTTACTATTGAAACGATGCTGGTCTGGTTGTTATTATTGAAACGATTCTGGTCTGGTTGTTATTATTGAAACAATGCTGGCCTGGTTGTTATTATTGAAACAATGCTGGTTTGGTTGTTATTATTGAAACAATGCTGGCCTGGTTGTTATTATTGAAACGATGCTGGTTTGATTGTTATTATTGAAACAATGCTGGCCTGGTTGTTATTATTGTAACGATGCTGGTCTGGTGTTATTATTGAAACGATGCTGGTTTGTTTGTTATTATTGAAACAATGCTGGTTTGGTTGTTATTATTGAAACAATGCTGGTTTAGTTGTTATTATTGAAACAATTCTGGTCTGGTTGTTATTATTGAAACAATGCTGGCCTGGTTGTTATTATTGAACAATGCTGATCTGGTTGTTATTATTGAAACGATGCTGGTTTGATTGTTATTATTGATACAATGCTGGCCTGGTTGTTATTATTGTAACGATGCTGGTCTGGTTGTTATTATTGAAACGATGCTGGTCTGGTTGTTATTATTGAAACAATGCTGGTCTGGTTGTTATCATTGAAACAATGCTGGCCTGGTTGTTATTATTGAAACAATGCTGGCCTGGTTGTTATTATTGAAACAATGCTGGTTTGGTTGTTATTATTGAAACGATTCTTGCCTGGTTGTTATTATTGAAACAGTGCTGGCCTGGTTGTTATTATTGAAACAATGCTGGTTTGGTTGTTATTCTTGAAACAATGCTGGTTTGGTTGTTATTATTGAAACGATTCTGGCCTGGTTGTTATTATTGAAACAATGCTGATCTGGTTGTTACTATTGAAACGATGCTGGTCTGGTTGTTATTATTGAAACGATTCTGGTCTGGTTGTTATTATTGAAACAATGCTGGCCTGGTTGTTATTATTGAAACAATGCTGGTTTGGTTGTTATTATTGAAACAATGCTGGCCTGGTTGTTATTATTGAAACGATGCTGGTTTGATTGTTATTATTGAAACAATGCTGGCCTGGTTGTTATTATTGTAACGATGCTGGTCTGGTGTTATTATTGAAAGCGATGCTGGTTTGTTTGTTATTATTGAAACAATGCTGGTTTGGTTGTTATTATTGAAACAATGCTGGCCTGGTTGTTATTATTGAAACAATGCTGGTTTGGTTGTTATTATTGAAACAATTCTGGTCTGGTTGTTATTATTGAAACAATGCTGGCCTGGTTGTTATTATTGAACAATGCTGATCTGGTTGTTATTATTGAAACGATGCTGGTTTGATTGTTATTATTGATACAATGCTGGCCTGGTTGTTATTATTGTAACGATGCTGGTCTGGTTGTTATTATTGAAACGATGCTGGTTTGGTTGTTATTATTGAAACGATGCTGGCCTGGTTGTTATTATTGAAACAATGCTGGCTTGGTTGTTATTATTGAAACAATGCTGGCCTGGTTGTTATTATTGAAACAATGCTGGCCTGGTTGTTATTATTGACACAATGCTGGTCTGGTTGTTATTATTGACACAATGCTGGTTTGGTTGTTATTATTGACACAATGCTGGTTTGGTTGTTATTATTGAAACAATGCTGGCCTGGTTGTTATTATTGAACAATGCTGATCTGGTTGTTATTATTGAAACGATTCTGGCCTGCTTGTTATTATTGAAACAATGCTGGTCTGGTTGTTATTATTGAACAATGCTGATCTGGTTGTTATTATTGAAACGATGCTGGTTTGATTGTTATTATTGATACAATGCTGGCCTGGTTGTTATTATTGTAACGATGCTGGTCTGGTTGTTATTATTGAAACGATGCTGGTTTGGTTGTTATTATTGAAACAATGTTGGTCTGGTTGTTATTATTGAAACAATGCTGGCCTGGTTGTTATTATTGAAACGATTCTAGTCTGGTTGTTATTATTGAAACAATGCTGGTCTGGTTGTTATTATTGCAACAATGCTGGCCTGGTTGTTATTATTGAAACGATTCTGGCCTGGTTGTTATTATTGAAACAATGCTGGTCTGGTTGTTATTATTGAAACAATGCTGGCCTGGTTGTTATTATTGAAACGATGCTGGCCTGGTTGTTATTATTGAAACAATGCTGATCTGGTTGTTATTATTGAAACGATTCTAGTCTGGTTGTTATTATTGAAACAATGCTGGCCTGGTTGTTATTATTGAAATGATGCTGGTCTGGTTGTTATTATTGACACAATGCTGGCCTGGTTGTTATTATTGAAACAATGCTGGTCTGGTTGTTATTATTGAAACAATTCTAGTCTGGTTGTTATTATTGAAACGATGCTGGTCTGGTTGTTATTATTGAAACAATGCTGGTCTAGTTGTTATTATTGAAACTATTCTAGTCTGGTTGTTATTATTGAAACGATGCTGGTCTGGTTGTTATTATTGAAACAATGCTGGTCTGGTTGTTATTATTGACAAAATGCTGGTCTGGTTGTTATTATTGACACAATGCTGGTCTGGTTGTTATTATTGAAACAATGCTGGTCTGGTTGTTATTATTGACACAGTGCTGGTCTGGTTGTTATTATTGAAACAATGTTGGCCTGGTTGTTATTATTGAAACAATGCTGGTTTGGTTGTTATTATTGAAATGATGCTGGCCTGGTTGTTATTATTGAAACAATGCTGGCCTGGTTGTTATTATTGAAATGATGCTGGTCTGGTTGCTATTATTGAAATTATGCTGGTTTGATTGTTATTATTGACAAAATGCTGGTCTGGTTGTTATTATTGAAACAATGCTGGTCTGGTTGTTATTATTGACACAGTGCTGGTCTGGTTGTTATTATTGAAACAATGCTGGCCTGGTTGTCAATATTGAAACAAAGCTGGTTTGGTTGTTATTATTGACACAATGTTGATCTCGTTGTTATTATTGAAACGATGCTGGTTTGGTTGTCATTAATGAAACGATGCTGGTTTGATTGTTAATATTGAAAGAATGCTGGCCTGGTTGTTATTATTGTAACAATGCTGGTCTGGTTGTTATTATTGAAACGATGCTGGTTTGATTGTTATTATTGAAACAATGCTGGCCTGGTTTTTATTATTGTAACGCTGCTGGTCGGGTTGTTATTATTGAAACGATGCTGGTTTGGTTGTTATTATTGAAACAATGCTGGCCTGGTTGTTATTATTGAAACAATGCTGGTTTGGTTGTTATTATTGAAACAATGCTGGCCTGGTTGTTATTATTGAACAATGCTGATCTGGTTGTTATTATTGAAACGATTCTGGCCTGGTTGTTATTATTGAAACAATGCTGGTTTGGGTGTTATTATAGAAACAATGCTGGTCTGGTGTTATCATTGAAACAATGCTGGTTTGGTTGTTATTATTGAAACAATGCTGGCCTGGTTGTTATTATTGAAACAATGCTGGTTTGGTTGTTATTATTGAAACAATGCTGGCCTGGTTGTTATTATTGAACAATGCTGATCTGGTTGTTATTATTGAAACGATTCTGGCCTGGTTGTTATTATTGAAACAATGCTGGTCTGGTTGTTATTATTGAAACAATGCTGGCCTGGTTGTTATTATTGACACAGTGCTGGTCTGGTTGTTATTATTGAAACAATGCTGGCCTGGTTGTTATTATTGAAACAATGCTGGTTTGATTGTTATTATTGAAACAATGCTGGCCTGGTTGTTATTATTGAAACAATGCTGGTCTGGTTGTTATTATTGACACAATGCTGGTCTGGTTGTTATTATTGAAACAATGCTGGTCTGGTTGTTATTATTGACACAGTGCTGGTCTGGTTGTTATTATTGAAACAATGCTGGTGTGGTTGTTATTATTGAAATTATGCTGGTTTGATTGTTATTATTGACAAAATGCTGGCCTGGTTGTTATTATTGAAATTATGCTGGTTTGATTGTTATTATTGACACAATGCTGGCCTGGTTGTTATTATTGAAACGATGCTGGTCTGGTTGTTATTATTGAAATGATGCTGGTCTGGTTGTTATTATTGAAATCATGCTGGTTTGATTGTTATTATTGACACAATGCTGGTCTGGTTGTTATTATTGAAACAATGCTGGTCTGGTTGTTATTATTGAAACAATGCTGGTCTGGTTGTTATTATTGAAACAATGCTGGTCTGGTTGTTATTATTGACACAATGCTGGTCTGGTTGTTATTATTGACACAATGCTGGTCTGGTTGTTATTATTGAAACAATGCTCACTTGGTTGTTATTATTGAAATGATGCTGGCCTGGTTGTTATTATTGAAACAATGCTCGCTTGGTTGTTATTATTGAAATGATGCTGGCCTGGTTGTTATTATTGAAACAATGCTGGTTTGGTTGTCATTAATGAAATGATGCTTGTCTGGTTGTTATTATTGAAACAATGCTGGGCTGGTTGTTATTATTGAAACAATGCTGGTTTGGCTTTTATTATTGACACAATGCTGGTCTGGTTGTTATTATTGAAATGATGCTCGCTTGGTTGTTATTATTGAAATGATGCTGGCCTGGTTGTTATTATTGAAACAATGCTGGTTTGGTTGTCATTAATGAAATTATGCTAGTCTGGTTGTATTATTGAAACAATGCTGGGCTGGTTGTTATTATTGAAACAATGCTGGTTTGGCTTTTATTATTGACACAATGCTGGTCTGGTTGTTATTATTGAAACAATGCTGGTTTGGTTGTTATTAATAATACAATGCAAATCTGGTTGTTATTATTGAAACGATGCTGGTCTGGTTGTTATTATTGACACAATGCTGGGCTGGTTGCTATTATTGAAATGATACTGGTTTGTTTGTTATTATTGAAACAAATGTTGGGCTGGTTGTTATTATTGAAACAATGCTGGCTTGGTTGTTGTTATTGAAACAATGCTGGTTTGGTTGTTATTATTGAAACAATGCTGGGCTGGTTGTTATTATTGAAACAATGCTGGCTTGGTTGTTATTATTGAATCGATGTTGGTTTGGTTGTTATTATTGAAACAATGCTGGCCTGGTTGTTATTATTGAAACAATGCTGGTTTGGTGGTTGTTATTGAAACGATGCTGGCCTGGTTGTTATTATTGAAACTATGCTGGTTTGGTTGTTATTATTGAAACGATGCTAATCTGGTTGTTATTATTGAAACAATGCTGGTTTGCTTGTTATTATTGATACGATGCTGGTTTGGTTATTGGTTGTTATTATTGAAACAATGCTGGCCTGGTTGTTATTATTGAAACAATGCTGGCCTGGTTTTATTATTGAAACAATGCTGACCTGGTTGTTATTATTGAAACAGTGCTGGCCTGGTTGTTATTACTGAAACAATGCTGGTCTGGTCGTGCTTTGGTTCCATTGGAAAATAGGGTCAGCAGATTTTTGGTCCTGTGCTACCGCAGCATTCTTCTCCTTCGTACTCACCCTTTGGTCACATGACAAATCACAATGAAATAAATAAAATTACAACATAGGTTGCTCATTATCGGCAGGGGTGATTTTTAGATAGTCTTTCACATTGGCAGGCTGGTCGTTTTGGGGGAGCAGAAGTGAGTCCGGCGAACACATTTTTTTCCTGAGTTCATATTGTGCTCACTCCTGTGCTTGTCTGGTCATGGGATTGGAGCAGTGTTGTCACAAGTGAATGATATGGATGAGGATTGGCCAGTTGCCTTCATTACCAGGCGACTCCTCCCCTGAGAGCAGCGTTGGACTACCATTGATAGGGAAGCCTTTGCTGTGGTTTGGTCCCTGAAGAAGCTGAGACCCTACCTGTTTGGGACTCGTTTCAGAGTTCACACTGACCACAGACCTCCCAGATGAGTGATGCAGATGTGAAGAGAGAACCCCAAAGTGTTGAGGTGGTCCCTACAGGGTATGGACTTTACAGTGGAGCACAGACCTGGGTTTGACCATGCCAATACAGATGGCCTTTCTACATTCTTCCATATAGATCATGAGAACTACTAGGATAAAGATTAGTTGCTGATCACCTTTCATCTGGATGGGGGCCATGTAAGAAAATGCCTCTTTTTGTATGGTCACCCCCACGTTTGTTTTGACTGATGCTGCTGGTTTATGGGCTCTCATATTGTACTAAGGCCTGCTAACATGACCTCAGTGCCAGTGCCCTGACCCTAAAACGTATATGTTGCATTCACTATAGCCAATTGGCACAGCCTAACTTACCTATAATGCCTTCGTATATGGTACCCAGGGTACCGGGGGCATGTAAGTTAGAAGATCACTGCCGGAATTTCAGCACTGGTTGTGCCACCCTTGGTGTGACACAAGTAAATTGAGCATCCCAGTCTGCCACTGCAGGCTGGAAGAGCACTTTTAAACTGCTAGCCGGACTGTGCCATTTAAAGCAATTGCAAAGCCAACCCTTCCTCTGTAATATGTGTAAGTCACTCCTATGGCAGGCCTACCGAGCCCTACAGCAGGATGCATCATATATCATGAGCAGAACATGTATTTTACATGTTCTGGCAGTAAAAACACAAAACTGTTGTTTTTACTGTGGAGAGACTCAGTCGCCTCATTGGCGAGTACAGGGTTAGTTCCTGACCCTCTCAGCTGTGCTAACTCCTAAATGGTGCCACACCTCTGAGTTGGGCTAGGGAGCTCTGGACGCCGAGTGAGGGGTTCTGCAATGTTGGAAGTAGGCAGAATGATGCATTTTGGGATTTCCATGTGCCACACTTCACAGGAACCAACCGCATCCAACCCTGTGGGCACTTTCGTGGCAAAAATAGGGCACCCCTGGCACTCAGAACTCAAATTGTGTCTGGTCTGGAAGAAGGACCAAAGAAGGACTGTCCTGCCACACCGTGGAACCAGCAAAGAGAGGCTGCACCAGCGTGGATTCCATCTGCTGAACCTGCTGGCTAGCAAAGGAGATGGACTGTGCCGGCTGTGTCCTGATCATGGAAAAGTCCTTTCCAGAGCCTAGGTGAAGCAAGTGACTCCAAGGGTCAGCTGGCTGACCCCCTGTTTGCAGCACAAGGCCATAACAGCTGAAGAAGCCTGCTGGGGGGAGTTGGTAGCTGAAATCGCCAAGCCTATTTCTCGTCACCATGCAGCACCAGAGACTAGGACCCGATGCTCAAAGTTGCACCCGAGTCTGCTGGACACGGTAAAGTCACCGTAGTGCGGATTGGTTGCCCAAAAGCCAAGTTATCATGAAATGAAGGAATTGGCTGTGACCGTGATCCCGGGTGACTGGTAGTCCAGTGGCGATTGGACTGAGAGGACTTTGAGGGATGTCAACTCCATGGTCAGTACTGCCTCACCTTCTCCATGGATCGAGTAGTAGCCACAGCAAGACCCCAGTCGACCGCATCGCAACAACAGCATCCTTGAGCATCTTCAGCATCCTGTATCCTTTGCATCAGGACCACTTCCATAGGAACCTACTGCAGAGGGATAAAAGTGCCTGGAACTTCCTGAATACTGCTTCTACCTTTGAGGTAACTGAGTTGGTCACCTAAAGTAACTCTAAGTAACCGCATTGACACTTGCCCAAAGTTTTCTTGAAAATGATTCTCTGCCAAATTTGTTACATTTGCCAAAGCTTGCTTGCAGTTAAGTGGAAAAGTGCATAATTACTGTACCTTGTGAAGTCTATACTTCCGGAACCCTCAGTGGATCTTTTTTGTTGTGATGTCTAAGAATACATAAAAATGGGGGCGTGGCTAGCCAACACCCAAGATGGCCGCACTGGGATAAAGCTCTGGTCGGCCGCCGACTAATTCTCCCCTTACATCCGTCACACTGATCCGTTTGCCTGCAATTCCCGCTGCTGCAGACGCGCCTTGAGACACCGATCAGTCCGATCCGCCGCAGAGATCAATCGGACTCCAATTGCCGAAACAAGAGCCATTTGAAGTTACCGGCCGAGAGACGAGCGCAGACCCGGCCGTGACGTCGCACGGCCTTCCCTGCCACCGCCGAGCGCGTCAGACACGATCGGCCTAAGGAGGCCCTTGACGAGAGCGGACCTCGCGGCCGGTGGCTGCCGCCTTGTATCACATCCTCCAGGCTCGGAGACTCACGTGGACTTCCACAGACCACCGGTGAGTGACAGAGGCCCGTGGCGCTCAGGTCATCGCGCCCGGGACAAATACATCACACGAAGGTCCGCGGCACTTCCTATGCGGCGTCCACACGAACTGTAGACGGAGGCTCCCGTCACTGTACACCCCGCTGAGCCTCAGAACAGTGTTAGGGCCTGTGAGTGTTATGGGACTGTCCGAGACGTTTTTCTTCTCCCCTCCGTCTGGTGGCTTGACTCTGTTGGGAGCTTGGGGCTTTCTTTGTGAAGACGGGGGCGGCCGCCTCCCTGACTATCTTGCGCGCCGGAGCTGTGACTCCATTAACCCCTTGGGAGATCTGAGACATTCGGTGCCCAGGCTGCGCCTGCCTGAGACACAGCCACCGCCATTTTGAGACACGAACCGCTCTTTAACGAAGGGGCACGGGCCCAACTGAACTGCCCTCGCCTGTCTGCTGCCTGGTTTACCCGGCGCTCGACGTTCCTCTGACCTGACATCCCCCGGTCGGGGGGGTGGAACGGGACGCAATGGCCACAGCCAGAGGCCCCAAGCCATCCACTATGCACAGGCTGTCCAAATTTGCCCATTCCAAGCCTGAAGAAACAGAGGGGAGGCAGGATGGTGCAGAGGCGAAGCAACAACCTGATGATGGGGGCCCGACTCTGGCGGACATTATGGAAGCGGTCCAGGGAGTCCGTACGGCACTGGAACTTAAAATTGACACTGTCTCTATTGATGTAAACCTGATCCGCGCCGATCTGAAGAATATGGGGGAACAGGTCAAGGCGAACGAAGGCTCTATCGCCACACTCACGACCTCCACAACGCGGCTGGATTCGATGGTCAAGCAACTGCAGGCCCAGACATCCGATCTTGAGGCCCGACTGGAGGATTACGAAGGGCGCGCAAGAAGAAACAACGTGCGTATCCTGGGGGTTCCCGAACGGTCAGAGGGGCAGGCCGCTGACCTGTTCGTTGAAGACTTGATCCAAAATCATTTACAACCCCGGTCCCTCTCCAAATACTTCTCCGTCGAACGCGCCCACAGAGTACCTGGAGGCCCCCCGAAGCCAGGCGCTCCACTGCGTCCCATTCTGGCGCGGATCTTCAATTTTCGTGACCGAGACATCATTCTCCAAGCCGCGAGGGGTGGACCCCCTCTGAAATTCGAGAACTCGATCGTCACCTTTTTCCCGGACTTTACCTACAAAGTACAGCAGAAACGCCGCTCATTCCTGGAAATAAAGCGTGCTCTCAGGGGACACAGTCTGAAATATGCCATGCTCTTCCCAGCGAAGCTACGTGTGCAATCAGACGGTAAGTCGCTATTCTTCCAGTCCCCGGAAGAGGCCTGGGACTGGCTGGAGAGGTGGCGTTCTTCCATTGACCGTGATGGCTCTTCCCGGGATCAACCTCACGAATCCGAACCTCCTCGAGGAAAGATTGGTTGAGCTCCTGCAATACAGGTATTGGCAGCCTTAACACGAACTGGGGTCTAAGTTGGCGGGGGTATGCCCAGACGTGGGTCCCTTGCTCACTTTGCCACTGGATTCAAGCAAGCCTGGCTGATGACGGCTGAAATGCCAGAAACCGGTCCTAGGATGCTTGTTTCCGGTCCAGGGAAGACATGGCTTGGCAGTTCGGGCTGGACTGTTCCCATGAGGCACAGGGTCAGACTGATTTGCATATGGCCATGTCTGAACTGGGGTGGTGGAGTGAGCTAAAGAATGATGATGGATTAAACCCAGATCAGTTGACTGGGGGTGAGTGTTTGATTGGCTCAAACGTTCCGTCCATCATCCCCTTTTGTATCGCTTTGGTCGCCCTAAGTTGGCGGGGGTATGCCCAGACGTGGGTCCCTTGCTCACTTTGCCACTGGATTCAAGCAAGCCTGGCTGATGACGGCTGAAATGCCAGAAACCGGTCCTAGGATGCTTGTTTCCGGTCCAGGGAAGACATGGCTTGGCAGTTCGGGCTGGACTGTTCCCATGAGGCACAGGGTCAGACTGATTTGCATATGGCCATGTCTGAACTGGGGTGGTGGAGTGAGCTAAAGAATGATGATGGATTAAACCCAGATCAGTTGACTGGGGGTGAGTGTTTGATTGGCTCAAACGTTCCGTCCATCATCCCCTTTTGTATCGCTTTGGTCGCCCTAAGTTGGCGGGGGTATGCCCAGACGTGGGTCCCTTGCTCACTTTGCCACTGGATTCAAGCAAGCCTGGCTGATGACGGCTGAAATGCCAGAAACCGGTCCTAGGATGCTTGTTTCCGGTCCAGGGAAGACATGGCTTGGCAGTTCGGGCTGGACTGTTCCCATGAGGCACAGGGTCAGACTGATTTGCATATGGCCATGTCTGAACTGGGGTGGTGGAGTGAGCTAAAGAATGATGATGGATTAAACCCAGATCAGTTGACTGGGGGTGAGTGTTTGATTGGCTCAAACGTTCCGTCCATCATCCCCTTTTGTATCGCTTTGGTCGCCCTAAGTTGGCGGGGGTATGCCCAGACGTGGGTCCCTTGCTCACTTTGCCACTGGATTCAAGCAAGCCTGGCTGATGACGGCTGAAATGCCAGAAACCGGTCCTAGGATGCTTGTTTCCGGTCCAGGGAAGACATGGCTTGGCAGTTCGGGCTGGACTGTTCCCATGAGGCACAGGGTCAGACTGATTTGCATATGGCCATGTCTGAACTGGGGTGGTGGAGTGAGCTAAAGAATGATGATGGATTAAACCCAGATCAGTTGACTGGGGGTGAGTGTTTGATTGGCTCAAACGTTCCGTCCATCATCCCCTTTTGTATCGCTTTGGTCGCCCTAAGTTGGCGGGGGTATGCCCAGACGTGGGTCCCTTGCTCACTTTGCCACTGGATTCAAGCAAGCCTGGCTGATGACGGCTGAAATGCCAGAAACCGGTCCTAGGATGCTTGTTTCCGGTCCAGGGAAGACATGGCTTGGCAGTTCGGGCTGGACTGTTCCCATGAGGCACAGGGTCAGACTGATTTGCATATGGCCATGTCTGAACTGGGGTGGTGGAGTGAGCTAAAGAATGATGATGGATTAAACCCAGATCAGTTGACTGGGGGTGAGTGTTTGATTGGCTCAAACGTTCCGTCCATCATCCCCCCTTTTGTATCGCTTTGGTCGCCCTAAGTTGGCGGGGGTATGCCCAGACGTGGGTCCCTTGCTCACTTTGCCACTGGATTCAAGCAAGCCTGGCTGATGACGGCTGAAATGCCAGAAACCGGTCCTAGGATGCTTGTTTCCGGTCCAGGGAAGACATGGCTTGGCAGTTCGGGCTGGACTGTTCCCATGAGGCACAGGGTCAGACTGATTTGCATATGGCCATGTCTGAACTGGGGTGGTGGAGTGAGCTAAAGAATGATGATGGATTAAACCCAGATCAGTTGACTGGGGGTGAGTGTTTGATTGGCTCAAACGTTCCGTCCATCATCCCCTTTTGTATCGCTTTGGGGGCCCGACTCTGGCGGACATTATGGAAGCGGTCCAGGGAGTCCGTACGGCACTGGAACTTAAAATTGACACTGTCTCTATTGATGTAAACCTGATCCGCGCCGATCTGAAGAATATGGGGGAACAGGTCAAGGCGAACGAAGGCTCTATCGCCACACTCACGACCTCCACAACGCGGCTGGATTCGATGGTCAAGCAACTGCAGGCCCAGACATCCGATCTTGAGGCCCGACTGGAGGATTACGAAGGGCGCGCAAGAAGAAACAACGTGCGTATCCTGGGGGTTCCCGAACGGTCAGAGGGGCAGGCCGCTGACCTGTTCGTTGAAGACTTGATCCAAAATCATTTACAACCCCGGTCCCTCTCCAAATACTTCTCCGTCGAACGCGCCCACAGAGTACCTGGAGGCCCCCCGAAGCCAGGCGCTCCACTGCGTCCCATTCTGGCGCGGATCTTCAATTTTCGTGACCGAGACATCATTCTCCAAGCCGCGAGGGGTGGACCCCCTCTGAAATTCGAGAACTCGATCGTCACCTTTTTCCCGGACTTTACCTACAAAGTACAGCAGAAACGCCGCTCATTCCTGGAAATAAAGCGTGCTCTCAGGGGACACAGTCTGAAATATGCCATGCTCTTCCCAGCGAAGCTACGTGTGCAATCAGACGGTAAGTCGCTATTCTTCCAGTCCCCGGAAGAGGCCTGGGACTGGCTGGAGAGGTGGCGTTCTTCCATTGACCGTGATGGCTCTTCCCGGGATCAACCTCACGAATCCGAACCTCCTCGAGGAAAGATTGGTTGAGCTCCTGCAATACAGGTATTGGCAGCCTTAACACGAACTGGGGTCCACACCTCGTATTTAGTGACTTGCTACGCCATTGACTGTGATGCCCCTGACCACGCTCCTTGGTTTTGGTGGATGGGAAGCACTCGATAGCCGAACATTGGTTAACACATACGTTGTCTCCCATAAATGAACGCTCCAAGACAATTGTTACTGTTTAATTGAGGCCTGGTTTTTGGGGGGAGAAGGGTGGGGGTCATATCGCCCGGAGCGATTGGAGTTACATGCTTCCGATGTGGGGCTACGAGATCCTTTAGGCTTCATTTTGGGCAAATATGATGATTCTCATGGGGGGAAGAGGGTCGAATCTTGGGCTAGATTGGTTGTGTTCCCCTCTATTTGGTTCTAGTTATGGGTATACAAGCGCTCTGCAAATTGGGGTGGTGGGCAGTTCTGAGTCCACGTTGCAGGGAGGCAGGGAGGCAGGGTGGGGGAGGTTTCCAGGGTGCTTTCTTAAGGGTTTTTTTCGATTTTTGTTTTATTTTTTGAGCAATCTATCTATTACGATCACATACATTTGTAAGGTGGTTACTGGCACGCATGACGACCTCATTTGTATACTTCTATTATGTATCCCATTGCGCATTGTCATTTCCTGGGCCCTGTGGGAGGTGGGGCTCTTGTTCTCCGACCCTAATGAGTGACACTCCTATAGCCTCTACCTCCCTGGGCCGACTCAAAATAATCTCCTGGAATGTGAACGGATTAGGCAACCGGATAAAAAGGGGGTTAGGCTTGCAATATCTGAAATGCCACATCCCTGACCTCGTACTTCTTCAAGAAACGCATATCCCTGGCACCACATACAGCGCATTAAATCGATGGGGTTATAAATTACTTGCACACGCGGGTTACGCGTGGGGGTCCAGAGGGGTGGGCATTCTTGCACGCTCCTCCCTTCCCTTTCAGGTTAAAACAATTACACGCGACCCCGCTGGGCGGTTTGTTACAGTATCCGGAGGCTGGGAGGGCCGCGCTCTCAACGTGACTTCATTATACATACCCCCCAAACTCCACTCCTCCACCCTGACTGATCTGGGCCCTCACGTGCTGAACTTACCCGAGGGGGACATCTTACTGGGGGGAGACTGTAATGCCGCCCTGGCTGGGGACTTGGATCGTTTACCGCCTGACAAAGTGAACCACAGGGGAAACTAGTGTCTGACTTTCTAATAGCCCTGGGACTGGTAGACGTGTGGCGCACACATCACCCCTCCGATCGGCAGTACACCTTCCTTTCCGGGGTTCATGGGAGTATGTCGCGTATTGACTATCTCTTCTGTCAAGCCTCACAGCTTTCTATGTTTAGTGATATAACCTTTTTGCCCAGGGGCATATCCGACCCCTCTCCTATCCTGGCTCACTATGGTGGTATTCCTTCCCGCTCTCGTCGGGAGATGGCCCTCAATCCATGGTATCTTCGAGTCCCGGAGATACGAGATAAACTGATACAGGCCACGTCGGACTATTTTGCAGAAAATTAGGGTTCTGTCGACTCGGATGTGACGTTGTGGGAGGCATATAAGATGGTGATTCGAGGGTGTGGGGTGGCGGCAGTGGCCGGCCATCGGAAGGAGAAACGCAAGCGACTAGAGGATATAGAACTAGAGGTGGCCAATCTTGAATGCGACCTAATCGCATCCGCCTCCCCGGACACTTCCCACAGACTTGCAGCGAAACAAAAGAATATCACGATATAGCCAGGGAGGCAGCCCAAGCGCACTACCGCTCCACTCAATATCGGGTATATGAAATTGGAGATAAGGCCAGTAAATTGTTGGCGTGGCTAGATAAGTGTGAGTTGGCCAACAGGTGGGTGGCTGAAATTGTGGCCCCTAGCGGTGCGAGACGCAGCGACCGAGATGGAATTGCTGAGATTTTCGCTAACCATTTTGAGCGCCTCTATGTCCCTACGTCCACTTCCACGCAAGAGGAAGCAGCCGATCTGCTTTCTACCCTCCTCCTTAGACTCTCAAGATGTTACAGACCTTGACACTGCACTGGATCCTGAGGAGGTATCTAAGGCAATTGGTGCATTGCAATCCGGGAAGGCCATGGGTCCTAGTGGCCTTCCAATCGAGCTTTATAAAGCAGTCTCATCTGTACTGGCTCCGTACCTAGTGCGAATGTATGATGAAAGTGCAGAACATGGAATTTTGCCCGAGACACAGCTATTGGCTACCATTGCGGTCATACACAAAAAAGGGAAACCCCTGGACCAATGCGGTTCGTATCGGCCGATTTCCCTCCTCGACCCAGAGGTCAAAATCCTAGCTAAACTTCTGGCCCTTCGCCTATCGCCCCATCTCCATAAATGAATACACCCGGACCAATCCGGCTTTATGCCGACAAAAAATACTGCGCTCAACCTCCGTCGCCTCTTCGGAGTACTGGGTAGAGCCTCCACCATACAAGAGGATGCGGTAATTGTGTCCTTAGATGCTAAAATGGCATTCGACATGATGGAGTGGCCTTTCTTGTTTGCCTCTCTGGAAAGGTACAGCTTTGGTCCACGTTTCATGTCCTGGGTGCGTCTATTATACGTTAAACCATTGGCCCGCGTCTCGGTCAACGGTGGTAGGTCGGCAATTTTTGAGCTGGGGAAGGGTACGAGACAGGGCTGCCCCCTGTCACCGCTGTTATTCGCTCTGGCACTAGAACCCTTGGCGTTATGGATCAGAGGTAACCCATCTATCCGTGGACTAAATTGGGCCCCGGATTGGTCGGACAGGATCTCCCTCTATGCCGATGACATTCTCTTATATTTGGCCAAACCCCGATCTTCACTTCATGCGGTGCTACATATTCTAACTCTCTTCCGGAAATATTCGGGCTACACCATCAACTGGGACAAGTCATTGATCTATGTCCTCAGTGGGGAACCCCCACGGCTTGCTCCAGGCTGCACTGCTGGCATAGTCACGGACGGCTTTCGCTACCTGGGCATCTATGCCACGAAAGACGCGGATGTCTTTCACAGGAGAAACCTCCTCCCTCCCCTGCATCGCCTCCGGGCTGACGTACAGCATTGGAAGACACTGCCTCTTACACTACTAGGTAGAGCCGCCCTTTTCAAAATGATGGCACTTCCCCGTTTCCTATATGCCCTACAGAATACACCCTACCCCGTCTCGACACAATATTTTCAAACAATTGATTCCGAGGTCCGTTCACTTTTATGGAATGGTGGCACTCCCCGAATCGCCCTGACAAAACTCACGCGCAGCTGGTACGACGGGGGTATTGCTCTTCCTGCAATCAAAACATATTACTGGGCCTCACAATTGGTGGTCCTCAACCACTGGGCCCACCGTCCCATCACAGACCCAGCGTACAGAATGGATAGGTTCAATATGGCGGTGGGCAATTATATGAGGGCGTTGTATGGGGGGCCCAAGCAATTACCCATCTTTACCCCTACCTCCACCACAGTCTCGCTCTGGCACGTGGCCACTGCCGTGCTGGGCTGGAAGGGTAAAATCACGCGGGTTACTCCATTGCTGGAATCCTGCCACCTGGGTGTGCTATCGAGTCTACCTGGTTTTGATAAATGGGACCTGATTGGTCTGTCCGCAGTGGGGGACATGTGGGCGAGGGGAGCGGTGGTTCCATTAGGTGAATTGCAAGTAAAATACCAGTTACATGAGGGGGAAACGTTCCGATACCTGCAAACGCGTAGTGCGTTAAATAAAGCCATCCCCAAGGGTTCCGATCTGCCCGTCTCTTCACCTCTAGAGGACAGGCTTCTCGACGACTACCTCCCAGACAAGGCCATTTCCCTGACCTACCGTAAGATACTTAATAACTTACCGGAACCGCTCGATAAACTCCGCATGAAGTGGTCGGAGGACGTAGGGGATATACCTGACGAAGATTGGAGGGAGGCCCTGGCATCTCCCAGGGAGGTGGCAATCCGGTCCCGCTTTAAGCTTATACAACTTAAAATACTCCACAGGGCTTACTACACCAACACAGCACTTGTTAAAATGGGTCTGACGACCTCCCCACTCTGTCCCCGAGATTGTGGCTCCTTGGGTACTTTCTTGCACCAGTGGTGGGACTGTCCAATTCTCCAACATTATTGGAATGAGGTTTTGTCCAACATGTCCCAAATATGCCAGAAATCAATAGAACCCTCCCCTAGACTCTGTATTGTAAATATTTGGGACGCCACCGACCTCAACCGCACTGAACAACTATGGGTCTCCTTGGGCTGTATCATAGCAAAACGTAATATTGCCAGAACATGGAAAGGGGGAGTGGTGCCCCGGCGCACGGATTGGGTGGAGGACATGGACTGGTGCATGCAAGCCGAGAGGGTGATATACTAGAGCAGAGGCTGCCCAGGCAAATGGACCAAAATATGGGGCCCCTGGAACGCAAGCAGAGGGTTTTTGTGTACCTCCTTTGAGGATGACGCCCCATACAATGTGGATAAGGAGTCACTTTAAGGATCTAATGTCATTGTGTGTCCGTATCATTATTTGTAATGTCTCTTTTAAGGTTATTGATCATATGTATGATGTGTCTAATCTATGTGATATGCTCATCTTGACGATTGCTCTTTTTCTTTACGTTGAAGTCTTTGTGGTATTGTTGTTTTGTGTTCCTTTAATAAAAAGATTAAAAAAAAAAAAAGAATACATAAAAATACAGTCTATTTTTATAAATTGGTGTCGGATTTCTTGCACGTCTCGTGTATTTCTTCTTCAAAATGTTTTGGTGTTGTTTAAGTGTTTTACACTTGTTCCTCTGTGTAAGCCTGACTTCTCAGAGCCACATCTACCCAGGGTTGACCTAGAGGGTTTAACAAACTAAACCTACTGGTGCTAAAGAGGTTGGTAAGTGTATTACGTGGTGAAGTCACACAACCACACCATATAATACACTCTATTTCCTGACAATCAATCAATCAATCAGTCGATTTGTAGAGCGTGAACTTATCACCCGTGAGGGTATCCAGGTGCTGGCAGGGTGCAAGGTCTCAGTTGACTTGCCAAGTTTTTAGCGACCTTCAGAACTACTGTAGAGTAGGGGAGGTCTTGAGGTCCGGGGAGAGGACGTTCCAGGCTCTGGCTGCGAGGTAGGAGAAGGAGCATCCTCCTGATCTGCTGTGACTTATGTGGGGTTTGTGGACCAGCACGAGGGAGGCGGAGGTGTCTGGAGGGTGTGTGGAATCTCAGGCGGTGGTTGATGTAGGCCGGTCATAAGTCGTGCAGGGTCTTGAACATGTTAGTGAGGAGCTTGAACTGGTATCTTTTCCAGAGTAGGAGCCAGTGGAGTTTCCAGAGGTGGGGGAGGTGTGGGTGCGACAAGGGAGATCCAGGACGAGTCTAGCTGCGATGTTCCGGATGGTCTGCAGTCTTCGTACGAGATGGGCCTTGATTCCCACGTAGACGGCATTTCCATAGTCCAGCCGACTGGTGACCAAGGCTTGGGTGAAGGTGCGTTTTGTTTTTAGGGGAAGCCACTTGAAAACCTTACGTAGCATGGACAGGATGGCAAAGCAGGAAGATGACACTGTGCCTACTTGGGATCTCATGGTGAGTTTGCTGTGCAGGATGATGCTAAGATTTCTGGCGTTCTAAGCTGGGGTTAGAGTGGAGCCTAGTTCTGTGGGCTACCAGGAGGCGTCTCCCGGGGAGTTGTTGCTGACAGGTCTGTGTTGAGCTTGAGGCAGTTGTCCCACATCCAGTTGGCGAGGCTGGTCATGCATTTGCGCGAGACAACATGCAAGAACTCTCAAGAGGACACGTTAGGACAGAACACTGCAAACACAATCAGCGCACCATTGATAGGCCAGATTCTTGGGTATCATGGTGCTCACAACATCACTCTCCACCATAACACCTTGCATTAGCATACAACAAAACACATTAAGACAGAAATCCTAATCTAAATCTAGCACGGCCTTAACAGCCCACTTATTGGATATTACAGCAGCCATCCATTATTTGCTACCAACAATTGCTTTACACACATACACATCTGTCACGTTATGGACATTTCTACCATCCTAGAAGAAGTGTAATAAAATTAGCTCAGTTATCCAATGTCAAACATCAACCATAACATCAAGAACATTCACCCACAACCCATTGAGGTTGACGCAATCACCTAACACAGGAACATGTTTACATTTATGTTTAAGTATTTATAGAGTGAATGGCTGCCCAACAAGGGCTTCCCAGTGTAAACTGAACCAGCTGGAGAAACCACTAAGAGCACAGGATAAGAACAGCAGCGGCCAGCACAGGTAAGTGCGGTGAGGCAGGGCACGGCAGGGGGGGAAGCCGACGGACGCCGGAATAGGTGTTATTATTTATTTAATTATACCTATTCCGTCGTCTGTTGACTTACCCCTGCTCCCACCCCGCCCAGCCCCCGTCATGCCCTACCACCCCAACGCGTTTACCTGTGCCAGCCGCTGCTGGCACAGGTAAGCATCTTAAAGGTGGCCTCGCTGGGACTCAAAAGCAGCTGAAGTGGGAGCGTGTTCCAGGGATTTTCCACTAGAACCCGAAACAAGGTCCCGCTCGCTCGTGCTCTTCTTACTCTTGGGACTTAAGCAAGCCTCAGATTGGTTGATCTTAAGGCCCTGGAGGGAGCCACACCACTGTCAGCACATCTTCACAACCTGAACAAGACCCTGCCTTGCAATGGAAACCACAAAACTGTTTGGAAACTCATCCCTGGTGTCACATTTTTTAAAGAAAGAACTGCAAGGTCAAGACGCTCACGTCCTCTGACGCCTAAACTTACCGCATGCCGTATTGTATCCTGGAACGCGGGTGTCGTGTTGGAGGTGTTTGGTGCATCTTCTCAGGCGCAGTTGCTTGGACATGATCAAATGTGGTCCTTTTTCTTAGGCGTCTGCTCTTGACCACATGCCAGCCAGCTGCCTTGGTCTGGATACTGATCCTTCCTTTTTGTAATCCTTATGGTCTCATGCCAGACATTACTTTGGGGTTACTAACCTACAGATACACAATTACTAACATTCTTCCCAATCCAACATGGAAGGTGAACTATTTGCTGTTTTCTTCTGGCTCCAGGTGTAGGTCAGATTTTTCCAGTTTATTGATCTGTATGGAATTCTTGGATGATTCTTGCAGTCTTCAAAATGTTTTCCTTCTAAGAATCTGAACTTTTTTTCAGTCTATTTACTGATTCCTCGCTGGGCCAGACGTCCGGGCGACGGGCCTTAGCTGCGAGACAAGAGTTCTCAGTCAGACTAACCCAATATGTCAGCTATTGACTCCTGGGCTAACAAAAGCACTGAAATGCCACACCAGAGCTTGATTAGATGATATATAAATGTCAGTAAAATAACATAATGAACATGTTTCTTGGATATCCCATGCAGTAAATTAGACAGAATGTAAACTCCTCAGAGTCACCAAAAACTACAATAACCCCTGAAAATGCGTTCACCAAAAAGAAGGTGGTAAGCACTTTCCACCCTGAAAGTCCCAGCTCACAAAGATCCACATTATGGAGGCTGCAGGTCCCATCCCGCTGCTGATATACATGGGTTCAGGTCCTTAGTCTGTGTGACATCTATCTCTTAGCACGTGATCATGCGCCGGAGTGCCCTTGGACAGAACTGTAGGCGGCCATCTCAACCGGAATTACCAGCATTCATCCTCACAGGGCAGTTATGTGCTTCTCTACTGACATTATTGTCATGTGGTCCTTCTGTGGGGAACGTTGGCTGTCAGAAGTCTTACATTTTTAGGTCGAGCCTGGGCAGCGCATGCGCTGCTCTGCGAGGCATGCTGTATTCGAGTATGGCCTTGAAGCCCCCCCCCCACTCTCCGTCCATATTTTTCATTGGCTTGTGTCATTCATTGTCCTTCCTAAATGCTGGCTGCTGATTCGTTAATAGGCTTGTTAGTCCCTCCTTAGTACCGCCTTGTCTTCATTTGTAACCTCCGATGAGGACTGGCCCTTTTACTTCTGTTGTTACACGGCATGTCTTATTTAGTCTGTAAGCACTATTTTCTTTAATGAGTTTCTCCTACTGCAGGCACGCCATGCTTTACTGCAACATTCAGTGGGCCATGCCCGCTTTCACTTTCCAAGCAGCCCACGACAATGGCGGCCGCTTCTTAGAGATGCAATAGGTCTCGCATTTACAAGAGTTTGAGCTATTGGCATTGTAAATGACAATGCCTTTTATTTACGTGTTAATTATCAAAACAGATAAATAAAAGGCATTTTCATTTACAATGCCAATAGCTTAAACTCTCGCAAATGACCTATTGCATTGCAAATGCTTGTTAGTTAACCACCCAGACATGATAAAATATGCCGTAAAACCAGAGTCTCTGAAATTTTGTGATTGTGTAGCAGCAGTGTTTTCCGCTTAGTTGTCCATTTGCTGCAACTGCCACTCATAATCTGCTGAATCATTTGGAATTTTTAATTAAAAATAAATAAATTCTAGCTTAAACGGATCAACATTTACTAAAAACAGAGCAACACATTGCTACACAGTGGAAAGCCCTTCACAATGGTTGACTGGTCACTTTCCAGTTGCATTTTGCTGTATTTGTGTGTTAAACTGTTACTAATGATATGCCCAGACAATGTTAACATGTGTAACAATGGCAAAATAATATTTTAATACTATCACAATATGTACTGCATTATGCTGCATAATTTGTATTTACCTGCCACATAAATTAGACAACCCAGCTGCATAATTTGTTCCTCCACTTCTACATGATTCCAGTGGCCCTGATCAAAAGGTAGCAAAACAGATGCTGTATTTACAGCTGTTATACCTCATTTTACAAGAAAATAAAGCATGGCATTAGCGTTAACAATAAATACAGACGGACGTGGCGAGCTACTCTACTTGGCATAAGCCACCTACTCCAAAAGACGCTTTTTGAACAGCAACTTTACACTGCCTTTTGCTTACAAGAGACATAGATAAGGCCCATGTTAACATGCTAAGAGGTACATTGGTGCATTTAAAAAAGGAGACAAAAATCTTAAGTGTGTACAAGAAAGTTGGGTGTGCTCCACAGTAAAGTAATAGACGGAGAGAACCAACGAATGTGTTCATGTTTTTTGCGCACTGTAGAGCAAAGCGCCAAGCAAGGGACTTCGAGGCTTTGCCGGGAGCAAGCTCCGCTTTCATCTCTTGCTCCCAGCCGTTGCTTCTCATTTCTAACATCATGGTTGATGGGTGCCTGGGTTTGTCTGCAGCACACAACCAACAGCCTTAAGTGACTAGATAACGTGTTACATAAAGTGGCATAACATTGCATCACAAAAGAGCATAGCACAACACAGCAGCATAATAGTGTAAACATGATCGATGCAAAATCTTTAGCCCTCCAGGAAAAATAGCATTTTGCCAGCTGGATTGCTCCTCGTGCATTGATAAATGTGCTATCGTTCTGGCCATTATTTGCGTTTTGGCGCCACCTCTTGATAATGCCTCGAAACTGCATTCCTACCAATGGCATCGCCCATGTCAGGACTCAAAGTGAGAAGCATTTTCTGTCCATACCTCCTCCCCGTGGAGGGATGTTTGTGCCTTGGCGGTTGGAGAGCCAGGGTAAACAGTGACACTTATGCTAACACTGGCAGCGGCAGGGTGGTGTGACGTCAAAACAAAGAAATGCAACAGAAGTGTCTTTGTGTGAGGGAAGTACTGTCTCCAGTGTTTGCACCATCAACATCCCGGGAAGGTTGTTAGGAAACCAGGAGCGATAAAAGGTCAACAGGCGGAGGGCAATGCTCTCAGGGTTGTGTTTGAGCAGTCAGCACTGCTCTCATTGCTATGGCAGACACTGATAGCTGGGGCAGACGCCTTCCGGGTCACATTCCTTCGATTACTTCCGCACCGCAGCCCTCAACAGGAGATGTTGGGTTCTCAACCTCTCACGCATCAAAGGGTTCAACGCATGACACCGCGGAGTAGAGTGTCGTAGAGTAGAGTTCAATGGAGTAGAACGGCATAGAGTGGAGTGTCATTGAGTGTAGTGTCATAGAGTGGAGTGGAGTAGAGTGGCCAGAGTGAAGTGGCGTAAAGTACAGTGGGGCAGAGTAGATTGGTATAGAGTGCAGTGGTGTAGAGTGCATTGTTTTGAGTAAAGTGGTGTAGAGCCAGGGGCGTAACACAGGCCCCCGCAGCCCCTGCGGTGCGGGGGGCCCCCGAGCTGCAGGGGGCCCCCTCAACGCTCCGAATTAAATCGGGAGCGGGTCCCCTCTGTGTACCTTGCAGGGGGGCCCCTTCAATTTTCGTTACGCCACTGTGTAGAGCACATTGGCGTGCAGTGACGCAGAGAAAGTGGCGTAGAGTGGTGCAGAGTAAATTGTAGTGGAGCAGAGTGCAGTAGCATAGAGTGCAGCGGCGCAGAGTAGAGTGGTGCCGAATAGAGTGGTGCAGAGAGCAGAGGCGTAGAGTACAGTGGTGCAGAGTAGAATAGAGTGGCATAGAGTCCAGGGATGTAGAGCGCAATGGTGTGGAGTGGTGTAGCGTAGAGTGGTGTACAGTGCAGTAGCACAAGTAGAGTATAGTGACCTAGAGTGCAGTGGTGCAGAGTAGTTGGCATAGAGTGCAGTGGTGCTGGGTGCATTGGTTTTGAGTAAAGTGTTGTTGAGTGCAGTGGTTTACAGTAGAGTGGAGTAGAGTAGAGTGGTGCACAGTAGAGTAGAGTGGCGCAGATCGGTGCAATGTAGAGTGCAGTGATGTAGAATAAAGTGGTGCAGAGTGGCATAGAGTGGCGTGGTGCAAAGTAGAGTGCAGTGGCGTATAGTGCAGTGGCATAAAGTGTTGCAGAATAGAGTAAAGTGACATAGAGTGCAGTGGTGCAGAATAGATTGGAGTAGAGTGCAGTGGTGCAGAACAGACTGGCGTAGAGTGCATTGGTTTTGACTAAACTGGTGTAGAATGCAGTGATGCAGAGTAGAGTGCAATGGTGCAGAGTAGAGTGCAGTGGTGCAGAGTAGAGTGGAATGGCGCCAAGTGGAGTGGCAGCCGAATGCCGTGGCGCTGAATGCAGTGACGTACAATAGATTGTTTCAGAGTAGAGTGGAGTGGTGCACGGTAGAGTACAGTGGCATAGAGGGGCACAGAGTGCAGAGTAGATTACACTGGAGTAGAGTGGATTGGCATAGAGTGCCCTGGCATAGAGTGGAATGGTACAGAGTAGAGGGCATTGGCATAGAGTGCAGTGGCATAGAGTACAGTGTTTCAGAGAAGAGTGGCATAGAGTCGCATTATGCAGAGTGGAGTGGTGTAAAGTGCAGTGGCAAAGAGTGCAGTGGTGCATATAGAGTAGTGTGGGTAGAGTCCATTGGCATATAGTACAGTGGCATAGAGTACAGAGCCGTAAAGTGAAGTGACGTACAGTGGAGTAGTGCAGAGTAGAATACAGTGACACAGTGTGGAGTGTCATGGGGTGGATTGTCGCCATGTGGAGTGGTGTAGAGTAGACTACAGTAGTGTGGAGTGGTGCAGAGTAGAGTTGAGTGGGGTAAAGTGAAGTATGCATGGTGTGGTAGGGTACTGCCATTACAGACAACAGATCTTTAATTGAAATGCCCATTACATTTGCACAGACATACAGTTTTATTGATAAAAGTATATAGCGTTATAGGGATAATGTGTGGAAATGTCATTACCTAGCGTATTGATTTGTTTTGATCGTATTAATATATTTGTTTCCAGCACACTACATATTTACCAAAAAATGTGCTTCATTTGTGCTGATATATTCTGAAATGTCTGCACAATTCATTTACAGACATTTACATTTTCTTGTGTGCTAGAAAAAAGCATAACATCATACAGCCTTCCTCAAGCACACCCCCAGTAGCCAGCATGATAGTCACTTTGAAGTTGATGGAGCAGGGTAAATATAAAAATTTTAACCTCCTAATATTTTCGTATAAAAATAATAAACATGTTCGTTCAAGTAAATAACCAACAATGTATGTCTGGGAAAAGGATAACACGCAGTTTTATGTGCAAAGTAATGAACTAATAGTTGTTTACGTTTCTAATACAACATAATATTTTGCGTACTGAAATAATAATAAAATGCATGTTTTCGTGCTTTGAATAAAACGTGTTGTTGCAAAATAAAGTGATGGTAAGTAAGGGACAGCTTTATATGTTGCTTCTGCTAGGTAATACCTAATTGGGGTACGTAGAAAGACCGGAGGGAAACGAAAGGGTTTATATTTCATTGTTTTAATAACATTTTGTTTTCTTTAGAAATAGTGCGCTTAGGCCTGCTGAGCAGCAATATAAAATGGCCGCGAGTTATTAGAGTGCGCAGGAGCGGATGCGACCACGTGATAGAGGAGAGAGGCTGTTGCAAAGAGATGATCACGTGCTGATGCCGAGAGGCTAGGATGAAAGTATGGTCAAGGCTGCTGTGACCCTTCTGAGCAGATGTGTGCCAAGATGATCAGCAAGAAGCGTGAGAAGCCTGATTGAATCAATAGAAAGAACATTATTATACAATTGTTGCAGAAAAAGAAACAATTTGGACTGATCGAAACGGATGAGCGAGTGCATGAACTGTGGGAAACGATGCTTGCATGGACATTCCTCACGGAACTAGTTAAGACCAGGAAGCTTGATTAGAATGTATAGGGACCTGAGTTTTGGACCAATGAGAATGAATCGCGCCATGTAAGAAGAAACATTTTATGCTGTAAGCTAGAATTAGGGTATAAGAAGACCTACTCTTGGTGGGAGGGGGTTAGAATGCTGCGGGATGCTGCGGGAGATGCTGAAGAAGTTAGATGCTGTAGATGGGAGAGTTTGCGGTTGCTGATGCTGACGAGCTGATGCTGCTGCTGTTATTTTCCTTTTCCAGTTGAGTATGAAATGCCGCTTTAGGAGAACTAGCATTTGACAAGATTTATATTAGAATTATTAGGATTTCCCGAGAGATAGATAGGTTGATCTATAGAGTCTTTAGATGATAATTTCATTTTCGATCTAATAAAAGTGACATGCAATTTGCAATTATTCTTATAAAAATGATAAACGCAATGATCTGAATAATAAATTAATCCTGAATTTTCTGCATTCAAAACTTTATATAAACTTTATTATTCTTTAAACCAATGACTCAGTGATTTTCTTTAGCATAATGATTAATAATGTTTTGGTAAAAGAGTTCATTGTGATTGAGCTGGTCTTAATCACCATCAACTGATTCCTACTAGTTGGTCCATCGACCAATGAGCGGAATACCTTAAAAGCAAATTAAAATTATTGTGTCTTTATAAAAGAGGTATCCCGTCTCCTTCCAGCAAATCGTTTTTCTCCTAGGTTTCATGTCGGAGGAAAATCCAGGGAAATAAATGAGTAAGTGAATGTATATGCGGTGTTATGGGCCCTACCGTCATATGGATATAGTGTGTGTATGTTAGAGAAATAATTGCACCTGGATGACCCAAAAACATAGTAGGAGAAAATATTTTTATTGTAAGCGCTGGATCAGATTTCTTGGTAGCAGAGTTATGGTTACTATAGATTAGTTTGGTGATTATTGATTTTTGATTATAGATTATTGATAAGTTTATGTCTAACACTTTTTGTTGAGTCACGTTATGTTATATGTAAGTTTTCACGCTTCTGGGAAGTAGGAAGTGGAACACGTGTGGCAAGAGAAGTCGCATGGAATTTTACACTGTCTGAGTTCAATTTGGTAATAACACAGGTTGTGTTATTTAGGGACATTTTGCGTATAAAAGGTGTGTGAGTGAAATAGTGATCGGTTTTCTTGTGAAACTCTGGCCTTAATTCTCAGGAGCAGTATAGTCTCCACATGTGTTTTATCCCCAGAGAAACGGGTTTATCGTTTGCTTGAAAGAAGGGTAAGGTAGAGGGAAGTGCTACTTTATCGACGTAACTGAAAGTTCTGTGGTAGGTAAGCGCTGCCTACTGGAAAAAACAGAATTCTTGTGTGAATGGTCATAGCTATCTTTTCGGTTTAGCGAATCAGACAATGGACATGTGGATAAAATGTTGTAACTAACAAGAATTGTTGAAAAAGAAATTGCCGATAAATTTTGTAAAGGAGGGGTCAAGAGCAGAAGTGACGTAGACAACAGCCGCGCTGGGATTGGACAGTGCGCTAGTCACATGAGAACAGGAGCGAAGTGACGTAGACAAAAGCCGCGCTGGGATTGGACAGTGCGCCGTAGACAGAAATCGTTGTGATTGGAGTGTTGGTGTGAGTTGCGCTAGCATTGGTTGAAATAAACGCATAGGGAACAGAGTTGATTTGCCGATTGTTTTAAGGAGAAAAAGGTTGTGAATCATGACGTACTATGAGTATGGAAGAGAGAAAACTTCTTGGATGTCGAAAGTTAAGAACTTCTTTAAGAAGGACAAAAAGGTAGTGACTAGAGAGGGACAAATTATTCCTCCGCCGAAGTCACCAGCTTCACATATGATGCTGAAATATGGATATCATACATGCATTTGGTTAGAAAATTGGACAAAATACACCAAAAACGACAAAAGAATTGACAGAGAAAATAAGAGAATTAACAAAGAATATGGAAGCTGTAACTGTACCAGTAACGATAGGTCCAGTAATGCCAATTTTTGAAAATCAGAAAATAAAAGAACATTCTTTGGTGATTCCCATGAATTCACATATGCAAAGAAAAAGAGAAGGGATGGAACTGAATAAGGAAGGTGCACACATTTCGGCGAGTACGTGTAGACCAAGTCCACCTACAAATTTGACGATAAATGAGAGTGAGGTTAGAAGAATACCTATGGTGACAGAGTCCGCATCAGGAACACCAGAAAGAACCAGTGATTGGATTGAACTAAATAGTACACCTGTAGGTCCGACTCCAGAAGAGTTAAATGAATGGATGAAAGCGTTAAAGGCGAAAGAACCTGAAGAAAAACCATTAGATGTAATTAGGTTAAAAATAGACATGGAAGAGTTGATTTTGGGAACAATTGGAACGGAAAAACTAAAGAATTATCAGGATGATGAGATTATGTTTTTGTGTAAGAGTCTTACATGGAGAGCTAGAAATTTACATGACAAATTGGAAGAGATTGCAGGTGAATTGGGAGTGGAATTTGTGAAAGTGAGGACATTGCAGAAACCGTACAGAGTAGATTTTTGTGAGAAAAACATAGAAAATTTGAACACATCAGGAAGACTGACCCAGATAAAAGAGCTGATTGTTTTATTAAGAAAGTGGGGTGATGTGGATAAATGGAGAAACAGATGGACAAAGAGGAATGAGAAAATGACAGATAAAGCAGCTCTAGCTTTTGCAATGACAGATAAGGAACCAGTTACCAGAGAGTACCCAATGAGAGAAACACCAGGTGGTAGTTATGTGCATGTTCCATGGACCAGACAGGATATACTGTCATTTACAAATGACTTCCCAAAATTGAGAGAGAAACCAGTAGAATGGTACAGACAAGTGGAGAGATTTGTTAAAGTGTCAAAAGTGCTGTGGATAAATCTAGATGGATTGTTTGACATAGTAGTGCCTGCTGATTTATGGACGGAATGTAAGATTACAATTGATTGGCCAACTGTAGAATATCCAAGGGATGCCAAAACAGGAGCGCCAGGTCCAGAAGTGATGCGGAAATATGATCAGGTAGTTACCCTTTTGAAGAATAAAATTCCACCAAAAGAAACAGATTGGGTGAAAATAGACAGAACAACACAGGAAAGCAAGGAATCAGTGCATGCGTACTATGAGAGATTGTTGTTGGTTTTCAAACAGTATAGTGGTTATGAGACGCTAAGTGAGAAGGACATGAGTCATTTTGTATATAGGTTCGTGTATGGATTAACACCGGAGATAAGTGAAAGGATTAAGCAGCATTTGATAGGGTGGCAGAATAGCACAGTGGACGAAGTTTTGAGATATGCTAAGTATTGCAGTGATGAAATTGAGAGTAAACAGCGTAAATTGAAAGAAAAAGCCATGTGGGCGCAGGTGAAAGTTGCAGAGAAGCAAGAAGCTGAATTGAATAATACTAGCAGTGAAACAGGACAGTTTAAATCCCGACCTAATATAGGTAAAGGAAAAGGACAAATGAGCATAGATGAGGCGAAGAAAAAGTGGCCATGCCACAATTGCGGAAAGCTAGGGCATTGGAGAAACGAGTGTAAATTTCCTCCTAAACCTAATGCAGAAAATCAAACATTAAATTCACAGGTGCAGAGTGAGGTAGTTACTCAACAAGGTCAGGTGCCACAACCACCACTTCCCAAGAGTGCTAATCAACAGAAGTACAGTGCAGAAACAGGATTCTACGGAGGAGAACAGGTAAAACAGTTGTCACGTGCAGCTGAAATCTCACAATATTGGTTGCGACAGAGTGAGGATGAGTCGTATGAAAGCTCATGACGGTGTCTGAAAGAGAGGGAAGAGTGCGTGCTTGGCGCAACTCTAGAGGTAGACCAGTCAGGTCCATTTGTGGATGGAGAAGTGAATGGTGCAAATATAACATTCCTTGTTGACACTGGAGCTACCCGTTCTACTGTTAGGTCAGTGGAAATTCCAAATCTTCCTCTCTCAGGTGAACATATACAAGTGGTTGGAGTTTCCAATCAGCAAATTGAAACGCCTCTTACTAGATTAGTAAAGGTGAAAATTGGTCCATTTAATGAAATGCACCGATTTGTGGTGTGTGATTGTAGTCCCGTTAATCTTTTAGGACGCGATTTATTGTGCAAGATGAACTGCACAATTTATTGTACTCCAGACGGAATTGCATTTCAGACTCCAGATGAGGATGTGCTGTACAAAATGACAATGGTAAATTTGGAACCAGAAGTAAATCATTTGTTTCCTGTATTTGATGCAGAGAAAATCCCAATTGAGTTGAAAGGGACAGTAAAAGAAGAAGTATGGGACTTGACAGGAGAAGATGTAGGATTAATGAAAGGAGTAGATCCCGTAAACATTTCCGTAAAAGAAGGAACGGGTTACCCAAATACGCCTCAGTATAAATTGACTCCAGAAATAATTGAAGGAATAACGCCAGTAATAAATAAAATGATTGAACAAGGAATTCTAAAAGAAATCATGAGCAGTCCATGTAATTCGCCAATAATGGGACTGAAAAAGCCAAATGGAACATATAGAATCGTACAGGATTTAAGAAAGGTAAACAAAATTGTTGCCCAATAGTACCGAACCCTGCCGTGATTCTATACCAGATTCCACGCGAAGCAGAGTGGTACACTGTGATTGATTTATGTCATGCATTTTTCTCTATTCCATTACATCCAGATAGCCAGCCAATATTTGCGTTTAGGTTTGGAGAGCGTATTTTGGCATGGTGCCGAATTCCTCAAGGGTATACAGAGAGTCCCTCGATCTTTAATCAGATCTTAAAGAAATCATTGGAAGACTTAAGAATGCCAGAAAAGTCAGTAATGGTTCACTATATTGATGACCTTCTGGTGGCATCAAAAACGAAAGAAGCCTGTGTCAATGACACGATTGATTTGCTGAATCATTTAGCAAAAAGAGGACATAAAGTGTCCCCTTCAAAATTGCAGTTTTGTAAACAAGAAGTCCAGTATTTAGGGCATAAAATTGAGAAAGGAGTGCGAAAGGTAACGACAGAGAGAATAAAAATTATTCAAGGAATGAGAGCTCCAATGACACAAAAAGAGGTAAGAATGTTTTTGGGAATGGTTGGATATTGTCGACAATGGATAAGCGGTTTTTCACTAATTGCTAAACCATTGCAGAAACTGACAAAGAAGGATGTTAAAGATCCTTTTGAAATGAATGATGAAGAAATGAAAGCATTCAAAGAGCTGAAAAAGAAACTGTGTGAGGCTCCAGCATTAGGAATGCCTGACTATGAGAAAGATTTTGAGCTGTTTTGCAGTGAAAGAGATGGATGTGCATTTTCAGTTTTGGTACAGAGACATGGAACTATGAAAAGACCAATTGCATATTTTTCTGCTGTGTTAGACCCTGTAGCCAGAGCGTTGCCTGGATGTTTGAAAGCGGTTGCTGCTACTTGTGTGAGTCTGGAACAGAGTGAAGGCATAGTGATGGGGTATCCATTGAGAGTGTATGTTCCCCATTCTGTGGAAATTCTCTTGACAAGAACGAAAACACAATACATGACACATAGTCGGCTGACTAGGTATGAAAAGGTAATTTTGAGTGCAGATAATGTGACCATTGACAGATGTATGAATGTAAATCCTTCAACATCATTGCCAGATGAAGAGAATGTGATTGAAATGGATGAAGTAGATCACGATTGTCTGAATGTGCTCGAATACTGTACTAAACCAAGAGCTGACATCCGAGATGAGCCCTTAAAAGAATCAGATTATATTCTGTTTGTGGATGGCTCATGTTTGAGAACGAGTGATGGAGTTCTAAGTGCAGCATATGCAGTTTGCACAGTAGCAACTGTTTTGGAAGCATCTTGTCTGAAAGGTGTACGGTCTGCCCAAGTTGCAGAATTAGTAGCTCTGATTCAAGCATGTAAGTTGGGAAGAAATGTACGAGTTACGATTATGACTGACAGTCAGTACGGCTTTGGAGTCGTTCATGACTTTGGTCAGATTTGGTCACAAAGGGGTTTCTTGACGTCTGCAGGGACATCCATAAGGAATGGAGATTTTGTGAAAAGGTTGCTTGAGGCGATACAGCTGCCTAGAGAGATTGCTGTAGTGAAGTGCAATGCACATAAAAATGGGGAAGACTACATTACTGTTGGCAACAAATATGCTGACGAAATGGCACAGTACTGTGCAAAGAATGTGGTCTCTTTAAACAAATGCCGCGAAAGAGAACATATTTCTTGTCCATTGCTTTTTACTAACTCAATTGAAACATGGGATGAGGTAAGACAGTTACAAGAGGCTGCAGAAGATGAAGAAAAAGATACATGGCTAAAAGCAGGATGTAGGAAACATGAAGAAACTGATGTATGGGTTTACAGGGATGAGAGACCAGTTATGCCTGATAGCATGATTTCTGACATGGCACGGATGTACCATGGGCAAGCCCATATTGGGAGAGATTCAATGATCAGACTTTTTAGACAAACATGGTACAATCCAAAATTCAGAGCCATAGCTGAGAGTCTTTGTCAAAGATGTCTGATTTGTCAACAGTTAAATCCAGGAAGGAAGACAGTAGTGAGTCTAGGAAGAATAGGACGAGAAGGGGGTCCTTTCACCAGAATGCAGATGGATTTCATAGAAATGCCACCTTGCAGCAGATTGAGGTATGTTTTAGTGGTCGTCTGTTTGTTTTCCCGTTGGGTGGAGGCATAGCCAACAAGAAGGAATGACAGTATCACAGTAGCAAAACTTTTGCTGAGAGAATTCATTCCGAGGTATGGTTTTCCAGTCACGATTGAAACAGATAGAGGAACACATTTCCAAAACGAATTAGTTAAACTGATTTGTGAAGCCCTTAGTATTAAACAGAAACTGCATTGTGCATACAGACCAGAGGCTTCTGGAATAGTAGAGCAAGTAAATGGAACAATCAAGAACAGGTTAGGAAAAATGTGTCAAGCTACAGGACTGAAATGGCCAGATGCTTTGCCATTGGTTCTGATGACAATCAGAAGTATTCCGGAAAGGAAGACTGGACTCAGTCCACATGAGATAATCATGGGACGAGCAATGAGACAAGCACAAGTACCTGTCAACAAGCTACTGACTATAACTGATGATCTAGTACTGGATTATTGCAAAGGATTGGCTGATGTGGTGCGTTCTGTGTTTCATCAGGTTGGACCGGATGCGACCACTCTTGAAAGAAAACCAGCACACGACTTGAATCCAGGAGATTGGGTTCGAATAAAAGTCCACCGGAGAAGAAATTGTTTGGTTCCTCGCTGGGACGAACCATGACAAGTGATCCTAGTGACAACGACCGCAGTTAAGTGTGCAGGAGTGAAACACTGGGTTCATGCCAGCCACACCATCAGAGTTCCAGAACCTAAAGATCGACCTGTGAGTCGGCATCTGGAAATAATAGACAACAGTTCAGCATCAGAAAGAGAAGAGGAGACAAACAGGGTGCCAGAACTTGAAGATCGACCTGTAAGTCGACATCTGGGAGACCCAACTACAAATGAAACGATAGAAGAAGAAGAAGAAATAGAGGAAATAGCTGAAGTTCCAGAATTTGAAGATCGACCTGTAAGTCGACATCTGGAAATATCTGATACCAGTTCAGAATCTGATACAGAACAGTCAGAAGGAGAAGAAATTATAAAGACAAAGTGGAATTTTGAAAGCATAAGAGAAGAAACTGAGCCAGAAAACAGTGACAGTGAACAACCAAGTACAAGTGGTAGTAGAATTCCTTTGAAGATAATATTAATAGATGAAGAAGGGAGAGTTTCAGACCAAAGGTTAGAAAAATCGGAAAAGCCCCGAGGAGCAGTAGGGACAGATAGTCAAACACAAGAACAGGGAAATTTAGAAGTAGATAGAGAAACTGACACAAAACCGGAAGAACCTCGAGGAGGGACAGAAGTAGGTGAACGAAGGAAGATAAGAAAAGAACCACAAGTAGCTGAAAGCAAAATAATTAGTTTCAAAATAAGAGGAAATAACGAAAAGATTGAAACAGAATCAGAAGAAAGTGGAGAAGAAAGAAATGAAAAACTAGAGACAAGAAAAAGAAATTGGAAAACAGAAAGAGAGGAAAAAGGGAGTGAAGCAAAAGGCCGAGAAAAGGAGACAATTGGCCCAACGAAGTAAGAAGATTAAGATACAGAATAGTGAAATTGGATGGAAAAAGTGCTGAACAAGTGAATGAAATAAGTCAAAAGGAGCAAGGCAAACAAGGTGGTAAACACTTGCAGAAAACAAAAAGAATAAGGAAAGTGAATCAGAAGTACAGATCACCTGAATGGTTGTATCGTGCTCTGACTAGCTACAAAGAAGAATTGAACACTCACAAGAACCCAGAACAAAGAAACCTGATGGGAGAAAGTGAAGTGCAACAAACCTGAAGAAACAAACCTGAAGTGGTTGCTGTAGATAGTTTACCGGATTTGACACTGTAGATAGTTTACCGGATTTGACACTGTAAATAGTTTACCGGATTTGACAAAAACACTGAACTGACAAAATTACCGGATGTGACAAGGAAAGAATTCTGAGAAAGAATTGAAGAAAGAACCAAGCAAAGACAACATTCTGAAAGTACAGAGTGGCAAGCAAGTCATTTCTGAGGTGTAGTGACACAATTTTCTAGAAAATAAGTACAAAATGGAGAATATTAGAGATAGAAAATGTAAATGCGAGTTTTTAAAAAGATGGTGCAAAATGTGCTGTTTTTGTACAGGATTATTAATAACAGTATGGGTAGTTTTAGCAATAACTATTCCAATTAGTTTAGCTGTAGTGGAAAAGTCTAATAACACTGAGAAGGAAAAAGGAGCTAACACTCAAGAGCCAGTTATTTTAAGGAGTAGTGCAGAATTACATAAGGATAAATCAATAACAGATTTTTCAAAGAATGTGTTTACTAAATTACTGTATGAGTACGTAGAAACAATGGATGTAAGGGATTGTTATGTTTGTATGCAGTTGCCTGCATCTGTAGCAGAGGGTGTGACTTATCATCACCTCCCTTTGACGTATGGAATAACATGTAGTGTATTAGCAAGCTTATTTTATAAAACAGGCAGATTAGAATATTATTACACTGATGTAGATAGGATTTTTGCAAAGGTTTCTGTAGTTCCCGAGCTTAATAAAATAAAAGAGGGAAAGATTTTTGGAGAATATTTCTTAGAAGATAAGATATTAACATTAGATAATTTATTTAGGTACAACCTTACCTGTGAGTTAAAGAAAGAAGAAAAAGTATTTCTAGAAATGGTTGAGGACAGAAGAGTGAAATTTGAAAGAAAAGTAATTGAAGAGACAAAAACACCTCTTTGGGCGTTTGAGGAAGACCATCATGACAAGAAAAAGATAAATGCAGCTATGACTCTGGATTGGCCCCAACAGGGAAGGTTGTGCATTAGAAGAAATAAGACAAAATATGACAATTATTTTGTGGGTTCCAGTAATTGCCATGACAATTACCTAATTATAGGTGGATGGGGATTCAAAGGGGGAAAAGATCCAATATTTCCAGGGATTTATTATGTTTGTGGGAATAGGGCTTATTATAGGTTGCCGGACCATTGGTATGGATCATGTTATTTAGGCCTGGTCTTTCCAAAGATTTTTCATGTGGATAGAAAAGAAAAAGGAACACACAAAATGATAAATACCTTTACACGTAGAAAAAGGGAAAGTTTTTCAGAAATAGTAGGTGATATTTTTGGTGCATTGATACCAGCAGTGGGAATATCTTTGAATGCATTCAGAATTCGGAAATTATCCACAGTAGTAGATCGTTTATCTACAGATACTGCTGGAGGGTTCTTAATGGTAAATACCGAAATGGTTGCCATGAGAGCTATGGTGATGCAAAATCGTCTTGCCCTTGACATTCTTTTGGCAAAAGAGGGCGGAGTCTGTGGAATGCTGAAAGTCCAACATTGTTGCACTTACATTCCTGATAAAAGCGAAAATATACAGAAGTATATAACAAATATTACAAATTTGCACAAAGAACTAGTACCACTGGAGGTTGAAAGTGTTTGGGGAAAACTTGGTAAAGGGTTTTCTTCTGTAACGAATTGGTTAACAAGAATGAGTGGATTAATAATAGGGAAAGTTATAATAATAGCAACCATGATAATAATAATAATATTAGTATTGAAGCTTGCAGTAACATGTATAAAGAGACGAAGAAAGCAGAAAAAGTTAGAAAAAGAAAATATGATAAACAAAGAGAGAGAGAGAGAAATAGGTGAAATAGAGTTAGAAGAAATAAAAGAGAACCTGTACAAGAAGACAAAGAGACAAGTTGAAAGCGATACAGAAGTATAAAAACTAACAAAAGCAAATGGATAAAAGATATATGCTGTCTGAGAAAATTGTATAACTTAGGTTTGTGTGGTGATGTTAAAAATCACCAAAGGGGGGAGTTGATGGAGCAGGGTAAATATAAAAATTTTAACCTCCTAATATTTTCGTATAAAAATAATAAACATGTTCGTTCAAGTAAATAACCAACAATGTATGTCTGGGAAAAGGATAACACGCAGTTTTATGTGCAAAGTAATGAACTAATAGTTGTTTACGTTTCTAATATAACATAATATTTTGCGTACTGAAATAATAATAAAATGCATGTTTTCGTGCTTTGAATAAAACGTGTTGTTGCAAAATAAAGTGATGGTAAGTAAGGGACAGCTTTATATGTTGCTTCTGCTAGGTAATACCTAATTGGGGTATGTAGAAAGACGGGAGGGAAACGAAAGGGTTTATATTTCATTGTTTTAATAACATTTTGTTTTCTTTAGAAATAGTGCGCTTAGGCCTGCTGAGCAGCAATATAAAATGGCCGCGAGTTATTAGAGTGCGCAGGAGCGGATGCGACCACGTGATAGAGGAGAGAGGCTGTTGCAAAGAGATGATCACGTGCTGATGCCGAGAGGCTAGGATGAAAGTATGGTCAAGGCTGCTGTGACCCTTCTGAGCAGATGTGTGCCAAGATGATCAGCAAGAAGCGTGAGAAGCCTGGTTGAATCAATAGAAAGAACATTATTATACAATTGTTGCAGAAAAAGAAACAATTTGGACTGATCGAAACGGATGAGCGAGTGCATGAACTGTGGGAAACGATGCTTGCATGGACATTCCTCACGGAACTAGTTAAGACCAGGAAGCTTGATTAGAATGTATAGGGACCTGAGTTTTGGACCAATGAGAATGAATCGCGCCATGTAAGAAGAAACATTTTATGCTGTAAGCTAGAATTAGGGTATAAGAAGACCTACTCTTGGTGGGAGGGGGTTAGAATGCTGCGGGATGCTGCGGGAGATGCTGAAGAAGTTAGATGCTGTAGATGGGAGAGTTTGCGGTTGCTGATGCTGACGAGCTGATGCTGCTGCTGTTATTTTCCTTTTCCAGTTGAGTATGAAATGCCGCTTTAGGAGAACTAGCATTTGACAAGATTTATATTAGAATTATTAGGATTTCCCCGAGAGATAGATAGGTTGATCTATAGAGTCTTTAGATGATAACTTCATTTTCGATCTAATAAAAGTGACATGCAATTTGCAATTATTCTTATAAAAATGATAAACGCAATGATCTGAATAATAAATTAATCCTGAATTTTCTGCATTCAAAACTTTATATAAACTTTATTATTCTTTAAACCAATGACTCAGTGATTTTCTTTAGCATAATGATTAATAATGTTTTGGTAAAAGAGTTCATTGTGATTGAGCTGGTCTTAATCACCATCAACTGATTCCTACTAGTTGGTCCATCGACCAATGAGCGGAATACCTTAAAAGCAAATGAAAATTATTGTGTCTTTATAAAAGAGGTATCCCGTCTCCTTCCAGCAAATCGTTTTTCTCCTAGGTTTCATGTCGGAGGAAAATCCAGGGAAATAAATGAGTAAGTGAATGTATATGCGGTGTTATGGGCCCCACCGTCATATGGATATAGTGTGTGTATGTTAGAGAAATAATTGCACCTGGATGACCCAAAAACATAGTAGGAGAAAATATTTTTATTGTAAGCGCTGGATCAAAGTCAGAGAAAGAAAACTAAACACCAAGCTCCCTGGAAGACAGAGACTGACCTTTGACCTCTGACTTTGAATGAACAGCAATTAAAGGCCTGTTCACAGAAACCCATGTAGGCTTTGACCTCAAAACAGTTACGAATTGTATTAAAATACTGGATCAGGCTTCTGATTTTTAAATAAAAGAAAACATTGTAGACCCTACAGTAAATCCCAGTTAGGGATCTTAGAGTTAATATTAATGTGGAAAAAAGAGACAAGGGACAAAGGCAGAGGGAGAAAAGAAAGGGAAAGGATTTAGAGGAAGAATGAGGGTGAGGTGACAAAATTTGAAAAACGGTGAGACATATGAACTAAATTTCAAAAGAAGCATTGGCAATGCCAATGGGTCTCACCTTTGGAGCTATTGGCTTTCCCAATAGTTTTTAGCCTTGATGAACATCTATTCAGCATGGCTAATAAAACAAAGTTAAAAAAGGACCTTTGTCTCAGTGGATGCATCATTTTGTAGTCGTGTGCACCACGCATGCGCGTTCCTACAAAATGACACAACCAATGTTTTTTTTTATCTTTACCAATTTGGATTGGTAAATAAAAGAAAATAAGTAGCATTAAAGAGGTTTTGGAGGGTGCGGTGAACAACATTTAGAGCCGAGGTGGAGTGGAGCAGTGCCGTGGGTGGAAACAACACGGAGGGTGGGGGTGGAAAGAAGAAGCAAATGGCAAGACTGAAGGAGAATGCAGGTTGGGGAAGCAACACAGAGGGCGACAGTTGGAGGGGGAGAAGCACCGGGCAAGAGAGAAGGGCACAGATGGGGAGGGGCAAATAGAGACGGAGGTGGGGAGGAAAAGCAACGGGCGAGAGAGAAGGAGGGTGTAGGTGGGTGGAAAAAATATGAAGGACGGGGATGGGGAGGGTAAGCAAACAGCGAGAAAGAAGGACGACATGGGAGATAGAAGCAACATGGAGGGCGGGGTGAGGAGGAGAAGCAATTGGTGAGAAAGCAATTTGGAGCAGGTGGGAGAGAAGCACACGGGTGAGAAAGTAACAGGGATAAGTACACGAGGGCAAGAGCAACATGGGGGGCGGGAAAAGCACATGGTGACAGACAGCAGCACAGAGTGTAGGGCGGGAAAAGTACATGAGGGAGTCAGGTGGAAAACACATGCACTCCCATGGCATGCTTAATCTAAAAGGAAAAATGTAGTGCTTAATAGAGCAAGCAATGGATGTTTACAAGCCAGCCATTCAAAAGAGATGGTAAAGAGGCTATGTTCCGTGGGAGGGACAACCACAAGATTGACAAGCTGGGACACAAATAAGAAGCAGGCAAATGAGAGTGACAGAAAGGCCAACCAATGGTAAACAATGGGCGGGCTCCAAGCTCCTGTATGCACGGTCAGACATGAGTCCTAATGAGTGGAGAATCGGATAGATGGGTGTCCATTCAAATAAAAAAGCACTAAAGAAGAAAGGAGAAGATGGCCTGATTGGGAAGGATTGTTGGAGGAGAAAGACCTCCAGCCCAGCCATACAGCAATTTAATAATAAGCATTTGCAAAGCCAATCGGTCTGGCATTTGCTGCCACACTTTTGGCTAGGTCATTTTGTTTTATCATGGTTTTTGTCAAACTTATTGGTGGGAGAGCTACTGGGTGTTCACAATATAAAACAATTGTAAAAGCAAAAATAGTTTTTGGTCTCATAAAGCACAGTATTCTCAAAACAGAAAAAAAAAGAGCGCTCAAAAGATCAACATGGTGGGCAACGCGAGTTATGGCGTGTGTTATGTGCCTTGCTAATCAATACTGCCATAACTACCGACTTTCAGTGGGTTTGCGAGTTTTAACCAGAACCATAATTCATAGCCATACACAATGCCATCATCCATAGAGAAAGTAATCCCTATAAGTGCCAACGACTTATGGGCCATCCATTGTATTCTCACTTTTTAGGTCTGGTGTTAGCCAACCCCTTTTGATTTTACAAAAAATGATATATATATATATAATATACTTAGTTGTGGGGGCTTTGGGCCAGCCCCTTCATCCACTGGCCTCTTGTTGTGTCATTCACATTTTAATTCCACCCACAGTAACATACTTCAAAGGGCAGTGGGTCAGCCCACTTCAGCCATTGGCTAACTTCACTGTGAGTGGCGGCATTCTACACAGTCACACACACGTACTTCTGTTCATTGCCAGGGACTGCTATGGCAATGTGTGCTTTTTTTCGACCAAAAATATGTTTGACTTTTACCAATGCTTTTTTTTTTATATATATATTGGTGAGTGACGAGCCGCTCTCCCAATAATAAACTTTGTGAAAACCATGACAAAACAAAACAAGCAGTGACAATGGCAAAACACTGGCAACCAACACCAGACTTACTGGCATTGCCAATGCTTGTTTAAAAAAATGTTTTGCCTTTTTTTACAATTTTTTAAACCTTTCTTAACTTTGCAGGGGCATGGCAGCTTCCCATCACTGCTACTGAGCTCTCACCACCACATGGAGTGTGCAGCGTCACAAGTGTGCATCAACTTTTAACTCTTTCCAAGATGGCCACCCTGTTGTGAGCATACGCTTCCATGCACATGCACAGGTGGACATCTTCCATTCCAAGATGACTGCCTGCACATATCCATGCAGGGACGGCCATCTTTGCATGCTTTTAAAAAAAAAAAAATCGAAAACATTCAAAGGCATCTGCTTGTCGCACACACAGAGAGCCAAGTTTGAATGTTTTTAAAAAACACAAATTTTAAAACATTCAAAGGCATCTGCATGCGCACATACAGAGAGCTATGTTTGAATGTTTTTGGTAAAAAACGATTCCAAAAACTTTCAATCCACCCGCCTACTGTATCTTAATAGGGCTTCAGGCAGGGGTGTGGGTATTAATAGTGCAGCAGGTTCAGTGGCACAAGAGTCCTGGTTTGTTAGTAGGCCCAGTACACCCAATTATGCTGTTTTTCAGGACTGAAACTGATGCAAGAGCGTCCTCTTTGGGGACGCTCACTGAAAAAAATAGATAAGCCGTGTGCCCACTTTCAACAATGCTAACAAACTTGCTAATAAAATTGGTTTATTATTCTCAAGCAGTCAGAAAACGCGTTGAAATCCAGAGCGAGACAGACCAGGAGGCTTCCAGCCAAGATTGCGACCTTATCAAGGGGACCCATCCAGAACATTACACAAAAGAACAGTTGTTAGAATGGAAGATGAGAAGGATTAAATAAATGGTATACTAAGATTTTAGAAAAACAAGTACCAGTGAAATGAAGAAAAGAATAACAAGACTTTAAAAAAATTACAAGCCCTGAAGAAGCGCAGTGGAGCGCGAAACACGTGTTGGCTTGGCTTTTCCTGACTGCTTGAGAATAATAAAAAACAACCAAAAGAAACTCAACAAGAAGATTTGGTTTTTATTGATATTCTTTGTGAATATCTCAGTGATGTTTGATGTTATAGAATTATAAAGAATACTGGTGGGGACTGGTATCTGAGATACTTTTGCTCTGGCAAAAATCCTGTTACCCACATTGTTTATATATATATATATATAAATATATATCCTTATATTCCCTGGCACCCCGTGCTTTATCTAATATAATAAATGCGTTTATGATAAAATATGACGTGCCATGCAGTACACTGCAGCTGTTTAACCCGTGACATCCATTTCCGGGTTCAGCAGAGCCCTTCAGTGTAATGCATCCGGTCATCACATGGCACGCCATGCATTATGCCATATAATTGGAATACAGGGGATCATTTCTGCAGCCCAGATGTATGCACTTGTCAAGAGAGTTCCAGCAGCAGCAGGCTTCATGTGGATTACAGCCTTGTATCACACAGCAGCCCGTATATTATCTATAGAATAACCGCGCGGAGGGCAATGTATGGCCTGCCACGCAGCACATGGCCGCAATCACTTGAATTATTCGGGCGATGCTTAAAACCACGTGGTCAGTTTACATCAGCAGAGCTATTTCGGTGAAGAATGGAGCCGTCTCATTTGGCAGTCCATACATCAGTCTATAGGCTAACTATGGAATGTGTTACTGCTTGTGGAAATGCAATAATGCAATACATGCTGTATTTCACAGATAACGTCCTGCTGCCAACAGAATAGAAACGTGGATTAAAATAAATATACCACAATTTCAGGGCTACGCAGGGAAAATACCACTTTCTTCTTTGGAGCATTGAAAAATGGTCAATTTTTTACCAAGTCAAAGAAAATTTGTAGAAAAATTGCGAGTGTTTTGTTTTTCAGCTCCCGAAAATTGGCATTTGTCAATGCAACAAATTTTCAGGTGCCCTCCATCCCCAAATTTGTAACTACTAATCCTGAAATGACCAGAGAAAGAAATGCCTGTGAATCGATGTCAATTTCCGTGATTTGTAGTTAAAACGGAAAGTTTTGGAAGGGATTTCATTTTCTTGGCATCCGTTGATGTGCTTGCCCTAAATTTCACAATCAGGGGGGTACATCAAACCTCTAGGCCATGTGTGGGTGAACCGTAAAATAATGATTCCTTGGTGAATTTCAGCAAAGATTTCAAAAGATATATTTTTTGTGGGGGTGGGATAAGCCCGGCAGGGCTGTTACATATGACAAGCATGATGCCTGGTGCGGAATAATTGCCCACCGGGATCCTGTTAGTTACTTGTTAATTGCCCCACCAGCTTCTTGACCATTGATTTTCAGGCAAGGACTACACAGGTGGATCACACAAGTGCCAGCAAGTGCAGTACAGCTACCCAACCTACACAGAAGTCTCAACAGGAGTTCATTAATGCCCCACGACCCGCATATTAATGACCTCCACATTTGAGTATCACAGTCCTAGAACAAATGGGCCTGCTTGGCGATTCCTGAGGCCGCTGTGGTGTCCATTCATGCAGACTGCCTCGGTAAGTGGTTAGTAGATTTAGGGACGAGTCCCAGATTTACTATGGGTTGGCATGAACGCTTGTGCAACAGGAACCAACGCGCAAATGACTGGGTGATCAACGTCTGCACGCAAAAGCTAAGGTTAAGGAGAGATATTAGACTAAGACACCTCAAACAAACTGTACACTTGTGTGAGCATCCCACAGG